>CM054116.1:40657576-41857576 GCA_028673005.1 Tanypteryx hageni | reverse complement strand
ACAAACCATTTCTTTCACATTAATGCACTGGTGGAGATTTTTATCGCTTTTCCATCCCAAACTGCGGGCAGTTTGAGAACGACAAAACTTCAAATGGTAGAATGAAGGAGTAGAAAAGAATACGTGGGCATATGTATTTTGAATAGAGAGCGGAAATTAGCCCATTTTGGAATTCTCTCGGGCAAAACAAATGCCACTCGTTCTTCCACCTTCCTCTTCCATCTTTGCCCTGTGTGTGGCTGCACGTTGCACGATAGCTCATTCGTCTTTGGTCTCCGTTGACTACGGGAGAATGGCGCCGTATTGTGTCGTTGCCATGGGGTATTCAAAGTGCTAATGATGAGCGCCCACCTGTCCGACACTTCCCTTCCTACATTCACTTCATTTTCATTCTTTTCTCCTCCCCTCACTTCCTCCTCCTCCTCCCATTACGTTCCCTCTTCCCTTCATTTCTCACTCTACTTTTCTCTCATTTCCTCCTTCCTTTCTCCCCACGCTACCGTTTCCTGTGGGTTGACCGCCAACGACTACTGGTACCCGCAACACCATTTTAAAGCCCTCTGGTGTGTCGTGACTAAAGCTTCTCCTCTTTCTACTTTTCAAAAACCTTATCGCGATCTCTGTGGACCGTAAAGTAATGGAATGGTTTTCAGCGTGAAGATCTTTACCGGAGGCAATTATAGCGAGTGATTAATCCTTATCCATTCGGAAACTTCCGCTTTTTTTGCCAATTATGCTTTAATCGGTTGTTGTTGAGAATGTGTGTTCTTTCCGCGATGTACTTTAATCTTTAAGAGTAACTTTGAAATTAAATATCTTATAAATGAGACGTGGTAAAATGTGAACTTATTTCCAATAATTTAAGAGTGAAAGGCGCTGTTTATTTGTTTTTCATCTTACATTATATGCTGCCTTTTTTCGACATGTTTAACTTTTTCTTCATCCTTTATTAGCGAAGTGTGATTTTTAATTAAATAGTAAATATCCTTTGGTGAAATAAGGGATATGTTACATTTAAATATTCAGTTATATATATATATATATATATATATATATATATATATATATATATATATATATATATAATTATATATATATGTATCATGTGCGAGAAAGTACTCCAATTGAATCAAAAAATGTTATAAATAGGAGAAACATAAAGTTGTACATATGCTAAAACTAAATGCCCCTCTTTTTTAAAATCGTGCATGTGTTTGTGCGCGTACATATGGGATAAGAATTTAATTATATGAAACATTAAACTTAGTTATTTTTAATGTGTCGATTATTGACTATTAAATATTAAACTATTGAAATGTATGTAAAAAGGAAACTTCTAAGAAAACAATATTTTTTAAGCATATAAAACCTTAAAGTATTGCTGCTATAAGGTATAAAGAAAAAGGATAAAAGAAATGTTGTTATTCTAGGATGCATTGTAGGAAACAAGGAAATTCACACTGAATGACAACTGTTAATCTTTATTAAATACTATATACAACTTGCTGTAGAGCAAGGGAGAGAGAGAGAGAGGAAACAGACTCTCCGAAATGGTAATTATAATCGAGAAGAATCATATCGGATATGCTCATTCATTTATAGTGCGAATTAACTTCGGCCTATTTGTGCAGAAATTAACTTCGTGAAGAAACCTCTTTCTCCCCATCGGATTTTTCTGTTGTTGAACACTCTCCCTCCACATCCCCCCTCTCTCTACAGATCACTCGCCTCCCCTTGATTTTATACTATTATTTCTGCCCCAGCAAATCACCGTAGAGCTGTTTTGCATTTTGCTCCTTTCTAGTAGCAGATGCTGATACCCAGTGCTGTCATATAAACACGCACGCACACACATACAGAGGTAGATAGGCTCACCCATATGCTTGCTTTTCCTGCTGAACCCAAACCCTATGGCTCGCATTACCTGTTGCCCCTCAGAAAGCAAGAAAAGGACGAGGGAGGGATGGTAAAGAGGGAGGTTATAGAATTCTAAAATGAAGCTATCAAACGTTTAATAAAGAAAGAGAAAGTTAAATTAATTACTTTCTCATATAAGAAGTAGTATACTGAGAAAGTATTGTAATCGTGAAAAGGTCGACTTCGAGATTTTGATGGAAATACACGTTTTAGGTGTCCCTGGGTTCATAAAGACGGTTTTCACCATGCCGTCTGTCTGTTGGTCTGTTCGTGGTTCTAGGGCCCTAACGCGTACATAAAATCGAATGATATCTCGTATTTATGAAATGTATTTTTTATATCCTTTTTTGATAAAAATTATACCGCACAAAAATAAAGGGTAGTTTATTCTTGGCGATTTTTAGAAAAATATGATTTACTCAAAAATGGCCTTTAGGAGTTTAATTAAAATCAATGCAATTGTAGAGTCTGATGTCACAAATAATACTGGGTAAGCCATATATCTCTTAAAATTACTATATGGCGTCCAGTGATTTTAAAATGTACGCTAAGCTACCTTACGTAAGCCCTATGAAGTCATGCCTTCGCCGCGATCCACTCAAAATTTTATTTCAGCCTAAACGGTTAAATTAATCGATTGATATATCATATTTGTGGTTAATACATTCATAATAGACACTCTGAAGAGATGAACGATATTGCGCAACAATTAAAGGTACTTTATTCTAGGATATTTTGAAATAATTCGATTAACTCAAAAATGGCTATAAGGACTTTGATTAAAATCAATTTAATTGTACAACCTGATGTCAGAAAGAATACTAACTAAGCCATATGTCCCAAAATTACTATTTATCGTCCAGTGGCATTATTTCTGTACAAGACACGCAGCAAATGCGCCAGAGAAGAGGAGGGGGAACCCGGGAGTGTGGTTTAGTGGTTAGGACGCTGGCTGCTATTGTGTCTGGTACATTTCATCGCCGAGCCGTTTTAGCGCCAGGCTAATTCATCGCAGGGACGATTCATCGTCGGCCGTTTCATCGTAGGGACGATTCAGCGTCAGCCGTTTCATCGTCAGTAGATAAATTATTAATACCTTTCTTCATATATACTTTTGAATTTATACGTAACGTACCGTGCTATCTTCAATTAAAAATAAATACTCTTATTATTTTACGTGAAATTATTTAAACAATATCTCAATATATATTTTCCCATTTTTACAGTTAAGCAATTATTGGTTTTAATTATAGATTTAATTTGGAAAATACTTAACGGTGAAATATTTTGATATATTTCCAATAAAATAGCACAGTTAAATACCATGTTTTTTACGATTACTGTAAATAAGTGAAATATACACATATTAATTGTTTATTCTATATTATTTTTGTAAAAATGGGATGATTACAATGATTTATTTTGTAACGTATAGTTTTCACTGTCCCACTCCTCCTCGGGGAGCGGGACAGGAAGAAACCAAAATACTTTAACTAACTTACCCAACGCGAGGGGGATGATTTGGAGTATTATAAAAATAATTTCATCTAAAGCAATAAAAGTATTTATTTCTAATTTAGGATTGCACGTATAAATGTAACTGTATTTATAAATAAATAGAATAATAATTTATCTACTTATGATGATACGGCCTGCGCTGAAACAGTCTGCGTTAAATGGGCCGCGACGCTGAATCGTCCCTGCGATGGAACGCAGGCGAAAAACGCACGAACGATCCGCTGCTATTCGCCTGCTGCTCGAACGGGCAGCGGGCACGATTCCTGCAAAAGTAGGATTTTTTCGAGGTCGCCCGGCCACCTGTGCGTGTGGTTTGTGAAGACCGCGCAAATTCAACGTTCCGTCCTTCGGAAGGGACCTTAAGCAGCTGGCCCCCTTGGTGCTTTTTGTAAAGAATAGGCTAATGCCGGCATCGGGTTTCCCTCCTCCATTCCATATGTATGCCAGTTGATAACAGTGAAAATGAACATAGCAGTTGACGCACTTACTGCTACTACAAAATGGCTAAACATTGATGGGAAGCTTTTTAAAACAATTTTTCCAAGTCTTTAGAGCTGTAATTGAATTCGTATATATTAATGTAGATCGCATCGTTCGTTATACATACATTGGCGATGTGCCATAATTGTGAATTTTTCGAAAATGGGGAAGAGAATAAAATGCAGTCAATATGTTTGATTTATGTATGAATTTGAATGAAAAATAGTTAAAAAATACTCGCTTCTAAGAGGTGAGGAAAGGAGAAACATTCCCAATGCCCTGGAGAAAAGGAAAGAGAAAGAGTCTGGCTGGAGAGCGCTAGAGAACGGAAGGAGATAAAAGGTTAAGATACAAGGGTACAACATTTGATTCGTTCCCGCTCTCTTAACTTATCTTCTCCCTTCTCTCTCTTCCCTTCATCTCTCCTTCGTCTCTTCTAACTTTTAACTCTTTCTTTCTCTTCTTCTTCAACCTTATTCCGTGTCTATCCCAAAATATCTGCTCCTCTCTTTGAGGCATTCGCGGAACAAATGTTAAGATTATAAAATATTTGGCGAAGAATATGTAATGGATTAGTAAGAGAATATTAAATAAAACAAGTAAATAATTAATATATGCAAAATCAAATCATGTGGGAAGAAGAATAAAATCGCAGTTTTGAAGGATTCGCGTCGCTGCCATCTAACGGCCTTTTGTTGAAAGAATGGCACCTTATAACCTACTTTACCCGTCTTTATTCCTCTTCGATTCTTTTCCTACCTACGCTTCTAATATTTTCGTTCCATTATTTTATCTTTTCATTCCTTATCTTCGTCATTTGTTAAACGCAACACAATTAAGAGTGGCGATGGAAAACCGAAAACGAATGGTAATAAGAAAAGCTTTGAGGAGGATTGTGTTCGGTAAATGATCAGTTAGAGTCTAACTGATCCTTTACCGGAATGGTCTGTTAGACCATTCTGAGCCGGTGTTTGAAGCATCTGCTGCAGAATAAGACATATTCATCCGAACTTGGCTTGAATGATAATTTATGATAGGGTCTTTAGTTATTTATTTGCTCGTTAATATCGCAAGAATGGGCCTACAATGCTGTAATATTAGCATCGGATTGTATTTGTTCCAAATTTAACTTTAAAATGCTCATAAAATATGTAGTGCGTATGTGTATAAGTACAGAAAATACCAGCGGTGGCGATGACGAGGCGCTGGGGATATGAGGATGATGGAATGTTGTTCTGAGAGAAAATAATTTTACGCTCACCCAATACTTTAGCATTTTATTTACCTATCTTTGAAATATCCTTTACAGCCTTCATCCTTCCATTATCTCAATCTCCGTGGTACTCCTTCATATCCTACGAGCCAGCCTTTGCCAGGAAAATTCCTCCGCTACCCCTTTGAATGTGTGTATATATATATATATATATATATATATATATATATATACTGGTCACTTTACGTTACTCTTTCTCTGAAGAAGGGCATAGGAGCGATAAGCTTGCGTGTTTATTTGTGTTTTTGTGTGTTCGTGTGTTTTACGTGTCGCTTCGACGCCCCCAGCAGCCTGCCAACTTGGTAAGTGTCCGCTGGGCTTCCCTCAATACCTTGTTGCCACCCTCATCACTACCTTTTCTTTTCCTTAAGTTAATATATATATATATATATATATATATATATATATATCAAAGGTAGTCTGCCCGTAGACAGGCCCGTGATTATTCTTGGTTAAACCTGGTTCTCCATATATTCCTATTTTCCGCTGTCCTCTTCATATCTTGATAACTCTCTTTCCCTTTTCCTACCTCTTTCCCTTTTCCCATCTAGTTTTCCTTCTAACACGTCTTTAATCATACTCTCTCTCTCCTCAGGTAATGTCCAACCCAGTTAGCCTTCCTCTTTCTGATAGTCTGTATAATCATTCGCTTCTCTCCTATTCTTCGTAGCACTTCATCGTTTTTCATCCTATCTGTCCATTTTATCTTCAGCATTCTCCTCCAAGTCCACATTTGAAAGCTTTCCAAGTATTTGATGTAATTTTTCCTTAGCGTTTATGTTTCTGCCCCATACAATGCTATACTCCATACGTAGCATTTTATCAACTTCTTGCGGATATCTTCCCTTATATTCCCTGTAAGTAGTTGTTTCTTTCTCCTGAAAGCCGATTTTGCTTTTCCTATTCTAGTTTTGATCTCATCCGTACATTTTGCCTCTCGTGTTATGATACTTCCAAGGTATTTATATTCTGAAACTCTTGTTCTAATGGCTTTCCCCCAATAGTTATGATCAGATTCTCTTCTTTACCCGATATTCGAATGATCTTGGATTTTTCTGTATTTATTTCCATACCGTATTTTCTACCTGTTATCACTAGTCTATTTATCATTTTTTGTAGCTCCTCTTCCTTTCTTGCTATAAGTACTTGAACATCTGCGTATTTTACTGTTCTTATAATCCTTCCTCCAATTTTGAAATCCCCTGTGCCTTCTAAAGCTTCTTGCATTAGACTTTCTCCATATATATTGAATAGGGTTGGCGATAGGCAGCAGCCTTGTCTTACTCCTCTACCGATATTTACTCCGCAGGTGTCCACATTCTCAAACCTGACCTTTACAACTTGATTCTCATATAGATTCCTAATCAGTCTCCTGTCTTTCCAGTCTACACCTATATCCTTTAATATCTTCATCAACTTGACCCAATTTACTCTATCAAAGGCCTCCTGCCAGTCTACGAAACATGCGCAGATATCTTGACTGTATTCTATTGCCCTTTCTGATATGATTCTAACTACTCCTATAGCATCTCTAGTTCCTCGTCCTTTTCTGAAACCGAATTATTTCTTCTGCCTTTTTCTCCAGCCTTTTATTAAGAATCCTCGTGATGATCTTCGATGTGTGTGACAGAAGGCTTATTGTTCTGTAATCTTTACACTGCATTGCCTTTGGCTTCTTCTTTAGAGGGATCATTGTTACTTCTAGGAAATCCTGAGGCCACTCTCCCGTGTCGTAAATCTTATTAATTAATTTCGTGATCGCTTTTAGTCCTTCTGATCCTATGACTTTAAGTATCTCAGCCGGTATGCCATCGCTGCCCGTGGCTTTCCCCTTCTTTAGTTCCACTATCGCCTTTTCTACTTCGCTCTCCATAATACTTGGTCCTAAGTTGTCTTCTTCAATGTTTTCCTCATTTTCCAGTTCTATTTTTGCCGCTCCTGCCTGTTTGCTGTATAATTCCTTAATGTATTCTTCCCATACCTGTGCTACATCCTTTGTTTCTGAGACTATCTTCCCATCCGTATTCATAATTCCTTTACCACAAATTCCATTAGACTTCTTATCTTCTAATTCCAGTGCCCTAGCGTACATCATATCGTACCGTCCTAACTTCTCCATTTGTTCTATTTCATCACATTTTCCTTTTATCCAATTTTCTCTAGCTTTATCTGTTACCCTTCTCAACTCATTGTTTATACGCCTATAGTTGGCTCTGCCTTCTTCACTGTTAACGTTTTTACATTTTCGTCTCTCATCCATTTTCTCCAGCATTTCCTTCGTGATCCATGGTTTTCTGATTTTCTTCTCTTGTTTTCCAATCTCTTTATCCAAGGTATCCTTGATACTGGTTTTAATTTCATCCCATTCTATATCAACGGTCTTCGGTTTGTTTTCCAACTTTCTTAGGTTATCTTCCAACTTCATGCTGACTACATCCTGCCTTTCTTTCAGTTTTTCTAGGTCCCAAGTCTGTCTTTCTCTTCTCGTTTTTCTTATTTGTTTGAGCTTTGTACTCACGTCAAGTATTAGAAGGCTGTGATCTGACTCAATGTCTGCTCCTTGCAATGCCTTGGCGTTCTTTATGCTGTTCCTGAATCTTTGTTTTACAAGGATGTAATCTATTTGGCATCTCATTCTATCTCCTGGGCTTTTCCATGTGTATAACCTTCGTTTATGGTTTTTGAACCATGTATTAGTCACTACAAGGTCATTATTGATGCAGAATTCTACGAGTTTCTTCCCTCCTCGATTTCTCTTCCCAAGTCCGTATTGCCCGACAACATTTTCTTCCTGCCCTTCACCGACTATGCTGTTCCAATCTCCCATTATTATGCAGTTTACCTTTCCTCTTCCGTCTTCTTCGTAAATTTAATTTATATATATATATATATATATATATATATATATATATATATATATATAGGATGCCCCGCAACGCGAGGTCGGTACTTCACCTACGTTTAGAGGAAGTCATTACAAGTCGAAAATAAAAAATAATCATTTTGCTTATTCTCAATAATAAATGACTAATGGACATTTGAAGTTGTTGACGGAAATAAGAAGAAAAGCAAGTTTGCTGTTTTGCAATGTTTATTCAAGTAAAACTTGTTACAATAATTGCTCCAAGTGGCCACTATTTGCTATAGGTAGGTTCTTGCTCTCTTTAAAAGAGAACTTGTTGCTGTGCGGAGCATAACGCCATCCATTTTGTTCTGCGCTGCAGCATCGTTGACAGTTCTTCTACAGTTTGCACTTTCGTTTTATAAACGGCTTTTCATATGGCTCCCTAAGTATTAATCTAAAGGGGTCAAATCTGGCAATCTTGGCGGCCAAGTTTGTGGCCCTCCCCGGCCGATCCAGCGACCTTCAAACAGCTGATTTAAGAATAGTCGTACACATCTTGTAAAGTGTGCTGGTGCACCATCATGCTGAAACCACATACCTCGTCTAACCTCAAGTGGTACATCTTCCAGTAGTTCTGGTAGGTGGTAATCAAGGAAGTTTAGGCATCTCTCTGCAGTTAAACGATGTTCCAACACGAACGGTCCAATAAGTCTATTGTCAAAATTTTACAGAAAATCTGTGTTGAAAATTAGTCTCGTGAGTTTAATTTGGATTCTCCAGGGCCCACGAATGGGAATTTTTACGGTTTGTTATTCCGTCCCTAGTGAGCATTGCCTCGTCAGTAAACAAAATGCGTGGAATCAGCTGGCCATTTTGAAAAATCCAGTTGTAGAATTCCATACGTGCAGGATGATCTTCAGGCTGAAGAACTTGTACATCCTGATGCTGAAATGGATAATAACCGTGACGGTTAAGAGTTCTCCACTCACTCATTCGTGGCACGTGGGTCCGTTCAGATATTCTACGAACACTGGTGGTTGGACTATTGTTCACCATATCGAGTATGACCTCTTCCTCGTCCATTGTTCGCTTTGGCTTCGGAATCGTAAATACCTGTGCACGCGTGAAAACACTCGCCAATCAGATGTTCGCCGATTTGGGAATCTCCTCTCGTATCTCGGTCAGCTACTGCCGCAAAATGAATATTGGCATAGTCTTCATTAGTGTACACAGACATTTTCAAAAACAACAACAATCACCATGAGTCACACTAGTAAAACTCTAGCTATGCAGTGTATCAAGAAAATTAGCTACGCAGTGTAACAAGTGAACTAGCTACTATTGAACTACGAGGGAAGTTTGAAATGTTATTTACCTGACAATGAAAAAGTTTGTTTACATTGTTGGTGTTTATGCTTTTACTCTTGCATTATCTTCTAAATAATATAAACACATAATCATCCCAGCTTGTGCCGACCTGTGTGCTTAGCAGTGTTGCCAATGGTTGCTTTTCTTCTTATTTCCATCAATTTCAAATGCCCATTACTTCTTTATTATTGAGAATAGACAAAATGATTACTCTATAATTTCGATTTTTTAATAACTTCCCTTAAACGTATCGACGTCGCGTTGGGGGAAACCCTGTTTACAGTTCAATCTAAATTGGAAGTACTCTCTCACGTGCCTACTGTATCTTCATTCAAGCTGTATGATTTTTATAGTATCTTTATATTTCTATCAGGTACTATGTATTACCAACCAGGAAACTTAAGATCTTGCCTGAATAGAAAATTGAGGAATCTCATTCATTTGTTCATCTATATCTGTACTTTTATATATTCTATTTTCATAAGACATTTTTATTATTCATTCTCTCCACCATTTTTTCTCACTTTCATATTTTATTTCATTGTTATTTTTCTTTATTAATCAAACTTTAAGAATATCGCTAATTTGATCTACTATGGATCTATTTCTATTTCTTTTAGTAGTAATATGCAAGAACTTCTAGCGCAGGTAAAGTACTACATCAGATTTAAGAAAATATTTTGTCGTTGCCTCACTCATCAGTTTTTGGCCTTGTGAAGCAGGCGATTTTAGTTAAAAACTGCGCTTTGAATTACTTTCAAATCCAATTTTTAGTTTTTCTAAAGAAGGGGATTATTAGATATTTTTTCTTTTTTGTGGTTTTCCAATGACAACACATTTGCCCTAATGCATTCAATTTTCTCCGAAAATAACTTCCTGTTTGGAGTTTGCCTAATATTAATTCTAATATTTTTCCCCTTAAAGAATCAGTTTTTTCCCAGATATCATGATGATGTGAAGGCTGTTTTTCTTTTTATTCGTGTCCTTACATTGTTCCTGGTGATTATTTTATGCGTGCCATCTTAACACTCGGACCTAATAGTAATAACATAAACTCCGGAGCTTGGTCCCGAATGACCCAAATATTTTAACCCTAGGATGAGAATGTACAAGAATGCAGAAGCTGGGCCTCGGAGGCTCTACTTATACCTTCAAGATTAAAAAAATAATTTTCGCTCAGAATCAGTTAGCACCGTTAGACGTTTATTTTGGCTGCTTAAGAGAAGAAATAGTATTTTCTGGAATTTATTTTACACGGCTAAACATTTCAAATACACAATGAAATACACAGTTACCCGAGAAGAGTTTCTGCTGTAGTATATTTGGAATGTATATCACTTTGAGGAATACGTTAGAAACATTTTTCGCATTATATGCGGGAAGTATAGAATATTCTATGGATCTTTTATGAAAATACAAGCTAATGTTTCAAATACATAAAGCGAAATATGCAAATGAAGGAAGCGATGTACAAACCGAAAAGTTCTAATATAAACATCAAAAAGAGCCATTATAAAAAAAAACTTCTCCTACTGCTGGAGTAACTTGCAGATCACCTCACTCTCCCTTACGAACACTGTTGTTGCAGTTGATGAATGTCACGTCGAATTTCCTGTGTATTATCTCATCATCATCATGAGGTGTTCTGCCTCTAGGCAGGTCCCTGGCACCAGCGTTGTCTCCACTCATTTCTGTTCCTTGCCATTTCTTTCATTTCCTGATACCCTCCCCTTTCTTTCAGATCGTCAAACATTTTTATTCTTCTACGTCCCCTTTTCCTTTCCCCTTCTACTGATCCTTCCAACACCATCAATAGTAAACCTTCTCCTCTCAAGATATGCCCTAACCAGTTACTTTTCCTCCTCTGAATTGTTTCAAGTAATCTTCTCTTCTCATTCACCCTTGTTAGTATTGCTTCATTCCTTATCCTATCCGTCCACTTAACCTTCTCCATCCGCCTCCACACCCACATTTCAAATGCCTCTAGTCTTTCTTTCTCTCTTTTCTTTAGCGTCCATGTTTCACACCCATAAAGCAATACACTCCAAACATAGCACTTCACAAGACGTTTCTTCAGATTTAAATCCATTTTACCACATAGTACCCGTTTTTTCTTATTAAATGTTTCTTTTGCCATTGCTATTCTTGTTCTTATTTCTTTTTCACTTCTCCAGTCTTCAGTTAGCATGCTTCCCAAATATCTATACTGTTTTACTTGCTCTACTCTTCCATCCTTTATTGACACATTCATAATCTCTCTATCCCCTATTCTCATCACCTTTGTTTTCTTTATGTTCATTTTCATTCCATATTCCATCATCCTGTCTTCTAGCTTTGTAACCATTTCCTGAATATGCCTCATTTCATCTGCCAAAATTACCATGTCATCAGCAAACCTTATACAATTTATTATTCTACCCCCAATACTAATTCCTTTATCATTCCCTATTCCATTGTCAATCATTTCTTCAGCATATATATTGAACAGGGTTGGCGATAAGCAGCAACCTTGCCTTACTCCTCTTCCTAAATCATACCATTCGGTCTGTGCATCTTTTACCCTCATAGCTGCTTTCTGTTTCATATACAGCTCTTTAATTAACCTTCTATCTTTCCAGTCTACTTTTTTTGCTTTTAGTATTTCCATCAGTTTTTCCCAGTTCACTCGGTCGAATGCCTTCTCCATATCTATGAAGCACAGACTAATTCCTTTACCCCTTTCTATATATCTCTCTCCACTCATTCTTATCAATCCTATTGCATCTCTTGTACCTCTACTCTTTCTAAATCCAAACTGCTCCTCTGCAACATTTTCTTCCATTTTGCTAATTAGTCTCCTGTTCATAACCCTAAGTAGAACCTTTGCTGCATGTGTAATTAAACTGATTGTTCTGTGTTCACTGCATTTTCTTGTTCCTTGCTTTTTCGGAATTGGAATCATAATTGTTTTGACGAAATCCTCGGGCCACATCCCCTTGTCATAGATTGCATTACACAACTTCACTATTTCTTCCAGTCCTTCCTCATTAAGACACTTAAATAATTCTATCGGTATCTCATCTACCCCCATTGCCTTCCCATTCTTCATATCCTTTATTGCTTGTAGCACCTCTATTTTCAATATCGAAACCCCTGTTTCGTCATTATTTATTTCATCCTGCTCTTCAATACGGAGATCCTTTGGTTTTTCATTTGATTTGTACAACTCCTCCATGTATTCTCTCCATCTATTAAGGACCTCCTCTTCCTTATATAGAACTTTATCTTCTTTACTTGCAATCTCTTTCACACATGCACTTGTTCTCCGTCTATCCCACGTTACATTTTTTACTTTCTTATACATCAAGTCATACATTCCTTTTCTCTCTAGATCTTCTATATCTGAGCATTCCTCCTCTAGCCATTTCTCCCTTGCTTTTTGGGTTTCTCTTCTTAGTTCATTATTCAGTTTCCTGTATTTCCTTTTTCCATCTTCATCAGTCCTGCTTTTGTATTGCCTTCTTTCTTCCATCTTTTCTATCATTTCCTTTGTCACCCATGGCTTTTTTATTCTTTTTCCTTTGAAAAACCCAATAGCCTGTTCTGCTGTTTTCCTTATAGCCTTCTTTATCCTATTCCATGCTTCATCCACATTTTCCTCCGACACGTTTTCTCTTTTGATTGCCTGAGCTAATTTTTCTCCTATTCTTTCTTTTCCTACTGTGGCTATATTCTCTAAATCCCATTTCCTAACTATCTTAGCCTTCTTAACCTTCTTCAAGGCTAGTTTTATTTCGGCCATGAGGAGCACATGATCACTGTCAATGTCTGCTCCTGGAAGTCCATATGCCTTTTTTACTCCATTTCTATATCTTTCTTCCACTAGAATATAATCTATTTGATATCTGGCTCCATCTCCTGGTGATTTCCACGTGTATAGCCTTCTCTTATGATTTTCAAACCAAGTATTTGATATAAACATCCTCTTCTCTTTACAGAACTCAACAAGTCTTTCACCTCTTTCATTTCTTTTCCCTAGTCCAAATTTTCCTACTACTTGGTCTTCTCTTCCCTCTCCTACCACAGCGTTCCAATCGCCCATCACTATCTTGCAACAGTTTTTACCTTCCTCCTCCATAATATTTTCTATCTTCTCGTATATTTCTTCAACAGCCTCATCTTCATGTTGGCTGGTCGGCATATAAACTTGTATCAACAGTAGATCTTTCGGGTGCATTCCTATTCTAAGACCAATTGCTCTATCATTTACAAATATCACCCTCTGTACACAATTTGCTATTTCCTTATTCAAAATTACCCCTACTCCATTCGTTCCTCTAGTACCTCCTGAATAGTACACCGTGATGCCATCACTTTTTATTTCCCCTCTTCCTTCCCATCTCATTTCACTTAAGCCAATCATATCCATTCTATTTATTTTCATCTCTTTCTTTAAATTTTCCAACTTCCCTGCTCGTAGGAGTGTTCTAACATTCCACGTACCAATTCTCAACTTCTTTCCAGCATCCTTCCTTCCTTGTGTTAAACGGAACCTCTCGTGTTGTCCCCCCCGGAGATCCGAGCGGGGGACCATTTTGCCTCCGGAATATTTAACAAGAGAAGACTCCGTCATGATGCCTCTACATGGGATATATTGTGGCGGTGGTTTCCCATTGCCTTCCGCCTATATATTCAGCCGCCCCTAACATGGGGAACAGACGCTGTTTGCAGCCGCCCCTAATATGGAGAACAGACGCTGCTGCCTGTTGGTCCGCGGGAGGTATTTTATTTCCCTCCTACCCTACATATCTGTAGAGCATTCCCCTATCCGCCACCCGGGGACGCGCCCTCTAGAGGTTACAGGCTCCTCCGAGGGTGTATTATCTATGGTAATAAAATCAGACTCAAGTTAAAAAAAAAATGTGTACGTAAACCATCAATATCTCAAACGATAAAAAGAATCATTACTTCACAATACTGTACCTTTATTGCAGGCAGGACTTGCATATCAATTCTCTGTGTTTCTTACAAACGCTTTTGCTACATTTTATACAAGTTAGATTTCTCTTTCTGTGGATATTATATGGACAAAATTCGCACCTTCTTCTTTTTGGCATCAGATTTTCCCCAGTTTGCTCTACTGTAGTAAATTAAATGCCACATCTTCTCATAGTATCTATGGTTAATTTTGGCAAGTCATGTGTTCGAGTTCTTCACTCAGTCTGGTTTAACCATTTCGAAATCTAAGTCCTACAAGTATTGAAGTTGCATTCTGGATTCTGGGCACAAAACAAAATATGAGTATTCATCGCTGCACCATCCATCACATTCATACAAAGAGCAAAATTCTTCGAGCTTTCCGCTTACAGGTGTAATTTTGAAATTTCTGGACTATTTGCTCAACATCACTTTTGGTTCTGTTATATTATTTTATGTTTTATGGTTTCTTCTTGGGATGTTTTTCGTCGATAACTCTACCTTGGTGCATAGTACTGATCAAAATGACAGATTAAACTTTTCAGGGACATAGGGTACCATAGTAACATTGCCTTTGAAACCAAAAATTGATAAATTCACCTCTCTAGAAGGTTTCATTTCAGTTGGAATGTCAGCCTTGTTGTGCCTCAATGTTCCTACTATCGTGATTCCACGTTGAAGCATACCCTTTGCTAATGGTATACTAGTGAAGAAGTTATCCATCATTATATTTACAAATGTTTCCTCGACGACTTTAGCCAACTCCTTCACAATATTCATGGCTAGATTTCTTTGAACTGATTCATTCAGCTTTTGCCTGACGTACCCAGTTCCATTGAGCATATGATGTTTTAGATTCGCATATCCAAAAGATTTTAATTCCGTATCTAGTTGGCTTGCTTGGCATATACTGTGTGAAACGGAATCTCCCTCGATAACTACTCACCATCACCATCTTTCTGCGGTTTTCAAGGAACTTTTCCTAGATGAAACAGAATGACGCCAGCTTATGTTTCAGCACGAAACTATCTTGTATGTCTGTAATCACACGTATTAACTTTTCTGATATCCTCGAATCTACTGACAGATAGTGTTGCTTTGAAAAGCGGATTTTCCTTTTCATTTATTAACAACTCCCTAATTGGAACATCCCAGCTTTTTCAACACCAGATAAAAGTAAAATGCCAAAAAATGCATTTATTTCTCTATCAGATATATTCTTCCATGATTTTCCTTTTTCAGTAGCTACTATTCTTCCTTCTGTATTTGTGCACAGCAGAGTTTCATCCATTATGTCTTTTGAAATGAAATAATTCCATGCATCTTTCGAACATGTTATTTGATTTCTTTTGCTGGTCCTGGAGCTTTTCTTATTATACTATGCGTTGGAGTACCTACGTGAAGGAGGAGGATCTATGCTCCAAGTACTAGTGTTTTGGCTGACGTAAGTCCTTGAGCTGGCCGGGCGAACATTAGATGACTCACGATCGCTTCCATTGTCACTACTGTCTTCAATGTACCGCCAATTCGTCGCAGGCAATTCGTCGTACGACAATTCGTCGCGGGAAATTCGTCGCGTGTCAGCTTCGTCGCAAGACAAATTCGTCACATGGCTAATTCGTCGTAAGGAAAATTCGTCGCATGGAAAATTTGTCGCAAGGCACTCGTCGCAAGACAAATTCGTGGAAAATTCAGGAATCGTTGAGGAAATAGGAACTAGTATATCCTTTTCTTTATTAATTCTGCGATACCCAATATAAAACCTGATACCATGCAAAGTTATTCATCATAGGGCCTCAGAGGCCCTGCTTTTGCATCTTAGGGTTAAGTATAAAATATTTACAGTTTAACAAAATAAAACAAATAATTAATATTTTATAAACATTTTATTATCCCTTCAGTGGTAACGTGAGATTTAATCCCGCCACTGGTTACGTTGGATCCAAGGGACCCAGGTATCAAAATGGCTTGTAAAAGTGTTAGAGAATACAGCATGAAATTTGCCCTTTGTTATACTTCAATACATACTATATATCTAATATAAAAGTTCATCTAAAAAACACAAAAAAGGCTTTCAAAACATCTTAATTAAAAATTCCAAAAAATTTCAATATGAATTTAAAAAAATCGCACAGAAATTTAGTTGTTAGCAATGAAATCACTGCACATCATTAATGCATGTTTATGGCAGATATACTTCAAACACTTTTGGCAGTAATACTTTGATTTATAGCATTTGCAATAAATGTATCTTTAGATAAATACATGTTCGTCGATCTATTCTTTAAGTATTTTTCAATTAAACCTTCTCCTGAAAAAAATCTACTTAATGCCTAGACACACCTTAACCACCGGAAATATCAATTCAAAAAATAAAAATGAATTCTTACCAAGATCTTTTATAAGAATTCTTCGCTCTTTAACTGAATTGTTGTTTGCTTTGAATATTATTTGTTCATTAATAGCACCAATATTCAACAAAGTGAAAAAAATAGTCAAGGACCTTGGATTTCTGGACACATTCTAGTCAGCGCACTTGGCATCCACCACATATACGCCTCCTTTGGTAGCATTGTAGAATGTGATAATCTCCTGTTTTTCATTGTCTCCTGTTTCTGTGACTAATTTTGCATCGTGTTGCATACTTAAGAACAGGTTAACAACCTTATTCTTTTTTGGAATGTAGGAAACTAGCGTCAGGTCCTCTTGAAACCCAAACAAACTTGTGCAACTATGATGATTTTTAGGATTTGTGAATTCAGTAGGCAACTCGACCTTATTCATCTTTACAGTTCCTACAACAGTTAAATTATAGCCTTTCATCATTTTTTTTACTATTGCACAACTGGTAAACCAGTTGTCCATAGTAATGTTTCTTCCTGTATTGTACAGGCCTGCACATTCGTCCTACAACATCGTCTGGTTTGTGGCTTACTTTGAAAACTTCCGACAGCTGGTTTCCAGCATATATTTCCAAATTCAATGTATATAATTCATTCTAGCATCAACCAAGGCATACATTTTTATTCCATATCGGCTTGGTTTATTCGGTATGTATACTTTAAAGGGGCACCTACCGCGGAATGCTGGAAGCATTTCAACAAGAGTTAGGTACTCTCCAACAGAGTACGACTTCGAACATTTTGCAACAAACGCTTCAAATAATTGTCGTATAGGTGCCAGATTGTCCAGTCTACGTCTCTCAATTCTTCCTCTTTACTCAGATCAAAGAATTTCTTGGAAGATGTGGAAGTCATCACACGAAAGAAACTTTCACAAGTGGTAACGTAGGGTCTGTCAGACCCAAATAAAATTTCCCCCTTTGACAACTGTTGATAAACTAAAAGCTGGGGCACGTTCCGTCCCATGACCGTCTCATGAGTATTTGATAGGAAGGTACTCTAATGGAGAATGCTGCAACTCAATCCGATCTAGTTCAAAAATATAAAAACAGACGCCGTTCGTTCGTCCGTTTGTGGTAAAAATACATTAAAAGACGAATAACTTAATCAAATATGTACATATAACAATGGAATTTGGCAGAAATGGTCTGCTCATAAGTAAAAATGCTCTGACGAAGACAAATTTACGAAAATCGTCCAGAGTTCGAGTCCATGGCTGGTGATACAGTCCCCATAACATAACCCGTAGAAATCGATTTTTCGACCTGCAGGCTTTTTTTCTTTGTGCAAAATTAAATTAAAAGTAATTGACCTACGATTTTCAGACAAAAGCCATTTGGAAGGAAAATAAACAAAGATTCTTATTCTTATCGTCAATTTTTGCTTTCGGTTCGAATTCGCTCGAACTTGGCATAAAAATTCAAAAATCAATATTTCGTTTTTTGTAAAAGGTCTCGATGCCGACAAAACAGATGGTTGAATTCGAGATCCTCATTATTGTATGCTTTCTTATATATGCATAAAATTGACATGATGCAGAAATCATGAAAATTTAAGAGTCCTTGTTCATAACACACCATATCATGGAAAATTAATTCCAGGCGAGGATCGCACATTCACAAAAAACGTCGTTTTAAAACAATTGTTACACTAATCATTAAATCTTCAAACAGGTTTTCCAGGGGAAAATTTTCACAAACTCGGAATTTCTATTTATAGATTTCTATTATCGCCCCGTCATTTTTGACGGGTCGTCGCTAGTAAAAGTAATAACATTGGAACGTATAATTTTAACAATGCTGTTCTAAATCATCTGATTCCGATGTCACGCCTTTCGCATGTTATTTTGACGTCTCTTTCCGAATGATCTATCGTGACCCAGGCGGGAATAAACGTTTGGTACAAAGTGAGTTTATTACAATATCGCTTGATAAGTGCCATAATTGTGAGACAATACCTTAAAGGCCAATTGGAGATGAAAATGATACTTATAAAAAAATAAAATTATGAGAACGGGGTCCTTTGTGACCCGCCGTCCGAGCGTTGAAAGTTGCATGAAATAAGGGGTAACTGCAAAAAGAAAAACGGAAACTATTTCTTATAACATGCTTTCTCATCTTTTGCGTCACTTAATTTTTGAGTGGCATTCAATAAAAAATATTCTTGAGATTTAATAACATCATTATAATAACATTTGTTTCGTGGATACAAATTTAGTTAGTTCTTTCTTTAAATATCTTCACTTTTTGTGGAATGAGCCTTTCTTATAAAATCAAGTGGATTTATTATAATTGGATTCTCTGGAAATATTAAACAGTTTGAGTCAATGAACTTCGATGCATGGTAAAATCTACTTTAATTGGAATCAAAACGAAAAGAAATATCAGCACCTCAACCGTGTTCCGTCTCGAGAAAATTGTCCAGACCATCTTTTTCTTGGTCTTCCAGGTTCTTTTCCTCTCCTAGGATAATAATGCGATGTAGCTCGTGGGAGTCGATTCTGTTCCATTCTTTCCAAGTGATTTTTCTAAATTCTTGCCTCAGTTCTGTAGGGCAAAATTCCTAGATTTTGCTTTATGGAAATATTTGGTCTGTCATCTTTAACAGTTTTTGATCCGAGAGAATATTTTTCACTGAAACCTACCTCAGAGGAGATTTTAAAGTAGTAGTTTTTAAAAAATGGTATTCAACATACCAATGCTTCTTTGCGAATCATACTCTGTAGAAGCAAGGATAACCTGATCGTCTTCAAATAGGGTAGTATTAACATGGATATCTTGGCCTAGTCTTATTACCATATTGTTCATGTATATGTAAAAAGTGCAGTTAATAAACTACATACTTTTCTACACTTTGGTTGATACCAATAGTATTTCGCTCAGTTCTATTCCCAAAATTCTTGTACCATGGCAAAGAGAATTTATTGCTTCAATGTGATGATATGAGAATCCACTTCTTGCCAGCAACTTTCACAATTTAGATCTGATAACACAATGAAAAGTTTTATTATAACCTATATAACCTAGGTGTGTCTACAAATTGCATTCCCGGCGTTTCATAATAATTTGCTCGGTAGTTAATATTCCATCCATGCATTAATGACCTCGAAAGCCATTCCGATTTTCATCCAATAAACGCTCTAAAATCTCTCTTCAATTAACTTCGAGTTCTGTAAATAAAAACAATAATATTCCTAAAATTTACACAAGTATTTTATCGTACTACTTATGTTTCATTGTATTGTAGTATGAATTACTGTATGAAAAACTATTGTATATTTAAATTAGATAAAAATTAAAATTTAAGTTTTTGGTTATTCATTAAAATTTCTCTGAGTGGTGTGATATCAAATAAATGAAAAACCGAGCAGGTGTCGGAAGAGAGAAATTCAAACTTCTATTTTGGAACGGACGATCAAAACCTGATTAAATTCAAAACACAAGAAAAAATAAGGAACAAGACGCTGCTCTATTTCATCTTGACCGGGGCAATTTCATTTACACGCACGCGTCGCTACATACCGTGCCCAAGCGTTGGACTCGGCAGAAAAGACCGGAGACGTGTATTCAGCGACCGAGGAATGACATGAAGTCTTTTCAATGAACCAGCCGGCGGCTGAACCCCGGAGCCACGTACTCTCCTTCAGTCCCTCGAGGTTGAATGGGATTTTTTCCTGAATGGAAGGAAGCGTCCACGGTGAAAGTGCACGGCGTGAAACCACCTCCGGGAGCATGGCTTTCGGATCCATTTTCGTGTACGTATTCACGCTTCGCCTCACGGTTCCTATAAAAGACATCTTTCCTTAACAGGCAAAGTCATCTCTCATCTCCGCCTTCTCTTCTTCCTCTCTTTCTGTGTCTTACAGTCTGACCAACCTCCTTTTGATTTCTTCCACCTAAACTATTCCAGTCACTCTCCGCTCCTCTATAGAGCGGATTTGGAATTATTTCCCCCGACAAGACGACAAAGAGTGGTACCGCATAGGTTCTCTATAAGATATATATTACTGACGTAATAGGTGAGATCTGTTTGTTTGCTTGTCTGGAAAGCTCAATTGTTGCACTGTAGCTATGAAATGCGCTCAGAGCGAACTAATCCTTTAACGCTCACGTTTTCTGAAGGCTATTTTACATAGTCTACTTTTGGATAAATATTTACCATTCTTTTTCCAGATGCTTATGAAAATAATTATTAAAATACATTTCTGTATTTGTATTGAACCATTATCAATATTATCTATTAAATAACTATTCTAATGCAGCCGAAAAATAAACTAAACCGGTGGCGCGCAACCTGTGGCCCGCGACTCGATTTCAGGTGGCCTTCAAACAATTTTCACTTTTGAATTTCATTAACCCATCGGGTTACCTAACCGTCGAATCATTAGGAAGGAAGATAATTATCAAAAGGCAAACAAAGATGGTTTTACAATGGAAACTCAACCTACCATCATTACTTAAATTGTATATATAGTGATAGGTTTTTAATAAATTGCGTGGCACTTTGCAAATTTATCCGCGTGGCTCGCGAATAAAAAAGGTTGCGCACCAATGACTTAAACATTCGAGCAAAAAAAGCGGTGGCTAAATATTCTCCCCCTAAGAGTTATTCATAGTCAGATGCGATCCTCTTAAAAGGGTTTTTAATGTGGCATATGGTAAAGGATTAAAAATGCGGAAAATATCATATAAATTAGTCAAATAATGACTTAGAGTATTGATTAGAATAGTGTATTTTTAATTTAAACTAGCACCCCTTGATGATTTTTATTGTTGTACGTAAATAAGTCTATGGAAATTAAATGCTGCATAATTTTTATATACAGAAGCATCTGGGGTCAAATTATGCGCGATAAAAAGAATAGATTGAATGAATTGTGTGCGTTAAGCAATTCTTCCGGAAAATAGATAAAACCATGGGTTAAATGCTAAACAGAATTGCGTGGTTTCAATTTGGGCAAAATTAAGCCTATGATTTTGCATGTCTGGCCTCATTTCCCATTTTATCTCTTTTCTTAGTATTTCTTATCCCATCCCACTCTTCTCCAGTCATCTCTGTTTTCACTTTCTTTACTACTCCGCCTTATCTCGCTGTCTCTTTTCTTATTTTATTTGCTTGCCATACTCTTCTTTCCTTCGTACTTTCATTTTATTTCTTCCACATCACTCTCTCTCTTTGGAAGATTGAGGCCCGCAAATCTTCCTTTCCCATCGCTTTCTTCTCGTTCCACTGCCACCCTTTCCTCTCTGTAACTATCGGATTTCCTCGACCCAGGAACCTTTACCTTATATACCCTTTACATCATCCTTCCTTCCTCTCCCACCTCATTTCTCCTCCCCCCACCTCCTCCCCTCTTCCCCCTTTCACTCTCCCATGTCTTTCCCTCCGCTCTCCCATTCTTCTACCTCTCGCTACACACCCCGAGGAAAAAAGGACGAAAATAGCTGGGGTAATTGCCTTTATGCTATTCGGTTTGGCTCGTCTGTTTACACCCGTTATTTAGCTTGGGGAGTAGGAGAAAAAGAGCTGGGCGTGAGTGTAGGGGAGTAAATTGTGTTGGGCGTGAGAGAGAAGTGAGGAGGATAGAATCGGAGCGTTTGGAGTAGATGGGAAGGAAGGAAAGCGAGTCCAAAAATAGTAGAAGGAAGTAAAGAAGGTGGTTGTTTCGACGTTTCGTTCCTCTCTCTTTCTATTTCCGTATCTTGATTTCAGAGGAAAAGGAGTGAATTATATCGCTCCTCGAGTCACTTTTTTCCGGAAAATGAAAGGAGAAAGTGTGGTTGAGATATACTTTCCTCTCATCGTGTCGGAGCTCTTCCTCAATTCGAAGAGAGGGAAAGATGAAGGAAACGGCGAGGTAGTGAGATTGAGGCGAAGAGAAGGAGGCGGAAGGGCGAAGAGAGGGAGGATGAGAGCTAGGTGGGATTTGCCCTGGAAAAGGTGAGAAGAGATTAAGGGATGCCTATCGAACGAGACAATTGCTCGCTTCTTTTCTCATGCTGCCTCTCCTTTACCCCCGTTATATATCTTTCTATCTTCTTCCAAAGATAGGAACGTTGACAAAGGAGAAGATAGTAAAGGAATACGACGAACAGTTTGTCTTCTTCGTCAGTTTTTTCTTCTCAGAGATACTTTAATTTCTATTCTTTCCGCGATTTAAGTCAAATACTTATCGAGAATGATGTTAAGAGGTCGAATTCGAGAATGAGTTTGCGTGTTTTTGCAAGTTTCACAAAGTCCCACCAAAATTAACAAGTTCTCAATCTCTACGTTTCCTGTTCATAAAACTTACTGTGAGACAAAATTGGTTAATATTAAGTGTTTCATAATTCGGCTTAACCATCCTTTAGAATATCTTTCATTTGATTTTTGATATTTTTGTTAGCGTATCAGTCAACTGTGTTGTCGAATTTTCCTCTCATTCTAATAGCTTTATCGTCTTTTTCTAGGGTGAATCTTTTTGCAATAACATGTTATGCGATGTGTAAATACGTAATCATGTAAATTGTGAAGATACCATCGACGGCAAAACGCGTGTTTTGTCCACGTCACGGGAGAAACTTGATTTCTGTCGCTCTGCAATCCCGGTTAATTTTCCCAAATGCTAACGCAGGCGTGTGTCGTGGGAAAAAGGGGACGGAGGTTTAGGATTACGTTGGTCGGAATGGAACGATCTGGGGCACAAATTTGAGATTGGAATTTGTGAGGGTAATGTGGAGAAAGCCCACACGGAATTATTCTAGTGCGAACGAATTGTGTCGGAATAAACAGCCGCCTTTTCAGAAAATTGGTGCTTGGAATCGGAACGGTGGGGACGAATACAGGGGAATTTAAATATCGAACTTTTTACCTATCTTTCTGTTGAAAATGTTATTGCGTTTTAAACGGTATCTCATCTTTAAACTGCTTGATGTTTCTAAATTTTAGCAATCACTTTTTTCCACGTAAAAATGTAATGTTTTCTAGCTGCTGGCTTTTGCCGATCTGACGGCCGTATAACTCCCCTTATTCAAATAATACAGTCTATTATTATTCATCTAATTTAAACATTTTAGCCTGAAATGTTTAACGAAATGAAACACCACTGAAGGTTTAGGCTAGGTGAGAGGATTACGAGTGAAAGTAATAGCATTTCATGATACGATATTAGAGGCAGTACATTTTTGCGGTCTTCTAAGTTAGCTAGTTGAATTAAAAAGAGAGGTCAGGAAATTCGGTATCCCCAGTATCGCAGTTAGTGAATTAGTAATGACCTCGGGGTCTATAATTTTAGCAGCATATTTAATAGCATATTGTTGAATAGATATAAGAAGAACCCTAAGACTAATATGCACTATTATTTTTAACGAGAGGGCTGTTAGTTTTTGAATGTTCTTGAAAAGGTGGGATAAGAATGACTGAAAAGATATACAATAAATGCATTATGTCATGTATACCTAAAAACTTGTAATAAAAATGCTTTTAGCTTTGAAATAGAAACAGGTAACGTGTAATTATGCAATATAAATTTATGAAATTGGCCGGAGGAAGTGAAAGATTGCTTTCACAGAATTTTTAGCGAGTAGGTAGAAATTTCCTGCGTGCAAATAAGACGTGCTAAAGAGGGGAAAATTTACGAAATATTAAAAACAATTTTCATGAAGACTACTAAATGCTTGTTTTTAGAATGTTTTTGTCATACTTTAGTTCATTAAAGTATTTCATTGGAGTTTTCCGAGCGGTAATTTCGCCCTCTATTAGTACGAGTAAATTATGTACTCTGCCAGATAATGTAGCATTTAAAAATTCAGGAAAATCTTGCGAGATATTCAACTGGAAGCCTCTCTGATGTATTAAGTAAGTTTATTTCCTGTTTTGGGAGCGTGAATACTAATTATTTAATTGTTATTTTTTATCTAACGACGGAAATTTTGCATTTGCCATGATCTCTTTCGTTAAAATTCACGACAGCAGTCTTCCAAGCGACCAAATTTTAGCCTTAAAAAGGCCATAAACGACAAAAGCATCATAATCATATACTTTTAGGTATCCTTTAACTTTAGGCATCCCTTAATTACAAAAAATCATACCGGAAAAATAATACGTATTAATACAAACTTAAACGCATCTCCGTTGATGAAAAGGTGAGACACTGAGAAAACAGAAAAACATATCATAAAAATCACTAGGTTGGCTTTTAACGCAGAATAAATATCGTAGCCGTTTGACCTTTTCCGAACAATTCATTCCAGGCCGCTTTTCGACCGTTTTTTGGGATTGTTGTCTGCGGTTTGTCCTGCCGGATATTTAAGATCTTCGCGGCCGTATATCTGGATCTCTTTTTTTCTCGAAAGAGCAAACATCATGCGGCAGGATGGGATTTCCAAAAGTGGGTGGGATACATTGGATTCGTAAAGTCAAAAGGGTTCTTTACGAGGATACCCTCTTTCTGCCTTTTCTCTTGAAACAAAAAGTATGGATGATGCTGTGGTTTCGGAGATGCTCAGTATGCAGCGATCGATGATCTGGGAAGCTGTATCGGTAATAGTCGGCGAGAAAAAACGTGTCTCGAAAAGATTTGGGCAAAAATACATTACAGCTTATTCTGCTTATGCAATGCCAAATAAGATTGAGATGGATCATTTAAATTCTTTCAGTGTTCATGTTAATTGAATCGTGATCGATATTTAAAAGATGAATGAAATAGAGTAATATTTTAATTCAAATGATTATTCATAGGGTTCTTTTTAATTCGAAGCTGAATAGAATATTAGTCTAATTAGTCACTCGAACACGATAAAAACATTACGCAATTTTGTCTAGTTCCTTGAGTATGGCTTTCAGTTCTGTCGTGCAGGTTGACGGCAATAATCGTACCAGAGGTTTGATAAACGACTATAAAAATGACGAAAAATTAATAAATATGAATATGAAGAATCATGACATTTAACTATACATTGCCATTATTTTTCCAGGTAATTTTATTAATACGACTAGTGGAAAGTGGAAATGACAAAAAATAAAAAAATGCGAAAAATAATGTATCAGTTTTCCAAAATTTTCCATTTAATGCAGTGAAAGAACATTTGAAAAAATATAACTAGTTTTGGGATTCTGTTCTTATAATATGTAGACGTAAATATATTTCATGTTTTCGGAAGAGTACCTAAAGTGGGAAAGACAAGAATTTTGGTGAAATAAGGGGAAGAAAAGACGTTATATGTATCGTATAATGAAAATTTTAAAAGCTGAAACGAAATTATAGACATGGAATAGCTCAGTTGCTCGAATTAATATTTGACTGTCTTGTTTTGGACAGGCAATTACATAAATTTTTGAATAGTGGGTGCTTAAATACTTAATACCAGTTGAAGTTGATATTATTTTTTAAAATAAATTTAAGGGACAGATCTTACGTTGCTTTGCATAATTATGCATTTATAGTAAGTAAATGCCGGTACATCTAAGGAGACGTTAGTAGTTGTTGAGCTTTCTCAAAGGAATTTCTGTGTTTTGACGATAGACTGTAACAGAAAAATTGTGGAAATAGAATTACATTTCATCCTTGTAATCATAAATCAAATGATTTTCATCTACATCATTTACCAAGCAGCAAAAAACTTTGAAAAATCTGTTTGCTCTGAGAAGAACAAATTTCCACAGTTACCTTTAAAAGTTTATAACGAATTACTGAATTCTCTTTCGAGAATGGATCTAAATATGAGGAATTCATTAGATTCAGAAATCATATTTTGTTAGAGATAAGGGGGACGTATGGAGCGAAATGAACTATTAAAAAAGCCATTAAATAAAAGCAAACAAATACGTAGAAAAATAATAAATATATATATATATTGTAATATATATATATATATATATATATATATATATATATATATATATATATATATATATATATATGGAGAAAGTCTAATGCAAGAAGCTTTAGAAGGCACAGGGGATTTCAAAATTGGAGGAAGGATTATAAGAACAGTAAAATACGCAGATGATCAAGTACTTCTAGCAAGAAAGGAAGAGGAGCTACAAAAATGATAAATATATTAGTGATAACCGCGATACACTTATGAACACGGACACAGATTTCAACAAGACCCTATACAAACTGACAGATTTAAACGACACACACGCCGAAAAATCTTTCCGCGCTTCACTTGTTTCTCGGTCGTCTTCTTAATACTTTCCGTTTCAAACCTGGCAGTTGGCTCCCAGTCACTGTTGAAACAGGTTTTACCCCTGACGATGCTCACCTTGTGGGCGAAATGCATTGGGTTTTGTAGCCCTCTAGTTGTTTTGGCTAAAGGAGTATTTCACCTTCGTTAGTGATAACAGGTAGAAAATACGGTATGGAAATAAATACATAAAAATCCAAGGTCATTCGAATATCGGGTAAAGAAGAGAATCTGAACATAACTATTGGGGGAAAGCCATTAGAACAAGTTTCAGAATATAAATACCTTGGAAGTATCATAACACGAGAGGCAAAATGTACGGATGAGATCAAAACTAGAATAGGAAAAGCAATAGCGGCTTTCAGGAGAAAGAAACAACTACTTACAGGGAATATAAGGGAAGATATCCGCAAGAAGTTGATAAAATGCTACGTATGGAGTATAGCATTGTATGGGGCAGAAACATAAACGCTAAGGAAAAATGACATCAAATACTTGGAAAGCTTTCAAATGTGGACTTGGAGGAGAATGCTGGAGATAAAATGGACAGATAGGATGAAAAACGATGAAGTGCTACGAAGAATAGGAGAGAAGCGAATGATTATACAGACTATCAGAAAGAGGAAGGCTAACTGGGTTGGACATTACCTGAGGAGAGAGAGTATGATTAAAGACGTGTTAGAAGGAAAACTAGATGGGAAAAGAGAAAGTGGTAGGAAAAGGTTTCAGCTGATAGACGATTTGAAAGGGAAAGAGAGTTATCAAAATATAAAGAGGACAGCGGAAAATAGGAGTATATGGAGAACCAGGTTTAACCAAGAATAATCACGGACCTGTCTACGGACAGACTACCTATGATGATATATATATATATATATATATATATATATATATATATATGTATATATATACAGCGCTTACATTAATTCTCTTTCTAAACAAATCATGGTACTTAGCGCCCCAAAAAGCAGAGTTATCACGATGAATTTTTTGTAACAGCGATGCAGAAATTAATCGCCTCGTAATGTCTTAGTGACACAGCTTCCTTCGTCTTTCACAATATCTTCGTTAATTCTCATTACCGGAAACGTTTATCATGCGGTATGAGAAAAAATACAGCAGAATACAGAAACACGCTGCTTCATTTCCCATTAAGTCACTAAAATCTGCGCTGAGGAAGACAAAATACGTCTATGAAAGAGAAAAATGAAGTTGAAGAAGAGACATAAATTAAAGACAAAAGACAGCAATCCCACTATCTATAACCTTTTCTAAAACTATAGATAAATTCCATTTATATAGACAACAATGTTGGCGGAGTCTTAGTCATCTGGCGCGACACACGAGAGGTGTAAGAGGAAGGACGGGGTGGTAGATAAGAGATGGCGATTGGATTGTATGCGTGATCACAGTTTCACACAGAAGAAACGCCTCCAAATGCGTATGAGAAGGAATTGGTTAACTGTGTGGGTGGAAAAAGGAAAAATGAGTGCAGAGAGGATGAAACTTATATTGCGAGGTAGCTACGGTGGAAAGAAAAGTTAGTTTTAGCTTTGGGGAGAACAGAGACTTGGCGAAAAAAAGAATTCTCTCTCGTGGGTTGTAGGCGCGGGTGGGAAAGGAGATAAGTTATGGATTGGTAGTCGTGAGGTGAATCGAGGGGAGACACCAAGGCGCATTTACTCTTCACGCGTGGGACGAAGGTGGAAGTGGGACTCGGTCAGTTCCGAATCTGGATTCAGGATGTGTCACTGCCCAAACGAACTTCAAACCGTCTTCCACTTTCCCAAACGATTTCCTCCTACGATTCTATTCCTCTCTCTCACGATCTCCTTCCTTACATCTCTGTCTATAATGCCTCTCTCTCTCTTCTAATCTTCCTTCTCCCCCTTTCTCATCTAGAGACCTCTGTCGGTCTTTCGCTCCCACTCAATCTATTCTATCCTAGATGTTAGATAGGAGAATTTCTCTTATGAATCTCTCCTTTATCACGACATCAATTACCTCAATTCTATTTATGTCTAACAATCTCTTATTCCTCCCCTTGTCTCAATTTATCAAGGTCTCACTGTTCTTGTTTTATTCTTTGCCATCATTATGATATAGTACAGTCCTTATCCTCAATATAGCTTTAAAGAAGATGTCTACTTTTCCATATATACTTTCTCTATGGTCACTTTCTTCCTATCGATCACAATAATTTCTCTTCTTCAGTGTGTCACGGAAGACTAGTTTATTATTTCGATCAATCAAAGACAAAGACACCAATATTTCCCTTTACTTCTTATTGCCTATATTTCTTTCGTGTCCGGTACATCATAGTGAATTACCACTCCACCGTTTTCCTATTGAATCTCTCGTGTATCCTGTTCCTTCACTCTCTTAAAACTTCAATCGCTTTTTCACTTCCATTCCTCTTCCGTACGTCTGTCTGATTTCTCGGACACCAATTTCCTCCGTAGTGGATTCCTTTTCTTTGAATTCTAAATCCTCTCCTCATTCTCCTTCATTTTTCGTGGCTTCTTTATCATTTCCTCCGTTCTCTATCCATCCATGCGTTATTTCCCTTTCATTCAGCTGCTTCTGTTTAACATTCGATCTCTTTATCCCTCCCTAATTCGTCCTAATGTATCCCCGTTTCATTCGCCCTTTCTTCCCTTAAATCTTCTCCGTCTGCTCTACCTTCTAGCCGCTGGAGATGTTACCTCCAAGGAAAGAGAGGTTATATTCGATGCTAGGGAAGTAATCGAAACGAGGTTTTTCGCTTTTTATACGGATTCGCGTCTGAAAAAATCTTCTCTTTACGGCTCTTTCAATCAGTTTCATCTCTTTTCTTTTCCGTGGGACGCGCGCCAATCTCCTCCCTTAAAAAAATATATCCGACGCAAACACAAACGTAGGTAGGATTACGGGCGCTGTCTTTCATTAGGGCGCCTCGTTTCGCCGCTGCCAGTGGTGATTTTTAAAGCGCGCTTCTGGGACGGAGATAACAGAAATTGAGGAAATTTTTTATTTAGGTCTAGCGGAATTGATGACTAAACGCGTCACACCATTTTGAAAATGGACAAAAACCTTCATAATCCTAAGGAGCGTTTTTCTCAGTTTGAAAGTAATCGAGATGCAGGGAATGACGATTTTCTGAAATTGTTTTTCTTTATCAAGCTTTTATCGATGTGGTGCTCTATTAGGATCCCAAACGGGATGGTCACATTTCCCACGGTTTTGTTCTTCGTAAATATGGGATGCAAAACTATAATTCAATATGTTCCATTTTGTAAGGCATACGTTAGATAGATTAGTTTACATTTCTATTTTATTTTAAAACGAAGCGATGAAAATTCTAGAATTATAACATTCCTCGCTGTCCACTATCAATATGAAAGGTTATTTAAAACATTTTAGCATTTTGTGCAAGATTGTTACTTGCTGAAAGTCTGTGCAAGTCTGTGTTAACAGTTTCAACCTCTATTTCGATTGTTTTACCTAGCACATAGAAATAAGTAATTCAGCCGATTATACGAGAGTTTTTCATACGAATGAAATGATATAAAATTAAATTAAAGGTCATGATAATATATATCGTTATCGAAATTATACACCAAAAATTATACGTCTTTGCAACTTCGTATTTGAAAGCTTGCGACATCTGTATTGATCGTAAAAATGGTATAATTTGTAGCAAAGGCGCTCTATTTTAAAATATTAACTATTAGCATATTTATAGAAGTATATGCTCAGCGTTGTTTCTTATCCCTCTGTATCCAATTTTACTGCTGTTAACCGAAACAGAATAATAAATAAATCGATTTTTCTCCCGATTAACGTTGTCGTCCTCTGAAGACCCGCGCATCCTGCTCGACGCCGCACCTTTTGTCAGTTTTGCCATCTCCGACACGTATTTCCTCCTCGCCTAATACGCCTCGATTCATGATTTTATCCTAACTCGAAACTACCTACCATCCACCCACCTCCCATTTCTACCCTTCTTTAATATATCCTAATATACCCTTCTCTTCCCACCTATGTGGTGAATAACCATCACCCGCTTCGGAGGCATCTTTTGCAGCTCATCCTATTTCCTTTCCCACTCCACCTTCTCTCCAGCTCGCCCGCATTCGTTTCTCTCCGTATATATTTTTTCCTCTCCCATTCGCAAGCCCATAATATTTCTCTCGATTTCTTCCGCTTGTCATTTCTCTTTATCTTCTTTCCCTCATCATTTCTACACCCTTTCTAAACCCATTTTCCGTCTTTCTCCCTCTTATTTTTTTTAAATTTCCCTTTCCCTCACTCTTCTAACAATTCTCTCGTTTCCTCACTATCTCATTCCAACTTCTTTTCTCTCCTCTCTAGCGACTCCTTTTCGCTTTTATTTGTCATTATCAATACGTCTCATCTATACTTATCTTCTCTTCAACCTGATTCGAGAGCTTTTCCATTTTGTACCTCCTCCAGTTCTCTCATTCAACAATATATATGTACCTCACTCCTCGTTCTCTCCACTCCCTCTCACCCCATCTCTCTCTCTAATCGCTTCTCTCTATCCAGCCTTCCACTCTGCACCCTCCCCTTTCTCCCTTCTCTTACTCACTCCCCTCACTCCTTCCTTCCCCTACCTCCCTTTCTCCCTCCCCTCCCTCTTTCCCTCCCCTCCCTCTTTCCTTTCACTCATTACCTTCACTCCTTACCTTCTCTCCTTTTCCTCCTCCCTTCTCTCTCCTTCTCCCTTCTTCTCCTAACTCCTCCCTCCTTCTCCTCCCTTCTTCTCCCACCTCCTCCCTCCTCCTCCCTCATCCTCTCTCCTCCTCCCTCCTCCTCCCTCCTCCCTCCTCCTCCTCCCTCCTCCTCCCTCCTCCTCCCTCCTCCTCCCTCCTCCTCCTCCCTCCTACTCCCTCCTCCTCCCTACTCCTCCCTCCTGCTCCTCCCTCCTCCTCCTCCCTCCTCCTCCTCCCTTCTCCTTCCTCCTTCTACCTCCTTCTTCCCTCTTTCCCCTCACTCCCTCCTTTTCTCATTCTTCTCTTCTTTTCCTCCTTCCCCTACCTCCTTCCATTTCTTCCTTTCTCTTTCCCTACCTCCCTCTTCCTCCTTCCCCTCCCTTTTCCTCCTTACCCTCCCTTTTCCTCCTTCCTCTCCCTTTTCCTCCTTCCCCTCCATTTTCCTCCTTCCCCTCCCTTTTCCTCCTTCCTCTCCCTTTTCCTCCTTCCCCTCTCTTTTCCTCCTTCCCCTCTCTTTTCCTCCCTCCCCTCCCTTTTTCTCCTTCCCCTCCCGTTTTCTCCTTCCCCACCCGTTTCCTGCTTCCCTTTCCTTTTCTTCCTTCCACTCCCTTTTCCTCCTTCCACTCCCTTTTCCTCCTTCCACTACCTCTCCTTCCCTCCCTCCCTCTCCATCTTTCCCCTACCTATTTCTCTTTCTCCTCCTTTTTCCTCCTTCCCCTCCCCATTCCCTCTCTCTCTTCCCCTCTTCCTACGCTGCATTGATCACTTTGCGGCTTCAACTCATGCTTCTTAGTAGTATGTTGGTGGGCGGGTGGTGGAAAATGAAACGGTAAAGTTGGATGAGAGAGTAGAATGACAGGAGGTAGAGAGGAAAGCGGGTGAGAGAGAGTGAGTGGGTGGGAGTAGGGAAGGTGCTTTTTTTACGGAGCGTTGTGGCGTGAGGTAAACAATATACGATATAATTAGTGAAAGAGACGGAAACTATTAATTTCTTGTTTTTATATATTTTTTACTACTATTAAAACTGTTAATTAATTATTCGAGCGTCCAATAAGCCTAAGTCTTCGTGTTATATTTGTAAGGATGAAAGAGATGTAGATGGTGATTTGATTAAGAAAATCCGATTCGATTTCAGAATGGAGGGGATGATTAAAAGATGTGTACCGAAATTTAATTATCTGTTTGTTGTTATCCGAACTTTAAGTCGATCCCATGGGAAAAATGTGGCAGTAGTGCCATTAATAATAGCAACCGTTATGTAATTTTTCATGCAAGATTTCAAAGAAAACGTTCAACATGTGCCTCTCTACACATCTCTAATCGCTTATGTGTAATCGTTTTAAGAACAAAGCAAATGAATTATGATTGTGCGGATTACGAAATTTGTGTAGATGAGGATATACATTTCACAATATGCTAGCTCCAAGTTATAGGATGAGCCTGTTTCACCAATTTATTATCTTAATAGTCGAACTATATTGTCATTAATTTTAATATGTTAACATTAGTTATAAAGTAAAATCCAATTTTTCTATTACAATGCCAAAACTTAAATTCAAAACAATTTATCATACTTAATATAAAACAAACTGTAAGAATTTAAAATATCTGCATGGCCTTACAAATTTTAGAGAAAAGGAAATGAATTAGTTTTTTATTATTTTAAATTCGGCGGAAATGTGTATAATTTTTAACGGCCGCCTAGTGAAATGGGCATATCTACAAACGCTTTTGCCCTTAGCAGATTCGTAGATCCTCTTTAACAATCGCGATGAAAATTCGTGCGAAATATAGATTTCAAAGTGGAAGTTTAGAATATACTAGCAGAGTAAATCTATAGAGCAAAGCGGTATCAAAGAGGAAAGTCCGCGGCCAGTGGTCTCATGAAGATAAAGACTGAACTGGTTATTAACGCAAAAGGATTCGTGTCTGGAGTGCCTGAGAATCTTAAGTGGGCTTGTTAATCAATACTCTATTTTACTCCTCACAAAGTAGCCAGAAGAAGATTTAGTTTGAGTTTTTAAGTTATTGAAACTTCAAAAACTCCAAATTAAATCATTGCGAAATTCTTTGGACATAAGTTCTCGAGTATGAGGTCGCTTAAATAACCTAGATCTTCCGATGCTTATATCAATTCTTTGACTTGCGAATCACACCGTGAACTTCTGAAACTAATCGCTCCAAATTTAATAGATTTTTTGAGAATGATGAATTTTGACATTTTCGGGTCAAATGCGTATATATACTTATTTTCCTGAGACGTATTTGCAACATTCCACGAAGGTATAAACAGATAAATTAGATCAACAAAACCCATTAACACTGCTAATATGGTACCTATCGTATATGAAAACATCACTCATATTGTATTTCTGATGCATTTACTGTATGGATTGTTTATTTAAGTTAGCGTTATATTTTATCAATTCTATCAGTTTCTTTCCCTCTCTCTGCGAATACCTGTAAAACGAATGGGAGGTTATTAGCAGTGCTAACCTGCAGTTTCATTTCCAGTAACACCCTTACCGATGCGAATAAATACTAATAAGGTGATCCGGGTGAACATGTGTACGCACTCTTTGCTGTATTCCATTTTCATGTCTACCAATGATATAAGAAACCATCGTTAAGAATCTAAGAAGGTAATTTGAATTGATTAAAAAATATAAGAACTTCAAGTATTCTAAGAGTGGCAATTCGTATTAAGCGTTGTTCTAAATCTGAATAAATACCCTGCAAGCCACCGCAATGGGCGTTTGGCAGGGGGAATATCACCAATCTATCATTTTATTTTCTTTTTATGCTCTCCTATTGTCTTAGGGCAGTGTTTCCCAAATTTAAAACATTCAAATGCCCCTTTCGCGATCTCGGCTTTATCGGCGCACCTTCTTTCCCGATTATGTCAGAAGCAGTTAACTCGTAAGCGGTCGAACCACATTTTGATTAGGCTTTAGATAATAAATAAAAAAAGCTAAAAAATATACAGAAACTTATGGGCGTTTTCAGTATTGTCAGTAAAATTTAATGTAATAATCATTAAATTCAAATTCATATACGTTCCTGGAAATAATCGAGTTGTTCAATGCGAGGAGTGGAACTGCTTGTGAGCATGTTGTAGGGCAGGGATATCCGGCTCAATATTGGTGAGTTTAAGACGGATATGCGCCTCCACTTCGATAATACGATTTCGTTCTTTGCACGAAGTGAACGCATATAGGGGAGGTCGTTTCCGTCCGTCCGTCTGTCCGCATGTTAAAACTCGGGAACCGCTTGACATATTTTGATGACTTTGGTATTGGGGAATTTCACGAAAATTTGTAGACCAATTCCAATTTTGGTTCAAATCGGACAACAATTACGACCACTTTATTTACAACGAGCCTGTTTCAAACCGGGAACCGCAGGACGTATTTTGATGAAATTTGGTATTGAGCTGTTTTACTAAAATTTGTTGATCTCAAAGAACGCCTTTGGAAACTGTCTACTCCGACATGGAGTACACCTTTTCATACTTGTTTTGTTTTAACGCCAACCAGCGCCGAAACCGCAAAAGATAATTAACTGCTTTATTCGATAGAGCAGAGTACTCGGAACGAACGCTAAGCCAAAATGATGTCAGTGTCTTTTGTTCAAACGCTGTTCTCAGGAAGTCATCTAAAGCGAGCTTCAAGAGATGTTCTTCTTCTGAAGCTGAAAGGTTAATTGACAGTGTTTGGACATGACAAGGATAGGGTTTCTTATCCATCAAAGCTGTCGTCTAGTTCAGGGAAATACTTACAAAGATTTCTCCTCGAGTTTTCCAAGTACTCATTCATAGTTTGAAACACGTCAGCAGGTCTTCCCTTGACTTGACCATGAAATCATTGAAGGATGGAAAGGAATTAATTCAGTTCGCCGTCATCCCGCTCACTTTTCTTGAACATGGAATATGGATATCACCTTGCCTTGCGGGGATAGATTGAGAATGTTCAAATGGGCAAAGACATCTGCAGTGTATGCTAATTTACATAGTCATTTCCAGTCAGGCATACGGTCTCGCAGGTTGAAGGTGTCATCCATAAATACTTGAAGTTCTTTTCCCAGCTCAAACAAGCAAGTGAGGACTTTTCCACGCGAAAGTCAACGTACTTCATTGTGAAATAGTAGCTGCGTATAGTCACTGCCCATCTCTTCAAAGAGCTGAGTAAAAAGCCTGACATTCAGTGGTCGGTCTTTCACAAAGTTGACAATTTTAACTTTCATCAATTATTTGCTTTAGATCTGCAGGTATGACCTAGATGGCGAGTGCGTCCTGCGTACAAAACAGTGAGTCAAATTTGCTACCTGTGCAACGGCTTGAATTTGTGCAATAACTTCTTTCTTTGCAGCGCCCTCTTTGCTTATCCCAACACTTCGACCCCAATCTAAGTGACTTTTTGATAAAGTCATAAATAACTTTGAAAATAGCATCCCCAGTTGTACGTGATGGCAAAGGTTGGCAGAACAAAATATCCTGATGGACTTCCTCATTGAGTTTGTGTATGGCAAACAACAAGAGTTTAGCTAAATTTACAATATCGGTGGATTCATCGGCTTGCAGTGCATAGTAGCGGCTCTTTTGTACTCGTAAAAATAATTGCTGCTCAACGTTTGCGGCCATATCTGTGATTCTACGAGATACAGTGTTATTTGCTTGCGTTGTCTACTAACATTTATTTGCTTGAGTTTTCTCCTACCATTTCGTTCGCCGTTACTTTGGTCGCAGGTTTTACCAGAGTTACCTCGCCAATCACTTCAGCAGCACCGGACTTTGCTATTAAGTATGATACACTATACGAGGCTTCCAACGGTTTCACATTTTCACCTCTCGTCACATTGCGCATTGTTTTTTTTTAACTTTTGGATTTCCTTGCGCCTCTTTTGGAATAATTCTACTGGTTTGTCATGGTATTCATTATATTTGTTATCATAGTGGCGCTTGAGATTGGATGGTTTTATACTATGCTAAGAGCAACGCTTACATTGATTGATGGAGGAAGTTCCTCTCTTTCGTTTGATATCGACCGCAATATGCTTTGATCAAGCCAACATTTATAATAAATGAATTTGTTTAATTTTCTTTATATCAGAGTTCATCTAACAACAGATAGAAATGCGGAACAATTATTAGCAATTTCTTTTCTGCAGCGTACCTCTTGAAATACTCTCGCGTACCACCGGGGGTACGATTACCACACTTTGGGAAACACTGTCTTATGGGAAAAGGATCCCTTGCATCTATCCGTTGTACAATCAATTTCTCGTATCTTCTCAGTGTCAGAGAAAAATAACAAACCTCACAAGTCTTTTCACTCCTATTCATCACATATCATGTATTGGTTGCTGGTTGGGATAAAGGGATCGCGATGAGGTTGGCCGCCATAAGAGGGAGTCGCGGCAAGATCGGCGGCTTGAGAGGGGGTTACAGACACATTAAAATGGGGAAAAGCTGAAGTGGAGCATTTAAAAACTACGGCATTAAATAATGGCATACGTTGAATGGATGCTTCTGTGCCGCATGCGTGTATAGAAAGGACGTCTATTTATCATAGTTTTCAATTGTATTGAAAATTAAATAATTATGAGGGATAGAAGATAAATAAGCCGTCAAAATGGTAAATTGAAAAGTAAACAATCTAGAGAATTTTCCTTTATATTGGTCCTTATTTGTTTAATTCTTAACTGCTTTTACGAAACAACCGATAAAAATTAGATTTTTTTTATTACAAGAGAATAAATAAAAAAAGATAAAATATATCTACTTACGCGATTTTGACTTGAAGTTCTTAAACCTGGATCATTCCATTTTCGGTAGTTTGCGATTATAGAAAGAAAATGCAAGTTGGGAAAAGAGACTTATCAATCGGTATTTGATTCCAATGCAAGCTGCATAATAGAATTTTAGCGCATGTACAAGTCGTCTCAAACGGCAGCATAAGAAATGGTTCACTATCTCGACTAGAAAAACAGCGTAGCTTTAAGTGGATCGTAACATTTTCATAGCATTCTCAGCCATTCACTCGAATGAGAGCTGTCAGAAAGAAGCGTACTATTACGGTTGGGTTCCGAAAAAGTGCCGATTTTTGGTGTAAAATTGTTTTGGTCAAATATAGAATAATAAAACTCGAGATAAATTAAGTGGGGAAAATGGAACTTCACATAAAATGTTCACATTACATTTTTCAAATGAGGAATAGATTTCAACAGTGCGATCCTTGGTGCTTTCAATTAATTTGTTCTTGTCATAACAATATTTTTTAAGAATTTAATCCTCATTTAATGCGTGTTAATGAAATGTATTCCACCCATAAATAAAAATAATTTCATGAATTATTCATATTTTCCTTACGATTTTAAATCCAGTCATAATAATATTCTCGAGAACATGAAAAATGCTGTAAACCGATATAGCGCCAGATAGCGTGTGAGGAGTTAATCGTCAAGGCAGTTGAGCAGACAACTAATTTGCGGTCGACAAATTTGGCTTTTAAAATTAATTTTCGTTCATCACGACAGCTGTATCCATTGTTAATGCTATATCTCAAAGCTGTGTTTTCCGAAATTTTTTCTCGTGATTCAGCGGAGGAAAAGGCGATGTAAAGAATATTTTTATTTTGACTTGAATCTTCATTAATTAGAAAGTTAGGCGAATATACGACGTGTGACCCAAAAGTTTCCGAAACGATGGTAAATAACAGGGGTGGCCAAAGTTATCGTCATTATGAGCCACACATCATATTCATGAAAGGGCAGGGAGCCGCAGTGTACCATATGAAGGGTGTGGGGGGTCCCTTGGAAAATTTTGGAAAAAATATATTGGAAAATGCAGTTTTAATGGAGTTATCATAATCTTTTGGGGTGTTCTGAATAACCATAAATAATGAATTCAAAATTTATTTAAAGGTAAAATTGTAACAAATTTTACATATTAGATTTATTTTCAAAACAAACATTTATCTTTTATGCTTCTAAAGGTAAGTATACTAAATTATTTACTGGTAGAGGCTTTTTGCGTTTGCATCTGTTCTACAAGACTTTTGAAATCAGGCCGATAGTTTTTCAGCGCAGTACGTAATACTAGCTCCATAAGTTGTTCATTTGTTAGTTGTGCACGGTGTTTCGATTTTATGAATTTCATTGTCGAGTACAGCGATTCATTGAATTATTTATTTGTTTTTTATTTAAAAATAAATTTAAAATTATTGAGGCGAGCCACGTTGAAGTATCTAAGAGCCGCATGCGGCTCGCGAGCCGCGCGTTGGTCATGTCTGGTATATAAAATCATAGGTTTACGGTGAACAAATGTTGACATAATACCTATCAAAAGCCTCCTTTCCTAGACATAAATTTCTCCCATTGGCGTTGGCACGCCTAGAAACATTTTTAGAAGTTCTGTTTTATAATGACTCTAAGAGTCGCGGCCGTTTTTTGTTTGATTTGATTCGTTGACTCAAAGTGTCGTCCTTACAGAAAAGTCTTGAACTTGAGAAACAATAAGCTACATGAGGGAAAGTTGCATGAATGCGGTGTTTGATTTAGGTCAGTTGAGCGCAACCTTTTTACATGGCGGGCCGCATTTCGTTGTTGTTAATGCTTCAAAGGGTCGCATTGGAAGTCACGAGAGCTTCGGCGAGCCGAATGAGCGTTTACGTAAGAAATTATCAAGGGATTCTGTGGTCTCATATTAAGGAAAATCAAGTCTAAATAAATTACTAGTGTGAAAGCTCCACCAGAAAAGTTAGACAATAATTATACCAAATAAATATGAAATTGTCTAATTTTACCGAGCAGCTTTTCATCATAGCTTCGAGAGCCACAGAGAGTGCTCTCGGGGGTCGCATTTGGCCCGCGGGCAGCGAGTTTGGGACCTCTGCTCTAGATCATTGTTTCCCAAACTTTATCTGCCCTTTTCCCTTTTCGCTCCAAAAACGTTTCGCAGATCCTTTGAGAAAAACGCAAACGTAATTTTAAAATAATGTTACTTATCTACGGTCAGTGAGATGAGTGTTTCTGCTTTTACTTGTCGCAAAGGTGTCGAATGTTGGAGGTAATGTTAGAGAGGTGAATTCTCACATCTGAAACGGCAACCATTCGATTGCCGTACTTGTTTTTGGAGGCAGTGCATCTAGAAAATCCAGTCTCACATAGGTGCATATATGAGAAAGGAAGAAGTTTGAAAAGCGCAATTTAATTTAGGATATTCATAGATGAGACTACACAAGAAGTTTGTCAGCAAGATTTCGTTAATCTTTGCTACTGTTCAAAATTTGTCGTAATTTCAATGAGACTCTCATAAGCCTTCACAGAGAAACTGCCTGGTTTATTTACCAATAAAAACGGTTTTTGCACCCAACTGATATCCTCGACAGTTGAGGCAAAACATCCTAAAATAAGTACATCTTCAATGACGCAGATTCTGGACAATGTCACTAAGGGCATTGCAATCTAATTTGCATTTTATCTTCTCTAGAAACTGCTTAAGAATTGAAGAATACTCTAATAAAGAGCTGAGTTACGATGTTATCAGATTAAAGAAAGGTGTAGTGTTGAATTTGCTGTTTTATTCCAAAATAATATTCTTCCTATAATTTTTTTAGTAATTTTCCACCGTCTCATACTACTTATATTATAAAACTTATTGAAATATGTTCTTCATTAAAACGTCTATTTCTTTTCCCGAGACTCCTTTTAGGGCCATCTGCGATTTGAGATTGATTAATTGCTTTAATTTTGCGGAAAACTTAACCGTAGACCGATGTTTATGGACGAAAAAATTACAAAACAAGTCTTTTCTGATGATAAATGGCTCCCCACGGTATATTTTTAAAGGTTATTAAAAATCATGAGGACACTTTAGCGTGATAAAAATACAGCGAAAATAATTCAAACGGGAAGCTTTGACGTAGTTCATGACCGAACATTTCTTTTAAAGGCTGCATTAATATTTTTAATTGGACGTGAAATTTAAGAGGCCCTAGAATGGCGTAGGTAAGATTTCACCAGGCCTAGTTTTTTCACGATTTTCACATTCAATATTTAGCGGGCTTCCGGTCTTCACCCGGGCTGTCTGAGGTCAAATTTATCGTTAGTTTACAATGCGTAAAATAGATACGATGTTATAGTAGCAAATTAAGTTCCAACATTGTGAGAAGTAATACTCGCTACTTCAATGCCTTAATCTGAAACCATAGGTTATCTTTCCGCCAAACGAGATAAAATAGTTTACCATCTATCAAGGAGAATGAGTAAATTTTTTGCTCTTGTACTGATTCCAGCGACATTCATGGTTATTGACGCGGTAATCAGTAGCAGAAATATTCGCCGTCGGAGCTTCTGCCTTCCAAAACGTCTAAGAACGTCGGAGACTTCCCTTGTTGTCATTAACATCCCAGAATGATCGAATCCTAAACTCGATTGCTCTCTATTCCAATCTTTAAGATAAGTATCCATAACTTATTAATTTAAACGTATCTGCATATCACAAACGAAAAACGATAATGTCATACCAAAGTTTTTTTCTTAGCGGGAATTTTTAGTTTCGATTTTTACTTTCTATTACATAGGCAAGGGCCATAATATGTCTTGTGATGTATGCACGTTTATTAAAAGAAAATAAGATGGGAGGTACTTTATAAGTGTAGTTCACAACCTTTTCTACATGGCACTGGAATTTGCGAATTCTTGGCGGGGTGAATTAGAGTTTAAATCGAAAGTAACCTTTATATATATGTATATATTGAGGTACCATATAAGTGAAAAATTAAGTCTAATCAAGTATTTACGGACAATCTTTTAATGTAAAAAGTTTTTTTATCAAAATCTTCATAAAAATGTATGAATTCTCAAGTGAAATTTTTCGGATTGCTTTCTCTTCATAGCTCCGATGGTCGCACAAAAACTCGTCACTGCCCTCGGGCCATAGTTTGTGCACTACTGCATTAAAAGTTAAAGCTGGAGGGTTTTTTTTTTAACCACACACTAAAATTGAAAGGATAGCCCATTGAAAATGAAGGGGATGTAACACTGCAGCATTCGAGTCCAGTCGAATCTTGACTCCCGAATGATTATGACTCGGGAAAATGTCATTCTGGCGATTCAAGACTTCGAGTCATTTCATGTTCAGCTATTAGGTGCATCACCTCCAACGGCAATCAAAATAATTACATGAAATCGTTCAAGCTGTTGCAGAACATATTGCCGGTTATGGGTTTATCCTAAAAATTCAAAACGATCAGATTTCAGATAATTTGGTCATTTATATCTTGCCGTATTAAAATACTATAAAATTACTTCATTGAGATTAGATCATTTCTGTATAATATATTCGCCGTAGTATCCAATCTTTATTAATATATATATCCTAATTTATTCTCTCTTGCGTGTACGACGACTTAAGTCGTCCTGTGCGGCATCTATTTTTACAGTTCCTATATAATTTGTGCGTAGAGATTCTGCCAGCAAGCATAGATATCTCTAATCTCCTTGGGTAAGCAAACCTCAATATACAAATATTATATCTTTCATTTTACTCAAATAATATTTTTCGCTAGGTTTTTCCCCCGGCATTTTATTTTACGAGACTCACTTACTGGGAAAGATATGCTAGTAGGATTAAGGAAGTGAATTGTTTGCTCAAGTAGGGGATCGGAAAATTAGATATTCTACCACTGTAAGAACTGCCCGAAGAATCCTTTAATTAAACGTATCACACATTATCCAATATCAAAGAGCTAGGGTGCAATTGCAAAATACAAAACATCCCAATAAAAATATTGAGTCTAAAAAATTATATTCATACTAGCGTAACTGCCCGTCAAATATGACGGGTATGCGTGAAGTAAGTATAAAGTTAAAATTGAAATAAAAATTAGTGAAATCAACTTTTATATGCACTAAAAAGTAATAATATAAATATAAAATTCACATAATTGAGTGTTCCAGAGAGTAAAAATAGTTTTGGGCGAGTAGAAATTGTTTGACAACGAAATACATTACGCTATACAATTCTTATACGCCCAAAATTATATTTAATCTATGTAACAGTAAATGTTGTCTCTCTCCCCCTCTCTGTCTCTCTTCTTCTTTCTCTCGTATTAAAGCATTAAATGCACGCATTTCTTATTCATACACTAACTGAAATTTTCCGGCTTTGCTCGGGTTTTTAAGTCAAGACAAGAACTATTCAGTAAGATTTGAGAATAAAACCAAATAATGAAACTCGGTTAATTTTTATTGTAGGGCTTAATGGTATGCAATATTTCTTGTCTTTCCTTCTTTTGCTAAAATAAATAAAATTTTCCCGCATCCTTTATCGACAAATTTGGTGACTATTTTTTTGTAAAATAATTATAATAAACAATCGACGGAATCACATTTAAAATACAGTTATTTCACTCAAATTGATATCCAGTGAAAGAAACTGCATCATATTATCTGGTCATGAATCTCAAAAACATTAAAATCTTGGTCAGGAATTGCAAGCTCTAGGGATGAAACCGGTGGAAACACGTTTGAAGATATATTCAAATTTAGCTTAACCACACGTTATCCCATGCAAAAACTGATTTTGTGGGTCTAATTTGTCACGTAAATACTATAAAGTGAAACCTACGAAAGTTTTCGGACTTTGAAATCGAATTTGGCGATAAAAAGTGTGATGGTATGACATGGAAAGTGTTATTATAATCTAATTGGCTTAAGATCTAAACTTTACTAAACGTTCCCCATTCCTTAATTACGCAAGCGATGTTTACATTAATATTTACTATTTTATCTATTGTATTGTAAAGTTTTAAGCATTTACGTCTTACAATATTCACATGGATATATGCATCGAAACCTTGAAAGCAGCAATAAAATTATGTGGATTATGCAGGGGCGTCGAGAGCTATCTAGGAGCCCGGTGCAAAGTGTATGACGGGTACCCCTTGTGTGTGTTTGTGTATGCGTGAGTCCGCATGCAGATATGAGGGTTAAAAGACAAGTTTTTCTGAGAAAATTGATTGTATTTGTTGAAAAAATGTGTTAATTATAAATAGCCGAAACAATTTAATGAATATAACATAAAAATGAAACAAGTATCACGAGTACACGAGTAAATACGGTATTTAACTTGAGTAATTATCAATAAACATATTGTTGCTTAATAAATATAACTAAGGATATAAATGAATAGATAGCGATTATTTACCTTTATTGTTAATCTGAATTAAACACCTTGAAAATATAAGTCCATAAAATGTATGCTGGTTGCACAAAATTATCGAATACACAATAGTACATATTTATACCGTATAAATGACCGTGATAAATGGATGTTAACATCAGGAATACTAGGAAACCACTGAGATCTCTATTTCCGGCCGGGCCCCTTGAAGAATTGTGGACCCGGGTACTGTAGACTCCTTCCCTTCCTCTCGGAGGGCCTGGGTGGAACTGAGATTATGTCAATACTATTAGCCGAAACGTAAACAATAAACAGCATCTTGGTTACCAAACAAATGTAAGTAGATATATCGATTTATGTTGCGATAAATCTTTCAATGTTAATGGCAAAAGATAACAATGTTCCAATACTCATTAAAAATCATTTAACTCACTTGAAAAGAATTCATGGACTATACTTAGGCATGAATCTATTGGTACCCTTTATCCTGGCGTTGGCTATTCTTCCTCTACGGCGCGCCATGGTATGGATTTTCCTTGCATTAATCTTTAGGTGGCTATCTCCCTTTGAAGAGGACAACAATTAAGAAAGTTAGCTTTGTCTAAACCGATAAATTTTGCGCTTAAAGGAACATTTCGAGAGATTTAGCATGTAACATGACAAAAGATGAACAGAATTAAAATATTCAATCTTTCTTGCGTAAAATAAGCCATTTTTTGTGATCGTAAGTTAATATTTAAGTATATATATATATATCTACATCAGTGAAGGGCTGCATGGCATTTTTGGGTTTCTCCACACCATTTTCCATGCATTTTTATGGAAATAGTGTTTTGTTGACCACATGGGTATAAGAGACCCCACGGTCTGCAAACATAGACCAAGACCTACCTTTGGTCCATAGGATGGCCCATGAAACTTTTTAATTTGATAGCTCTTATAATGTCCAAGTTATTCACGAACAAACATACAAACATTCTCTTTTGTATATTAGACTAAGGCGAGAATACAATCTCGAGGTTTGACAATGATACGACCGGCAAGGCAGCATATCGTTAAAAAGCTTAAAATTTTCAAATAAATATAATTTAAACGTAGAACTTGTGCGATTTTGTATCGTAGACAAAATGCAACGATAAGAATAAGGAACGTTGTTTATATTTTTAAAAAACAATTTAGGTCCGAAGATCGTAGGCCAATTTCTTCTAATTTTAATTTGCAAAAGAGTAACAGTCCAAAAATCGATTTTTAAGTGTCATCGTATGGGAAATAGAAATTGTCTACTGGAGTAGAACTCGGGTCTATTTTTAGGATTTTGTTTCGTAAATGACTTTTCTATAAGAGACAAACATTCTTACCAAATTTTAATCTTCTAGCTAGTCGGAAAATTTGTTTAAAATAGCATCATAATCAATCAGTGGCGCGTGGTTGATGTTGTTACAGCCGGAGTAAGAGAAATATATATACAGATTATCTATAATGTGCATGTTTATGTTCATGTTTAAGTTAATATTTATTCACATGATTATTCTTACGTTTACAATTAGGATTTTCAAGCTTAAGCTCTCTCTCTCTCTCAGATGATTGGTAAAACGTTACCAGAAATGTCGGCTGTCCCTCATGGATAATCTCCTCAACATTGTGAATTAAAAATGTACTTACCCATTTCAAACTACTTTGATTCAGTAAAATTTATTTTCCTAACAACCGATTCTTTATTCGTCGTAAAAGTAAAGAAAACAAAAAACAGTCAATTATTTGCGGTTGCGTCTTAGGTCGCACTTCTTCCACGCCTTAGAGACAGCGCTGCAGTCGAGCGTATCTGATTGACTTGCAGTCAGCCAATGTAAGCAAGTGTGACACACACTGTAGATATACAGAGAAAGGGTTTTTATTATATACGATAGAACCAATAGTGTTAAATTACGCTTGAAGCATTAATAGAAGAACCTTGATTATTTATTAATTTAAAAATTTGTATAATGGGAATCCGGTGAAGGAGACGCAGGTATTTTTTCATTATTGTTGATGATGAGGATAAAACTTCATACAGACCATCTGCTTGATTTTATACAAATGTGTAAATCAGGGGTTTCCAGTCTGGTGTTCGCGAACAACCTCGTGCTTTTCAAAAATATGGCTGTTGTATTACGATCTTCAAATTGCTTTCCTACCATGAGTAATTTAATTCGTTTGGTTGTTTTATTTCTGAAAGAAATGAAACATCCTAATATTTTTTAATATGATATAAATTTGTTTATGATTCTTGAGAAAACATATAGTGCTCGCTTAATGTTACAGAAAATTAGATTGCGTACGATACAATGAAAAGGTCGGAAACATCTGGTTTATATTATTCATCGGTAAAAACTGTTTGATCTATTAGAATAAATTTAAAATTCGCAGAAAGACAACTATGCTAATTCAGTAACTTCGTAAGTCCCATGAGAAAACTAGATGGAAAAGAATACTCCATAAATGGAATACAAAGATATTTCAAAGGCGTTCTTTATAGGAAATTCATATAAAACGGTATCGAAAGATTGGGTTGTTCTTTAATTATTATCTCCAAAACAAGGGGTGATCATAAAGTAAGGTTCCCTATGGTATACCGTTGTATGTATTTAGGGAAATTTAATTTACCTTTGTGGCAGCACTGGTTATGAGGCAATGTAAACTGGCAGTGTGTTCGGATTTGACGTGAGCGGTTGCTTGATTAGTTCCGTCTAAAATGGCGACGCAACCTGAAACGTGGTCCCGTGTTGAATTACGCAGTGTTATTCGTTTTTCATGGACGAAACGTGTTGCTCCCATTGAAATTCACAGACAGTTGATAGAGGTGTATGGAGATGACGCAATGAGTGTTCAACACGTAAGAGAATGGTGCAGAAAATTCTCCGGAGGAAGACAGACATCTGTGATGAGCATCGCAGCGGTGGACCACTGTATTCTGGGACGCAAAGGGGGTTATTCTCCTCAAATTCATGCCGTGTGGAACACCAATAAACGCTAACAGCCATTGCGCCACATTACGACGACTAAGAGAGGTCATTCGGAGAGAGAGAGAGGCCTGTACTCCTCTCCCGAGGTGTGAGTTTTCAACATGAAAATGCCACACCACACACCGCACGTCAGACCCTGAACCTCCTGCAATCGTTTGAATGGGACATTCTGGAACATCCCCCTACAGACCGGACCTAGCGCCATCAGACTTCCATTTGTTTGGGCCGCTTAAGAAGCACCTGGGAGGCCGACGGTTTCCATATGACGAAGCAGTGCAGAATGCAGTCCGTGAGCGGATAACAAATCAAGTGCCCGACTTTTACCATGCAAGGATTTTCAAACTCGTGCCATGCATAAACGTTCTAGGAGACTATGTCGAAAAGTAGCGCAAATAATGTATAACAACACTGTGATTTCGTTTGTTTGATATCTTGTAAAGTAAAATGTGTATAACGTTGGGAACCTTACTTTTTGATCACCCCATAAGTCGTAATTATGTGGCCCCGCGGACTTTTCAATGGTAAATGTTGTCCTCTATTTGAATAATTTTTTAAATCTATATCTCACAGATTATATAAGAGCATGGGAGAGAAAAACATGGATTTTTAATAGTTGCTTGCCGATAGAAACGTCTTATCGATATATGTAAACAAAATATGTGATCTTATGCTTGGAATTTTCTCGAAATGTTATCTCCGAAACTATAAGTCGTAATTATATAGTCCCGCGGTCTTTTTGTATTAAATGTTGTCTCGATTCGATTAAATCTTTTAATGCATACCTCACAGATAATATAGGAGCATAGGAGATGGAAATATGGATTTTTACTTGTTGTTTGCCGATTGAACTATCTTGTTGATCTTTCTAAACAAAATATGTGATGTTATGCTTGAGATTTTTTCTAATATCTCCAAAAGTATAAGTCGTAATCGTGTAGTCTCGCTGACTTTTTTGTGGTAAAGGATATTCTCTATCCGAACAATTTTTTAAAAATCTATACCTCACAGATCATGTAAGAACATCAGAGAGAAAAATATGGATTTTAAATTGTTATTTGCCGATAGAGCCGTCGTAGCTATCGATATAAACAAAACACATGGTATTATGAATGGGATTTACTCGAATTTTTAACTCCGAAACTATAAGTCGTAATCATATGGTCTCGCGGTCGTTCTATGGTAAATCTTGTCTTCTATCTGAATAAATATTTTAATCTATACCTTACAGATCATATAAGAGCTAGGAAGAGAAAAATATGGTATTTAACTATTGTTTGACGGATATTATTTATCGTGATACGAGTATACGTTTATTTAAGTGTTTATATAAAGTGGAAGTTTTAATTGACGGATGTAGTTCAAAATCACAATTTGGCTATAAATTTTAATAAGTATCATTCGCACTTAATTTAATTAAAATCCGTCCAGCGGTTTTGGAGATGGAAGTTACGACAGACGGAAGGACGACACGTGCCTCTAAGGCATTTCGCTACTACCGCTTTGCTGATAACGAACGCCTAATAAGACGGAAGGCAACCCGGACTAGACCCGTTGATTCGACTTGAATATACAGTTGGTGTGAACGGAATCATTCTATTCTACTTTTAACCTATTCCAACGCCTTGTGAAAGTCCTATAATAATCCAAGAGGTTGATTAGCCAAAAATACACACACACGCCTTGTGGGAGTCACGCTGAGTCAGACTCGATTCAACTCCGGCAGTGTGACGGTGTCCTAATGTGTTCATGTTTATAATTAAATACGTTTCCGATATTTATTGGGTTTTATGAAGTCACGACGTCTTAATCTTTGGCAACTTCAATTAAAAAGGCGTTTAAATAATACGATTTCTTATTTAAGGCTAAAGCGATTTCACACGGCATTATGGAGAAAATAGTGAAAACATATTCTAATCTTGAGACCTACAGTATGCAGCAGTCAAATTCTAGCCCTCAATTGGCTAGGACGTATCGTTTGCGTCCATGTTTTTCCTTAAGATGGTTTATAAATGGTAATTGTATGTCCAGTAGGTATTGTTTATAAACTGTAGTTGAACATGACATTGAGGGGTCGCGAAGTTAATTTTCTTATGTGAGGGGGAGCGCGGCTTGGTTTGGAAACTGCTGCCATAAGCCATTCAATAGAAGCTGGAATAAAGGAGGAATCGGAAGGATTTTTTCCTAAGAAACGTCTACCTATATTTGCTTCTTTGTCAAAATTCTAGAGGTGGAAGAAAACGTCTCCCGCGGTGAGAGAAGTTCAACTTGACACAAACACAGAAACAGCACTTCATCACAGAATAACCAAATCACATCAAAGGGACTAGCAAGATTAAGCTTGTAGAAGCGGACACGAAAATCAATTTGGGGCTCACCAAGGAAATAAAGGGTTTGGTATTGAAGATTGAACAAATGTTCGCAATCGCTTAGCAACTGGAATCAGGGGCGGATTTTGGTTGTCACAGGCCCGAGGCGCAAAGATTAATTCGAGGTCCCCGCCAGAAAATTATTCATTTATAAAAATATGAAAAAATACACGTTGCTAACAAACATATTTAATATACAGTAAATATAAGATATACCATTTTTATATATAATATACATATAATATACATTGGTTCACAAAAATAAATAAACAATCAATTGCCATAAAAATACATAGGTTACCATAGAAAGGTATATAGCCACAAATATTTAAATAACAACAACATATAGGAACATAAGTGGTAGTGGCATCAATTGCAATAAGAAATACGTACATAAGTTACCATAGAAATTTGTTTTTACATTACATATTGAAAGTTGAATTACACTATATATATATATATATATATATATATATATATATATATATATATATATATATATATATATATATATATATATACCTATTACGTTGAATTACATTGCATTTAGGAAGTTGTTTTTAAAATACATAACCAAAAATATTAAAAAATAACAATATGAGGGAGCAACGCAAGTGGCTGAATTCTATGCAGGTGTTATAAGTATGCTTGGTAGAATTCAACGATTATTTTCCCGAGAGATTTTCGACGAATATCGACGCTTAACTACTTCGTAGAATTCTATGCTTATTTATTTTCTGTAAATAAAACACCAATTAACGTACATACAGTTCACTAAAATTATTGGAAGAGATCCGCGTTGATGGATGGGAAAATTATAATCTCCACTGTGCCGTGGCAGTAGGAATGAGCGATATCGACACGGAAGTGCCTTTCGTGAAATTCGTCGCAGTATAATCGTATACTTAAGTATTGGCTTTGAAATAAAAAAAAATATTTTTCCTAATATTATGGTAGCCCTGCTTTTTTGATCCATTCTAAACATATACATCTCGTTTTCTCATTTTTATAGTCGCCCTACATGAAATTTCTTTGAAATCTGTTCAGCCAATACTTTTTAAATTTATAGTTACAAAAATATTCTAACCTTGATATTGCGGTAGTCCTGTTTAGTCGACCCGGTTAAAATATACCATATTGGTTATTTATTTATATGAAGATTAAATATAATACTAATGGATTTCAACCAAATATAATGTATGTGTATATTATAAGTTTTAAATTTGGTTAAAATTAATGTTGACAGTTCAACACAAATAAATGTCATATTATATTTTTATTCCTTTATTGTGGCAGCCCTATTTCTTATATTTATACTAAACATCCTGATTTTGTTATTTATGTTGTTCACCTACTTTATACAAAATTTCGTTGAAATCGGTTATGCTAATTCTTTTCGGCATCTTATCGCTTCTGTGACGTGGTTGACTGCAAATATTTTTTTATTAATTTAAGTTAGGAAAATGAGCGTTCTCTGGAAGCAACGTTCACTGTAAAAGTTAATAAAACTCTTAACGATATACAAAGCTTTGAAAATAAATATATTAAATTATTTTCACATATGTAAAGTAACATAATAAAAATAGCACAGTAAATAATTCAAATAATAATTTGCATCTTCGCAAGTAATCTTGCCCGCAGACTATTATCACGAAACTTCTTTTAAAGAGCAAAGACGCTCCACCGCGAAAAACGAAACCAAGAATAGCGGATTCACGAATATGAAGATATGACTGTATACGTGCATCCGTGAAAGCCTCCCGTAATTTCAAACACCTAGCCCACCAGAAGAAAATCGTAAGCACGCTCCCGGAATTCACCTCGGCGAGGCGATAAATATTGTCGAGAGCTTAGATATCTTGGGTTAAAAATTAGATAATAATAACAATTTGCGTTATTTAAAAAATAAAAACATTGTACACTGTATATTGACCTCAAAATTTAGTGGAATTAATCAAAATTAATCATAGAATGTCCAGTTGAAATTAACGTGATGTATATTTAAATATAAAACGAGACTTACTTGATTTCCTGTTTCCACTTCACTCGAAGAGAAACTATTTGCGTTCTGACGTAAACGTTCACTCCAACTAAATTCTTTTAGTAGACCGGAGGAAAAACGGACGAAGCACTGGTGTCACATTCGGTTAAAAACATGGTGCAGATGTATTTAAATCTGACCACTCGCACAGACTTCTCTTAACGCATTGATGAAGTATTTTTTGAACAATTTATTTCACTTCCTTCACTCTATGGGTCGCCCTTAACACGTTTCCTTCTCCAACGGTCAAACTTTGTGACCTTTCCTCCGAAACAGGAGCTTGCTTATCTGGACCCAATGTCCTTTTCGTTCACTTTATTCGAAAACGAGGAGCATTTTCTCAGAATGCAGCATTTTACCCTCTGACAGATTATCGAGTTCCTCCTCAGTTTTTCGTGTTCGCCAGAAGTTATTGTGTTCGAACTCAATCAAACGACGAACCCCTGCAAACGCTCGTACTTCTGCAAACGCGAGTACTTCGGCTTTTTGCGTACGTACAGGGTCTCTACTTTTATAAGCAACATACATTAGCCCAGAAGAGAACGCTACCATCGTGCGATTTAACTAATAGACTTTCGCAAGTGGTGTGCCCTCTTCCCGGAGAACAAAGCGAACTAGCGGACTTCCGATCTGACAACGTCGCGGACAGGCAGACGGGGGAGTCACGAGCGTCGAACCAGAGTGAGAGACGGAGAGAGAGAGAAAACGAGGAAGGAGACACGGAGAGAGTGCAGCCTTAACCCGGCCAGCGGAAGATTTCCCTGTTAGTCCATTACTTTTCGTATCGTTTGTTATCCCTCTTTGTATATTTCTGCTTTGTATAACGTCACTCCAATATAGTTATAAGCATTTCCTTTTCATTTTACCATTGTGTTATATTTGATTTCCTGTTGGCAGCAGCAGTGTCACCTAAGAGGTATCGTATCGTTTTTCTATTTCAAGTACTTTGCGTATTAGGAGAGATTAATGTAAAATGAGACAGTTGCGTCTCAAGAATAAAGAGCGTTTCCGAGCGCAAATATTTCCGAGAAAAAAATCTTTTCTAACTAACACACGCAGTTACAGTTATGTAGGTTGGAATTTATTCGTCAAATTACATATCAAAGTATTAAAAATTTAGTTCTGTATTCAAGATTGCATTGTATGTAACAGTTAAGTATTTCGTCATCCCGTTTTGAGTCGGACAGCGCGCCGCCAGCTGGCGCTGTCTCACCTATCATCGGACGCGCGAAAAATATCGTTGCAGGATTAAAATTACTCGCAGCTGATAATGGGCCGATGCGAAGACACAAAAAACTGTCGATGATGTAAAAGTTAACAAGTATCATAGAAATACTACATAGCAAAATCAACGATCATTTCTGAGGAAAACACGGGCAAACACGGTGGTCGGCCAGTGTTTAGCCAAGAATAGGGTTTTTCAAATTTCTTACTAAAAAGTGTTAAGTTTTATGTAGCCTCCGTAGATGAAGTGATGAGAAATGGGTTAGAACTTTGGTGCAAGGAAAATCGGGAACGATAAATTTAAATGGTCGGAATCCGAGGATAAATGTGTAATAGACTACGGCCAAATACAGGCGCCCCTCTACTTACGAACTTTCAGAGATATGAACAAACGTACCTATGTTCAATTGCCTGTACGGACCGAGAGTCGTAATTTCAACTGCCGTGCAATATACGGAGTCATTACCCTGCATTTCTCCCTGGGCCGCCGCCATTGTCTGTTGTGTTGTCGCTGTGCGGTTCACTACGACTTTCTGTGTTTTTCACGAGCATTATTAACCCCATCATGTCTCAGAAGCGTAAGGGTGGTGAAAGTGTTTAGGGTGGTAATAAGAATAGGCGCACTATTACGATGGAAACTAAAGTGGACATTACAAAGCATATATACATTTGCAGAACATGGAGAACCAGTGAAATCTACATCTACAGGAGAGTATACAACTTTTAAAGCCATTCCCTGTGTTTAGTGTGCTATCGGGTGCAAAAGTAAATGCAAGGGCTATGCGGGATTGCCTATCCGACACCCTGCGAATTCGTCGGTATGAGAAATTTTGGAGTCGAGCAAATCATCTGCCATTTCCTTAGCTCCAAACACGCTGTGCACGCATTGCGTGTCAGGTGGTATTATACTCCTGTTCATAGCTCTGTATTGTTATGGATATCAGGAATAATAATGTAATTTAGAATTGAAGTGAAGCAGACTGTTTTAAGCTATGCTTTACTTAATCGCTATGGTTGCAGTTTTTCACTCTAGCACTTTCGCAGCATAGGTGGCCGCGCTCGTCTGAGCTCAAGTCTCGTATTTCTATTCCATCCCAATAGGCGGATTTGGAGTTCGAGTCCCGGCATATGATATTAATTAATTATTTTTTTATTAAAGGTGTTTGATTTTCTCTTGGGACTCTTATTAAACGTTAGTCATGCCAAAATATTCTCCTTGATTGGAAATGATTTCTGGAACTTAGAATTAGAATTTTTTTGCATTTATCGTTGCGACCAAGGTTCTAGAGGTGGTGGTGTCCTCTTACGATTAGCCATAAAAAACAGTTTACACTTGAAAGTTAGAGCCAATCTCCGAATTAACTATGAAATTGAATGGGCCAAAATAACATTCTCAGGAATTAAAACACTTATTGGCGTTATTCCTCCGAATTAACTATGAAATTGAATGGGCCAAAATAACATTCTCAGGAATTAAAACACTTATTGGCGTTATTCCTCCAAATAGTGGATTTGAATCTCGCTTTTTTTCCCTTACCCAATATGTAATTAATTCTTTGGCGGGATTTCTAATTCTCAATCGACTGGACTGGAGGTGGCCAAATCTCCAAGAACAATGTCTATTCGTAGTTTCTCGAGCATTTATCGAAGGTGCAGGCATGTAATCAATGCAATTTCTGTTGCGCAAGGAAATAGGCTATCCTTCCTAACATGCGAGAAATTTACAAAAGTTTCGGTTGGTAGGAATATGCTTTGCTCGGACTACGAGCTCCTTGAAAAGACCTTTGAACCCTCCTCCGCTCAGAACCCTCCATAGCTCCACCACCTGACCGTGAGGGAAGGTTGACGTGCAACCGCGCGCTTTCCCTCATTGCCTAGAAGTTACTTCTACCGTAGTCGCTTTCGAAAGTTCTCGATTCGAAAAACAGTTGAAGTAGGAAAAACATCTTTTCCAGAGATGTCACAATATATAAAATTAAATGCTGTAAATATTAATATTCTCTACAGCCTTTTTTGAAACAATCTTTTAACACGTCCGTTGCAGTCCAAAAATCTAAGAAATTTTCGCAAACGAGTGTAACTTTCAGACTCAAAAAACGATATAGCTTTTTTTAAAATCTATAATGTATAAGTGTGACTTTTATTCAAACAAATTCTTATAAATTTATGGGTTATTTTTAAGTAATAGTTATGCAATTCCCTTTAAAAAGGTTTATTTATAGTATTCTTTCACAATTATTGATTATTATTATTTTTATTGTAATTGACGATATTATTTACAATTTACAATAATAGTTTAAATTTACAATAAAATTTACAATTTAAAATAATAATTAAAATTTAAAATTATATTTAAAATTTACATTATAACTAATTGTTTCGAGAAATGCAATTATTCATTATTATTATTTTTTATATATAGTTACTCAATCTCAGTCAGTCCGTCTGTCCATCCGTCCGTCTGTCCGTCCCCCCTTTTATTTGTTGGACAGTTTGCCATAGAGAAATACTGTAAAAGCCATTTTATTCTGCAAACTAGGAGAGCTCGAGATAACTATTTTCGTTTACATAAGTGTCCCAGGTTTGACTCCAGGAGATGATTATATTTTCCCATATCACACAGGAGTTTCGATTTTTCGATGTGCAAGTTTTTTTTCCGTAATTCATTAAAATACGTAAATATGGACCGCATTTCTCCGTTTCTCCTTTATTCGACGGCTAAAACTATAAAATATCTTATTTGAGCAATGAAGTTCGACGATCTGTTTAGTTAGAAAACTATAACTATAAAAAAATGATTTACATTTTGAAACGTAAATAATTTGATATATTTCAACAACTAAGAGTAAAAGAAAAATGTTTTTCCACTTTTTCAACGTAAACATATTTTTATATTACATTGAAATAACGAAGTAAATAAAAAAAACAATGTGTATAAAAAATAATAAGGTTTAGTTGAACTTGCCTACAAAAAATCCAAAAACTGGTTTTCTATTGAACGGTCCATTCGACTGGAAAACGACGCACACTGTTCGAAAGCCGACAAGAAATTGAGTCTAAACCCCCTGCGGCCTTTTTCCCAAAGTCGAATCCTCGCCAGAGGAGAGAGAGAGAAGCGAAGGAGAAAAAGCCTAGAGAGGGAAAGTCATATGATGTCACCCGTAACTGCGCTAGGGCGGGACGACATCATATGATGTCGTCTGCTTCGAACGTGTTAAGCGCAGAGCTTCGGAGATTTTAAAATGTTTTGTTTTCGCAAAAATTCTTTTCTCAAACTTCCTTATTTATTTTCAATGAAAACAGGAAATTTATGGAGAATAAACTTTTCTAGATGTTTTTTCTCAAAATATTTTTCTGTGAATCCCATAGTTTTCAAGATATTTAGTTCTTTTGTAAATACGCTCGTGTACGCTAGCACCATTTTTGACGTGTATGTGCAATAGATTCTGAGATATTAATAATAATCTGAATATTTTTATAAGATTAAATTTGGAACAATGAATATATTAATATTTTATTTAACTTATAGAAAATATATAACACGTAATATTTTATGTAAAATTAAATAATCTGCATAGAAATAGCACTGTTTTTCTTCGCAACGCCACCTCTAAACACTGTAAAAGGGGGTGGCCTGCACACATTTTCGTCAAACTATGCCTCGTGAACATGGGGTAAGGGAAACGGGCCAGTCTGACAGAGGAAGTATAATCGCCATGCATTTGACTGGATCAACGGACGCTGAGATTGCGGTTGCAATGAGTCGGGACATACGAACTGTGAGGAAGTGGATTCAACGCCACGAAGAAGAGGGTGATAACTGGACAAGGAATAGATCTCGTTCGGACCGCCGCCGTGTGACAACTGCGGAGGACGACGAAGCCATTGCACAAGACGAAGAAAACCATTCTCGGCGTCATGGCTTGATTAGAAAAGAGCATGCACGAAGGCATGACAGCAGCAGGTGGACTATAAGCCGCCGCCTGCTGAAGCAAGGTATAGCAAACTTTGTGCCTGCCACCAAAACTCTTCTGCTGCAACACCACAAGGAAAAGCGCCTTGCTTTTGCCCTGCAGAATGTTGGCAACCCGCAAGCCTTCTGGGACCTAACGGAATGGTGCGACGAGAAGATCTTCAGGAACGACTCTTTGGAGGCGCCGGGGCACCAGGTTAGTATAGTTTGAGTGATTTCTCTTTATAGTTATTGTTATTGTTTTAGCTGGCCTTTCGCTCAAACTTAGTTGTCTCTTTTACTATAACACGCAACAGAAAATAATTTTGAGGCAGTAGGGGAAACATGGCATTTATTTTCAAATTAAATATCATGCTACAATAATTTATTGTGACGTGCATGTTTGTTTTTTGAAGATATGACTCTACTCATGTAGTCCGCGCGCAGCACTCCGGGCGTATATCCCTCGCGTTCTGGGGCTACATGTGTGCAGAGGGCCCTGGCGAACTAGTGCAGATTCCTGGTCGACTAAACTCGGAGCACTTTGTCCAGATTCTGGAAGGCACCCTACTCCCCTCCCTTCGTGCACGGTGGCCTGATTAGGATATATACACAGTGGTGTCAGACAACAGCGCTGTGCACACCTCCCGGAGGACTAAGGCATGGTCCGCCGAGCAACCTGAGCTCCAGCTCTTAGCCTGGCCATCAAGATCCCCAGATCTCAATCCAATTGAGAATCTGTGGGGCCTTATCGTGAAAAGGTGGGAGCGGTGCGAAGGGGATCGCAACCAAGAGGCCTTAGCCGCCCATGTCCGGGAGGAGTGGGAAAACATTAGGCATCATTAGGAGGCATGCACGGCCTTGGTGGAGTCTATGCCCCACCGCCTGCAAGAGGTCATTGGCACGGAGGGAGACTACACCACCTATTGTGTGGGGTCTGTCAAGAAGGATTTTGGTGGCAGGCATGAAGTTGGCTTGACTTTGATCCTGCAGTCGGTGGCTCATAATTCACCTGCTGTAGTGAAGCCTTCGTGCATACTCTTTTCCATTCAAGTCATGAAGCAGAGAATAGATTTCTGTATCTTGGGCAGTTGCTTCATCGTCCTCCACCATTGGCATGCAGCTGCAACCCGCCCGAATTCTATCTCTTGCCCAGTTTCAACCCCCTTTCTTCGTGACCTTGGATCCTCTTTCCCACGTTCTGCATGTCACGACTCATTGAAGTGGCTATATTAGCGTCCGTTATTCATGAAAACGCATGGCGATTATTTCTCCTCGCTTAGACTCTTCGAAAAATAAGTAAATTGCAGACATTTTTAGCTTTATTTTTTGCTTAAAGTGAATATGGCGACTGATCATATTGTGAAAATGATCCATGGTGCGTAGAAATTATTGAATTTGATCGAGGTTAACGGCAGAGTGCAATAAACGGAAATTTTGTTTCGTACCAAACCCAAGCCTTTGAATCACGCGGCAGTCAAGTATGGGTCCTTAAAACAATGACATGAAGGCCGTTAGAAAGCCAAGTGTAAGGAACACCGAATGAGGTGTTGCCGTCTGGTGTGACAGATGCCGATTTTCTTATCCGTTTTGGATCTTTGGAGCTAAAATACATTGTGTGAACTTAGTAAACCAAACTTAAAAATCATGTCGCATAATATCGTGGGAAAATTAGTGGTGAAAAAAGACACTTATTGTCGACATTTCGTTTTCGTTGAATTTGAATTTTTTACAAATTCGATGTTTATCAGCATTTATCGATTTAAACCGAATATTACCAAGCCTAGTTATAAGGAAGTAATTACTGACGTATAGTTAAGCCATGATGCTCTATTGCTTACAGGTGCACTTCTTGCGTCCTTGTCCTGAATCTTGTCATGTGATCGGTTCGTGTTATCCTCTCCCCATTTCGTGGCGTTACGTAACTTAATGCAAGTCTTTGCAAACATTTTCCTCGGAAACATACGCGACTATTGCGGTAGTTTTATTTGCAAACGTCACGATTTCTTTCCATACGCTGGCGTTTGGCAGAGTAGTTAGAGCGTTGGCCTTCCACACTGCGGTCCCAGATTCGAATTTGGCGGAGGTCTGATATTTCAACCTTGGATCATTCCGTCCCCTACTTCTGTGATTTGAGGAGACCACGCAAGTCAGCGCTCCGTCCTTTGGAAGAAACGTTAAGCAGTTGGCCCCCTTGGTGCTCTTCGTTAAGAGGCTAATGCCGCTACCGGTTTTCCCTCCTCCCTTGTGTGTTTGGTATGGATGGAGGTATAGCTATAAACTTCCAAGAGGTTGATTAGCCAGAAATACAAACAAATAGACAATTTTCATCCGCTGGTTTTTTGTTCAGTGATGTAGCTAGGATTGCGTGGGCCCCCGGACTAGATTTTGTTTAAGGCCTTCACATGCAAACTCATGTGGTCCCCCGGCTGCCCGGGAGATAGCTACGCCACTGACTCAGAGGTAAATACGCCTTTGAGAGCTACTTCTTCATTTAGTGATAGTCGATAAATTAAGGCTGCTGGTTATATTTGATAATGAAGCGAAGTGCTGGGTGGCGCCAAATATTTATTAACAATTACCGTATTTAATTCCATAATTTCCCCACTTTTTCCTCGATTATTTTCCACCTAAATTAGAGTGAGACAAACACAGTTTTTTCCTATCGTCTGAGAGTGGCCATATCAGAAAAAAAATATTTTATTTCCTCCTCATAATTCAGGTATGGCAATTAAGCTATGGAGGCAATTATACGAGTAAATACGGTACTCAAAATTTCAAATGACTGAACCAAGTTCCAAAAATTGTAATAGTGATAAAGTTTTTGGAAACCAAATTTAAATGCTCCTTAGAAATGCTTCAATTAAACAAACTTTGCCGATAACTTTTTCCACGAATTTAGAATGTGCTCTACCTATGTGCATAGGTTTGGTCTCGAGTTTAGGAATTGGCTTTCTTCACATTTCTCTAGATACCCTATCCCTCGATTTACACGGCGCTTAATGTACACGGTTTCGGTTTTACACGGTCAAGAAAATACGACCATTTCTCGATTTAACTGGATCTCTGTTGGAAAATTTGTCTATGAGACAGAAAATGATACTGATTTAGGAGAAATTTATTGAAGTTTTTGTTAGATTAGTTTTTAAATTATATAACAAATTGTATTTCCTTGGTAAACATTTTTTTATTCCATCAATTTTGAATTTCCCTGATTGTATGAAGTTTTTGTTTAGTTTAATATCAGTGATATTTTCTCTAATGTTTACTCTATTATTACTTCTTAGTTCAAATTTATTTTATGAATTTATTTTTATTTAATGTGAAGGATCATTTATGTAATGTTTATATTATTATTCAAATTCAAATGCCTGATATATACTTACAAATCAAATTTCCAAAATATGCGTTATTTAAAAAAATAGGAACTTAACCTTTAGTTTTATATTGTGTCAGTTTAGATTTATACGGATTTGATTTACACGGCGATTTTCGAGTACGCATCCCCCGTGTAAATCGATGGATGGGTGCATATGCATAGTGATTGAGCATTATTTCAAAGTTCGTTGCTCTGGTACGTATGTATGAACTGTTAATAATCAGTTATATTAACAGTCCAGATCGGTTTGTTTGTGTTGGTCTGGAACGTTTTCCTGTCCGGGAAGGATTTGGCGGGACCTTTAGGGGAATAACTATAGAAGAGGGTATGCTTTCGACGATCCTTTCGCGATATACTGGGATCTAACTCTAATCGTCTATCATAAGATAAAAAATTTGATTCCAGAAGCGTTTTTCTCCATTTGATTGACGTAGATGTGTGTGTATATTCATCGTACAAACTCGGTACTTGAAGGAAGGAAAGAAGGAATGAAAATTTATTTTCCAACAGTTGATTTTCGAATGCGCGTTAAATCGATTCACAGATTTGTTTTTATCGCTAATATGTTTTAGTTTTTCGAAGGGAAAATATTTTGCCGTCATGGCAACTCTCATTGTTGGATTTTAGCGAAATTACGTATTCCTAATGGAACATTCATGTAGTATGGATTATTTTCCTTATTGCCGTTTTCATTGCTTATGACGTAGGATACGGTTCAAGTGTGATAAGGTAAAAGGAATATATGCTGGCCCATAGCCAGTCACTGAACTTCGAAAGTATACAGAAGAACATTTAATAAATATTATGAATTTTATCTCGAATGAAAACATCTTGTTCAACCTCTACATTAAAACATTCTCGTGTCGATTTAGAGAGAATATGACACATTTAGAGAAACTTCGGCACCAATGTAGCGGCCACAATAAATGGAAGAGAACGGACGGGTTAAGAACATGGATTTTGCGTTACTGACCCGTGTCTTCGCAGCAAGGGAGCAATCTGTATACCTAGATTTTCTCCTCCAAACTATTCGAGGTATCATTTCTGAGCGCCATAAAAAACATTTTCATTGTCAATTTCCTTTAAAAACGAAATTCTCCCATGTTATTTTATAGCCTTATTTCCTAAATTGTCTTCTATAACCACGGAAATACATTAAATTCAGAAAAATGCGAATGGTGATTTTACGAGAATTGAGTTGTTCGTGTATTTCTGGTCACGCGGGGGCATTTTCGTATATTTTCAATATGCGTGAGGGAAGGTTCATCGTAAAAATAAGCGATTTCTACCAAAGAAGCCATGTGGATTTTCAATCTATCTATCTATCAATCTGTCAATATTTTAAAAGGAATTGTATATTTTTTGACAGTTTATACTTTATTCGTGCACAGACATGTTGCTAATAAAAATTCGTTTACTTTGCTCGCCAGACACCAAAGGAAAAAAAATAAACAAGAAAATTGAATTCACCCTGAAGCTTAGAGTAATTTATAAGAATAATTGACAAATTTCTTTCTGTCACGCTCACCTGAATATATTTTTTAGCCTCTATACATCGATGAAAAGTTCTGTACGTGTACATGTCAAGAAATTTCTGTTTTATTTTACAGCATTGCCATTTTTTTAATTTTTCGGACAATCAATTTTCGGCAACGGAGAATTAGGCACCTTGAGGGCTTATCACGTGATAAATCAACGAATAAAAAATAATTGCTATACGAAAAGTTTTTAAAGCAAAATTTAGCGGAGAAGCGTTAACTCTCAAATTAATCTATAGTCTATAATAGGTCATAGTTATAGAAAGTATTTAATTATAAAAGCTATCGGCCTATATTTTAGCTAATATTTAATTATAATTTAAGGTTTTCAATGTTTTACAAAAATAAAGCGTCAAGATTTTACCTATGTAATTGAATTATTCCACTCGTTCGTTGATGTTCCGCTTAAATCACGGCAGCTTCTAAGCTTTTCTAAGATTTTTACAACATGCTCCAATCGTATTTGTCGCAACCAAAATTTTTAATCATAATAACATGTTTTGAAAAAAATTCTGCCCAAGTTAAGTTCAAAGGTATTAATAAATTCAGATGTAAAACTTCATTCTTTTAGATTATTTCGCTGGTGCCGGTGGTATATTTTATTCTTGAATGATTCTTTAGGTAGTCTCTTAATTAATTCCACGATGTTTTGGTTATAAGGGAATATAAAATATTTCTCTGTAAATTTGAGACGAGTCGGAGGAAGATATGCGTAATCCGATTACCCGAGGGACGTGGGACTGGGTTTGAAATACTTGGACCCAACTTACTTACTTATTCTTATTTATTGAGGAAGAACTCGGTTTATTCACGTGTCTCATAATTCGAGAGAAAGTTAAAATTTGGAGGTGCGCATATAAATAGGATTGAATTCGGGTAGGCTTTTGAGTGTCACTTAAAATTTTTGTTCCGAAAATAAAAATAACCCGATACCCCGAACGGACTAAATTGACATTTGTAGGAAATATTCAAATTTGGTATTCGTTATGCAAGACGCGATCCAATTGAGGTGTCACCGTTCGTTCATCGCCGAAGAATTTCACTCGCCGAATTAATATTTTCATTGCCGGCCTCGCATTTGCATTAATGCACTTTAGTGGATGAAAATCAATACACTTTGTCGGACAAACGAGTCCGTGGTAAAGCTTAAGAGAAGAAAGTGTAATGTCTAAACTATTTCCTCGTGAACTTTTATTTGTTTCAAATGGATTTAAATGTAGTGAAAGTAAATAACAACATGCTTAAAATAACAGTCCAAATTTGCCAAAGCAAAATTAACGGATGCAATTTTTTTTTCTGATAATTTTTTTTGGAAATATGTTAGTTATTGTTTAAATGAAAGAATCCATTTTGATATACCTGATTTATTTCATGAAAGTATTGCAGAAATTTTTTATGTGTAACAAATTAACTCATCCTTGTATAACTTGAACGGCGTAGAAAAGCTTACAAAATGTTGTATTGCAGCCACCTTGTTATTTCATAGCACAACAAAGCGTTCGTGTAAAATTCTATTAGAAAAATAAAAAAACGTAGAAAAACATTAGGCTGCAAGCGTAATATTGGTTTAAAAAAGAAAAATCAAGGAGGGAGGTGAAAAAAAACGGAATCACATGACCTTATTTAGAGTGAAAATTAAACGAGTGGCATTTAATGTCGCTGTCATATCCTTACTCGGGTAAATAAATATTTGAAATTACGCTAAAGGGATTAATGCAATCAAGCATCATTAACACGGGTGCATCATGCTCGGAAACGTAAAATAAATAAGGTTATCACTAGTCTCCGTATTTTTTCCAAGTGAGCAGGTGAACAAGAACCTTTCCTCAAAACCGCGGGTGATAGAGAACGTGAAAGTGACGTGCAGAATTTTCTAACCAGACTCAGGCATTGTGTACGCGTCATTATGTTTCCACTACATCACAGAAGACTTGAACCCTAGAGTATTCGCACCGGTTTTTCAAACGCAAATACTCGCGCGGGGTAGATTTGAACCCCGTATGAATTACATTAAAAATACATGCCAAATGTAGTTCATTCGTCGACAAAAAATGGCAAATATATATATAATTTAATAGAAAACAACAGATACTTTTTAAAAATATTTAATTATATAATTTTAAAATAAAAATTGACAAATCTTAAGTCAATATTTCTATAATATGAAAAATACAAATATATATTTTTGATATGCAAAAACAAAATACAAAATGAAATTTGGCGAAAAATGGTTAAATTACTATTTACTTTGTAATATAATTATAATAATAAATACAAAAGTTTATAAAAGTACCATTGTAATAACTTTACTATTTTTCAAAAGAGCTCTCATTTTGTCAGATGTTTCATACACATATTATTCTCAGATGTTTCATAAATTTTTTCAGTTGTCTCATACACAACCACAAAGTATAAATAAATTAATGTGAGACAATTAGCGTATTAAAATTTAAATATTTACTATCAATAATATTGCATAAGTAGAGAGAAAGTGAAAAGAATACAAGTTTTTTCCTCGCCTCAGAAATTATAGGTATCGGTTAAAATTTGTTTAGTCAAGGACAGAAACATGAAGAAACTGTCATTCGTTCTATTAAAAACTACTTCATCGAACACAAACAAAACAGCAACAATATTTTCTACACAAGGAGCTATATCGCATATTCGTCTCAGATCGCCGTGCGTCATCTAAGGAAGGACTCATAAACGGTCAATATATTACTAGATAATATTGCCTAAAAACCTTCCGCCCATGTGTCATTCCAGCTACTGAAAAGGAGGAGACAGCGAAAAACGAACGGGAGGGAAATCATCATAAAATATCAAGGGTGGAGTAGAAATCTACCCCGCGCGAGTACCGGAGAGTTAAAAAAAATCCGTTGCAGTCTTCAACATCTTGTGTCGGTACGATACGATGAGAAGTTATGACGTGCTCTAGTGTGCATGCGATCGCTCATCAACGCACGCAACGCAGCTTCATAAACACCTACGCAAGTCTACGCAAGATCAGACTCGTACTCCTGGACATCTAAACACTCTTGCGAAATAAAATACTCTCTTATGGCGAAATATATCGTGTACGCGAATGGGACTTTGGGGAGTTGATGTCTGGAAGTAGAGGGAGAAAGGAGGGTCTTGGGATAGCAATATACGTTGCCCGGAGATAAAAAAGAGATTGAAGGAGGCAAAAGGAAGAATAGGGAGTCGGCGAGGATATGGGATAGTAGGAGGAGGTGAGACGGAGTGAATAGGTGCGATCGGTACCGGGTTGAAGATCGTTAACGAACAGGTCATTCTGAGGTGAGTGTTAAATTCTACGAGGGTATGGGGAACTACGCACAAAATCACTGATAGGATTCGAAAGAAGGAAAAAGATAAGGATAGGATATCTAGGTGAGAGGACATACGAGGGAGAAGGTGACTGTACTATGGGGAGAAAAGTATGTATAGCTTTTTGTTAAGGGAATTTGGGGGATTTGAACTTACACCGGGACGACTTTTTTCGATCCCTGATTGACTGTTTGCCAAGCACATCTAATCGAAGACAACCTACTACTACCTAGACTCTAGGCCCACCGCTTGAGAAACACAAGAAAGCATTGGACAAAGTTTGGAATGACTCAGTATGTACAAGAGCGAATAATATTACTGGGCTGCCTGCGGTATAGCGTATTTACCGAAAATAGTTTAAAGGTTAAATGATTCCTAAATCTGTTAATTTCGGGATTCAGACCGTATTTTAGTTTTTCCGATCCTTTCGCATGAGTATAATGATGTTAACGCGAATTTGCGTCGACGTTATAATTATAATGGCAGTGTCCAGGGAACGAAGTTAAGGCGAGACAACGTGGAAAGACGCGAAGCCAACCCGGAGATCTACTGTATAGGGGAAATACAAGAGTAGAAAAGGGTGAGAATACAAATGCGAAAGGACGAGCTTGAATCTCGGGAGAGAAAATGAGAGGGGAGGCAAAAGAGGAAACGGAGAGGAAAGAATGGGAGAAGAACGTGATGGAACGAGAGTTTGATGGATTAAATTGAGAGGCAGGGCGAGGCGGCTGGGGGAAAACAGTCGGATCGCTGAAACAGGGAAGTACAAACGGTGATAAAGGGAAAGGAGCGTGATGAGTGCGAGCGAGAGGAGGAAAAAAGCGAGTAAACGGAACAGAAGGAGCGAGTGGAGGTTCGCCTCCTGGGGGAACGACATTTATGTTTCGGAGGCTATATATTTTCACCCAGCCTAGTCCTCATGAATAAGCATAGACGCTACATTTTGTGAAAGGGTGGAGTAATTGAGACTGCGTATTATAGGAATCGCAAAGAACGGAAAGATGAAGCAGGGGGGGGGGGGGATCAAAGGTTTCTAAGGGATTCTCTAGAAAATAGTAATTTGTCCACAGCTACGCCTTGATATTCTTGAATAAAATGTTGTTTTCTGCCACTGCTTCATTTCATGGTTTTGAAATTAAGAGCAGTAGAATAAAAATATTTTTCAGTAAATTAAAATCAATCACTGCAAATGTGAGTAATTTACGTTGGTAAAAATCGGCACCTCTTATTTTAATTTTTAATTATCTAAGGTTCCTTTTAATTTAACGTTTTTGAGTATAATTATCGTAGCGTTATTTATTATATACAAAATTATATTTCCTCAAAATTTTCGTAGGTTCTTTTCGCATTTTCGGTAAAATCAAAATAATCCTATTTCGTCTTCCATGAAGAGAGACAACATTATGAAGAAGTAGCGGTGAGAAACATTTCCGCATATTTTGTTTGTTCAGTGGTCCGTATAGAGTCATTAATGTTTAAAGGAGCTTTTGAGATTTATAACAGTCGTGCAGGTTTTAAGATTTAGATAAATCAGAGAGGGATAAACAATGTATTTGCGAAAGGGAAATGGAAAGTGGGAGGAAAAGAAGCCAAAGAAAAAAGAGGAAAATAGAATGGCGAATAATCAGAAGAGGTAGAAAAAATGAATGCCGGAAAAAAGGTAAATGCGATGTTAGGGAGGAGGATTTTCCGAGCAGAGTGGCAGGAAGAGGAGGAAACAGGAGTAAGAGGGAACCCACTTTTGTTATTTGGAAAAGTTTCAGGTCTCGAAACGGCCTATCTCTCTCTCTCTCTCTCTAGTTTGCTCTCTTTACCTCGAGCATAACCGCTCGCCCACACACGCTCTCTGTGCCCGTTGAATTCCTTTGAAATTCTCAAAGTCGAAATCAGCGAGATGGTTAAAAATACGAGAAGTGAAGTATTACTCAGAAACGTACTAGAGAGATCAGTACTTTTGGTTTTCGGAGACGTTTTAACCGTCGTAATTGTTTGCGAATAACGCGAGGAGTGTCGGGAATACGTTGCGATGGAATAGCAACATTACCTCGCCGGAAATTTTAGAAAGATCTTAGTAACATATCAGTCCGAATCAAAAGGAGTGAATTGCGCGTTAAAACTCCGTCATATCCGCAGAAATTGCGCAAGTGTCATTTTAAGTACAATTGTGAGTACCCCTAGTTTGTATTTTTTTCCCAACTGCCGTTTTGCATTCTTCTATATTTTCATTGTGTATTTCCTGGTAAAATGAAACAGAAGCTGAACACAGCATTGGCAGGTGATGCGCTTCAAGCCACGCATACCCGCAAATGAGCTCATGCGCGTTTGATGTGAGAACGCAGTTAATACCAGAAATTTGTGGAGAAATACTTCTAATAATGTGGTTAATGGCAGCCCGTAAATGCTTGAATAGGAAAAAAACAGTTGGAATTTTTTGTTTGAGTGTAGCGCGACTTCTCCTGTTAGGGCAATGTACGATTGCACTCACAAATGCTCTTGGATAATGGATCAAAAGGCTGAAAGTATCGCGAAAGTGAACAAGTTTCCAAAAGGAGAACATTCAGCTCCTTCGGCACGACTAAAAAGGATTAATGATTCCAAATCCACGCAAAAAGGATATTTTAAATATATAGTATATTATATATACATAATATCCTTATTCTGTACGTTGGTCTGTCCGTCCGTCCGTTGGTCCGCCGGAACGATCTATAGAAATCCCTATAAGAGAACACTTAAAAATACCTTTTTTCACTTGCAGTCTTTTATTCTTTTGAAAAATTAAATTAGAAGTAATTAATCTACGATCTTAAGACCTGGACCATTTTTAAGAAAAATAAACATAAATTCTTATTCTTATCGTTGACTTTTTCCTTCGGTTCGAAATCGCTCAAGTTATACGTTTAAATCACATTTATTGGAAAATTTTAAGCTTTTTAAAGATATGTTGTCTTACCGACCGTGTCATTGTTAAACCTCGAGATTGCATTGTCGTTCTTATACTATACTAGTAGTTGGTGCTTGCATACTGCAAGCATTTCATCTCACCTTGAAAGAACATTCATTTTTCAGACAGACATTTCATCATTACAAATATTATTTTAATTCTAAAGTTTTCACCTCCGCATCGATTTTCGTTTTTCCCTTATGTAAAAGTAATAGTTTAAAATAATCCCCAAATGCTGCATTTTTAAAAATTTTACACTTTCTTCATTATGTGGTACTAATGTTACACATTTTACTTCTAGAAGTAAAATAATATTTTTGAATTGTTTAAATTTAAATAATTTTTAACGGCCGCCGCAAATCATATATGGTAAAATTGATATCTTTATTTGTGCAAATTTACTACTCTGTAAATAATTTGAAAATTTCAGCTTCCTAGCTCATCCCGTAGTACCTAAAAAGTTATCTATTTGTTTACACTTTAAGAAATTTTAACTGCCAAACAAATTAAAATATAAAAATTTTTATAATCCCTATTTCTTTTTTTTAAGAATTCAACTTATAAAAAAAAATTCCACTCCGTAGCACATGCGGAAATACATAAACCTTGAAAATTTGTTTAAACAATTGCGAATTTTTAGCGGCCGCATTGTTGCACTTTTTCAAGATTTTCGTTTTTTTCTAGTCAGTTTTGCATAAAATCCTAACTAAGAAAAAGATTTCGAATCTCCAGCTCATCTGGAAGTGCCTAAACATTACTATCCTCCTATATCCTCCTCCTCCTCCTCTGTAAGAAACGTCAATATAGAATGATGCGTAAGAAAAGTGTTTTGAATGCTTTAGTACGAGAGAGAGAAAGCGCCTGAATTATTTATAATTAAAATCATGTTTTTTATTAATTTCTTTCACTTAACTTCCTATTTAAATTTTTGGTAATTAACTATTTTTATAGTTATTTTCATAATTTTTTTGTAGTGCGTCTTACAATTAACCAGAGTTATAAATTCGCATCGCGTATATGAATCACGCAAAATGCCATTCGTTGACATGCAAACCTTTTTCGGTTACATTTTAAAATATTTAAAGGATTAGGTATTTTAAATTACATTAATTATGCGAATAGAGATATTTAAATCTCATTCATAAATCTACAAAAATGACCTTTTTCACGATTTCACGCATTTTGTTTATATTGGACCACTGTTGTTCCAATTGTTGAATTCTGTTATTGGCCTCATAATAAATGCACCAATTTAGTGCTTTAGCACGGGTCAGATTTTTATACATGGGTATCACTTATTTATTGAATCTATTAAGTAATCAGAGGGAAGGAAGGAAAGAGAATGGGAATGTGCAGAAACTGAGAAAGAGGAAGAGGACGTGGAATTTGTATAGGATTAACAGGAGCTGCAGTGCAAAAATAATAATAATAATAAATCATAATTGATTATAAAAAATATTATACTATTGAATCATGCGCCATTGCCAAATAGTGTGAATTCATAAAACTAAGTATAGGTCACGCAATTTTCAATGGATTTATTTAACTGATATTACAGCAAATATTTCGAACCGAATTTCAAATAGGAGTGAAACAACATTTTATGACTTTTATTTAAATTTCTTTAATTAAAGTGATTTTTCTGGAAAATTTTCAAAATGAATATAGTTAAAAGAAAAGTGCGATATTAATATATAATTAAACTCATTGCAGTTCATGTAAGTAACTAGTTATTAGTAAGTAAGTTACTACACATTTATCTTTGGGGGTTAATTTACAGTTTGTTCATATTTTTTACGAGGTAACAAGAGTAAAATAATTCCTTTATTAAGTTAAATTCAATACGTTTTAAATAACTTATAATTCGCTGAAATGTTTCAAGGAAATTTCAGCTACTTCTTTATGCATTATATCTTATTATTTCGATTTTCCACTTATTTTCAGCAAATATTTGGATAATCATTTGGCCTCTCTACTAATAATTACTTAAACAGTATAATTAAAACAAAGATAACTTTCAAAATCACTGATTTGATTGTGCGTGAATGCCAAACCAGTTTATAGCATATCTTGCTGATATTTCATATCGAAATCATATATATTTGGATTACTATTATGATAATATTTGACGGGCAATTGCGCTAGTATATATATATATATATTTATTTATATACTAGTAATCGGTGCTTGCATACTGCAAGCATTGGTACCCCATAACCACCACACCAAATTTCATTCCTCTATTTGTTGAGAACACAACTTCCGGAGCTTCTGGAGTCGAACCGAGACCACTTACATAAGATGTCTCATATTATTCGAAGGCATACTCATAACATCTACAAACCCTGAAAAGTTCAGCGCAATATACCTCTTAGTATTGTCTGCGCACCCAAATATGTTTTCCCTTTGCTTTTAAATGTCACGGTCTGAGGGTGACGTCATGACACTAAGCTACTTTTCAGTTCGTGGCACTAAGCTCTTGTTCAGTTTTATCAACACGTAAAATAAATTCCCGAAGAAAAGCATTGTCTCGTGGACATGACAGAAATATTGGGCCATTGTTATAAATTGTATAATAACCCGTTTTTATGCAGTATAAATCGAATAATTGTACTAATTCGGCACAGATTCGTGTTATAATTTTAGGGAAATAATTTTCGTTCTTTTTTCCGTCTTCTAATTTAGGTCCAGAGTTTGTAGCTTAATTAAAAGTAATTGAAAATGCAATTATAAAAAGGCTTGTACGGATTTAAATGGTTTTCTAATGGGACTTGAAAATGAACGTTTTGGGGTGTAAAAGACCCCGTTGTAAGCGGAAATTTTGGAATTTTTGATTTTTTCTGATGGTTTTTGATCAACATTAAGGTTCCCTCCAAATTTCACCTTTGTAGAATATCTAAAAATACCATAGATTTTGTATGATTATCATTATAATATATCCTCCGTAAGAAGCAGCTATTTATTATAGATAATAAATTCTAGTAATCGGTGTTTGCATACTACAAGCATTGGGAGCGCCTAGAGTCGAACCGATGACACCTACATAATATGTCTCAAATTATCCGAAGGCCTACTCATGACATCTACAAACCCTGAAAAATTCAGCGCAATATTCCTCTTAGTATTGTCTCCGCACCCAAATATGTTTTCCCTTTGCTTTTAAATGTCACGGTCTGAGGGTGACGTCATGACACTAAGCTACTTTTTAGTTCGTGCACTAAGCTCTCGTTCAGTTTTATTAACACGTAAAATTAATTCCCGAAGAAAAGCATTGTCTCGTAGTCATGACAGAAATATTGGGCCATTGTTATAAAATGTATAAAATCCCGTATTTATGCAGTAAAAATCAAATAATTGGACTAATTCTGCACAGATTCGTGTTCTAATTTCAGGGGAAATAATCTTCGTTCATTTTTCTGCCTTGTAATTTATATCCAGAGTTGTACCTTAATTAAAAGTAATTAAAAATGCAATTATAAAAAGGCTTGTACGGATTTAAATGGTTTTCTAATGGGACTTGAAAATTAACGTTTTGGGGTGTAAAAGACCCCGTTGTAAGCGGAAATTTTGAAATTTTTGATTTTTACTGATGGTTTTGGACTAACACCAAGGTTTTCTCCAAATTTCAGCTCTGTAGGAAGTACCTTAGGTTTTATACCATTGTATATACTATATCCTCCGTAAGAAGCAGCTATATATATATATATATATATATATCATCATCATCATAGGTAGTCTGTCCGTAGACAGGTCCGTGATTATTCATGGTTAAACCTGGTTCTCCATATACTCCTATTTTCCGCTGTCCTCTTCATATCTTGATAACTCTCTTTCCCTTTCAAGTCGTCTATCAGCTGATACCTTTTCCTACCTCTTTCCCTTTTCCCATCTAGTTTTCCTTCTAACACATCTTTAATCATACTCTCTCTCCTCATGTAATGTCCAACCCAGTTAGCCTTCCTCTTTCTGATAGTCTGTATAATCATTCGCTTCTCTCCTATTCTTCGTAGCACTTCATCGTTTTTCATCCTATCTGTCCATTTTATCTTCAGCATTCTCCTCCAAGTCCACATTTCAAAGCTTTCCAAGTATTTGATGTCATTTTTCCTTAGCGTCCATGTTTCTGCCCCATACAATGCTATACTCCATACGTAGCATTTTATCAACTTCTTGCGGATATCTTCCCTTATATTCCCTGTAAGTAGTTGTTTCTTTCTCCTGAAAGCCGCTTTTGCTTTTCCTATTCTAGTTTTGATCTCATCCGTACATTTTGCCTCTCGTGTTATGATACTTCCAAGGTATTTATATTCTGAAACTTGTTCTAATGGCTTTCCCCCAATAGTTATGTTCAGATTCTCTTCTTTACCCGATATTCGAATGACCTTGGATTTTTCTGTATTTATTTCCATACCGTATTTTCTACCTGTTATCACTAGTCTATTTATCATTTTTTGTAGTTCCTCTTCCTTTCTTGCTAGAAGTACTTGATCATCTGCGTATTTTACTGTTCTTATAATCCTTCCTCCAATTTTGAAATATATATATATATATATATATATATATATATATATATATATATGTATATGTATATAACGCATTTATATGTGTTTCAGCTATAAAGATGAATGTCCGAGAACCAAAATAAATAGGGTAATTTAAATCACGGTGGACTGAGTAATATTATGTAAATGATTTCGTAACGTAAACTCCTTCCAAGATATAATGGTATAAAAATATATTGTCAGTCGATTATGTTAATTAGAATTATTTTTATTGAATCTGAAATCCCAAAAATATCCTATATTCAGCAGAATATAATTTACCTGAATTAATTTGTAAAAAAGAGAAAGATAATGATTAATTTTTATGCAGATTCTTTTTTGAAATTTTGTCAATGAAGTAATGTAAATCAATTAATAAAAAAGTCGATGTGCATTTATTTCGTTGTTTCAACTTTGTTTTCAATGAATTGCTTCCCTCGTGTAAAAAATAATTTTGTTTTGATAACTAACTATAGGAAGTACAGAAACTCTGCTAGAATTTTTCGTTTCAATTTTACTGGATAAAAAAATGGAAATTTACCTTTTCAAATCTGGAATAGTTTATTATCTGTGATGTATATAATCGTTTTTTCAAACTAACATGCGATTCTTTGAGAGTTGATATGCTGCTCTTTGAAGCTTAGACTGCCTTACATATACCGTAATTGTCCGATTATAATGCGCATCCAGATTTACCTGAGTGAAAATGAAAAAGTTCCTAATAAAAGAACACGATTTTTTTATATGACTATCTTTGACAGTATGTAATATGCAGAGTAGTATACATGCATATGTAAAAGGTATTTTATCGCCTCATACCATTTTACTGCGGCGGCTTTTCGCTAATGACCATTGCAGTATTGTGGCTTCTGCTCATGCCCAAGTTGGCCACCCCTGAACTAGTTTGTCTAGTTCTAACATGCTTTAAGTGAGTGCGAAGAGTACTTCACGCTCATTTTCAATATATGAAAACTAGGCATGCCTTAAAAATTTCAGTTTGATCTAAATGGAGATGAATACATAAGAAATACCTGTCACTTTTAGATACCTAGGAAATAAGTTAAGGTTATAGATATAATGAAGTTAGTTTCTGAAACCCGAGCGTTATTACTCTTTAAGACTATGTAAGCGTGCGTCATGCATCATAGACTGGTGGAAGAAAACTCTTCTTGTTGCTGGATGATTTAAATACACATTTATATTTTTTACCTCTTTATATTGTCTTTCGGTAAATTGTTCATTTATAATTGCCGGGTATCGTTGAAGGACAAAAAGAACGGCGTACTTATTTCTACCCTCGTATCCCTCCGCCTCCTCGATGACGATCTCACGCGGCAAATTTTAAAAATTCATCTCTTTTAGGAGAAAAAATGAAGTAACGACTCTAGTATTTTTACGCTCAGGTGAGCATAGTCACAGAAAATGGATAGTGAAGATTTAAAAGGGAGGAAACATTGAAGCCGCCTTGGAGGCCTCAATCGCTATACGCTGAACCCACTGGATTATTCGTCAATCCTCCTTTCCTTCCTCTATTCCTCCCTCTCCACAATCTCTCCTTAAAAAAAATAAAAATCCGTTCCCTCCTACCAATTCCCTCTCTCTCTCTCTCTCTCTCTCCATTTTCCCCTTCCCCTTATCCCTTACCCGCGGGAGTTATATGGGATCCCTGCTGTGTGTGTGTGTGCGCGCGCGCGCGCGGCGCGGACGTAGGTTAGTTCTGGAATTTTCCGCGTCCGCCGCTGTGGCAGGGCAGGCATGATTCGGAACACGTACTTGGAGGGAGCTAAAAATAGACCTGGGTTTCTTTCTCTCTCTCTCTCTCTATCTCTCTCTCTCTCTCTCTCTCTCTATCTCCTCTCTCTCACACACACCGTCACTCTCCCTCCAATGATCCCTCGCCTCTCCTTCTCTCCCCCTCTCTCTCTCAGGCACCTTCTATCCCTTCCATTCTCCCTCCCCTCTCCCCAACCCTTCCGCCGCTCCGTCTTTCACATCGCTTTATCCCACTCTATCTATCTCTCTTTCACTTCCTACATAGCATTCTCTCTGTTTCCATCGTCCCTTCATCCGCCCGTCTCCCTACCAAACCCTTTTACATCTTTCTTCTTAATTCTATAATATCTTCTCGTCCCCCTTATCTTCTTCGTCTTCTTCCTTCCTCCTTAATACGTTTACCTCTCTTAACAAACCTAACTCGATCCATCCATCTGCGTAGGATTCCATTCGTATTGAGATGTATCTTTGTTAGTTAATCTTTCTCTTTCCGTGGATATTTGAAATCTTCTTCTGTCCCTTCCTCTGATTTATCTTCTTTGTTTCCAACATTTTCCTCTTCCGTCTATGTTCGTTATTATCACGGCGTCTAAAAGTTTTATTTTATTTTTCTGTGTAGAATTTTCTAAATTTTCTGATTTTTCACTTTTCCCCCCTCATTTTCCTTCGCTATTCAATCCTGTCATCTTCCACGCTCTCGGTTGCTGTTGCCTCTTACTGAATGTAGTGCGATACGTAATTTTTTCGCTTGCGTGATTTTTCCAACTACTCGTTCGTTCTAATTTAGGCAGGTTTTTTATACCGCCAAAATTTACGATCTAAATTTAAAAAAGATGCCTTTTACCGCCCGTCAGCTGTTCCCTTTTTTTACTCTGTCTCTTTTGGAAGAGCTGTCGCATTTTATCTCTAAATTTATTTTGGTTTGTGATTTTTTTTAATGCAAGGGTTTTCTTTTCATCTAGCGAAATAATTATGGGCGGAAATTTTTTGGCGCATAAATGGAATTGGTTTTGATGCTATGTAAAACTTGATAAAATTAAACGCATCTTAGTTGTTGGACTGGGGTTGATTGTATTTCAAGCGTATTTTCCGACATACAGATCTAATTAAATTTGCACACCAACTGCTGAGAATTAAAAGCATTTTTAGTCTCAAATAGCTAGACAGTGCTACCCTTTTCCATGAATAATCACTTAATTACTTTGTCTTATTAGATCTGTGTAAATTTAATGTCCAAAGACGTAGAAAATAAATATTTATGATTACGTTAATGTCAGAGTTTATTAGTTAGCTAAGATGGGCTCGTGATAAAAATTGCCAAGTAAAATGTTTATTTATGATATTCTTCTGAGTGATCGTGTAAAGAAAACGATATTTGTTTGGAGACGATCATATTTTTTCAAAATTTTATAACATTTTAGATTTATATGGCTACTTATAATATACCATTTACATTCGTTAGAATGGATTATATTCTAAATTATGTTTCCTTTGTAATGAGAATAATCGGTAGTGACGTTATTATATATTGCTTCTAAAATTAATATTTTGCGGAAATAAACAATGTAATTAATGATTGGGGCTTATTGGAAGAAATAGAATTTTTAACACTAAGATATTTGTATTAGCGTATTAAATATTTAGTTTTTTAGTTTATTTCTAAATATTTTGTATAATAAATTTACAGTAGAGAAATCTTATTTACTTAACCCATTTAAAATATGAACATATTTATTATATATTTCAAAAATTATTGTTTCAGTTTAATACTTTTTTATAAGTTTTTTTAATGCTTAGCATATTCTTTGGAAATAAATGAATAATGTCAGCCAAAGTTATTTATAATAAAATCTCTTATATTAAAATATGTATTAAATAATTATTAGGAAGCATCTTTATTTTAAATAAAAGGAAATATATGAATTGGTTTATGAGAAGAACAGAATTTAAAATATTATAGCATAAGTAATGCTTAGCAACATGAAAACTGATATCCAAGTTATATTTGCTCGTTATGCGATGGCAATCTATTTTGAGCGAAAATTTCATATTGCAGCAGACCGCTTTATGATTTTGGTCCAGATGCTGGCGTGTGAACAAGCTTCCAGCTGAAATATCGACCTGGAGCTTAAAGGGGATACAAATGACACTCGAAAAAAGCGATCGGACCGAATTTATGCGACTTATTTTTCTTTTTGCGCATAATCGATGGCGCTAACGTAAATGTCTAGGTTCCCCTTTTTGATAATTCTATAAAAGGTATTAAAATTCATTACTTCGGGAATTGGATGGGTGATATAAATAATTCAACAATTATAAATAATTCAAACATCTTCAGTTGCCTATCCCCTTGATAACGTGTGCTTTAAAGGGCCGTAAACCAATATAATAATTCCAGGGGGCAATGTTAAAAAATCATCTGTATTTATAGCTTAGAAATATGAGTCTTCATCGGTATTTTACAAAGGCATTGTTAATAAAAATTTTTAGTCTTATATTTGGTTGTTTTTAAAAAACATTGGAGGCTGCGATCCAAATCTATCATATGTTTATTAGGTATTGTTTTTAAATAATATAATTACTAATAATAATAAAATAACTCACAAAAAACAAATTTATATATATATATATATATATATATATATATATATATATATAACGCTAAGGCAATACGTGGCACACAATGACATTGTATTGCTAATCAACAGGATATATAAACAGCTGAAGCAGCTGTCAATGAAACATATCAGATCTTAGTATCATAATGTTAATGTTGTATTGTAAAATCTGTATTAAAGATTATTATTATTAAGTTGATATTACTTTTTTGAATTAATTTGCGTACTATCTTATATGGTAGATTATAAATCATTACGAGATGTAATCCCGTAAAAAAGTATGGAACTTAAATGATTAAGCGTTTTCATCTACTTAATAACCCGAATCCCTCTTGGTTGGTTAGAGATATTTTTGTTCAATGTTAATTTACAACGCATAAATAACTTATATTTAGCATTTCAAGGGATGCAGAATTTTTCTTACCATTGTAAAGTACTTAATGAATTAGCGGCATTGAACGCTATCATTACTTTTATTCTACAAAACAAATTATCAGCAACTACATCAATTTAAATAACCACAATAACCACACTATACTTACCATTTCGGCAGAGATATATCACAATGTATCACATTTAGTTAAATCTTACGTGTTAAACTATTAATAAGAGTAAATATTTATTTTTAAATGCGTATCATCCGATATAGATACATAATAACCAAGTAGAACTACGCCAGTTTAAATAAAAACAAAATATTTACCTCTTTAGAAGTAATACATAATATTACTTTTCCGTATAAATATCGCAACCCAATAAACAATACCTAATGATTATTTAGTCAATGTCTCTAGCAACGTGATAAACAGCTTCTGTATATCGTATTGAAATACAATATAAAGTTAAAGCCACTTAGATAATGTTTATATGCAACTATATATTAATTAATTAAATTAATATTTAAATTGCTTGCTCAGAATAAAAGTAATGGCTTCAAGAGCAACACGTTACGCTGATTATAATGCGAGAAGAAGAGCGGAACGAGCCAATCAATCTGTTGAAGTAACAAATCGAAGAAGAACGAAGAGGGGAGGGAGAAAGAGATAGACAGGGAGGGAGGGAGAGAGGAAGGGAGGGAGAGAGGAAGGGAGGGAGAGAGGGAGGGAGGAAGGGAGGAAGAGAGGGAGGGAGGGAGAGAGGGAGGGAGAGAGGGAGGGAGAGAGGGAGGGAGAGAGGGAGGGAGAGAGGGATGGCGAGATCATTTGACTCTAACTATTGTATCAGCCAATCAAGAGATCGAAAATTGTGTGTATAAAGAAATTTATGATAGTGAGCAATAAAGTACTAGCGCACAGAAACTCTGTGCGGGTAAAGCTAGTTAAAATTATTGTAGAATTCCCTCGTATTATTTTGTCATATTTACATTTGTATTGCACAAAAAATTTTAATATTTCATTCAACTTTTCAGAAGGAAATGATGGATGTCATACCGATTCTTAGTTATATTATGTTTGACGCCATTAGCGTAATTATGTCTTTTATTTATTTATTTATTTAATTGTCCCAAAAACAGCACAATGGCCCAATTACATTGGAAACAATAAACAAGTACGGTATAATACAATAAAATACAATATAATAACATAAAATAAAATAACATCAATAAGGTACACAGCTTAACATTAAGGAAGATAAGAGAATACAGTCAATTCATTTTAACAGTTCAGCTAACTGTTTTTAAAATGATTACCTAAAAATATGTCAACACCTGTGTTATGATGCAGTAGGTTTGTATGCTGTTGGGATCCGGCAGAAGAGAGAGTGCTTTGAAATAGAGAGGCAAAAATTGGGTTTATGAAACAAATCCTGCAGACGGGTTGTGCGCGAGGAAATACTGAATACGCTAAAATCTCAGGTGAGCGGTAGAAACCGTTAATAATTGAATGAAGGTAGGTAAGATTGAAAAACTGTCGTCTACCAGGAAGTGAGGGAAGCCTGAAAGTATAGTTAGGAATCTGTGCGTGGTGTCGGGATATGTCTAGGAAAAACCTCTCTATTGAATCTAAACGCTTCAGAATTGTAGGGGCAGCAGTACACCAAATTGGAGAGCAGTAACTCATTACTGGTAAAACACAATCATTATAAAATGAAACCATAGCAGAAGGGTCTTTGATATCAAGAAGAGACAGATTTTGAGACGATTTTCTCAATATGCTTGTTAAAGGTGAGTTTACTGTCAAAGATAACTCCTAGATCATTAATGTCGTAAAAAATTGGAATGGTATCCCCGCTTATCATGTATGAAAAGGGAATAAGGGTGGATTTTAGATTGAAAGGGAGAAGCTTACATTTTGTGGGATTAATTTTGAGTTTCTATGCTGCGCACCACTGAGCAAAAGAAGTTAGTGCAGCCCTGAGTACGAGGTTGTCCTGGGGAGAATTTATCAATTTGAAGATTTTACAGTCGTCTGCATAGAGTAAAAATTTGCAGGAGTGTAGTATAACTATATCAACAACGTCATCAATAAATAAAGCAAAAAGCAAGGGACCAAAGACGCTACCCTGGGGTACACCAGAGAGAATTGGAATAGCTGAACAAGAAACTCCATCAATTACAACTCTTTTAAGACGAGATGGCAAAAAATCTCTAATTAACCTAAGAAGTGGACCATGAATATTGAATCTGTTGGCAAGTTTGTTTATGAGTAGCCTGTGGTTCAACATAATCAAATGCTTCGCTCAAGTCAATGTAACACACGTAAAGTTGGAATCCCTCAAAGGCTGTTGTTACTTCATTGTAATATTAATAAATAATAATTTAATTTAATCATGTCGAATCCTCTGTAGTTTGCTAATATTTATTTCATTAAAAATTGTTATATTTTGAGAATAAGTGAATTAGAAAGTGCGGTTTTACTCATAGTCAGAATTTATTAATCTTTTGCAGCATATATTATATTAATATTATTTATATTGAAACAGGATTAAAGTTGAATACTGGGCACAAAAGCACAAGAATAATAAAGATGATGCCTTCCTTAATTTTTAGTCACTTCCTTCAAATATATACTACAACTGGTATCATTATTTATTTATAAATTTGATATATTGTGCCATATTTTATCCGAAAAGGTAAACAAGTGCTTTGCCGATTTTGAAATTCCTGTCGTATCTTACTTGCGGTAATGACCTCTCCGTACTTCACACCTAACTGGTCGATATAACACGTAAATTTTGGAGATGTCTCCGTCCGGGATACTCTCCGCACACGTTATGCATCCATCCATTTAGGCGTTCCAACACGGAAAAGATATTATACCATTAGCTTACCCGTTTGTATAAAATGGAAGCCGTTCTTAATCGTTGCGATTTAAAAAAATATTTTTTTTTCAGTAAGCTATAAATTAAGAGGATCTTCGACATCAATCTGCAGCTCAAATGGCGGACGGCGATACAACCATTGAATCGTTCAGTTGGACGGTTCCATTACATTTCAAAACCACTAGTACTCTCTTTTTCTCTCTCTAATCTCCTCCTTTTTCCCTCAAGGTACGCGGGAGGAGGTAATGTCAAAGAAGATGGATATGGGATGGAAAAATGGGAAAAATGGCTCTATATATATATATATATATATATATATATATATATATATATATATTCTTTTCATCCCATACATATTCTATCTCCTTCCCTTTTAATTTATCCTCTCTTATTTCTGCCCTTTATTCGTTTTCCTATTCGTGACCCCTTTTCCTCTTTCCATATCTCTCCTCCGTTTCGTCTTTTTCCTCCCTTCTCCTCCGATTTCCTTCTCTTCTTACTTTTTTCCCGATTTACTCCCCTTCCTGCCCCCTCCTTCCACTTCCTTCATATTCCCTCTTATCCTCTCCTTTCCTTTCCATTTGCTTCCTTTCTCTTGATAATCCCTTCCCGTCCTTTTTGCTTCCTTCGTTTTGTTCTCTCTTTCTGTCTCCTCCTCCTTTTATTCCCCCATAATTTCCTCTATTCCTTTCCATTCTATTCTCCTAGCTACTCTCTTTATTCTCTCCCCAAATTCTCCCTATTTCCTCCCCTTTTCACATCTTACATTCCCTTCTCCTTTTCCCCATCACTCTCCTTTTCTCCCATTTCCCCATCACTCCCCTTTTCTCCCATTTCCTCTCTTCTCTTTTTGTCCACCCCCTTCTCCTGTCAGTCATCTCTGCCTTCTTCTCCTCCCCCACCACTTTTCTCCTCACTAACTTCACCCACCTGCCACATAGGCGACAACGCCATTCCGCAACGCCCACGCTTATCCCCTTTTGTGCCTCACTGTGACCTCCCTCCTCTCACCTCTACCTCCTCCCTCCATGTCATTCCGATTTTCTCTCCTTTCTCTCCCTCCATGCCCCTAACCACTCTCTCCATACTTTCTTTCTCTTCACTACCTATCCCCACCCTCTCTATTTCCCCACCCTTTCTTTCTCCCCACACTCTCTCCTCACTCTCTTTCTCCCCACTCTTTCTCCCAACACTCTTTCTCCCCACACTCTCTTTATCCCCACTCTTTCTCCCCACTATCTCTTTCTCCCCACTCTCTCTTTTCTCCCACATTCTTTCTCCCCACACTCTTTCTCCTCACTCTCTCTTTCTCCTCTCTCTTTCTCCTCACTCTGTCTCTCTCCCCACTCTCTCACCCTACCTTTTCTTTTTTTACCCTCTCTTTCTTTCCCCAGCCTCTTTTTTTCTTTCCCCACCCTCTGCCCCCCTCCTCACCAACACCCTTTAAAAACCTTTTCCTCCAATCTAACATCCTCCCTCTCTCCCTCCCTCCTCACTCTATATCCCAATCTTTGCGTTTCACCCAGCTCATAAGAGTTCACTCCCCTTCCTTCTCTCCCTCCATTTCTCCCCTTTCAATCTTTTTCTTCCTCTCCCTTTCGCTCTCTCTCCTTCACTTCCTTTCTCCTACTCTCTACTTATCTCTCTCCCTCTCTCTCTCATTTCCTCCCTCTCCCTCTTTTGCAACATTGTTTCGGCAAGTTGGGCGAAAGACGCTCTTTGGTTGGTGGGATTTGAAGTGACGTCACAGGACCAGCGGGAGAATGGCGGTAGGGGATTTCCATGGGAGGGAAGGATAGAGAGGGGGGCGGAGGAGAGGACGGGAAAGGAATTGAGGGAGGTAAGGTGTAAAATATTTTGAGATGGGTCTGAGTAAGGGGAGGGTCGCTATCTTATTCTTATTCCTGCTTAGTAGTATACGGTGGTCATGGACGTGGTGGTTTGAACACTTGAGGCGAAAAGAAAGATGTCGCTCTAGTGCTTTTATCATTTTATGGTTCCTATTGGGCGTTCAGTTTGGAAAAGGAAATTTTTTTATCGATCCTTTCCGGTAATCGGTACAGGATCCCGATTATTCCGCCTAGTTTGAAAGTTATTCTTTACGTTGAGCCTATAATAATTCTATTTATAATAATTTGTTATAGTTAAACTGTAATTAGTGGATAGTGTGCGGAAAAGGTAAAAATATTCATTATAGCCTATCAATGATTATAACCATTCGAAGGAAAGTAATAAATATGCAATGGTTTTTATGGAGTGTAAAGGAAAAATGTATGTAAAAAATAAAAATCGAAATATGAGATCGAATTCCATCAAGTTTAAAAACAAGAAAATCAATCTGAATATGAAAATTGACCAAAATCATGATAAATTATCGTATATACGACTATATAAAATTAAATTTAAGAAGCAAAGCGTTTAATTATTCATCCAATCTTTTCTTAGAATAGAAATTTTATAAAACTCCAGTAGCCATAAAAGTTAGATCAAACAAGCAGATATTATGGTTGCAGAATGTTTTCAATACCTATTGGATTCAATCCAAAAGGTTGATAATTCGGTTTTTTGAGCGCACAAAAGAAGATAGAACGGTTGGAATAAAAAATGAGGAGTATTAAGAAAGATAGCGGAGCGAGAGATGAGAATATGATAGGAGGAAAGAGGAGGATTGAATTATAATGCTATAGAGAGCGAAATGTGAAATTGAAGGAAGGGTAAGAGAAGGGAAAAGAAACAGAGCTAAGGAGGAAAAGGAAGGCATTTTTCTTTTATGTAGCCATAAACGAATTTTTATAGGGATTCGGAGAATTCATCAGGCCAAATTGCCGTTTAAAAACATTCCATAAATGATTCAGGATGGGTTAATATCTGATGAATGTAGCTGATTCTTATATATGCGTGTATGTATGTATGTATGTATGTATGTATGCATGTATGCATGTATGTATGTATGCATGTATGCATGTATGTATGTATGTATGTATGTATGCATGCATGCATGTATGCATGTATGCATGTATGCATGTATGTATGTATGCATGCATGCATGTATGTATGTATGTATGTATGTGTGCATGTGTGCATGTGTGCATGTGTGCATGTATGCATGTATGTATGTGTGCATGTGTGCATGTGTGCATGCGTGCATGCGTGTATGCATGTATGCATGTGCGCATGTGTGCATGTGTGCGTGTGTGCGTGTGTGCGTGCATGCATGTATGCATGTATGTATGCATGCATGCATGCATGTATGTATGTGTTTATGTATATATATATATATAATGAGTTTATTTCTGTGAAATAAAATCGGCATCCGGGCGGATTTTATACTCTGTAGAGGTTAAGTTAATTGTTTGAAGTTTTAGAAGTTTTTATTCAAGATTTAATATAAAGTATAGGAAATATACAAATCATATATATGCTCACGATCGGAATTTTATGTGAAATTTCAAGGATATATATGGTTGTTTATAAATTACACAAATTGTAGGTATTTTCAACTGAATGTCTAAATTTTATTCTCAGATTGAATTCAGGTATATAAGCGTATTTGGTGGGTTAACTTGCATTTCTGCAACAATCAACAAAGAATTAAGGAAATTCGCAGCAAATGCGCAGTTATCTCCTCATAGCTTTATTCGATATTATATATATATATTGTTAATTTTATTAATTATGTAGTTCTAGCGAATTGAAAATCGCCGAATCCAGAATCTTCGATAACAGCAAAACGTAGTACTATGTGGTAGTTGTGGAATTCATATACGTTTTGTAAACTAAAGTTTGAAAAAATCTAAGCTTTACTTTTATCATTAAAAACAGATAACAATGTTAGTTTGCATTAAAATGAAAAAAATTCAGTAGTTATATTGATGAACTCTAGAAATACATTTTTAAGCGAATGGAAACTTTATCAAATTCAACATGATGCGTCTGTGTTTTATACCGCCTACCCAATTTGCTGTTGGATGCGAGTTAGAATATAAGAATCAATATTTTTTTCCACGTAGGTAGTAAATTATTGTTCCAATTTTATGGATCATACTCAAAACCTTGAGTTTTATTTTTACATACATACATAGACCGGAAATGGCTAAAAAACTTGGTGGCACGGAATGCTTGGATCTTTTCAATTTTAGATTTAGGTAAGAGGTGTTGATTCTAATTAGGTGACATATTAAGTTTGAAATCATGTAGCCTGAAATGTTGATGAAAAAGCGAAATATAGATCCACATCTTTCTTTAGTTCCATTTGAAATTAGATCTGAGGCCTACCTTTCCTCTGCATTTCTATCTCTTCCCGCATGATCTGTAATGCTAAAGCAAAGACGAAGATGGAACGTTAGAACGATCACGTAAGGCAAGAACGCGCTAACTCATTTCGGCCTCTTCGTAATGAAGGCGTGACATTATCCCGATTAGCCATTATGCGGCATCAAGTTGAAGCTAAAGGACTGTTAATCAATCCATCCATCAACTATTGTGAGGCAAGTCGAGTTGCTTTAGTGAATGGCAACTATCAGTATCCTATTCATCGTCGTAATTAGCAAACACACTGGCGACCGGGTTTTGCGGAAAGAGGATATGCGTTTGAGACAGAATGCGTCTCCAGAGAGATGATTTGTGAGATCATAGGGAGAGATGATACTTTGTACCTTGTATCTGGTAAGGTCCAGCACATAGGTCTCATCCTTTGATGCAGGTGAGTCGAACTTACGTCTCAGGTTATTGGAGGCTGCATGAATGCTACCAATGGAGGAGAAAGATGTTAATATTGTTGGAATTTTCAGGTAAAAAATTACGGACAACATATATTTTGGCGAACCAATGAAAAATAATTTGGCAAATTGCAAAAATCCGATAATCGGAATGTTTCGAACAGTTTTTAAAAACCTCCCAAGTGGATAGCATTTTAAGGAATAGGAAAAAATTCCCGAATGATTATGATTATTAAAAAATTATGTTGAATTATACAGATTTATCCTTACCGGTGTATAAATAAAAAATTCATCTGTTATAGGTTTCATTTGACCTAATGTACTGTTATTTTGAGATTTAACAAAGCAAAATCAGTTTATCTTGGTTTTATATGAACAATTTAAAATCTTCCTTTCTCAAAAATGGAGCTTTTACTGAGCTCAATCACTTTTTCGGGAGTATAATGTAGTGCATGAGGGATGTATTAAAAAAAATCATGATTACGACATATCGTCAAACAAATGACCTATGCTTAATTATTAGAAATAAAAAGGTTTATGTCTATTTAATAAAACACGAAGTTGGTTTTATTCCATTTTATTCTCAAATAAAGAAATTCCTCAAAATTAACATTCTGGTAAATTCATTCGAAATCTATTGCGTAAACGTCGTTTTAATGTTTAATTTATGAAACACTTTTAAATTAAGGAATTTTTAAATTAAAACATACATTCCTGTGTATGTTTAATGGAAGTTGTTTCTTAGTTATTTATAATTGAAAAAAAACAGCATTCCGCTGAAGCAGTGCTTATGGATTAAGTGGAAATCAACCAGTTATTAAATGCACTCAACCAGAATAAAATGTCATCGGTAGATTATAGATTTCATCGCTATTAAAAAAAATATTTTTGCTTTAAGTGTTGAAATCTCTTCCAAAAATATACGTTAAATCACAACAAATATATAAACCACAATGAAACAGATCTTTCAGTGTGTAGTTAGTGAGGGATCGATCTGTTCTTGTTTCCCAGACGAGCTTCTCTACTCTCAGAGAAATAATTTTGACAGTGTATGCCACACCCGGTTCTGGCAGCTGTCAGTTGTTCCTATAAATTAATGAAAAAAAATTATTTCTCATAAGATCCGATGATCCATGGCAAACCACTGGCAGTACGCGCAACACCGAATCAGAGGCACCCGTTTAGACGACAGTAAAAAAGATAGGTCCGATTACATACAACTTTGATTTTTGCTTAGATATTCGACATTACTTTTTCTCATTTCTATCGTTAATGTTGTCTGTATATTTTGTCAGATTAGAATCCATTGCTTAATGAATTAAAAACGTTTATTGCGGGTTTAATAACCTTAAAGAAAGCACATCGTGATTAGAGAGCGTCCGTAGTGGACGCCACAGAATGAGATCCTCCCTTTCATGCGGCAAGAGCGAATTTGCGCACGAATGCGCTCGGCCGTGCGGTTCGACAACAGGCACGCATTTGACGCGCCGCAAAGCAATGCACGCAACAATGATCTAGATTATACGACCGGCGCGATATACTTTTGTCGCATATGTGTCAACCGCCCTTGCTCCGGATGTAGCAGTTCGGATCGATGGAGATCCGCAGTCGGGAGGGTAACTTCCTAATTAACCGGAAAGGTTTGTCCGCGAGGGTGGGAGGGGGATGTGCGATTCCTCCATCACTAGCTGGGAAATGGCGCCGTCGCGCGCGTGGGCGAAGGATGAGGTGGATTTATGCATTGCCCGCGACATCAAAACCGCACGACGCCCACCAACTCACGACCTGGTCGGTCTTTGAGGAGACCTGAAGAAAGAGTAAGAGAGATTAACATCATCGTGAGAGTAGGAGATGTGAACCGAAGGAAGATGTCTAACCACGCGTTTATTCTCCCTTGCTAAATAAAGGACCTCGTAAGGATGGTGAGGTTAGATCGCGGTACGCCCACTCCTCCTACCATCGCATCATCCTCATCCCATATCCACTTAAGGCCACTTTCTTTTATCGGTGTATCGAGAGCCTTTAGCCGAGATACAATATCCTCATACGAGGAGGGAAAATAAAACGCCAGACGGATGGAGCGCGCAACCTCCCTACGGTTTGCCCTCTTGCCCCTTCTATTTCTCTTCCATTGTGTGACCGTCTCGTAATATCGTTTTACGCTCCCTTTGCACGACATGCTAAGCAGGCGAGCTCTCCGGATTGAGCGGCGAGGATTGGAGGGAGGGAGGAAATTGACCGGGCGTTTGGAGGAAAAAGATAAGGCGTTTTAATGAAGTGTCGGGAGGTAAATCATTTGCGAGGTCTGCTATGTGGGTGGCTGCGGTCTGAAGACTCTTCTTCCTATTGTACTGACGATTGGCGCGAGAAATTTGGAGGCGTGGAGGGGTTTGACCGCGGAGACAGTCATGAGAGGGCGTTTGGACAAGGATGGAGATGAGACCGATCTGGTGGTGTGGTAGGTTTTATGGGCAAAGGAGAGGTCATTGATTGAGGAGAATGTTTTGGTAGGGGTCCAAAGGTCGGGAGTGGCGGAAGATGAAAGGGGTGGTCTGGAACGGAGGCGTAGATGTGGAAGGGATTGGTGATTGGGGTGGAAGAGGAGGCCCTAGGGTGTAGTTGAGGGTACTATTATGCGAGAGCGTGTATGGAGGGTAGGTGAGAAATTAGTGGGAAGACGTTCATATGGAGTGAAAGAGGGACGGGGAGAGTATCGTAGGGTCAATTGGCGTCTATTGGACGAACCGAAATGGACTGCGGGTACCCGATAAAAAAATTCGATCAACCGCTGATAGTTGGCAAGGAAATTGTTCTCTCTTTATAATAAATTTATTGCTTTAATTATGTAGAATAGGCAGATATAAAAACAATTGAACGTACTAAGTAAAAAAGTTTAAGTTCAATAAAACTTTACTTGGTGATGACTCAACGAGTTGAAATCATGGTCGTAGTCATTTTTACATTAAGAAATTTGCAAAAAATTGCATTGAATTTGAAATTTGTCTTTTGAACTATGTATTTTTACATTGAAAATAAAATTTAACAATGTTAGGACTTCCTAGGTTGATTTAAAAAGATATGTAATAGACGCGATTTACATAAATTATTTAACTTTTGATTTGAACAAGTGCCATCATTTATCGATCTTAACCTTGCCATTTCGTTTAAAGGTTGACAATCACAAACCTTTGGTCCAATTGTTTCAGTGTTATCAATGTCCGATATTCTGTTTCCATCTTAATTTTTAATTAGGTTTATTGCAATGTATGCATGCCCTAGTGCAAATAAAATGCTAAGTAAATTTGCTACCCCCGAATCCATCGTAACACCTTGTAATTTGTGAAATATTACATCCCAACATGATATCAATGGTAAATATCTTCTTTTTACACCTGCATATCCGTACTTTGCTTGAAATTTTACTGTGATTGGTTTAATTTGATGTTTCCCTACTCCATTAGGAGAATCGATTTCCTTCCATTTTGGAATTTGTTCTGAGTGAACTTGCTCTTGTAAAATTGATAGGCCACTATGTTTGTTATTACACTCAGACCACCAATTACAATACTTTTGTAAACTTAAATTAGTTGTTAACATTACTCAAGTACCTTCAAATATTTTAATTGTTTTTGTAACGCCTACAGTTTTATCAACTTCCTTTGGTATGGCTAAACCCATATCTACGTTGTTGATCATTGCAATCATTATTTTGTCGTAACAAATTATCATGAACAATGATTTCATATATTCGTGTTATTATAGTTTTCATAACATCATTATGAGCATTAACAAATTTTTTGGTGCCAAAAATTTGTGTAGCTTTGTCGATTGTAAAATCACATTCGGCTTTGAATTAGTTTTGCTTATTCTGCGAAATATTTAGAAATTTATTAGTGAATTTTACCATATGTAGTTTATATAAGATTGTTGTAAAAACCCTATCAATTTGTTGAAGCATGTTTTCTCCAAGTTTCATGAAAGAAAACTCTCCAAATATGAATGGCTGGACGTTAAAATACGGCCTAATTAAAAACTCAGCTGCATTTGATCACCGAAGGCAAGTAGGACTTTATTTACCAATAGCTCGCCGTATTCTTCCTCGCGTTATTATCCCACCTTTATTTTTTCATATAATTTAATCTTTTATCTCTTTGTGATGGCGTTTCTGCCGTCTCACGTTTCTTATAATATTATCGCTGTTTTTCTCGCCGCTCAAATACTTTATGATCTTCCTCCTCCATCTTGCTCACTGTATTAAATGTTAATTTACATTCACTTACATTCAATTTCTTATGTTTCCTTATTTTCAGGATTTCCAAAAGACTCTCTTATATGTAAACAAACAAAACATCCTTAGACACCATATTTTTCCAATTTATAACTAACCTTTGAGAAAAATTTCATAACTCACCTTAAGTAATTAATGACTACAAAACAATAATATAAAAATAATATCTAATTATTCTTTTTTAAATTTCTCATAATTGGTATGTTCTATTAAATGCTGAGAAAAGCGGTATGTTGTATTTTATCGACAAACCAGAAAATAAGAAGTCATTAAGTTATGAAATATAATGAAATTTTTTATCACTCACCTTAATTAATTAACAATTGCAAAGAGTTGTTATAAAATATCATATCTAGTTGTCGAACTATAAAAAAATTCTAATAATGATAAATAGTGCTCATAGCGGCTTTCGGTGACAGCTGCGTTCTGAACATGATGTATCCGACATTTCGCGACCGTCAGATACATTATGTTCTGGACGGAGCTGTCACCGAAAGTCGCTTTGAGCATCAAACATCCTCGCTGCGAAAACCTTCGATTAAAAATGATAAATAATAATGCCCGGTTGAATGGTGTGGCAAAAAAGATTGAGTGAAAATTTCCAACCCCATCAAATTCTTGATAACACATACATTTTTAATAAATAATCTACTGCGCATTCGTATTCATAAAGGCATAGGTATATCAAATTCAGAAGATAAAGTGGAGAAATTAATAAAATTAATTTTTACAATCGTTAGCAAATTAGCGTGTACATCATCTAATCTCTATACGTTAGAGAAGTTGTTTTCAAACGGTGGGTCGCGACTTCTTAAAGGGGTCGCGTGAGGATTTGAATGGGGCCGCAAGCACTCATCACTAAGTCAGATGATTTTATTCTGGTTTTAAGGCTCCTGGAGGTTATAATTTATCGGCATGTTTTGTCAAAAAAATAAAGAAAAGTCTATAGCTTATCAACGTACAAATACTTTTTTTATCAAATTAATTATTTTTATCATCATCATCATTTATTCAGCCATTAGCCAGCACAGGACCTGAATAGGCATAGTCAGTGATAAACAGGAATTGAAAAGATTGTTACAAAGAGAGACATATATACATAACATACAAATATTTACATGACATGAGAATGAATAATAATAATACATAATAATAATAATACATAATAATAATAATACATTAGGTACTTTGAAAAGAGATATCTATATCACCTTCAAAGTATTGATTTACTGAATAAAAGGCTTTTTCAGCAAGCCACGAATAAACAATGGATTTGAACTTATTCAAACGTAGAGATGAAAAATAGTAGTTGACCAGTGACGTTCCTAACCTAACACGGGGGATTTCTATTGTATTGCATGAGAGCTGTATGATTTTTGCCTCGGGGAGGACTTTGCACAGCGTTGCCTATCGGCTTTCAGTGCTTGGACTAGGGTTTATTTATGGTGATATTCCGAATTTGCGGTGTGGTGGACGGTGTCTGCATCCGTTTTTAGGTCCTCCTCCTCTTGGGATAGGGGAGGTCCTCCTCTCGCCCGGTCCCAGCCCTCGGGCGTTTGTGCACATCCCATGGTTTAACGGAGACCGAGATGTCCTTTATGGAGTTGCAGGCATGTGGCAGCCGGTCATAAAATGTCTTGCTGGATTCTTCCATCCAGCTTTTTAGGGTTGTGAACCTCAGGGCATCCCTGATGTAAGCATTTGTAGTCCCGAGCGGTGGTCGCAGGGCCAATCGGAGGCATCCATTCTGGACCACTTCCAGTCGATCTGTTGAGGTAGCTCTTCCCGACCAGGCCGGGGATGCGTACGTGAGTATATGTCTTATACACGCCTGAAATAGCTGGGCCTTGACTCTTGGTTGGATTGAGCCTGTTTTCAAAACGGGGGCGAGGGCGACCTTTGCCGCAATGGCTTTCTTTGCTTGTTTGAGGACGTGCTTCTGGAAGTCCAGTTTTCCATCGAGAGTCACCCCGAGGTAGGTGACTTCCTTTTTCCATTCGACTAAGTTTCCATTCACTGAAAGTCTTGGGACGGCTGGTGGTTTTCTTTTTCTGGTAAATATTATGGTTTCAGACTTGGCAGCGTTAACTCCCATCCGCCATTTCCCGTACCAGGAGGTCAGTAGGTCGAAGGCTCGCTGGGTGTACTCTTGTGCTTTCACGGTTTTTGTAGAACGTGAGAGTACCGCGACGTCGTCCGCGTAAATCCCCAGTATCGTATTGTGCCCGTGGGCCGTAGGCAAATCGGCCGTGTATAGGTTAGAGTAGGGGGCCAAGGACTGAGCCTTGGGGGACCCCTGCTTTTATGTCTTTTTTCCGAGACCGGGCGTTGTTCCAGTTAACATGAAGTTCCAGTTAACATGAAAGATCCGCCCCGTCATGTAGGAGAGTATTAGTTTCCGAAGCCAGGTAGGGAAGGCTTGCTCTTGTAGTTTCCTGTGTAAGTCTGCATGCCATACTTTGTCAAAAGCCTTTTCCAAGTCTAGAAATGCAGCGGCGGTGTGTGCGTGTTGATTGAAGCCTTTGGTGATAAAATCAGTCACGCGGACCAGTTGGTGGGTCGTAGCGTGCTCTTCGCGGAATCCAAATTGTTCCGGGGGTATGATGTGGTTGCCGTAGGCATGCTGCTTCAAGTGGGGAGGATGATCCTTTCAAGTAGCTTGCCCAATCCCGGCAGTAGGGAGATGGGCCTATAGCTCCCCGGGCTGGTGGGCGGTTTACCCTGTTTCAATATGCAAATGACTTTGGCTTTCTTCCAGGCGTCCGGGAAGTGGCCGAGCTTCATAGCTGCGTTAGCTATGTGGGTGAATGTTTGTCCGGCGTAGCGCGGCATCTCAATAATTGCTTCGTTCGGGATATCGTCGGCGCCTGGGGCTTTTTTCTTCTTTATTTGTTTTAGTGCCGTGAGTAGGTCTGCCTCCGAGCATTCGCGCGGGTTGGGGCCGTCGTCCTCCAGGTTGATAGCGACTTCTGGGTCGTTTGCTGTTGGCGGGTTTGGTGTGAATGCAGCTTGTAGATGAGTTGCCAGAGCCTCCGCTTTCTCTTGCGGGGTGGTCGCGTCCCCTGTCGGTGTGCGCAGCGGGACATCTCTCGTATGGGGGCGACGGAGATGCTTAGTCACTCTCCATACGGATCCGTCTCCCTGGGTGAGCGTGGCCGCGAAGGCTTGCCATGCCTTTGTCCGATGCTCCTTGATATCGGCGGCTATTTGCCTCTGCATCCAACGAACCTCGTCCCATATCCGTGGATCCCCTGTCCTCTGGTGTTTGCGCCGTATCTTATTTTTGCGGGCTATAAATTTTAGGATTCCCTCCGGAAGGTTGAGGTGGTCCGGTTGACGGGAGATCCTATATGGAGTGGCGTTCCTTGTTGCCGCTTACATTTCGCGGCTCAGTATGGCAGCGAGGTTATCTAGCTCAGCTGGCGTTTCCGATTGCCTGAGTTCAGGTAGTGCATTAGTCAGCTGCAGTCGATACCTGTTCCAGTCAGTCAGGTCTAACCTAGCTCTCAGCCTTGGTGGCAGCAGAGTGGGTTTAATTCCCAGGTATATTAATACAGGGTTGTGGTCGCTTGATAGTGCGGCGGCCGTATATAGGTTGATGGAGGTGCGGATGCCTCGGCATATCGCAATGTCTAGGGTCTGGGCTAGCCTAGTAAGCTGAGAGGGTGCCGCTATAGTTGCTCCGGCGTCGTCAGCCCATTTCCTGAGTTTCCTCCCATTAAAGTTGATTGAAGTTGAATTCCATGTTAGGTGGGTGGCGTTGTAATCACCCGCCGCTATGGCTGGGTTGTCTGTGTCAAATATGGCGTCGAAGTCGTTGGTCATTAGTAGCTCGGCCGGCCGAAGGTAGGCGGACGTTAATCTAAGTGGGCCCCTATCTGTGGTGATGGTGGCCGTTGTTTGTTCAAGAGAGGCCGTATCTATTATGTTTCGTATGCGGTCACGTTTTCTCTGATCAAGATAGCAGTTCCCCTCGCTGGTTTGGCGCCTCGGGGTACGTCTCGATCTCGTCTATATATTTTGTATCCAGGGAGGCTCCACCTAGTGTCAGGGCGGAGGTGCGTCTCCTGGATGAGAGCTACCATTATGTCATGGTGGCGAAGGAAATTTAGCTCAGGGGATTTGTTCTTAACTCCCTCGTTTGCATTCCAGGTGCAAGTGATTGTATTTTTCTTTAACGTTCTTCTGTCAGCCATGGTGGGTCACAAGTTGGTTAATGAGCGATGTTAGTGCAGACAGCTGCTCCTGAAGTGCACTCGCGATGCCTGCGAGTGCCGTCATGATGGAAACGAGTTGTGATGCTGTTCCGGCAGCTTCTGCTCGTCCTTCTATCCATGGGGCAGGTTTTAGTGGTGGCTCAAGCCATGACCTATCCGTGGTCTTGGATCTAATGATCGACGCTTCTATGCGATTTCCACAGGGGTTCTGTCTGTCAAGCGATGTCTTTTGCTGGTGCGGTAGTGCCTTGCGGGCCGCTTCTGCTGGCGATGAAGATTCCTCCCATGTGGGTGGCTGCGGCCTATGGGCCTTGTGTCGTCCATTTGCACTGGTGGTGGGCTTTTGCGTTGTCTTTTTGCCCCTGAATTTGGCGAGTTCTCGTTTGTATTCTGGGCACGTTCTAGATGAGGCCGTGTGTTTGCCGCTGCAGTTGCAGCACTTGGCTGGTATGTTAGCAGGTTTTTTGCAGTCATAACCTTGGTGTGGCCCTGCGCACTTAAAACATTGTGGTGCCGCGGTGCATTTTTCGGACCCGTGCCCGAAGCGGTTGCATCTGTAGCACATTCTGGGTCGAGAGTACTTGAAAGGTTCAATGCGCACCGTGCTCTTGATTACACTGCGGATGCTGCAAACGTTCTCCGGCTTCATACTGGCCCTGACAGTAATTGCATATCGGCCAGTGGGTTCTTCGGTGGTTTTGCCTAGGTTCCGGAACCTTGTCACCGGGATGCCTGCGGCTATGAGGTCCTCTTTAATGTAGTCAGGGTCAGCCATGCGGTGTAGTCCTCGGACGAAGTATTGCCGGGTTTGCTCTTTTTTTGTAGCCCATGTACTTGTTTGGACTTTTTCGGCCGCTAGCATTCTGCGGACGCTGTTAAAGTCGTCTTCAGTTTGGACTTGGAGTTTTGTTATTCCTTTGGAATTTTTGATCGTGAAATTTGTATCCGCACAGGCGGCTCTTATGGCTTCGAGAAATAGCCTGTAATTTTCTATTTTGTATATAGCTATAATGGGAGGTGACTGTCGCCTTGGGGTGGCGGACTTGTATGCTTCCATCTCTGCTTCGGTGGTTTCAAGTTCTACGAGCGCGTCGTACCTGTTTGATAATGGGACGGCAGCGCTTTCCTGCTGCCTTTTCCGTTTTTTAATAGACTCTTCCACTGGTGTGAAGGCTTTGGTCTTTGTTAGTCCCCTGCTGGCGATATGCACGGCGGTGGCGGCTCCGTTTGCGCGGTTTTCTTCCTTGTCAAGCTCATTATTAAAATAGTTATGCTCCCGGGTGGGTTGCCTGTCTTGTGAGGTCCTTGGTTGGCCATCGTCAGAATGAGAGACGTTATCTTGGTCGGTTGAGTCATTATTTTTACTAAAAGCTTGTCCAAAGAGGACTATGTTTGGAAGTATTGTCCCAGAGGTTGTCGGAACCTTTTTGGCTGGCGGAGACCTATTTAGCGGCATTATGGTCTGTTTTAGGGTACCTAGGGGGAGTCCCCCGGCCTACCAACTGCCACCTAGCCCAAGTGACGAAAGTACGAGCAGGTGAGAAGGTGGGACCACGTTAGCCTACCCCCGCGAGAAGAAAGTGAGCTCGCCCGTGCATTGGTCCCCCAGGTGCTCCGCTCGCAGCGAGGCGTGCGGTTTACCCCTGGGAGGAACCTTGGTTCGCTCGTAAAGCCCTAGTTGCTCTGGGCCACAGCGAATTACTGTACCTCCTCCCCTAGGGGGAGTTTTCCGACACCAGTCAGAGCAACGAAAAAGTAGGGGAGTAGTTGGATGAATGCCGCTAATGCCGTTAAGCATAAGAATAAGCCGAGAGCTCCCTCTTTTGCATGACCTTGTGTCATGTGAATGTATTTGTGTTCTGGTGGAAAATGATTCGAAATTTTCTTTTACATGTAGTAAATTTACATAGATATAGCAGCTGTACAAGATTAGAATTTTAAGGGTAGCAAAGAGTGGTTTACAGTGTTCCTTTGATGGAACATCAGAAATTATTCTTAATGCTTTTTTTGTAGCATAAATACAGACTTTGCACTGGATGCATGGCCCCAGAGACGAATTACATATGTGATCTGGGAATGAAAAAATGCAAAGTATACTGACCTATTGTATTGATCAGATATATGCCACTCAAGTTTTCTCAACATGTACAGGACACGAGAAAGTCTATTGCAGATCATGATTATATGGTCATTCCATGTTAGTTTAGAGTCAATCCAAAAACCCAGGAGTTTGACAGAGTTCATTGAGTCATAATTATGAGGTAGATCACGCAAGGAGAAGATAGTACTCTGAGTTTTATTCACATTCAGCAAAAGTTCATTAGCAGAGAACCAACTCTTGGCAGATTCCAGAGTGAGAACTGAGTTAGCTGCTAAAGTATTGATATTTTTACCATGGTCAATAAAGGTAGTGTCATCAGCAAACAAGAGAGTATTAGCACTAACATTGCGATCAAGATCATTTATAGCAACTAGGAACAATAGAGGACAGAGAACCGAACCTTGTGGTATACCAGAATGAATTTCCAGAGTCTCGGATTGACAATAGTCAATAGAAACAAATTGATGTCTACCTGAGAGATACGACTGAAGTACCTTTAGAGCATCACCTCTGATACCATAGTATTCCAGTTTGAATAGTAAAATATCATGTGATACACAGTCGAACGCCTTGGTAAGATCACAAAGGGTAAAAGTGGTAAATTCCTTATTTTTAAAGGCAGAGGTAACTGTGTTGAGGAGGGACTCGATTGCAGAAACTGTAGGCATTCCAGATCTGAAACCATGTTGCACGGGAGAGGAGAGATTGCGGGGTTCAAAATGATTGTACAACTGATTGTACATAGCCATTTCAAAAATTTTAGATAGAGTTGGAATTATTGATATTGGGCGATAGCTACTGGGATCATTACTGCTGCCCTTTTTAAAAATTGGCAATATTTTTTACAGTTTCAAGGAATCAGGGAAAATCCCAGTTCGTAAAGAATCATTCAAGAGCATTGTAAGGGGTTCAGCAATTAAATCAATTATTTGTTTCAGGAGGTTATTAGATATGCCATACACATCCTTGCAGAAAGAGTTCTTCATACGATGTACAATTTTTTTAACCTCAAATGGGGTAACAAGGCACCATGAGAAGAGGGGAACAGAAAATTTGCACTTAGAGAGACCATCAAAAACTGTAAGATTAGTTTTAGGTATAAGTTTTTTAATCATACTAACAGAGTCAACAAAGTAATAGTTCAATTCATTGGGTGAAATAGGAATACCAACAGTAGGATTATTCATGCCAGATAAAGGTTAATATCAGCATCCGACAGCCAATGCTCACAAAAAAACACAGGATGTGAAACACATCAGATTTTAAAAACAATTATCTCTTCAACCTTGTTCCTCAGAGACTGAAGATTCAGGTGACATACCTTAAGTTGATTCAAATCAGGTTGTAATGAAATACCAGGGATAGAAGAGGAACAGATATTGCCACTATTGATAACAAGGATAGCACCTTCACTTCTTAGTCACATTGACTTTGGTTTACTGATCCCATGACTTCCTCTGGTGGTAACACCAACAGTAGGTAGGGAGGGAGCAGAAACTGAAGTAGTTTCGCCGACTTGTTGAGTGGAAATTGATTTATTAGGTGATTCAATGGTCGGGCCAATATGTTTATGGTCACTTCCATTTGTAGTAGAACTATTAGGTACTATCTTCACATCACGTAATTCACTATTTCCTGCATTATTACCATGAAATTTACGAAATATAAAACGCCTAACACAAACACCAGTCGGCCAGTTTTCCTCATTTTGAAGATCACTCAAGAGACAAAAGTCCGCACTAACTTTAAATGAAGCACTTATCTCGGTACAAGATAAATTTTCACAGGTGAAATCATGCTTCTTAAATTTATCTTTTAGGTATTTCAATATGTTGTCACATGATACTGAAGGACTCACACGACTCAAGTGAATCCATGCGCGTTTAGGTATTCCCATAAACTCGTCATGGCTATTATTGCGTCCTTGAACTATTGCACAAGTTGGTAACTTACGTTTACTTTTCCTTTGGATTGTGATGAAACCATCGTTGTCAGGAGGAGAATGGTCAGAAAAATTTGCCTCAATATCGACTTCTGCTTTCAATGAGGAGTTGGTTGCATGGGGGGAATTGGATATGTTTCCCACAATTTTACCCGAAATATCGGCGGCACCGGGTACATTATGGTGGGTTATGAGCAGTAGTACATCTTGGACCACTTCTTGCTTTTGCCTCCTTATCACTTGAGATCCCCTGCTTCTTTTCAATCACAGATAGCCTATCATTAATACCAACGAGGGTTCAAAGAATGGAGGAAATTGTCATACTATGCTGCATACTATTGGTAGGATGCGTATAATCCTTGATGTGGAACATACAACTTGCATCACATCTCCAAATAATCGAACTATTTGTCGAAACCACCAGAAATTCAATTTAAGAAAGTCCAGCACACTTCCAATGAAAAATCCGGTTGCAACCATCACCGCAAGATAAACTCACGGATAGAAAACGATTTTTTGCAAGTGTGACACGGTAATGATTCTACAACGTCAGCCATCTTGGATACCAGTTATGTAATAAAAACAAGAAATTATAACGCAGTAGTGATCAGTACTTAAAAAGATGATCCAAACGGAACTTATGATGCCTACTTTCTATTTAATAATTTATTTAATACTTATATTGCCTTTAATAGCTTTAAAATCACTGCGGATATGTTGCATTTTGTGTTCCCAAATTTTATAAGTTAGCTTTATAAAATATTACAAATACATTCAAACGGAATAGTAAATTCATCGCGCGTATTTGTGCGGCAAAAATAACGCGTGGCAACAATCTTGTAATGAATGATAAAACTGCAAAAACGCCAATATTTACGAGAAATATTAAGAAATTCAATCGACAAGCAAAATTCGATAAAAATTAGAATTTTCATTCCTTTCATCAGAGAATAGTACAAAACTAGATCTGATATTATAATTCTAAGATATTTTAATGTGCAAGAGAAAATTATCCTGCACGATGGATTTCAGATTTCTCATGTAAATCAAATGGGATGGATAGTTCCTGAAAACGAACCCGGGACTTCAATCTTCGCAACAAAAACTATTCTTTGCAGCTTGACCCATGTAGCAAGAGATTTCCACCAAATGTCATGAAGATTGGTCTATTTGTTCAGAAGTTATTACGGGGGACGGACAGACAGATACAACGACGAAACTATAAGTCTATTTCCATTCTGGAAAGTAGGCTAAAACAAGATGAACCAAACGGAACTTATGATGTTCTACTCTCCATTTAATCATTTATTTAATACTTAGCATATATTGGCTTTAATAGATTTAAAATCACCGCGAATATGTTTCTATTTGTGTTTCCAAATTTAATAATTTAGCGTTGTAATATTATATTATAAACACATTGTAAGGGAATATTAAATTAATCGCAGGTATTTGTGGGGGAAAAAGAACGCGTGTGTGTACTAGACTATACAGAATTCGAGTCCAACAATAGTTGTTGCTATGGCAACACTCGGAATGAGAGATAAAACTGCAAAAGCGAAATTGGAAGAAATACAATCGATATGCATAATTTTAGAATTAGAATTTCCATTCATTTCCTCAGAGAATAGTACAAATCACGCCCTAATACTACAATTCTAAGATATTTCAATGTTCAAGAGAAAATTACCCTGCACGATGGATTTCAGATTTTCCATGTATATCAAATGGGAAGGATATATCCTGGAATCGAAGTCCGAACTTCCAATATTCACAACAAAATGTACCCTCGGGAGCTCGACTCCCGTAGCAGTAGATTTCCACCGTGTCATGAAAATTGGTCTATTGGTGCAAAAGTTAATAGGGGGGACAGACAGACACACAGACGGGCGGATGGACAGACAATGGCAAAACTAGAAAACTTTTTCTATTCTGGAAAGGAGGCTAAAAATAAACTATACGGCACATATTGTTCGACTGTTTTAATACACATAAGTAGTTCTAAATAAAATAATTTTAGTGATAATCTTGTGTTTATAAAGAGCACAAAATAAAAAACTCTTATTATTAAATTCTATATCCTCGTCATCCCTCTCTCCTGTATGGAGAAAACTGGAGTTATTTTTTTGCTTCTCGAATGTTCTGGGGGGGGGGGGGGGTAACGGCGACCAAACATTTGGACGGGGGGGATGGGGGAGAACCACTGCGGTTAGACATTAATGAAATTCAAATTTAAATATAAACACTACTTAATATTTTTATCAAGCAAAAACTAGATTAAAATATGATGATTATATTTAGCGATATTCCTAAAAATTGCCGTCCTTATGGTGCACGTTTTATGTGCTGAACATATGTTAATTTGGTATGAAAAATTAACATTAACTGTTAGGTATTTATCAGAGAATCGAAGAAAAAACAATTTACCTAGATGTAAGTAGATAAAATACAATACATGAGAACTGTATCCTCCTGAAGTAAATAATCCATTCTTCTTGGAAAAAAGGAATCATTACCACCTTGTCTTCAGGTAAAAATATTATCTATGTTGCTTTCCCTATTACAGCAAAAAGTTCCTCATACAAATATGACATTGCTGTTTCTCATGTTACTATTCTCACGTAGACGATACTTTTACAAATTGAAATCTTTCTTCTATTCCACGTTTTAGTCGGAAAAACAACCGTAGATCACAAGACGTTCCTTCTTCTTTCATTTCTTTGCTTCAAAGAAGGGAACACGTTTCCACGCGTCACGGTCCGTAACGCGTGCAGCCATCCCGCCATGAAAAAAACTGAATCATCGTTACTTTTGTTAATACGTTGATGCATATCGGTTTGGATCAAACCCAGTGTGTTACTCACCAGACCGTCAGAGGGTTATTATTAGAAAAAGGAAAGCATCTGGAAATAATGAAGAAGTAAACCCTGTTACCCAAAATGTCAGAGAATTCTTTATGGCATTAGTCATGTTATGGCATGTGAAAGGGACGGGAATTGGAGAAAGAATGGCTATTACTGGGGAAGCGGAGAACAGGAGAAGGGAAAGTATGCAGACGGCATTGATGGGAGATTGGGTTAGTGAAAAGATTCGAGTTTTGGGATCATGACCCCCGTCGAAGACTATTTTGAGATTTTTCTGAAAGGTGGAGAGCGAGTTTGTGTGTGTGTGTATGCGATGGAGGAAGAAAGAATGTATTTAGGCCATCTCGGAATCTCCGACTGTCTGGTTGGCACCTCCCACGCGTTCTTATTCGAGCGAAAAAACCTTCCTCCCCCTCCCCCCCACACACACACTAGATTTACGGCCTCTCCATTCCTACTTTCTTACCTCACGTACACCTCCCCCTCCCACTATGCTTCCTGTTCCTCCTCGCCTTAGCACACTCATCCATCCTAAGTACTCGCTCTTCTGATAACGCAAACTTAATTCTCCCTCTTTTTTCTTGATTGCGTGTCTGGGCGTCTGAAGAAGATATTGACCTCATTCTACAGGTCAAACTCTCTTTGGAACAATCGACATAATAAATGATAAATAAATATTAAATAACTTCACGACTTCTATTTTTTCCGTCCTGGGCTTCAAGGCGACTTCGAGGAAAGAATTCTCGAAATTACTTGTGCGTGAAAAATGGCGTCCTGCGTGGTTTAAATTTGATATTGACACTGAAGCTGTTGATGATTACCTAACGAGAGAAAGTCTAAAATAATATTTATTGCAAGCGGAACGGCCGTTGCCTAAGAATTATTAGCTCTTTATTAATGCTTAAGAATAGGGAATGTTAAAAAAATTTAATATCATTTTAGTTAAATTTTACTGATCGTCGAAGGCTTGAAAAGTAAGCATTTGTTTATAATAGTGGTTTTTAACCTGTGGGGTTCCACCAGTGCCGTAACTATCCTTTCATGGGACAGGATGCAAAATTGAGAAAATGGGACTATAGCACATTCATTTCTAATTGAATAAAAAAAACCTTATAATGAAAACGAAAAACATTTTGCTTTATAAACGTTTTATAATATTATATGAATGCAAAATTACATTAAAATATAAAATGCTTTTGCACATATTAAATATAAAGCAAATATTCCAATATTGATGAGCAAAATCTCTTTATCTGGAACTTTTCAAAGAAAACCTTTCTATGAAGATGAAATATTTTGCTTGATATAAATATTGTATAAATTTTTAGAAATAGAGCGTTACATTAACCTTTAAACGGGCAAAGGTCATATTTTATCCCACACAGCTGTTTCCCTTGATTTTATTCAAAATTATTTAACGTATCACCTTCATGATTTTTGTATTTACCTATTTACCTCTCAGTTCATGGTGAATAACGTAAAAGGTTACATTTTTTCATTTGAACATCGAATGCAATAATTAAAGTCGTAATGGATCATTTTGGCCCCACTTTCCAACCAATGAGAGCAATACCTGATGTGAAGTTCTAGTAATTTAATTTAATTTATTCGCTCTATTCATTCATTGTGACACGTGACTTTGCGTGTGAAATGTACGAAACATGAAAATATATTTAAAATATTTTTTCTAGCAACCAACACAGTGCAATGAATGTAAGCAGGCCAAAAAAGCGAAACGTGGGTAATAAATGACAGAAATGTTTAAATGTAAGAGAATTTCAGAAAGACGTAATTAATAAATAAACTTTTCTTCAAATTATACGGACTTTTATTTCACTATTGAGAAATTAGCTTTTGATACTATTTTATGCTAAAGTGATGATTATTAAAAATGAACTTATATATAAATTAAAAAAGTAAAAGACTGCAGGTTAATTAACATAATAGTGACATAAATAAATGGGGTCAAATTTGACCCCACGTTTCTGTTTACGTCAGAAATTAGGCTTGCCCTTTTAAGGTTAAAATATGTTTCACTTAAAAACTATAAATATTTTCCACTAACCTTTTCATGAGCAAAAACATGAAGTATCCAATTTTCTAGCTGTTTCATTTTCAATCGAAAGAACTGCTAAAGCATTTAGTCTTTCTTCAAATATGGTACTTCGTAAATAAATTTGTATCATTTTAAGTTTCGAAAAATTTCGTACAATGGTATTGGTTGTTATTGGCGTTGTTAGCCTGAGATGACGGAGTTTCCGTGAGAGCATGACAAACCTTGCCATCTATCATTGTCATTTGCATCTTGTGTGTCACATTAATCTGAACACCATCATTGGTAGTGGTCAGGGATGGTTGAAGCTGTTGAATTTGCCTCTCAATATGGTTCTTCTCTTTCAAAATCACATTTACTGTCTTTTTCTGATATTGCATCCTAATAGGCCGATAGAATTTCATCGAAGATGGTCGTGTGTTCTACCAAATCACAACCTTTTCTCCAGAAATCTCTCTGAAAGTGTACATTTGGAGCAGTACAAAGGAGGATAAAAACATATCACTGTCAGAGGACCCGGATTCTGTTAGCTATTGCTTGTATTGCGACTGGCCGCTGATCCCATCACATCCCCATTTAGATATTAAAAAGAGATTTTTTGAATCGCATTGCGCCAAGGAAGAAATTACTGACTCCTGCAGAGACAAGATGCGAAACGCCGTGTGGTTCAGAAAGGCCTGTAACTCCACCTCTGCAAATATCTCTGTAAATACCATGGCCTCCCTCGGAGGATAGCACAGCTCCTTCGCTCCCCGATGCGTTCATATGCGGGGTATATGTTGGCGTTCCTTTCTTTGGCCAGAATTCAGATGTTAATATATTGCTGCTTGCTCAATTTTGTGTTTACGTAGCTTTATTTACTGTATAAGGAATAATTACTGGGTTACTCTTAGTCGACTTCCAGGCCCTATTTATTTTTTCGGCTCTTTTAGGCGTGGTGAAAACTGCTTCATTAACCAGCTTGGCAGTTTTTTCTCTTTTCTCCTCCCGTAGACTCATTTTAGCTGCAAAAGTAAGCTGTGAGGCTGTATAATCTAGGCGAAGACCTTCTAATTTTCTTCTTTTGCTTCTAATTCTACTGTTAATAAAAGGTAGCTTGGACGGCCACGTGTGGCTGTACCTTTGTCACTAAAAAATATTTGTGTCAAGTCAGCAGGAATAGTATTTTAGAAACCTTTCTTCCACTCTTTGACACTTTTCCAATCGTATAAACAACTATGAGCAGAAATTTGTGACTTTCCGCAGAACTTTTGTCTTCTTTTTCTCATAATTGTCCTCTATGCCCATTTGATGGATGACGAAGTCACCTATATGTGCCCTTTGAGCTGCCCTACCTTCACCACTTTTTTCTCGCACTGCATTGTAAAGCTGCCTTTTGGTTTGTGTGAACGCCATGCTACACCTAAAATCGATAATGAATCATCATTTCCTGTCTATAATCATGTTTTCTTAAATTTCAATAGGTTCATGTGTTTGCTTTATCACTACCGATGCCACCTAAAAATATTTATCTAAGCTAAATATACAGCAATATAATACACTCACCTTTAATATCCTCTCTGAAGGAAACTCACAGCACCTCAATATCAGTGTAGGACGATAAAGCACTGTATTATTTCTCTTCGGAATCGTCGAGTCGAGGGTTAATACACCTATACTGCACTACTAAGCTGCGCCCTTCCTCCCAGATGGCGAGGCATGAATGACTAATTGGGCGGATAATCTCATTTTGTGCAAGTATGTGCAAAATATTTCCTCTGCCTCGTATTATGTTCAAAACGGTCTCCCATATAAAACAACATCCATCACCAAACGCAACCAATCTTATGTTATAACTTAAGTAATTCATTCAAGTCCATTTAATTTCTCTCATTTAGGAAGTGATGATAGAAAATATCAACCGTGTTTCAATATCAGCAAAAATTCGCTAATTTAACACATTTTCAACAATGTAGAGACTCTGAGCTTTACATTGTAATCCATTAATACTACATTGCATGCAGAGGAGAACTTGCACGATCCCCAGTATCTTTCCGCTCTGTTGAAGGCGAGGGGGAAAGAAAATTAGCTCCCGCGGTGAGGCAACTTTAACCTCCCACACACGTCTTATATGAAACAACACGGGAAAATTTTGGACAGAAAATGGTAGGTGGGATATACTGAATTGCTCAAAAAATTGCTTCAACCCACAAATCGTGTTCTGAAAATTTGATTTTTTTTATCAGTGAGAATAATATCTGCCATACTTGCAATATTTTTTAACTCCTTTTCAAAAATGGTCCCTAGATCTTGTGATAAGTCACTTTTATATTTTTCTACTATCTTTTTTGATTCTGTGTGAATTTCTTCTGTTGTGCTTGTTGATAAACGCTTTGGTGTTATTATAGAAAAATATTCCATAACTGTTCTCATACCTTCAAATCTCTGTTTTAGTTTCTCTGAAAATTTGTTTAGGGTGCCAAGGTATATTTTGTATTGAAATTTATTGTATAAATAAAGGATTTTACGAAATAACTCCATTTCGAACTGTTTTAAAATTTGGTGTAATTCCCCGAGACATATTTTACAAGCGTTTTCTTTATTTATTTGGAACTCCTCGTCCGTTTTCATTGCAGTTAAATGCTCTTTCAAAGTCTGAAGAAAATCAAAATCTTTTTGTAAATAGCAGGATTATTTTCTTGTACAAATTTTGTCAAGGCGTCCGTTTTCTCCAATATACTTGAAAATATTACCACCATAAAAAAATTCAAAACAACATTTAAAAAAAAGTACTTTTGCTTTAATGATTTACTGCGTTTTGATACTTACCAGTATGATCACATTTAAGAATCTTACTACATCGAAAAATCTATATGCTGTCATTTAAAAAAAAAACGTGTAGCACATACATGTTTAAGTGATTTTAGTGGTTTCTCAGAATTTGTTAAGTTAATTAAATTCCATCTTATTACACTGTCACTAAAAATACATAAACTGAATCAACTACATAAAAAAAGTACTTAAGTTCTTCAATATCCGATGTAGCGTGTTTTAAAACTAGATTTGAATCGTGATTTGCGCAATTTGGCTGAATATCTTGTATTCTTTTATTTACTCTATTGTACACACCACTCATAACAGATTCCCCATCATAGGATTGTCCACGAAGCTTCTCCAATCCATCTGAAATCTCCTTTAATTTTGAAACAATTATGTTCGCCATTCCTTCTGCAGAATGATTTTCAAATGCAACGAACCCTATAAGTGTTCGTTAATTTTCATTGCAGAGGCTTTATGGCATTCATTGTACACAATTGTTACATAACGGACAATGAAGCTCAACTAATAGATTATTGATATATCTTGTGCTGTGTCAACCAATACAGAAAAATGGCTGCTGATTTGCATTCAGAAGTCATTTTTCCAAAACGGTGATCCAACACGTAATCATACTTTGTTAATAGCTCTATAACTCTATAACTGTTTGCTGATTTCTTATCCTCTCGATGACCACGGAATGGCAAGGATTCGAAATTTTTTACATATACTTAGGATTTTATGCAAAACCGATTAGAAAAAACAAAAATCTTGAAAAGGTTCAACAATGCGGCCATTAAAAATTTGCCATTGTTTTAATAAATTTTCAAGGTTTATGTATTTCCGAATGTGCTACGGACCTGAAGTTATTTTTATAGGCACAATTTGTAAAACACGAAATAGAGATTGTACAAATTTCGATATTTTAAAATGTTGGCAGTTAAAAATTCTTAAATTTTAAACAAAAAGGTAAATATTTAATATACTATGGGGCGAGCTAAGAAGCTGAAATTTAAAAGTTATTTAGAGCTTAGTGTAATTGAACGAAAAAACATTTCAATATATCCATGAAATTGTCATTGCGCCCGTTAAAAAGTTTTAAATTTTAAATAATTAGATAAATGTTATTTCACTTCTTAATGTGGTACAACTGTAGAATTTGGCAGAAATGTGTGGAATTATTAAGCCAATGTGGAAAAAGTATAATATTCTTAAAATTGCCAATTTTAGTGATAGTTTTACTCCATTATTTCTCCATAAGGAAAAAATGAAAATCGGTGCAGAGGAGAAATCTTTTGAATTAAAAGAATACAGTGCAACCTCTATAATCCGAACCCACGGTAATCCGAACTCCCAATAATCCGAACTGTTTCTCAACATCAGGTGTAAAGTTTCGGTTAAGCGAAGCGAGCGTCGGAAAGTGAAATTTAAAGCTTTTATTTTGTAACAAAGTCGGACACAGATGTCCACTACTAATGCCTCTTGCGGCTGTATAGACCAGTGGTGAGCAACCCACGGCCCGTGGGCCGTATGCGGCCCTTAAGAGAGTTTTATGCCGCCCGTGAAGCTATGATCAAAAAGAGATTTAACCCAAATTCATATCTTATACATTCAAATTACGACAATAAAATACTAATTATTGAAATTTTAACCCTAAAAACGTAATTTTGACGTGATTTTTACTGATGTGATTCTCAGACTCTTCTATTGACGTCCGATTTAAAATCTAATCTTGTTCGCCGAAGCATTGACAACTTGCCAATGCGGCCCGCCGAAGAATTCGTAGCCACCAATGCGGAACATCACGTAGAAAAGACTGCCCACCACTGGTATAGATGATTCTTTGAAACATTGTTTAAAAGGAATGAGCGATATCGGGACCGCCAGCCGTGCTGTAATCGCTCAGTCCTGCTGCGGCGGCCCGGTGTGGAGTACAATTTTCCCGTCCATCAACGCGGATCTCACATAGTCATTTTATTGAACTGTAAGTACATTAATTGGGGTTTTATTTACAGAAATTTAATACATAATAGATTTTTTCCTCGTTATTTTACATGAATATTGATTTTTACTGTTTTTCTGTTATGAATGCAGGTGTTATTTAGAGACATGCGGACATACCAAACATAATCGATACAGAATTTAAATTGAAGAGGTTAGTATAGATTTCTATTTAAATCTTTTATTTGAACTCGTTTCTATGTTTCTCCACCTTTTAAGTATTTTTACTGAAATGAAATCGTTCAAAATATTTCTGCTGCAATAATTGCCTTAATTGGACGGTTTTTAATTTAATGTTTATGTGACGCTCCTTTTAAGTATTGGCTCCGCAGAATTTTTCAAAAATAGGGTGGCGATAGATATACATTATAATAAATATTTTTTTTTCTTAAAAATTTACTTAAAATCCAGTAATCCGAACACCTCAATAATCCGAACACGCCCTTGCATTAATTAGTTCGGATTATCGAGGTTGCACTATATTTCCAATGATGAAATGACTCCCTGAAAAATTAATGTTTTTCAAGGTGAGATGAAATGCTTGCAGAATGTAAGCACCTTCTACTGTATATATATCATTATAAATAGCTGCTATAAGGAATTTCCGCAGTCTTAACCATTGATGAGCCAAGAGAGTAACGGTCGAACGGAAGGCCCTAGACAAAAACAATCAACATTTCTTCCGAAAAACAGCCTATTGCAAACAACTTTGATCTCTTATTATTTTTAGATAATCTGCAAAATAACAAAGTTGTCCTATGTGGCCGGACTTCTGCGACACCGTGTGTGTGTGTGTATATATATATATATATATATATATATATATATATATATATATATATATATATAGGAGAGAAGCGAATGATTATACACACTATCAGAAAGAGGAAGGCTAACTGGGTTGGACATTACCTGAGGAGAGAGAGTATGATTAAAGACGTGTTAGAAGGAAAACTAGATGGGAAAAGGGAAAGAGGTAGGAAAAGGTTTCAGCTGATAGACGATTTGAAAGGGAAAGAGAGTTATCAAGATATAAAGAGGACAGCGGAAAATAGGAGCATATGGAGAACCAAGTTTAACCAAGAATAATCACGGACCTGTCTACGGACAGACTACCTATGAAGATGATATAACACACAAATACAATAATATAAATTAACAAGAAACAATGGTGTTGAAATGACATGTTATGCAGGATAGCATAATCTGAAATTAAATTTTGACATTTGAGGAGGATTTTTTCTCCTTCTCAAATGTCAAAATTTAAATACGAATTGTTTTCTATATACAACATACGAATATCTCCGCTGCGGATTAAAATAGAAAGAAGTCAATTGTTGGATCAGAGGTGATATATACGCATGATAGTCCCTCTCCAAGCGCGGTTGAAAAATTTTACGTGTTTTTGCCAATATAAATAAATATAAATAAGCGTTTCTCCGCAGAATCGTGTCTAATTGACTAATTTTCCTAATATTACATCAAATTCCCGTTTTTATGTAGTGCCGTTTTACTAAATATTCCGGTTTTATGGAATGAAGAAAACTAGGTATTATTATTGGAATTTGGCTCCCTATAGCTTCAAATTAGCCCATAAACGGTACTGACGGCGGTGGCCTACCACCTAGTACACGTACAATTTAATAATTTTTCCGATTCTACGACTAGTAGCGCAGCGATCAGCACCTGTTACGTCACATAGCAATGACGAATACCACTATTATCTTCGTGATGTCCGTCACTACGCATATATCAGATAAGAATAGACTGAACCGATTTCAACCAAATTTGACACAATCTTCATATACATACATGACCAAAATGACACGCATATTTGGACCGGATCGACTTAGCAGAGGTGTCACAATTACAAAATAAATCTTTTCGGTAATTATCAATTTGAAGGAATTGGCAGAACAGATTTCAACGAAATTTTGTATAAAGGAAGTGTGCAACAAATATTAACAAAATAAAGATGTTTAATGTAGATATAAAAATCCGAGATGTTACAATACAAGTAATAAAAAAATTCATTTACAAGTATTTGTGTTTAACTGTACAAATCAATTTTAACCAAATTTAATATTTATAATGTTAAAATATATTGAAAATCATACTAGCATATTTGGACCGGATCAACCAAACAGGGGTGACAAAATTTCAAATGTAACTTTTTTAGTAATTATGGATTTGGAAGGAATTAACTGAACGGATTTCAACTAAATTTTGATATAAAATGATAAAACAAAATGAACGGATTTAAAAATCAAAAGTAATAAAAGAAAAATATTCTTCTGATTTCAAATCAAATATATAAGAATACGATTACACTACGGCGAATTTGACGAAAAGCACTTCTGTACGACGGGAAACCCGTGTACATCCCTACTTGTTCTCTTTGCTCTTCGTTTGTTGCTGCTTTTATCAGTTTTGTTCATCTTCACTATTTTATCTTTGTTCTTATTTGTTTGTTCCTCATTATGCCATTCTCTCCCTACTTCTGACTCTTTTTTTCTGTCTGTTCTTCGTATATTATAATTTTTTGTGACGTTTCTCAAAATTTCCCGCAGTAGAACTGCGGGCTCTCTACTAGTATGTTATAAAAATGATATGATTGTTTCCGAAAAAAATTTAGTAACAGCAGTTTCAGTATAAGTTTTAGCTGTCGATATTTGGAAGCTTTATTATTACACCAATGAAGATCAATTTCTTAAAAAAAAAGATAAATAAGCAAAATAAAAAAAATAATTTGTTATCAATTCTGAAACACAAAATTATTGTGAAACAATTATCTCTATTACGCTTACATCAGTTTGAGAGTGGCTGACAGCCATTAGAATGAGGCGTATTATTTATTGGTTCTGTGGTGATGTTGAGAAACTTTTTTTTTGGGTTGCAGTTTCTTTCACTTTGGTTTGGATCGGTTATTTTTAGAGTTCGCTAGAAAAAATTTCCATTTTCCATCTAAAAAAATAACTCTGGACAAAATTATTTTGGGATTGACACTTCAGGGTAGAGGAGGGGTGGGGGCTTGGCGGGAAAAACCCTCCTCCCTCATAGCCAATCATAGACGAAGGGGAGGTAGGGTTGCTAAGGGGAACCACGCTGAATTTCCGTTATGCCTCTGTAAACAAAATACTTTCAGTCTATGTAGCATATGGTTACATAGTTGTAGGTCAATGTAGTAGATCTGCGCAACTCTCAGAATTTTGTTGCGGGTAAAAGGAACATGTAAAAGGACACTTATGCACATGCTGGCAACATTGCACACGAGCCGCTTCAAACGTCAATCCCAAAGTAATTTCGTCCAGACTGTAATACTTTGTGATTTATTATTTAACTTAGAAAAGTTTAAATTTATTTTTTTTAATTTACATTAATTAATTTTGGAGATCTTAGTTAAAAGTGGTGAATAATCACATGTATTAATCAATCACGAAAAAATGAGTTAAACGGTTATATGCTGGTTTTTCATTTCTAGCTACCTGAAAAACTCCTTAACTCCTCAAGCAGGTTCGATGTAAACGTGTACGTACCTTGCCATTCTTCCCCAATAGCGGTTGTCCGTTCACATGTACGCACTTCTCTTTACTCAAAGCTAAATTTTAGAGCCGTCTCTGAACCATTTCATTAACAGAAAAATAAAAATTAATACCAACGATGCCGAAATAAATTTAAATGACCACTTCGAGGGGAGAACAGAGATCAGAAAATTACCGGCGGGTAGGAATTGAAGGAGCAGGCTCTCTTGCCGTTGGTTTTCAATTTGAACTAAATTTTTTAAAAACTTGTATTTATTACTAGATAAAAAGGACGATGAAAAAACAATAAATGACTTGCAGTTTAATCTCCGCAGCCCAATTCAAATCCTCGACCTTAGCATCGGTAGCATTGTACTCGTCCGGTTTCGTTAAAAATGCCTTTCCCACCCATAAATGAATCATTGGCCGTTAGGTCGGTATATTTTGTTTATCTCAAATATTTAAACGAACTTGTTGGATATACCTCATTATCCATAAGCAGAGGAAATATCACGGAATGGGTGGGAAACTATAAAGATAGGTTAGAGCAATATAATATCTGGTTCGGAAAGTTTACAAATGAGGATATGATAAGTGAAATAGCTTGTCGAGCGATACCGTTGAAGAATTCGAATGATTAATACCTCCTCATCATTGGGAAAAGTACATGAGCATAAAAGCCATAACCTAGAGTGGCTTTTCGTCCATTTTTTCATAAAAACCAACAGGAACCATGTTGACACCATTTTAAAGTAGATCGGTTGGTGCTTGCCACCTCCTGCTACCCGTCTTGGCGGAATGCGGGGTATAAATTGGATTTTGTACAAAATACTGACGGACAGCGGCTATGACAAGCACAGAATAGATGACTAATTAATTTATTTAGATACCTAATGCTTCCATAAAGAGTATATTACTTTTAGCTTCATTAGTTGCTTAATTGCTACTTAAATGGAAGACTATTTTTATAGAACTTTGTTATTAAAAAAATAATCGATGAAAAAACTCGGAACGTGGACGTGGGATTAGAGTTTGCTGAGTAATAATTAAATGCGAATTAGTTATCAAATGCATTTGTTTTTTCTGTTGGTATAACCAGTTTCGAGTATTCAGGGACAAATATGACCGAGTAATCCTCTTTACTTGTAAGCAAACATCGATAATGAATAAAAAAATAGGAGGAGAAATAAATAACATATTTTATAATTCCTCATGGCTGCGGTTTCCCGTCAAAACATTGTTAGAGCGCTAAAATCACGGCCGTTTTAAATATCCCACCCCTTGTTTTAAGGTCACCTACTTATTTCCGGAGGTATACTTGTCACTGTCTCACACTGTCGTAACAACATATACTTATATTAGCCATAAATACAAACAAACTCACACACTTGGAGAATATGTATATATATATATATATATAAATTTTTCATGAATTGTCATGTCTCTGAACCGTGTGGACAGATTTCGCTCCATCTCCGAGCAGAAAATATCCTTTATAACTCGAACCTATAGCCTCTTTGATGAAAGGGAAAAGAGACGATGGAGAAAGAGAGGCTACAGTGCCATTTCCTTTTTGTCTCCTCCAACCCCCTTCCACACTCCTTGCCCACCTCCTTCTCTCTTATATAAGCCCCCAAGGTCACAGGCTCTCTTTTGTCTCGAAGTGCGTCACACAGTCTCCATTAGCGACGTTCTTTTGTTCTCCTCCTCGACCTTCCTGTCTCTCTTCCTTTCCCTCCCCTTCCGCTAAACACTCCCCATTCAATTGTTCCACAAATGCATAATCGCGGGCGCTAAGATGGGCAAGGGAGGGAGGGTATCCATTTTTACTTTCGATTTAGTTTTCGACTCGTTCATTGTATGCGGCCTCGCGTGATGCTGTTTTGTCAATCCACTTTAGCGATTTGTTCCGTGGAAATCGAACGTTGTATAGGCTGAAAGGATTAATTTGTGAAAGAGGGGAGGAGGATATAAAAAGGCTAACGAGAGGGAGCTTGTTTCTATGCGTCATGCTGTCGGCGGAGACTTTGTTTTTAAACGGCTATACGATGAAACCATTTTTGCATAGAGGTGTTTGTAAGCTGTTTTTTATTTTCTGAAGTTATTTATTTCATCGTTCAATCATTGATCGTTTTGAGTCAAAAGAACTAGGTCTTAAAAATCTTTTAATTAAAATGATGAAACAAAGGTGTTGAAATGACATGTTATGTATGATCGCATATATCTGAAATTAAATTAATTCATTTTAATCTTTAATTAAAAAGTACAACCTTAAATAGATTTGACGGTGATTTTGGAAAACTTATATATTACCAAGAAGTGTTTCCTGTATGAATACAGATAAATGACACCGGAACAAACGAATTGTAACGAGTTTACAAAGGAAAAATATCTTTGTGTTTAAATAACGATTTTTTAAAAATTCATACTATAATATTAGTTTCCATTATTCATAATTTATTTGATAAGAATCGTTTGACTGAACTCAAGGTTCCATTATGTACCTGGAAAAATACTATGAAAGATGTTTAACAGTAAGTACTATTGTTTTTACCACTGCCATCAAAAACATTTACCTAATAAACTTGTTACCAATAAACATGCATCTCTAAGAATGAGTTGGAATATATAATTAATAATAAATCATAATTAATCGTGCCAAATAATGATTATTCAATGGCAGGTGGGGTAACTGTGAAGATTATTCAGAATTTAAATGAATTTAAATGCGCGTATCTAATCCAAATCAATTAAAATTGAGAGATTCATTTAAGTTGTGAGAAATATTGTTGATGTCGTTTACATCAGAGGTGGGCAAACTTTAGGGAAGGGTCGGATTGGAAGTCGCCGGGCCAGGCTAGAGTTAAAATCGGAAGTTACCGAGAGATTCTGAGGTGTCATACAAGTGAAAAACAAGTCTAAACTAGATTTTTAAGGTCAATATTACTATAGTAAAGATTTTAATTATTATAATTTGAATATTAAAGGACGAATTTTTATTTTAAATTTAGGGTATATATTTTTAATTATTGTTCGTGGGTTGTAAGCTGCTCACCCCTGTAAAATGGAGATAGTTGAGAGGAGATTTTTCAGTTGGATGCAAGTTCAATATATACGCATGTTATCTTTAATAAATTAACCATTATGGAATGATTATAAATATTTCCCGGTAAAATTTTGACTCATATTCCTTTTGCTTTGTAATTATTTATCTTACTTTAGTTAACCAATACTCAAAATATATTCTCAAGTCTGTATTTTTACATTAGCCGACAGCTGATAGTTATTTGTAGGAAAAGCTATTAGGAAGCATGTAAAATGTTATGCGTCTAATGGAGCGAAACGCGCTAACCTAACTCGTTTTAAACACGAAGCAAAGGAAATAATAATTAAAACATGATTTAATGCGGCGTGTAATTATTATTAGGAACATTATAAATAATATGTGAAACAAGAGAATCGACAAAAACTGCAAAATTTTCCTTCGAATAGGATTTTTATAGACATAGACTCCATCCGAGGGAAGCTCAGAAAATTGAAAATTTCTAAATTTAGCTTTGCTACGCCAAGGATGCTTAATCCCAGACTCCGGAGAGACTACCGCGATTAATTACGGGAAGCAGCTTTACGCCTACTCGTTAATTTTGATTCACTCGCAAGGGATGATCCTCCATAACATTTCGTAGTAGTAGTTTTGGGTCATACTTCTGCTATTCTGGAACCATAAAAATAAACGGAACGAATGATACCGTGCATTTGGTGTAACTAAGAGAACTGACGTAATTAGTTTACCCTAGCCTCGCCTTAGGTGGTGGGTGGGGATGTTGACGAAGATAAAGCTTTTGGTTCGAGAATTATATTGGATGATCTCACGCAAGCGGTATTTAACATGGATGTGTGGTCATAGTGTTGTTTATTTTTTTAAGCTAAAGAGTTGCAGTAACCGTTGCAGAGAACTCACACCGTCTCGTGGGAGTTCTCGAGACGATAAGGAATGTCAAAGTTCACTCTTAGAGTTTGCGTTCGCACATGGGGAACAGTGAGAAAATAGGTATACTGAACTTTGCTAGTTCTATGAGATACGCGCGAATTCATATTTGCTGTTGGAATTGGCCCAGTTCTTAGAGACATATTTCAAAGTTTGTTGCTTTGAACGTCTCGTATTACTTTACATAAAAGGTATGACCTACTTATCACTTATTGTAAGTTGTATTGGCCTACATTTGTCGGTCATTAAGGGGTATTTATTTACTTCTTTTGTGTAGATTTTTTGCTTGAGCAAAGAAGTTATTTATTCAAAGGAATGGTAGCGTTCTTATTGAAAAATAGTTTTGTGATTGAACAGATATTAAAAAAATAAGTTTAAAATAAAAATTTTCTATAAAACGACAGCGTATTAAGTTTGTGGCAATATGTAATATTTGATGAGATTTTAAAATTCACGTTGAATGTATTATTTTCCCCTTCAGGCATCTTTTTCATCTTCTTTATTTCTCATAATAAGAAATTATTGCTCTTTTAATCATACGCAAAGTCGCCACAAATGTCCAATCTTAGAGAGTTGAATTTTAAAAGAAAAAAAAAGAGTGCATCACTCCTGCAAAGGATAAGGCAAAAGTTCCTAGATGTCAAAAGTATATTTTTATGTATAAGTAAATTATATGAAAAAACTTAAAAATGCAAAGTGAACTCCTCTGTTTTGCTGAAATTCATATTTTTCTGCTTTTTTAGGCTGAATTCACTTTTATCTCTCACGATTAAGTTAATGCCCGAGGTACTTAGGGTAATTATAATGATAATTGGGCCAATTCTCTGCGGCCTACGGCCGCCAACCCCCTCCCACACTCCTCGCTTTGCTCGGACCTTCTTCGGGCTTCGATGGATGTTTTCCCACCAAAAATTACCATGTCAAATGCACTCTCATTGAAAATGCGCAACAAAGACCGAGCGCGTGTCCAATGAATCCTAGAATTCACTTATAGAACGCGAACCCATAACCTCAACACTGTAAACGAAGAACCAACGGAACATAAAAGTTAAAAATGGAGAGTGTGACAAAATGAGGATCATCTACAAAAAAAAACAATGGTAAGGAGAACGTTTAGTCTATGGTCTACATCAAAGCATTTGTTGCGGGCTGATTAGATCAAAATCAATAATTCATTAAGACGTCCTTAATTGTTCCTGAAAGAGCTAATCCAATTTAATTAGACAGCTATTTTTCTTTTAAAATCCTTTAGCTCGTTGCTGTGGTAGTTCAAATTTATCATTGTTTTGCCTCAGAAAAATATACTTTTTTTGCGATTAAAAACAGATTACTACGCTAATTCGGCACGGATTTAAATTTTCTTAAAAATTAAAACCCTCATTCTTTCACCTACAAAAATGTTTTTTTTTAATCCCGGTATTGTATAACAATTTTAAGTAATTTAAAAAGCATATTTAGAATTTCCTGCATTGAATCCAATGCTTTTCTTATGAGATATTGAAGGGAAAAATGGGATCAAGGAAGATCCCTTCAAAATGCACATTTTTGGGATTTTCGATTTTTTCCGTTGGTTGTGACCTATGACCAACCAGCATGACAAATATCAAATCTCAAGTCTTTCTAAAAGCACATTAGAGTAGGCATGGAACTCTTAGGATGTACATACACAAGCTTTTCATACCTAGGTATTAAAAGGGAGATAATGAATAAACTAGTAACCCGTGACACAGCTACGCTTGTGTACGTTTTAAAAAACAGTGGACTGTTACTGTTTTTTATTTCTCATATACGTAGTATATTGAGAAAATACTGTAATCATGAAAAAATTCGACTTCGAGATTTTGGTGGAAATACACGTTTAGATATCCCCGAGTCAATTAAAGTGGTTTTCGCAATAGCCTCTGTCAGTCTGTCTGTCTGTCAGTCTGTCTGTCAGTCTGTAATCTGTCAGTCTGTCTGTGTTGGTCTGTTCGCTGTTCTAGGGCCCAAACGTGTATACATAAAATCGAATGACATATTTTATTTAAACAATATATCATCTTTTGGAGAAACTTTTTTCATAAAAATGATACTGTAGAAAATAAAAGGGTAGTTTATCCTTGGCGATTTTTAGAAATTTTTTATTTATTAAAAAATGGCTCCAGAAAATTTGATTAAAATTAATCCGATTATAGAGCCTGATGTTAAAAATAATACTCCGTAAGCTATATATCTCTAAACGTCACTATATGGCGTCCAGTGACATTACAATGTACGCTAAGCTACCTTACCTAAGCCCTGTGACGTCACACCGCCACGATCCACTCAAAATCTTTCTACAGCCTATACTGTTAAACTAAATCGAATGATATATCATATTTGTGGATGATATCATTCATAATAGATACTCTGAAGAGATGAGCGATATTGCGCAACAATTAAGGGTACTTTATGCTAGGATATTTTGTAACAAAATTCGTTTTACTCAAAAATGGCTACAAGGATTTTGATTAAAATCCATCCAGTCCTACAGCCTGATGTCACAAATAATACTAACTAAGCCATATGTATATATATATATATATATATGTATATATATATATATATATATATATATATATATATGTATATATATATATATATATATATATGTATATATATATATATATATATATATATATTAACTTAAGGAAATGAAAAGGTATTGATGAGGGTGGCAATAAGGTGTTGAAGGAAGCCCAGCGGACACTTACCAAGTCGGTAAGCATATATATATATATATCGACCAGTGGCATTAAAAATACGCTAAACTACGGTTAACTTTGATTTATAAACGTTTCTTTGTTATAAGCCTACACAGTCGACCAAACGTATATATTTACTTATATGAGAAAAATTGGGCAATGTACATTGCGCCGTTTATTTTAAATATAGGTGGTTGTTCACATAGATTAGTACATTATTATTTTAGTTTATTGAAAATATTTTTTTAAACAAGACATCATTATAAACAAAATTTTTGATTAATGTTATATGATAATCAGGTAAAGCAAACCTGATATTTGAAGGGTTATTGACTCTAGAGGCAACTATATAAAGTTTAAACACAGGTTCTTTCAAGTAGACCTATAGGGAGTATCCCCACTTCTTGTATAGGTCTTGTTATCCATATAATCTCGTTTAATATATGTAAATTTGCAAATTCCACCACAATGCGGTAGCCGTTAACCACAAAAAATTTTGCTTATCGATTTTTCTATTACTAGAGTTTTAAAATTTCCATGTTTACTATGTATTGCACTATTCTGCACGAATGACGAATGGGCTTCATTTTCACCCAAATAAAATAAATAAAAAACAGGTTTTTCAATATGAGCTCAGAGGTAGAAAAAAGTTTTTGTCGTCTCAGAATTTCCATCGAAATTTTCATTTTGTAAATTTGCTGTGAAGAATAAAAGTGGGTGGCCAAAAAGAAAACCATGTATGCAAACTACTTATATGTCAAAGCCACCCAACCACTTTTATTCTTCACACCAAATTTACAATATGAAAATTTCGATGAAAATTTTTAGGCAATAAAAATTTATTTTCTACTTTTGAGAGCATCATAGAAGTGTGTGCTTTTGAAAAACCTGTTTTTATTTATTTTATTATCTATTTTTGAGGCTTCAAGCTTTTTAAATTATTAAACGTTAATTCTTAATTTACATAGTCCATATTTATTTATATGTATTCTTGAATGAAATTGTTGAAACGCTTACCAAAACTTGAAAGGTTCAAATGTACCAGAAATATGAATTATTTGCAAAATTTCAGCTCTAGCTTTTGTGGATCCAGAGATATAACGCATCAAATATGTTGAATGTCGCTCAGGCAAACTTCAATAAAAGTCGGAATCGGAAGGTTCGATGCTTACCAACATTTGAAAGGTTCAAATGTACCATGAATATGGATTATGTGTAAAATTTAAGCTCTGTAGCGTTTGTTGATCCAGAGGTATAACGCGTTAACCATGTTGAACGACGCTTAGACCAACTTCAATAAAAGTGTGTAATAGGGTGGTCCTCAAAATCGCAACTTTTGAAAGTGTTTTGTTTTACCCTGCCATTTTATACCACTTACCGACTTAGAAGCTCCCCCAAAATTTCAGATCGATCGGATGATATTTAGAGATCGCGCAACACCGTTCAATTTTGAACATGGGTTGGTCCTATTTGAACCACACCCTCTGAATGGCCCCCAGGGGGTCTACCAGGATCATTCTAAGATGACATCGCTTTTCATGCTTGTGAGCGTCTGAGAGGCGACAAAAAGTGGTGAAATCAGCGCTGTTCAAAAAGTTCAAATGTTTTTCATTTTTGAACATTTTTTACTCTCATGTATTTTTATCTTTTTTTCGGCGTCCTACATTCTCATATTAAAGTACGAGTCAAGGGAAGTATCCGAGTATGAGAGTCGACTCATCGCGCAACGCCGTTTTGTTCGTACGCGGCCGCAGCGAACCACCAGGCGCGCGCTAGGACAGGTAGGAGTTCGACTGCTCAGCGCCACCCGCCTTCTGGCGGGTGATCGCATCGTTCCGTGCATGCAGGATGGCGAGGGGCTCAAAAGGTCATATAAAACAGTTATAATTGCATGTATTTATTTTTCGTTTTATTGTAACATTGAAGTCAATGAATCAGTATGATTATTTTCAACACATTCCTCAATCCGGTGCCTCACAGTTCTTTGCAAAGTGATGATTTATTACAGTCGAGATATTTCTTCCGGTGCTCTGCAACAACATGATGCAAATATTGCTATTGTTCTTCATTTTTGGTAATGCTGCTGTTAAATTGTTCAATGAGAGCCAAGTCCCGTTCAGCAGTGTCATTCATGACCATAAGGTATTTAACAAATTCAAGACCTTGTCTGTAGGTATTTAATTCGTCCCACGTTTTGGGGTCGCTATTAAGTAGGCTGACCATATCCCAACAAGGCGAAAACAGGACATTTCCCATGAAGAAAACGGGACAATTTTTTCGCACGACTATTTTAAAAAGGGTGGTTTATATCACTCCAATAAATATATGATTTTAAGGAATTGGAGTAATTCTGTAGATTGGAAATTTATCTTTAGTTATTTATTTATCTTAAGTAGAGAGAAAATATCCATACTTCATGCGTTCATATGGTCTCAGCAGTATAAGTTGAAATGAGTTCATTACGTTTTTCATTCCAAAAAAGAGATTTTTGGAATGAAAAATTATTCTCCGCTACGTCACCATAGTTTTTTCAAGGGAAGAATAATCTTAATAGGAATGAAATTAATTATGAAAACCTTTGATTTCCTTTTTAGCTCTCAATTTTAATATAATAGTAAACTACTTTTTTCATATTTGTTGCCGAATATTTTTATTTCATATATTCTAAAGGTTAATATAATTACGAAATATTTTAGTGTATAAAAATTAATCGTAAACTTGACATTATTTTTTAAAAGTCGAGCGATATGTTTCAACTAAAAAGACAGGAACGCTACTCAGTCTTTACAAGTCTATTAGATGAAAAAAGACAATTTTTAAATAATTATTTTACTTACGATACAGATAGGGTTTTTTAATTAAATATTACCGTTAGATAAGATCTTTTGATCTCATTTAGGTAGCAATATATATAATAGAATCAAACAGTGAGGAACCAATTTATTTAAAAATTAGATAAATAACATGCTAATTCTAGGGAATATTTTGATAGAATTAAATATTTGCTTTATTGACTAAAAATAAAAATCGAAGGATAAGAACTACATAAAACCTTCTTTTTCTAAGTTCCTCATTCTCGTTTATGTACCATAGAAAAATTTACGTTTCTTGTATTTCAGTAATACAGAATGTATAATTATATTTATACAGTTTAAACAAGAAACGACAACTAAAGCAAAAAATACTAAAAAATCTTTACTTATTATCAATGTTTAGTAGTTAAGCTAAGTTATATTTTTCTGCAGAGCTTATTTTCTTTAACACATTTTTATCTTTTACAATTCTGTCATAGAAATCACTATACGTCATGTCAAAGTTCACACGCACGATTAGCATTGCTTTCATAGTATCGATGCTTATTCTCGATTTTTCATTCGACCAAATTTTGTTTATTTTGTTTCAACTGAGGCTGTTGTTCCTGGAAGACATAACACCAATTGGGCGATTTTTTTTAAATCTTCATAGGCTACAGATAATCTATTCATTTCCAAAACTATTTCGACCCATTTATTTGAGGTAGATATATGTTCTGAGTTCCCAATTCCTATCTTTCTAATTATGATGGATTTCATACAAACCCATTGGTCAGATAATTGGGTATCATCTCCTCCTATGCAACTGAAATGATCTTTCATTTCCTCCAAACTGTTATGTTTCCACTGAGGTAACTGTTTTAATAATATCCATTCAAACCTATCAGATACCCCAAAGCTCTTTTCCCATTTTTCCAAATATTCTATACTGGTAGAATAAAAATTTGAAATGATTTCATAAAACTCGTATTCATTTATCTTTTCAGATTCCACCAGCGACTTAAGTTGAATTCTTACATATGTTGTAATAAAACTTTCTTCATTCCTAGCAATAAGGACTTCTTTAAGAGAGTTAACACCCAAGGCTACTTCAGTTGCCGACACATCTGTTTTTCTATAGATTCTACTCCTTTCTGAAATGTTGAAATTTGATCTCTCGCAAATGATAACCATCATTTTTGGCAGGAATCTTCAAATAGGTTTTTCAAAATCATTGGACACTTTTGTTGTGGAAGAAAGTAAGAACAAAACCCATTAAACATTTCTAATATTCTGTCTATCGCAGGTCCTAAGGATAAAAATTTTGTGTTTCCATGTTCTAATAACTTAGAATAATCTTCTCCTGTAAATTTGCAAAAGTCTTTGAGTTCCTGAACTCTAACTGCATATATGTGAAAGTACTTGTAAGCTTTAACCGCAAAGCATTCAACATCAAATGGCAAACAGTCAATAGCACATTGAAGGCAGTTTTGTATGATATGTGCACCGCAACCAATTCCAATAACATTCCTTGCAAGTCATTTTTCAAGTTTACGCCATATATTATTTTGACTATTTCTGTTACAACCGCCAAAATTGGTGTTTGCATTATCGGCACAAAATCCTACAATCTTGTTTTGCAAACAATACTTATTTACAACGTCAATTAGCAGGTTGCATTTTAAATCGGATGTTTCACCAGGTAAAGAAGCAAACTCTAAGATTTTAGTTTGAACACCATTATCAGGTAAGAAATACCGAACAACAACAGGAAAAAGTTTGTTCTCTTTTTTGTTTGAAAAATCTAAACTAATAGTTACACTACTGCATTTAATTTAATAAACGGAAACTTGCTCTAATACATAAGATGACAAAACATTGCAAATAATTGCTTTCGATTTGGTACGGGCAGATGGAAACTTAGATTGGTAAATCTTTTTGATCACACTAGACAATGTCATTTGTGCGAAAACTTTGACCGTCACGCACTGTATGAAATTCAAAAAGAGCTTCACTGGCTGCAATTTTTTCAATGTCGAATTCTCTGGTGAAAAAAATGAGCTGATACTTCTACAAGCCCCTGCTAAATTTTCTGCATCTTTGTCTTCGGCTTCACAGGTGTTGATTTATGTCACTCTTACCTCCATGAGCAACAGAAAAGTGAACACCGCAGATTCCACAGTGCACCTTAGAATTGTCATTTACAAAAGTACTCTACTGTTTAATAAATTGAAACTTCTTTTGCAGGTCATCGTTAAATAAACAAATTCTCTTCACCATTTTCTTATTATTATGGGTTACTAAAAAAAATGCATATAAAAAAGTATTTTAAAAGCTTGTAAATCTCAGTAAACTTATAAGAAAAGTAATTTACGAAATGAAAGTAAGTAATATTTGCTTAATATCGAGCAAAATTTAAAATGATCACTAAGATAATAATGTTATCAACCTAAGCCATTCTATTCAAAAAGTGGTTTTTCATAGTAATTAAATTTTCTGGTTCTCATTTATTACGTGTATGCACATTCTTATAAAAAAGTAAGATGTGCTAATAATTCCAATGAAATATCATAAGTATAAATTACCACTAAATAAGCGAATTAGTAGTCTTACCTTTCACTGGAATTTCTTTTTATTTTATCCCACTATCACAATGCATACAACTACCTCTGCTTGCTTCACTTCATCTAACACTGAACTTCGAAGGTAATACGATCATAGAAAAGCTAAAGAGAGTGTTACAGCCGAATCAATGCTTTACACAGACATTCTTTGTTTAAGCGAATTAGACCGAACCATTAATTCTGTGACAATGTTGATACGTCGGCCTTGATTTGTTTGAATACCTCGATTAACCCCGCAACAAAGATGCAACTAGCTATTCAGCTTAAGCATTGAAAGATCCGACGCTCACGGAAACGGGCAGACGAATAAATCTGTGTACCTATTCTATAAAGTGACAACTTAGCCTTATTCTCACTCTCCTAAACAGAGAAATATTCTCAGTTAAAATATAATATTATCCATATTTTGAGAAAATTGGAAAGTCTGAATTTTAATCTCGAAAAGCTTTGAAACGGGACAAAATGACTTTTTTGCCAAAAACGACGGGACGGTCTGGAAACGGCCCGAAAACGGGACTGTCCCGGAGAAAACGGGACGTATGGTCAGCCTACTATTAAGGAACTCAGAACTCAAATGGAGATGGTCAAAGAAAACCTTTCTGTGCGCGGTCATAAAATCCTTGATCTGTAGTTCCAGACATCCGATTATTTCACCGTATTTTAGCTGGGCGCGCTTGGGTGGATTGACTTCACCCTCGCGGATACGGAGAGTTTCAACCATAGCTGTTTTAGATTGCACTGACAAATCAGTGTCAAAGAACACGAATGACACAAGCTCAGGACTCAGGTACAATATATGGTTTTTAAATTTGGTGATAGCGGCATGAGACACCACAGAGTTCACCTCCTTGTACCTAAGGAAATTATACAAAATATTATTATGAGAGTGAAATATTGAAGTCTGCAATATACTTAACAGAAGTCGAATGATATTATAAACTACCTGACAAGTTCCTGCAAAAGCTGAAGGTTCTTCCTTGGCGCAGAGGGCGCAAGAGGTGCCGTGTACCATGCTTTCACGTAAACTTGAACGATAAAAATGCAGATATCCTACACAAACTTCTCTTCCCTCGCCGTGAGTTTGAATTCACTCCGGAAAAGCCACATTTTGATTAGAGAAATGGCTTTTACCATCCATCGTGCTAAATGGAAAGCACCGGGCTTTCGGAAAAGAACCACTCGAGGTGGGGTCCCACCCAAAACTGTAGTCACGAGTTCCAAAAGCTCAACATAGTCTTCTCTGGAATGATGTGACTAAGCAAAATGAGATTAAAATTTATCGCATGACTGAACCAACATCTGGCATGGCGCTCATACCCTTCACTATCTTGTGCCTACGCAATATGAACATTTGCTACTGATAGTCATATTTGCAGTTGACTGAGGCAAAATTGTTTGGTAGAACAGACGAGGTTGCGATAGCCCGCCCGCGAGCGGATGGTGCTGCGCAGTCGCACGCCAGCTTGTCAGTGCCTGTCCCAGCGCACGCCAGGCGCACTGCGGACGCGTACGAACAAAACGGCGTTGCGCAACCGGTAAACATCGTCGCTCTAAGTCGACTCCCATACTCAGACACTTCCCGCGACTCGTACTTTAATATGAGAGTGTAGGACGCCGAAAATTCCTGAGAGTAAAACATTTTCAAATATGAACAAAATTGGAACTTTTTGAACAGCGCTGATTCACAAGTATGAAAAGCGATGTCATCTTAGAATGACCCTGGTAGATCAACTGGGGACAATTCAGGGGGTGGTTCAAATTGGACCCATCCATGTTCAAAATTGAACGGTGTTGCGCGACCTCTAAATATCAACCGATCGATCCGAAATTTTGGTGGAACTTTGAAATCGGTAAGTGGCATAGAATTACAGGATAGGACAAAACATTTTCAAAAGTTGCCATTTGAGGACCACCCTAGTGTGTAATATAATAAAGGCAAATAACTGTCTATCATGAAGCGGCTGACATTATCGTGACCCCTTTACCACCTTCCATTTACAATTTAATATACAATATAATATTAATTTCAAAACGTAATAAATATGTTTCCATTCACACAAAAACTAATTATATTCTAAGCATATTAATACCAAAAATAAAAAATAAATCAAAGGCGCTCTCCCACCGTGACCTTCTTCAAATTTCCTGATACCCCAGGAGGTTGTAACTTTACCTTTTTGATTTTGGATATTTTTATCACTTTATTGACATCCTTGATACGAAACTTATCCTATTAACCCGATATTTTTGCTTGAAAATACTTTTATAGATATACTTTTATAATTTATAGATACATAAAATCAATTAATATTGCATGAAATTTTGAACTTTTGCCGTTATTAATTTAATCTTAAGTATGTATGTGTTTTAGAACAAATAATACCAGTTTTTAGGGGAGAAATTTTAAGACTAAATAAATTGTGTGTAAAAATAAAAGAAATTTAATGTGGAATTTTCAGTGTTTGGTGTTGGGAATTCGTAGATTTGCAGTGACTGATTTTTCACGGGAAATAAGTTAATTCGAATTTTTAGTTGCATTTTGATTTGTCGAGCTGGCCTTATGGCTGGGGTCGGATTGATAAACTTGATAGTACTCTCAGCCCTTTAAGTTGGGAGAACGATAAGCGGATTTTGGCTACATTTAGCCGCCCCAAGAGATGATTTGCTTGTAGTAAATTCGTTTTTACTGCCATTAAAAGAATATAGTATCAGTGAATCATTGTTGTAGACATCTCCTTTGTAGTTGAAGTATGCATCTGGTTTTTACAAGGTTTATTCTGTTTATTGGGGATAACTAAAATTTCAGTAGCCTTTAGGCAGAACTCCGTTTATGGTTGTAAAAGTCCGAAGTCGTGACCTATCTATTAATAAATTTAAATTTTCTAGGGAATTTTTTACTTTTTATTAAATAGTATCCAAATATCTCATAAAAATTGTTGTGTTACTAATATTTAATGCAAATGTTATTTAATTAAAAATAAAAACAATTTGATTTTTACTGGTTGACATATGATCCGTGATATCAGTGTAATTTCCGCATTACTTATATTAACATTTTAATGGCTTGCTTAGCCTTATGGTCTTATCATTATTGCGTATGATTTTTTGTAATGAAAGATTCATTATTTGGAGTATTAAAATTATAGATTCAGTTTGTCACTTATAGAAATGAGAGCGATGTATCATCAAAAGAAATTATTTTTGGAGGTGTGATATTCTAATGAAATTAAAACTGTATACATTTACTGCAATTGGTATAACTATCAATTTAAGGAACTCCTTTAAAAATCAGAAATTCGGAGTCATTTCTAAATGTACGAAACCCTATGAATGATTTATACTTTGACTTTGAAGTTTAATTCATATCATTTAATTTATATCAAACCTCATTTTTGTCGTTGAGGTGTAACGTCAAATTTAAGAGCACAAGAAAAAGCTCTTTGGATTTGAAGAAATGAAAAGTAATGGTTTTAGTCTGTTGAGTATTATAAGTATTTTGGTTTTTATCATTTTATATTATTGTAACATTTTAAAAATTAATCAATTTATTTTTGTATTGAAAACCTTTCTTAAAGTTTTCGTCGGCTTACAAATTGATTTCGTTGAAATATGATTCAATGTGAAATTATATAAATTTAAAAGTATGAGCTTCTTTATTACATTTTAAAATACTTACCTAGATTGAAATCAGCTGAATTCTCGCATGACGCAATCTTGAGGTTTGACCACTCGATCTTACGAATTCATAACTCACAATTCGGTTCAACATTAACGTTGATAATCTTTCTGACAAACTGATAAATAACAGAAAAGATAATAGATCTAGAAAGTTAGATATCGTTATTCCTGTTTTTATTTTTTAGATTTGTCTACTACTTTAGTGTAAATTGATGGAATGAAATGATCTTAAGACCCTATGCAGACAAGCATATGCAGTAAAGTCGGCAATATTTTTGAAACGACAAAAACTTCTACTATGATCGGAAATAAAACCCGGGTCTTCCACTGGCCGGGCGGATATTCTAACACTGAACTACCGTAGCAGATTTATTCTCCCGTTTCTAGCTAGTATCAACCAGCTCAAACGGACGTCCTCCAAGAGATACGTCGAAGAAAACCCTCCCCTTTCAAATTGTGAGATTTCCAAGCTAGAAATTGATGGAATATGAAATCATATTAAGATCCTATGCAGGCAGGTATAAGCTCTATACGATCTTATGATCATTTAATTCCATCAATTTCTAGTTTGGCAATCTCAACATTTGAGAGGGAGGGGTTTTCTTTGACGTATCTCTTGGAGGACGCCCGTTGGGGCTGGTTGATACTAGCTTGGCTAGCCCAGACCAAACTAAGGAAACACCCGCATTCAGAAGCCGGAGAATTAATCTGCTACAATAGTTTAGTACTAGAATATCTGCCTGGAAAGTGGAAAACCTGGGTTCGATTTCTGGTCATAGCAGAATTTCTTCAAAAATATTACCTACTACATATTTCAGTATTTAATTGAACCTTTTGTATATTATACATTATTAATGTCAATTATTAAAAACATTGAATTATATGTCTAAGTAGATTGAGATTGCATCGTATTTTACTTGAATTATTTACCAACTTTTAGATAAAAATAGTTATTTACTCCGTAAATAGTCGGATTATTTTGTGATATTATCTGCACCTTTGAGGTGAAAACGTTAAAGGCAATGAAGATAGCATTTTTTCTAAATAGAAATCTGTTCTTGTGAACTAGAAGAAATAAATCATCAATTAATTCTACCATTTTCAGGTAAAAAAGTCAAAGGGTCAATGATTCTTTTATTATTTTATTCTTTATTTATGGACTGCTTTTCTTCCATTAACGCTACGGTCTAAATATACAAAGAATTTCTTGTTAAAGAAAACGTCTTTTTGTATCGTTTTCCTATGAAATTCTCTTTACTCTCTCTCGGTAATTGCTCATATACGTTTTGGATCTCGCCTTCCAACAGCCACACAAACAATAACTCTTGTTCTACTGAAGGCAAGCTGGAGATTGTGATAATAATTGTGTTCGCGTTCGAACATCTAGCTCTTAATCATTTTACGTCTCTGCCGACAAAAATATGATAGTTTATGTTAGCTTCTAGGTGAAAAATATATATCCCTCCGCTTAATCTGAGATATTCGAAACGCATCGTTTGAGGATTATGATTTCAAAGAAATAAATGGCGAGAGGATAAGAATAAAAAAGTAAATGGATATATAGCCGATGTTGTCACCACGAAGACTGTTTTCGGTCAATTACAATTTCTGGGGTCAATTGCTTTGGGATTTTATTTCATGTTTCGCCAGCGCGAAATGATATTCATTCTTACACACAAGAGGCATAAAAACGAAAAATCACTCAGAACTTTATAATGCTTGTATTTTTAATAATTATTTTATAATAACACATCACACCATCATAACTTTAAAAAAAATATAGTATAATATGTATACTCATGTTCAAAGTTTATTGGCTGAAAATTCACGCTCTTTTTATTTCATTATGTAAAAAAAGAACACAATTCACAAAATAAATTCTGATTCATCTCCTTTCTCAAGGAAAAATATTACAGCAGGTACAAACCATATCACCAACAATGAGTCTAACGGAAACTGGAGGTGTGGGAACATAACAAACCTCATATTTCATTCTCTTTACATTTCCTTAGCATTAATGTTATTTCCGGAGCTCACTGGGTGAAATTGCATTAAATAAAACATTAATGATTAATCATAAAGATCAAACGAGATAAAATAAAAATATAATATTATAAATAAATTATGCAATAAATACAAGGGAAACGATTAGAGTGAATGTCATCGATTAGAAAAAATCCGTAACGATCATTTGGAAAGTATATTATCTTTCTTAAGTTAAACTGTGACGAAAAAAGAATATAATTAATTATTTCCAGGAAGCAATAGATTCAAACGAATGTGTCACTTCACTCTAATCGCCTCGGGATACAACAGCGAATTCCAAAAACAAAATTTTTTGTTATTGATAATTCGATCTGCCAACGTTTGATACCCTTTTTATGTGACAAACTTACTTGACAACAACACAGATACATAATATATATATTTTAAATATTTTTTTATCCTTATACAATATACAGAGGAACACCTGTAGTATATAACAAAGCGGAAATTTTGAAAGAAAAGGGTGTGGAAGATGAATCAATAAAGACAAAAATAGTTGGAAAGGAGGCCGTGAGGTTTTGGGTGGCGTTCAATCCAGTATTTTGTTTTTTTGTCACAATTTTTTTTGAATATGCTCTATGTACTTTTTTTGGCTTTTTCCGTTAACATTTGGGAAACGATTAGTTATGTACATACACATAAAACACACTCTATTATAATATAGAATCTTTTTCCATTTCCATTTAATGGCGTAATCACCACATGCATAAAGAGGATCCTAATGAAAAAATCACTTCAACAGCAGTCTGTGAAAAGGAAACTCACGTAAGTTGAAAATTGACAAGATTTGTATTGCATCAAGTTTTTTTCAAATCTCGGTATTTTTTACATTAAAAGCGGTAAACGCTTTCGTGTTAGGAAGGAAGGATAAAGTGACAAATTTTGAAAATAACGATCATTATTATTTTTAAAGCGTCTCCTTCTTTACATTCCGATGTCATTATTAAACCCGACCGAATGAAAGGAACCGTGCTCTTTGGCCTCCATTTTGTTTTGGATCAGTAGTTTTTATTTTACGTCAACTCCTAATTCGTAACTTCGAGAAAGAAATCTCCAGTTTGTATTAAAATTGATTCTTTTTTTAAATACACAAAAGTCCTCTTTCCGTATGTTGGATTTCTGAATTGTTTGGAAAGCTAATTTTTTAAAAGTGTAGTTGACACCAGGTGAAAGCTTTTATTCAGGATAAAAAGATAACGAGAAGGCATTTAGTCGGACTACGGGTTACAGTACGACATCCATTTTTTTAAAACGACAAAATATTGCCTAATCCACTTATTTCTCAGTATTTCATCTCAAGTTGACACTGTGTGTGTGGTATTTATTTTTTCGAGGGCAGGAAGGGAAAAACAAAATCCTTTGTCTTCGTTTTTCCTTTCGGACATCCCTCTAAAAAAACCTTCGCGATCAGAGCGGTTCGCTGAATTTATTGTTATTCATAGGGTACAGTTTTCCATATGGATTATTTTTTTGAATCGACACCGAAAGTTAACTGTTTTCCATCGATTTTTTTCAATCGTTAACATTATATAGGCGTTAAATTTTTTACATTGGGAAGATTTATTTAAGAGATTAGTTAAACTGGGACAAATAGGTTAATCGGGCTGTGAGGATCTTATTCTCACATTATGAACAATCTAAGATATGGTTCGTACATATATATAATAGTTATTAATTATAGTAAAATATACACATGAATGTGTGTTACGGTGTGTGTGTTTGTATGTTTTTAAAGGGGACAAAGACAGGAATGCTTCAAAAATCCTGCGAAGTGGAGGTTTTAGGCGTTAGGGGGGTATTCGGTTCTCGTACCCGGACTGTTAATTGGAAGCATCTGCGAAACAACCATTACCCAAACTCTCATTATTTGTTACACGGGGAATCAATTAAATTCCTTATTCGATCGTATTACACATTCTCATCCATCCTTATTATCATGTCTTTATAATGCCCACGAGAAATTCTTTATAATAAAATAAATAAAGACACACAAAAAACAAGGCACTAACATTAATAGGTCAAAGACGTTATTTTAAAGAATTATTTTTCTCTACGGAATGGTTTGACTCTCTTTTACCTTTTTCGTTCATAGCAATGAATATCTCTCCAATGGGAAAAGCTAGAGACGACGAGGAACAACTCAGTGTTGCGTACGTGTACCATTTGAAAGGATATTAAGTAGGTTCAATCGATTTCTCGGCTGAGATTAGTATATTCGAGATGTGATGGAAACATAGCTGGAGGATGGAAGAGGGGGATGTGGGGGGCCGTTAAGCCGTTGGGATAGAACAAGTTTTTTATCATCCTGGGCGATGAAAAGGGAATTTTCGTTTCTCAAGGATTTTTTTACGTCAAGTGCGCTGTGAGTGAATATAAAATAGACGGATATATATTTTTATATTTATATTGTATGTGTGTGTATAAAACCAGCCAGCATTACGCTTTTTTTACATTTTATGTCTTTAAAATAGCTCTATAATCTACAACATCAGGTGCTGTTTAAAAAAGTAAACAGTGTCTTCCCTCCAATCGCCTTAAATAGATCACATTTAGGTGCAGCTACCTATTATCAAGAATTAATAACAAGTGGCAGGATTTATATCGTATCACATTGTCGCAGTGCTTGTTAAATATACTATTCAACGTGCTAGCTACCGTAAAAAAATTCGCTACTTTTAAATATATATATTTTGTGTGTATAATAATATATATAAATTCATATATATATATATATATTTATATATATATAAATTTTTATTTGGTGTGCGGGTGAGTTTTTAGTGCAAATTTTAAGTGCGCTTATAAAGGTGCATTTGAGTGCATTTCTTAACACAATCTTAACACTTTTGTTCTTTATCCCTTTTTTTATTCGACCTTATTTTGCGAGTGCGGTTTTGCTAGCGTGCTCAGTGCATTGCGGGCGTGCGTTTTGAAACAACAACAACAAAAAAGAACAACGAAAGCTCAACAGTGATTTATAGTGTTTTTTCTTCAAAGGCCTTTTTCAATTTTAGAACTCCAGAGTTCAGTGCTCGGTGCATTAGAAATATATTTTTTAAAAACTATTATTCGTGTTAGCCGATAACCCGAAAAAAGTTAACGGATACCAATAATTGAACTTGAGAGTCTCTCTAAAAAAAACTCCTCTCCTTTTGTTTTTGTGACGAATTCGTCACTGCGTTTTCCCGCAAATTAAAGTCTTCTCCGAAATTTGAATTATTTTGGAAAATACAAATTAATAAAAACTTTTCCTTCATTTTGATCGATTAAATTTTCACTCGCAGAACTTCCAGTTTCTTTAATTTCCAAAAACACTTTAGAAATGAGCTTTCGCCTGATTTAGTTTTTCGTTTCTACGCATTCTTTAGAAAAATTCGAAGCTGAAATTTGCTTCCCCATCTCATCGAACCGATTTAGGGACGAAAAAGCGTTTTAATAGCCTAATATTATTTACACAAGAGCTTTGAAAAAATATATATATTTTTCTTTTGGGAAATTTCTCCACTTGCAATGAAATCTTATACTTTATTTACGTCTTGAGTAAAACAATTCCTCTTTTTTATGCAGGTTGAGAATACCAATTACAAACCAGAAAAAGAACGATGCTTAAATCCATTCCTGTAAGTTTATAATTTTTGTTTGCGCAGATTGTAATTTTCAATGCATTAATTTTAATTAAGTTTACATCCTCGAAATGTAAAACTTATTTCACGGGTGCTTATTTTGCGTTGAGCTCTGCCGTCAAACTTCGGTGACTTAAGCGACCAATCCAATTCTAGCGTCTTTATTTATATATTGAACAATGTTTTTGGATGTAATTCTTTTTCGGGAAGATTGAGAAATGAAATGATCAAGGCAGGTCATCCAGTCGCTACGGAATTTACTGCTTTTTTCGGTTTCCTTTATTCAACTTTTTCCATTCTCTTAATGGGAAAAGATCCTTTCGTCCAGCGGAAGCGTAATGGAAGCGCGCCCTGTTTCCACTCAATTTGAACAGCACGCCGCGAGGTTTTTTTGTATCGGCAGTTTCCAAGCGTCGCCTCGACGAATTTCGGGGGCGGCGCCGTGACGCGTCGCACACGGCGTCACCATTAATTTTGGGTGGGAGGGAGCCTTCGGCGGGGCACGGGACGGAATTCCAACACCGGTGTAGAGCGTCCGGGGGCTCAGGATGATGATGACGTCATCGCCCGGGTTCTACACCGGGTTCGGCAACACCGCCTCCGCCATTCCGCGCTCAGCCCGTCTATCCGCCATTTTGTTTGGTGCCTGATCAGAAATTGCGATGCTTGTGTGTCGTCCCGTTTTTTAATTACGTTTATAATTTGGTCAAATGTTGAAGACAAAAAGAAATAAGGAGAAATAATCGATTGCACTTTTTTGCGAGGCGATGCGTGAAGTCTGCCCATATTGAATTCATCCCCCTGCAGCGCACTGGTCCAGCCCCTCGGAAACGGATAGGGCTTCGATCGCGTCATCCCTTCGCGAAAGGACATCTACCCAATAAGAGACGGAAAGAAAATTTTCTGCCTATTATTTTTATGAATAGATAGGCAGAATATTTTACTTTCTATCTATGCGATTTATTTTTCTGGTAATTTCCCCAATCCCTATATTTTATCGGTATAATTTTCCCATTCTTGAATGCATTTAGACATCCGCACTTAAGAAATTTTTTCAGATTTAATTCCGAGACTGCACAAAAGCCGTGCAGGAAACAACGTCGGAGCGTGAACTCGACGCGAAATTTTCATATCACACGACCTACTGGCTTCCGTGAGTAGCATATTTCAGAAAGTTCTGCCGCTGTCTCGTGATACGCCCTACTTTGCTCCTCATTCAATCTCTACGACTCAGGTGCGACGTCTACTCATAAACATTAATCACATATATGAACACCGAGTTTTGATTAATACGTTCTTATATTCATACTTGTCCTAAAGGGACTTGATCTATTTTATATTAAGGTTTTTATTATTTTTATTCATTAAGCTATACATTAAATATATTGTTTACATCGATTACACATAGCGGCTTATAAACATCTACGACACTTAATGGGGTCGACAATAATTGGCCCCGGGGAGACTGCGGCTGAACTTTACTATGCCATCAAGGATAAACCCGCTCGCACTTCCTGTCAACGTTTCTACAACCGAAGTATACGTGGATGACCTGCAGAGTTTTTTTATTTTTGTTCGATTTAAGAATACAGCGTCCTGCCGAGGCTCCAGGTAGGACGCTGATCATATTTCCCCCTCTACTACGGTGGTTTGCAATTCTCATCTCTGTAGGTGAATCAGAATTAACGGCCGTAGGTACAGTATTTACGAGTTTACTTGTTAAAAGGAAATCCGGACTTTGGTTAACGTTTCATAAATTTGGAGAGCAGCTTGTAATTCATCAGAGATTTGCTTGCACCTAAAGTTAACTGAACAGAGCTCTGCGCATGTAAAAGGAAATAAGCGTAATTTTTTAAACAAGTGGAGTTTGATTTTGATTTCGATGCGCTTCTTGGACTTTCTGCCCGTAAATTTTGCCTATGGTTGGCATTCGATACTACGAGTCTCAAGAGTGTTACTTAATACCATAACAGACAATTTAGGCCTTTTAAGTGTTCGTTTTATCCTCATTTCAAACGTACAAACAACTTACTCTTTATGTATCCATAAAAAACGGTGCACAATGCTTTCTAGTAAAATTTTAATAAAATTTATCATTAAAGGTTCTATTTGGAATGTATATTTTTTTGCTGAGCTATGAGAATTTACGGATGTTACAACCCGTTCACAGAATTACAATGTCCATTTTTCCGAACGCTCTTATCAGCCGTCGTCGGAAATTCGTTAAAAAATCACCCACAATTTCTCTCGTCTTCGAAAAAATTTCCGTTATCTTATTTTGTCTCCGGTGGAGTTAGTTGCACAAATCATTTTTTGAGTATATTTTAGTTACCTATAATTTTTCAAAAGGTCCACATTACTCAAATATGGCTCCCAAAATAGAGCTAGGAAACAAATTTTTCCTAAGTGCGTCAGTGAGCGGGAAATCGCTGTGATTTCTGGAGGGGAGTTATTATTTTATTTAATTCACAGTAACAAGAATAGCTCTTGACAAGGCTTTAAAAACGGTGCAAATTGTGCCAACATTAACTATATATATTATATATTTATTAATATAACTTTAAAATTTGGGGTTCTTTTTCTCAAAAGGCGCGAACGATAGGAATAAAAAACACTACTACAACAACAACAACAATGGTGCATAAAACTTGTGCGTAAAAAATGAGCGTGCATCGTGTGTGTTTGGGTGGAATGCGTGAGAAGTATGATTTTTTTAGGACTTTTTTCCTAGGGGCAATGGAGGGTGGAATGAATTTTAAATATTACTTTTAGAAAATTCCCCAGCATGTTATATTAATAGGAATGTCTTTCGTGGTCGTATATGGTGCAGTTATGTGCATTTCACGAGAGAGTAATTCGTTAGGTTTTGAGGGAGGGACAAAAAATTGCTATTTGGTAGGAATTATCACCATGAAGTTTTTGAAAGAGCCTTTTCTTTGGCATTATCGCTATGTAGAAAGTATGATGTTTTCTCTTTTGATAGGTATTCAAGTTTCGTTTAAAAAATCGAAATCCCAATCACATCAATTAATTTGAAACTTGCTTATTTCATCAATAAGTAATCTCTGCGTCAACGGATACGCATATATATTCCATGACTTTAGGAATTCATTTTAAACAACCATCATTGTATCCTCTCTTGACTTAAGATACCATTCAACACAAAATATCTTTTGCATGTTTTAGTATTTAAACATTTCATAGCGTCGATAGTGTTAAGGTATCTGTTACAAAAGTTATTTTTCAAAAGTTCGTCCGTTCTTTGCATATTCGTTATCCATTTTTGAAATACAGAGCTAGAGAGCAAAGATTAGAATTAGTCGAGTTATGACAATAGATCAATAGAAAAACTCAGGATCAAATATACACCGTAATAAATTTTCTGAAAACGTCATTTTTCCCTCTATTTTGATCTACGTGACTTTTGTTTCGTTAACTTATTTTTCAATGAATCTTGTTGTTTGGTTTTTGTCTGTCCCATCCTTACGTTTTTTCTCTCTCCATATTCTACTCAGTCTACGGATCCTCCTAGTTGTTGACATCGATCGCTGCCGTGCCTGTGGCGAAAAGTCGCTTCCGCTTGCGTCGTTCTTTGCTCGTCGTCTTCTTTGCCCGAGTCGCTTTCTTGCTGCTGCCCGCGTTGGTCTCCATCCATCCATGCGACGGCTTCCATTTGTCATCAGCTGAACCCTCCCTTCCCCCCAAGCCGCACCTCCAGACTCCATCTTCGTGCTGTCTTAGCGACCCCTCGCCCACCTAAGGAGGGCGTCTGCTAACACGTCCAAGTGTGCCTTGGTCTGAAAGATCGGAAAGAGTCATTCAGGCAAAGCAAAACAATTAGAAAAATTCCTGCATTTGCAGGTACTTAAGAATGTGGCTCATGTAATGAAAAATTAAATGTATCCACATTTAGAGTTACACTAAAATATTGAAATTATGGAGCTATTACAAGCAAAGACGGAATCAATCATGCGTATGAAATTATGTTCTCTATATTTTCACAACGAAGAATGTACGTAGAATATTTAAATATCTTATTTAATCCAGTCATATCTGGAATATAAAATCTTCAAATTAATTGAAAGCAGGAGGCGAGCATAAATAGAAATATTTCATTGTTGTAACAAAGACATTTCCATGTGTATTACAATATAATGTGTTTTGTAAAATAAGTTGAGATTTTGATGAATACGCTTGTTAAAAGATATTACCATTTCACGTTGCCTGGCGCTTTATTTTAATTATTTCTGTTGTAAACGATAACCTAGGTAATAGATTTACTTATAATATTAATTTAGATATTTATCTATATGTCTCTTTATAATTTATTAGGCGTTGACAGCCTTAAAATCAATGGTCTTAACAACAAAAATAGATATAAATGATCAATATAAAATCATCTTTAAAGAAGAACCCGGAATTCTCGCAGAAAACGTATAGACAATGGGAAATAGGAATTTGTAAGTCATACGAGAATATTAAATGTTGCTTCATTAAATGGTTTATCGAATAGAAAATTGCTAAAGAGTCGTGGAAAATACGAAACGTTTTATCGATTTTCTTCTGCAACTTTTTTGGTGACGTCATTATAAAAATCCCTCCAAGTAAAATTTTTCTTAAGCAAAGAATAGTTTTTTTAACGGTCGTTAAATATGGCCGACTTTGCCATCGCACGACGGAACGCGAATATTACTCTGGGCACACTTCCTTCACATTCTCCACAATGTCTCCGTCCTTGTTTGCCATTTTAATCTCGAAGCAATAAAGCCGAAAGAATCGCGCGGATTATTTCCTATCGCGGTTGCTTCCACTTTCCCAGTTCACTTTTACACTCACAACAAAAGCATATGAGAGAAAGTAGGAGAGAAAAAGGAAGAGAGAGAATGATAGAGACAGAGAGAATATCAAATTATATTCTCCTATTATTTTTCACGGGCGTATTCTTCTATTTTTTCCCTTTCACATCTGAGAGATGGATAGAGAGAAGCGTTGGCTGTCTCTCCGAGCCACTGCATAACTTCTCTCCGACGAACGAGAGGATAAAATTCTCTTTCCTCTGCGTTAAGCAATAAGCGTCGGTCACCAGCAAAGAAACCCTTTCCATTCCTCCCATTTTCTCCCTTCCGACCTCCAACTCCTCTTTTTCCCAATACTCGAAATACCCTAGGGGTATGAAATAGGATAGGAAGAAGAGGAGCGAGAGGGGGAAGCTAGCAGAATACCTAACTTCCGAGTATCGAAATACGGAGCGCATATAATTTTGGCGAAAAAGAGAGAATCTAGAGAGGGACACAATGGATAAAAACGAGGCGGAAGGATGTTGGGGAGGGGGAGAAAGGGTTCCGTCACGATGACGCCTAATGCTTCGGATATGATTCCAAAGACGAAATGTGCTCTCGCATTTTCCGCGAAATCCTTCTTCCTTTCCCTCATCCCCTCCTCTAGTTCTTTAAAAGAATACCTACCTCGTTAAATATGTTTTTCCTCTCTTATCACTCCTCTCCCGCTCTTTATCTCAACCAAGCTACCGAAATAAAAGGGAGATAATGTGTGGAATGTCGGGAGGGACAGTAAGAGTGTGACGTCTTCGGTCGTGTTTTCGGAAGTGACTCGAGAGGTACTCCCACTTGTCTTGAGTCGGAAGGATAGATTTATTCACGAGAAAACGGAATTTGAAAGAGTTGTTTGGTTATATCCTAGCGGATCAATCCCGTCTCTCTATCAAAGTGGGATATCGTGGCACACTCACTTATTTATCTATATCGAGAGATGTTTTTGCTGAAAATTTCAACTCGCTTAAGAAACATGAGCTAAAAATGAAATATTCAATATCATGTTATTTACCAATTAATTCTTTTAGAAGGGGACATTTTGACGCTTTTTGCTGTAAATAACATGTGATATATTTGATCGTTTTGTGATGTGTCATCTTGACGGCTGGTGATACAAGTGTAGATGTTAACCACGAAAGTATATCTGCTATAATTTACGATGGAGCAAGCAGCTGGGGAAAATCCTACCCAATAGTTTTTTTTTTATATATTCGGATATAGGCATGCCATGAAAGACTATTGAATATTACTATGAAAAGTTATATTTTGTTCTTGGGAATTTGTGCTCTTTCTGTGTCCGTTGAACCCTACTCATAGAAAAAGTTACTTAAACATTAGCCAGCCGTACTCGTGTTCCCTACAAATTACATAACAATATTCTAAAAACGAATTATTTGAAAGCCATGAATATATTGAATAATTAATTCACATTTCAGAATGAAAATATATTTCACTTGGAATAAACAATGACTGCTCATTCTGGGAATGGTTTGTTTCTGCCTCCTAGTAAAGAAACACAAACCTATAAATGTATATTGACTTATATACAAGTAAATTAGGCCACGACGAATCACAAATTATTTTTGAATCAAATCACGAATTTAATTTTAAAAATGCAATTACTCTAAACAGAAAAGTCTGTTAAAACAGCAATGAACCATACGGCCGCATACACGATTGTCTTTCAGAAACTAATTAAGCCTAGGAACAAAAAAACATCTATTCTTACATCTATTACAGGACAGCGTTAACCATAAAACGCACACAAACTAGGCATAAAGTTCAAAATTAAACTTTACTAGCCTAGCAAATCGAAGCCTGACAATGTTACCAAATTCAGCTGTACATAATCCATTTCAACAAAATTACAACCTTGGCCCTCTGTCTTCACACGAATGCTTGTTGCAAAGCAAATGTGCCGTGACTTTGTCTGTTAAAAATGGCAGTATCTTAAGATAATAATTTTTTATGAACTTAGCGTCATGCTCGTCTCATGAGATGTGCGATAAGATATTATATAGTTGTTTACCGGATGATATGTAGATACGAAAATATCGAATCGGAGTTTGAGCTACCGAATAGAATCGAATACTCAAAATCAGACCGAATTTCGAAATTTTGTAGGGCCCTAAAGTATATGTATACGTTGAATATGCTGCAACGTATTGAAGATGAATAGACGTTTTTCTTGGCTTTTCTCCTTTGCGATTATTTTGGTATAATCTATTTTTCTCCTATCCTTCTGGCCGTACATTTCTCAGATTGCGCCTACCCAGTAAAGAAAAAGCGGTTGTCTGTTTTCCTCGTCGTTTTAAATAAAGTCGTCTTCTCGTTTCCCTCTATTCTGGCCCTTTTCCCGAGCCCTAAATATCATTCCATTTTACTACTAGCTACGTGGTGCTTAGGTCCCCTGGTAACTTTGTTTTTCGCCTCTGCTCCTACGCACCTATCTTTATGTCACACTCGTCTGCGTCTTTATTCCGGACCTTCATTATATCACCATCCAATATATCTCGGGCTCCATCATATGCCTTTAGTGGTTTTGCTTGTTTTTATGGGTTCCTATTATTTAATATATTTTCCCTCTGTCCTCTAATTAACTACTCTTTATAACAGAAGATAAGATGCTTGCCTTTTCTACTTTTCAGTCTTTTCTACTTTATTCTACTTAGCTTAAAATTTTATAATTATGCTTGTTTTTCCTCTTACTCAACATTTTCTCATTTATGCACTGAATTATTTGCTCCTTTCGTCTAATGTCTTTCAAGCTGTTGTACGTGTTCTCTCCGCCACCTTTTTTATGATATGTCATCTTCATGTCCATTTTTTCCGCGTTCCACGATCTCTCTTCTTTTCCCTTTTTCCTCCTGCTGATGAACACTTCCTTATTCAATTCCTCATCTGATCTATTTCTTCTCCTGATGTTTATCTCTCTCGCAATATTCCCGTTTCACTCATCTGTTTTTCGTCCTTAACTTGGAACATTCCTTTTCATTCTGCCTTCCCTCTTAACCGCCCCTCCTCTCCCTTTTCCTTCTCTTCCGCACCACACCCCTGTCCACCTCGATGGCCCATCCCTCTCTCTATCTCTCTCAGGAGATATTTATAGCTTCCATTTTGGAGACTGGGGAATAATTCGCAGGGCCGCCATGAGGGTAGGAAGGGAGAAAGAGAGGAGGGGAATGAGGTATGGGGAATAGGAGGGGGATAAAAGTGAAGGAGAAGGATAAAGAGGGTTGAGGTGTAGCTTGGGGTTGGGTAGATCGTTGGGGGGGGGGGGGTGGCGAGAGAACGGGGGGTGGGTGGAAAGCTGAGAAAGGGGGTTGGGTAGAAAAGGGAAGTTTTGGCGAAGAAGAAGGTGGGTTCTAAGGAAGGATTGAGAGAGTAAAGGGAGAAGTGGAGTAAGGAAATGGAGGCAGTTAAGGAGGAGTGGGGCTAGGAAGGAGGAAGCGTAAGAGAAAGTGAAAGAGTGAAAAAGAGAGAGAAGGTTATTTCAGTAATTTGTGAGGGTGTAAATGTGTCGCAGACTCGAGGTAGTTTACTCTTGACGATACGTAGGTTATAATAAACTGATATCAAAGTTTTAGCGGCGAACAAAAATTAACTAAGCTATACAAATATGAATGTTTATTAGAATTAAATTTGGAAAATATTTGTTTATTCACTTGTGATTCTTTCCAAATTTCCTGACTGTTATTTGAGCAAAAATGTCACACATAAAAATAAAAATCTAGTAGTTGTATTTGTATTTTGGCTAATGTATCAAACAGATAAACATTTCTCGTTCTTGTTAACTTGATATAATGAAATAATTATGCAAGCAATTTTTTATGCAAAATGTTGAGATACTCCTGTAGTTAACCTAAATCCCTTGAAAGTAGCCACTCGAGAATAGAAATCTCTGAGATGATTATTTTAAAATGCGTTCTTATTGAAACGTAAAATTTCGTCCATTCACAAGATAAGATTGAGGTCTCCAATCAGCAATTTTTTGTGATTTTAATGAGGCAGATATTTTAGAATGAAAATCCGGACCAAAGAATAAAGCAATTCTGCTGTCGAATGCGCCTGGAAACGCAACAAAATGTCTGTCGGATTTAGATTTTTATTAATTTGATTAATCGCGAGGCTCTGGAGACTCTTAAAGGCTGCGCAAGGCCCGCGATGAGCAAAGTTTCGGCGAATTTCATTAAGTCTCAACCCCCGGTGAGGCAAAAGGTGGGTTCGTTCAAGTGTCTATTATTAAATTAAGTCTAATTAGATGCTGAAAAGTTGTCCAATTTCACGTGCTTGTCTCGAGTTCCTTGTCACGTAGTTGGAGGATAAAAATGAAGAAGGAAGGGGAGTAAAGAAACGAGAAAGAGTGAGGAGGGAAGAGAGGAAGAAAACGAAGAGGAATGGGGTGAGGGTACTGTAAGGAAGATTCAAGTTGCAAAGTATTTATAGACAGAGAGAAAATTGAACGCGACGAAACTTCTTTATTGAATCATGAGATTATTATGGCATTTAATCCTATGCTAAAGTTGAGAAGACATTCGAAAGCTTTCAAAAAGCAAACTTTATTGCTATTGTTAGACCGAAAAATTATTAGAATGTTTTACTAGCCGTAAATGGTAAACTAATGGAATCGGGAAGTTTTAAAAAAGTTTAAAAAATGAAACACAAGGAAGATATATATATTTTAAGAATTACAGTACATCTTAAGTGGGGTCGCTTTCATATTTATTGAACAAATTTTGATTTATATTGAATTTTTTCGTTAGATATGGACACGCCGCTTATGCTGATCGTACGCTTGAAAAACGTTTCGCATTAATTTTTTAAGACTAAACAAAAATTTAATTTTGGGTTTCAAATATTTTGTGTTAAAATTTATGAAAACTGCACATTTAGTTGAATTAATTCGAAATTCTTATATCTTTGGACCGGAATAATTATTGCATTTGCTAGAGTTTACGGTATTTTAAAGAGAAATTAGTCTTTGGAAAACCGTTTAATAATTCATAGTAAGAATTAAAAATATTTTGAGAAGGCAAAATGGAGTAGCAAAATATCAAACATGCACAGGAATTGATGAGTGGAAGTTATTTTTAGGTACTAAAGAGGAAAAAGATGAGAGCAAATATCTTTAATTTCTTGGATAAATTCTTTTAATTGAAATGAATTACTTTTTATTTGACAGAATCTTTCGTAATATTCATTGGGGAAATTTTCTCCCGGAGGAAGAAACGGAAAGGGTCCAATTTGAGAACTCTTTAATTATTCATGTTGATTACGGTGAATATCCTTTCTTTTTCCTTTTCGCGTTGTAAATAAAATGAGGTAGGCTCAAATTTATTTAGAGTTTCATAAAAAGTATATTTTTCTAATATAAACTGAAGATTCATCAATTTCATCACGCCATCACGATTTATAATTGTTTTATCTACTACACTTTTTATGCTGCTCACAATTTTTATTTTAATAAAGTAGATTTATGTTTACATTTGTGTGATAATTAATATAACAAGACAGGAAACCGTGATACGAAATTAAGTCATAAAGCAAACTGTTTCAAAATATACGTTATCAGTTCACTCATCTTGCATTGAGAAATACATTGATATGTATTTTTGAATCCCATTTTTATATACAACTTTAGAAAAATTAATTAAAGGATGCCGATTTTCTGTGCTTATAAAGCCGTCATTTTTAGTGTTTCACAATCAATATTAGTAACTGACACAGATAGAAATATGATAGAACCTCAAACGGACATGCTTGGTAAATGACTCGAGCAAGTTTATTTTTCACTGAGAACAAGATAAAAGACAATTTTTAATAGTCTATAAACTATTTTAACCTCTTTTGTAACTTCTTTAGCTGCTATTTCCAGCCAGGTTGGGCGAGCAATAGGTGTGAGGAAAAATTAACGAGGGATTCAGTCGCTGACTTTCATGCACCATTATCTCCCACATAACCACGGCAATGCCGCAAAGTACTCAACAAGTGGACCTTTTTAACCCTAAGGGTGCATGACTGAACCGATCGATCGGTTGGAGTGATGGTGAAGAAGAGGGGAAGGGTCAAATGGATCGAGGTCATCGCTCACCGTCTTGTAAAACATGCAAGCTTGCCGATCCTCGTCTTCCCCGTTGGGGCAGTCAATGAATCCGTCACAGAGCACGTGGTCGTCTATGCAGCGGTAGCGCCCCATCCGATCTGGCGTTGGACACGCGAATCTCTCCATGCCGTCCTCCGCGGGTGGACATTCTACGGGGGAAATAAAACGAGCAACATCACTACAAGTAACTTATTTATCAGATAAAAGTTGATTATCACTTCTATGGTGGCAATAAAACTGTCAATGAGTGATACTGGCATGTTTATCTAGTATCCTTGCACTTATGCACCTCTCAAAGCGTTTTACTCACATCTTATGCTTCACTCACAACTTGAGAATCGCTGAGTCCAATGAACGACCATTATATTAAAATCAATATGTCAACATTCATTTTGATAATTAAGCCACAAAATTGAGTAATATCTTCACTTCTTAACGTAAACACCATAAAAATTACTATAAGCAATGTAGTAACTAGATTTGTTTTCGAATATATCTATTTCAGAAAGATTCGTTAACATTCATTAAACCTAAAAAATTTAGTTCAAAATGCAAAATAAAGCGACAATTTTAAAAACATCTTCTTTGAGAAAATGTCCGTCAATGTTTATGGAATTTAATTAAAAAATCTTTCCGTATAATGTCTTCGTATGGATTGGAGTTAACTTATTCGCAAGTTTAAAATATCAATGGTTAAATGCAAAATAAACTTCAAAACTAAGATAAATCATCGTATTACTATGGTTGATAGAGGTAGGTGTCTTTCAGGATAGAATTATAACGATTCGTCTAATTTTCGCTTAAACATTACATCTGCCTGAGGAATGATAGATTACTTCCTATTAAGCCTATATATACATGCCTATAACAATATTGGGACGGTGTACTCCATGTCGGAGTACAATTTACAAATTTGTTCTTTGGGATTTCACATGTTCTCAGTATTTTTCGCTCAGATGAGTATTTAACGAGAAGCTAGCGAGGTACGTTGTAGAATACATATAAGTCCTTATGTAAAGTTGTCGTTATTTTTAACTAAAATTTCCATCGGTGGACAAATTTTAGTAAAACTTCTTAATTCCAAATTTCATCAAAATACCTCCTGCGGTTCCCGAGTTGAAACAAGAACATTGTAAACTATATACAGGTCTTCTTGTAAAGTGGTCGTAATTTTGTCAGATTTTAACAAAAATTGGAATTGGTCGACCAATTTTAGCAAAACTCCCTAATACCAAATTTCATCAAAAGAAGTCTAGCGGTTCCATATTTGAAACAAAGGAGCATTTTAGGTCTTCATGGAAAGTGGTCGTAATTTTTGTCCGATTTTAACCAAAATTGGAATCGGTTAACCAATTTTAGCAAAACTCTATACCAAATTTAATCAAAATACGTCCAACGGTTTTAGAGTTTTAACATACGGACGGACGGACGGAAACGACCTATTCTATATGCGTTCACTTCGTGCACTTAGTACAAAGAACGCATAACAAGCCATATGGCAATGATGATCTTGAGTTCAACAATATATTCTGTCGCCAAGGGAACCTTTAACTAAAAACGCAATATTTCAATAACATTTTGAATTCTTAAGCAAAATTCGAACGATTTCGAGCCGAAAGCAATATTCAATGACAAAAATAACAATCTTTGTTTATTTTTCTTTAAAATAGTCCCTATTTAAAGATCATAGGTTAATTATTTCTAATTTAATTTTGCAAAAGAATAAAAACCTGCAAGTGAAAACAAGATATTAGTAAGTGCTCTCTTATGGGGATTTACATAGAGTGGTCGGACAAAGAAACGGATTGCTCTTTATAAATTAATATGACTCAGACATCTACGTGTGCACAAGAAAATAATTAAACCATGCATACGTTGATTTATATAACGTATAATCAGCGATCTCTTAATTACCACTGATCATGTCTTCTTAAGCTTAAAATCCACCGTGTTTAGACTCGATGCCTTATCTAGATCAATTTTGCGGTTTAATCCATAAGGTGTGAATGATAATTCGTTTTTGTGTAACCTGGTAAACGGAAACGTTTTAAATAAAATGTAAGAGAACGTTACCAAAAGACATTTTTATTAAAATGTATCATGAAATGTTTGCGAGCAATCCTACCAGTATAATACTTTTAGGAAATGCATTTTCCTAACCGCTTTTAAAGTGTTTGCACATGAAGTACATCATCGTAATTATTCCTTGTTGAATTTGTTATCAGGTAAATGAATTCCATGAACTTACTGAAGCAAATGGACGAAAGTTAATCGAAAAGCAAATTAAGAATATGGACAATTGAAAATAATTCATTCTATTAAAATTATCGTTTTCCCTTCTTATAATACATAGGCATGTGATCGAGAGGTTTGAATTTTTTCATTTTGTTCTCTTTTGTGTTCTTCTGCGGGCTTCTTGGCATAGAAGCGTCGATGTCGCAGTGAATTTTAAGCGCCTTTGTCATTTTATCTCCGAAACGATACAACGCTATCAGGAGCACTTATGACCTTTGAGAGACCTTCAAACCACTGATTAAGCGCTTGTCGTCATTTTATAGTGGTAAATTTAACAAGCCATGGTCACTAATTTAACGAAAAAGTTTGGCGGAGAAAATAGGACATCGACCATTCACCGTGAATAGCCGTGGTGACGGCCAAAATTTCAACCCGGAAATATGAAAATTACACCTTGCTGACGGAGCGGAAGGTTGTAATTTCTCATCGCTCAAAAATTTCAAGCCATAGAAAGGAGTCAAATTTGATCTAAGGTGACCATTAAACACGTTAAAAATATTTTTTCGATCAATGTTTTTTTCATGTGCGCTTTGGTAAAAATCGCAGTTCCCTAGATGCACATTACGCTCGTATTTTTCCTTTTTTATTTAACGCTCAATATTGTCATCCACCCTTTTCTCTCGCTGTCAGACACATTATACCAACGGTCTGATTTTAGGACAGTCTGGGTCATTGAGTGGCGCATACGTGAAAGCGGAAGAGAGAGAGAGAGGGGGGGATAGAGGAAGGAGAAGATGAAGGCGATGGATAAGGTGGAGGGCATGAATGAGCCAGAGCCATGGAAAGGTCAGGGGCTATCGTTTTGAAAAGGTTAATGAATCCGACGAGAAACGGAAGGGGGTGAGATCGGACGAGGATGGTTTGTTCGAGGGAGGAGCGAAGTTTTTATCAATGACGAAGTAAATGGGGCTGATGCCAATGTGTTTTTTTTTGTTTTTTTTGGAAGCATGCTGGGGTGATCAACGGGATGGCGATGAACACGGTGAGTTCGTCCGTAACCAAGAAGATATAGCGAAGAACTAACGAGAAAGAGAGGTTGCGTTCCCTAATCATTTTCTTTTTACTTAACTACCTCGCCTTTTCGCCTTCATCTTTAGCTCCCCTTACTCCTCTTTTCCTGTTATTTCCACTCCACTCCCCCCCTCCCCTCGCGGGAAGCAGGGAGGGGAGGCAGGGGTGTGGCGTCTCTTTTTTCGGAGTTTCCCTTTTAGAAAAAACTCGCCGCTTTTATCTTTTCCAAACTTATTCGACGGTCGCTTTCAATTTTGCTGAGCTTCCTTTGGTGTCGGATCGGAGGAAAGGAAAGGGAGCTGACAGGTTAAAAAAAGTCTGCTGCGGAGATTGAGATGATGGGACGGGAGTGGTTTGAAAAAAGTGAAAGTTAAAGCCTGCATTATTACGCCCTATCGGCTGCCACGGATCGAAATCAACGTTGGATTCTCGTTTATCATCTCCGCGTGAGCTTTTTTTTACCAAAATAAGCTGCTTTTTTGTTATTATTACGCGCCTCACTTTCTAAGATTACTTTGAGCGTTGCTGCGAGTGCAATAATAGAAATTCAATGCAGTCTTCTTGTGATGATCATCAGAGATAGTTTTAGAGTTGTGATGAATCAATTCCTGATTATCATATGTCCAAATCAATACGTTTTATTACATGTACGTTTTTTAATTTGTACCAGCTGAGATTTAGCTAACATACAGAAACGCAAAAACGGAAGTTGTAAATAAGAATTGAGTGACATCGATGAAAAAAATATATATCGTACCAGAAAACAATGGGGACATTTTGATTGACAAGAAATCTGATCCTAACAATTTTATGGCAATATTATACTTGATATAGTGTAAGTTACGATCTTGTTTTAATGTTTCGCACCTGCAGATGTTAGAATTTATATGAGAAGATGGTTGATAAGCAAAAGTAGCATAGCGATAAAATAATATACTAGCATTGAAAACCGTGAAAATGCTTGATCTGCATTCTTACCTAATACATAATAAAAATAAAAGACATTTTGGAGGAATGCAATTCAAAATTTGTGCCCTTGAAAGCGAGGAAAAGTCAGAAACGATTATGCGTTTGTATGCTGAAAGATTCAGGCAATTATTTCCTTCAGAATGAGTAATGACGGAGAATATTTGAATAATATCATAATATTATTTATTCTGGACGAGCCACGGATAAAAAAATCTCACTAAACGAATTCTCCGTTCATTCCCTGTTGTGCTGGAGATAGTGCTATAGATTGCAATGAATAAAAAGAGAAAGCGAGAAGAGAGGGGAAGCGGAATTTGGATGTTTGCCGGAAAGTGTTGGATTTGTTACGCCTCGATGAGAAAAAAGCTGCGAGAGGCACAGATCGAGAGAGAGAGAGAGAGAGAGAGAGAGAGAGAGAGAGAGAGAGAGAGAGAGAGGAAACAATGAGAGCGAAATGGGAGTTGGTGTGCTAGAAAAAGAAGAAGCGAAACCCCAGGAAAAAATTGTCCACGTTTTTAGTTCCCAAAAATTTTCATTTTTTCTTAGGCGTTCGGTGATCTTCTCCCATGCGAAAGCGCCCCCGGGAGGAATGTAGCGGATGATAGGTGGTGTGATGGTGAGGAATTGGAGGGGGATATGTGTGTCTGACGGCTAGGGTGGGGAGGGAGGGGGGATCTAGAGGAGGCTTGTAAATTGATATACTCTTCTGGTGCCTCTTACTTCCTTGGTCTGGTGCCAGATTTCGGTTTTTCGAAATGGCTGTAAGATGGGTGGTTTGTAGTTGTTTGATATATGAAGGTTGGGAAGAGAGGGAGAGAGAGAGAGAGGGAGAGAGAGAGAGGGAGAGAGAGAGAGGGAGAGAGAGAGAGGGAGAGAGAGGGAGAGAGAGGGAGGGAGGGAGGGAGAGAGAGAGAGGGAGAATAAATACAATATAGTGTGAGATTTGTAATTGATATGAGAAAGATTTCGATACTCTTACTTTCCATTTCTAGGGCTGAATAAAAAAAGGAATGACAATTTACTGCGCGGCCATTCTAGTGATTACAGTGTGTGTTACAGTTGGCTCACATGAATATCGACAACCTTTATGCGATGAAGCCAAAGGAGGGGGTTTCACATACTGAGTTGCTAATATAAGTTGCATTATATTATTGGAATAATTTTCTATGTAATGCTTATGGTATATGAAGTGTTTGCTTTTAAATTTTAATCGTTATTACATTGTGATATTTTATTTGCAGTTTCATAAAATTTATAAATTTATTTGGAAGTCAATGAAGATGTAAAAAGCATTTTAGGATGTCTGTTGACGAAATAGGTGAGTTAGATTTATTTTTTCACCATATTAATTTTTTTATATATTCGGTGGATTGAATGCCGGCAAACGCTGAATTGAAATTACGGGAGCAGATTTAACGAATCTTGCTACCATTTCACATTAAGGTTGCTTTTCCTGAAATTATCGCCGCATTTGGTCTCCTTGTGTGCTATGTAGTAATTATCTTCAGTCGCATGCACTGGACATAACAGTATACGATGGCTCACTACGAGGCCACCTACAGGAACGCTAATGCCATTTCGGCTTTAATATCATCTTGGCTTATAGAGACTATTCTGTATCGTTTTGTCTCTCTCTTAACTTAAAAGCCTTCTCTCTTCTCAAACGCTTAGGTATCTGATTTTGCGATATATTGCATATATCAATGAGAATTGAACCATGATAATTTGGAAGTTAATATCTTTCCTACCATTGGAAATAGATATTTTGTTCAATGCGACTAAACATCTGCTGAGACATGTAGAGTAATTAAGTCTCAATTCAATATTTACCATGGGATGTACTTTGATTTTCCTTCATCTTGAAAAGGTCCTAATTAAATATTTAGATGTATTTGCCGTGGATATTTAACAAAAGGTTAAGGAACTGCTAGAAAAAACTACTGAAGATCGTATCATGCATTTCATTGTATTGAAAATGTTGACTTAAGACTTGTTAATACTCTTTGAAGTATTCATACAGCTATATTCTAAAAAAAATTCATAGTACACAGAGAAGAAATAAAACAGAATTCACTACAGCTTCAGCTCTGTGTAACTAAAGCGGAAGACTACCTTAAATAGTTGTTATAATAAAACGGAAAACGACATATCATTGATGAAAAATTTTGCCAATGACCAGAAAGCCATTTATTTTACACGATCATTGGTAAACGTATTACTTTGTCGAGATTTAATTTCACCGGAGAGACATTTTTTGAAGGTGACGTTACCTCCGACAACGTTCTCACGCGCGTCAGTCGGTTGAAAGGGGAAGGGTTGAAGCGAGAATGGAGGGCGCAAGGAGGAGTTGCCGGAGGGCTATGTGGAAGCGCGTCGGCCGTGTTAATAGAGGGAAAGAGCCAGAGAGAGAGAGAGAGGAGTTGTGTGTGTTTGATAGGGGTTGGGAGAGTAAGGCGAAGAGAGACGCAGGGGTGACGGGGTGAATTTAAGGAGCTCGCGGGATTAGTTCATAATGGCGGCTCTCATATTAGTTCGCCGCCGACCCCTAGGAGGTTTTACCTCCCTGAAACAGCTAACGCTACCGCAAAAGCTCCCCTCTCACGTCCCTTCCTCCTTCCACCCAAAACCCTCTTCTTCCTCTTTTCCTCCACCCAACGCACACACGACGTCCGTGTCCCTCAGAGAGAGTGAGAGATAGAGAGAGAATTGGAGAGTAATGCGTTCTCAGGGTGACGGGGAGAGGTGTGGTAAGGTAAAGGGGTAGGTGGAAGAAGGTGGGAGGGGGAGGGGAAGAGAAGGAGAAGAGGAGGGATAAGAGGTTAAGTGAAGATGTGGAAGTGAGCGAGAGACCAACCGCCGCGAGATTAATTTATTTTCGGATCCACGCAACGTTTCTCTTCCGTGCCGAAGCAAAACCCTTTTCCTCTCTTTCTCTCTCTTTCCCTCTCTTTCTCTCTCTTTCCCTCTCTTTCTCTCTCTTTCTCTCTCTTTCCCTCTCTTTCTCTCTTTCTCTCTCTTTCTCACGTAAGGACAGCGGTGTTTAAGTACGCAAGAGACGATCATATGATTGTTCGGGGGTGAGGAGCGTGGATCGGCGGGAGGTCGGAAAATGTTTTTGAAAGAATATCTACGGAGAATTAACGCACACCATCCCGTCGAGTGGTTTATGTGCGAGCGTGTAGATGGATTTGCAAGAATGGAGGAGAGTGGAGGAATAATGGAGAATAACGGGAAAAGATGACGGCGTAACGATAAAGCTCTATTTTATAACCGCAGTGTCTGTTCAATGGAGGTCTTCCGTTTTTTTTCGTCGCATTTTGCTATCTTGAGGGTAAAAACAGCGGTCACGATATCGATGATTTGATGGCAAGAGAAAGGTATAATTAAAATTTGTTTTACACCTTTAACTAGAAAAGCGAAGTTTTTTGTACGCTCATCAGCGTCAAACTGCCTTGCCGTGTTCTCATTACGTTTTCATCCTCCCTCCCATCCACTCTCTTCGTTTCTGAATCCTATAGTGACTGGCTTTGGACACTCGCCCTAATGGTACGTATTGTGCTCCGTTAATTAATCTCCTCCCCCATCTTTTCCAACCCTGTCGTTAGCAAATTAAGTCGCTAATCTGTGCTGCTTTTCAAGTATTATTTCGATCAATATAATAAATTTGACGGAATGAGGTTAAATGTAATCAGGTGATAAAATTTTCCACATGGAGTTAATCACACTCAATATAGGAACGCCAACTTAATACAAAGTGTTTTTGCTGCATGGGTTAATTCCACATTGTGTTTAAGCCTGTGTGAAATTTTCGTCGCGTTTCTGACAAAAAGGTTAATTCCACTTAGCACAGTGGATTGCGTTGCCGTAATAACGGATGAGGCCAAATAAATGTGGTCCAAAGTATATTTATCGAGTTTTAATTTCCCAAGCTCAAAATTAAATTACGTGAGGTATTAGAAATTGCAATATTCAACCAGAATTCATCCTACTTTGACGATTATTACGTGAAATATTAACAACAAAGGAAAATGTCGCCAGAGCGCTTGAGAATTAAGTCCGCCGAGAGAATACCTCTTTCATAGCTTGGCAACTCTTGATTTTAACGGCAACGGTAACAGTAAATGAGATTAAAGGAGTTTAGAAACACTTTAGTGCATGTTTGAAAAGTGAGGGTGGTTACAGTAACATATCTTTCGTTTATACAAGATCTCGTGTGTAGTCATAATTACAAACAGGCATTCGGGAGAGAGTGAGAGAGCAAGAGGAGAAAAGGAGTTAACTAAAGCGCAACGTAAATAAAAGTGCGTCTGCCATAAGTGGCTGGATGTGATGGAAAGAGAAAATAGGGTTTACGCCTCTTGAGGATGCAGGCTTCTCTAGCGCAAACACGATGCCAAATAGGTAGACGTATGGGTGAGTTTTTGCATAAGTGACGAGTAACGGTGTGTTTGGGACAGAAAATGTATAAGAAATTCCTTTGTGAATCCTGTTATTTTTTTGTGTTGGCTGAAAAAGTTTTGACCCGATGCTCACGAGGGATTTCCAAACACGCACGAAGGCGTTTGCTTAAAAAAACGCATCTGCCTTATTTCACGGAACGATTTTCCAAAAAAAATCCTCCTAGACTTATTTTTCGTCCCTGCATTTTTGAATAAAAATGTTCGAGGACATCATTAATCATCCTCCCGCATGATAAAGTAAATGCGAATCTTCTATAGAAAGGGAGGAAAAAATGGAATATGTATCTACGACGTTACGCACGATTGTGTCATGGAGTTTTTATATTATTTGGGAAGGAAAGAGAGAGAGAGAGAGAAAAAGTCCATTATAAATATTTTTATATCCGCCTTGCTCACGAAACGTATGTTTTATATCGAGGAATCGCGAATCGAGCAGCAAGAGAACTGCGTATCTGAGAAAGAATAAGGAAAAAGAATGAAGGAATATTAAGCTCATCAAAAAAGCCCTTAGTTTATCGAGAACATTGCTAAGATGAAATAAATGATGCGAAATTTGTGTCCGTCCGTCTTCCCGCCGCGGAGTCTCACATTCGGGACCCAACGACGGGGCGTAAAAACCTTTATATTTTTATAAAATCATTACTCTTCGCTCATCATCGTCGATCCATCTTCTTGATTAATTTAGAGATGACGTGACGTGTACGTGAAAGGAGAAAATAAACAAACATCTTCGATAGGAGTCCGAAATGGTCTCTGGGAAAAGTGTAGGAATTCGCAGTGGAAGAAAAGAGGAAAATGACGGAGCGAGGGAATATACAGGGTGTGGGGTGGGGGTATGGGATTACTTATCAGAGGAAGAGTTAAGCAGAGATAGGATGATGTAATGGATGAGATAGAGGATGAAGATTATATATATATATATATATATATATATATATCATCATCATAGGTAGTCTGTCCGTAGACAGGTCCGTGATTATTCTTGGTTAAACCTGGTTCTCCACATACTCCTATTTTCCGCTGTCCTCTTTATATCTTGATTACTTTCTTTCCCTTTCAAATCGTCTATCAGCTGAAACCTTTTCCTACCTCTTTCCCTTTTCTAGTTTTCCTTCTAACACGTCTTTAATCATACTCTCTCTCCTCAGGTAATGTCCAACCCAGTTAGCCTTCCTCTTTCTGATAGTCTGTATAATCATTCGCTTCTCTCCTATTCTTCGTAGCACTTCATCGTTTTTCATCCTATCTGTCCATTTTATCTTCAGCATTCTCCTCCAAGTCCACATTTGAAAGCTTTCCAAGTATTTGATGTAATTTTTCCTTAGCGTCCATGTTTCTGCCCCATACAATGCTATACTCCATACGTAGCATTTTATCAACTTCTTGCGGATATCTTCCCTTATATTCCCTGTAAGTAGTTGTTTCTTTCTCCTGAAAGCCGATTTTGCTTTTCCTATTCTAGTTTTGATCTCATCCGTACATTTTGCCTCTCGTGTTATGATACTTCCAAGGTATTTATATTCTGAAACTTGTTCTAATGGCTTTCCCCCAATAGTTATGATCAGATTCTCTTTACCCGATATTCGAATGACCTTGGATTTTTCTGTATTTATTTCCATGCCGTATTTTCTACCTGTTATCACTAGTCTATTTATCATTTTTTGTAGCTCCTCTTCCTTTCTTGCTATAAGTACTTGAACATCTGCGTATTTTACTGTTCTTATAATCCTTCCTCCTATTTTGAAATCCCCTGTGCCTTCTAAAGCTTCTTGCATTAGACTTTCTCCATATATATTGAATAGGGTTGGCGATAGGCAGCAGCCTTGTCTTACTCCTCTACCGATATTTACTCCGCAGGTGTCCACATTCTCAAACCTGACCTTTACAACTTGATTCTCATATAGATTCCTAATCAGTCTCCTGTCTTTCCAGTCTACACCTATATCCTTTAATATCTTCATCAACTTGACCCAATTTACTCTATCAAAGGCCTCCTGCCAGTCTACGAAACATGCGCAGATATCTTGACTGTATTCTATTGCCCTTTCTGATATGATTCTAACTACTCCTATAGCATCTCTAGTTCCTCGTCCTTTTCTGAAACCGAATTATTTCTTCTGCCTTTTTCTCCAGCCTTTTATTAAGAATCCTCGTGATGATCTTCGATGTGTGTGACAGAAGGCTTATTGTTCTGTAATCTTTACACTGCATTGCCTTTGGCTTCTTCTTTAGAGGGATCATTGTTACTTCTAGGAAATCCTGAGGCCACTCTCCCGTGTCGTAAATCTTATTAATTAATTTCGTGATCGCTTTTAGTCCTTCTGATCCTATGACTTTAAGTATCTCAGCCGGTATGCCATCGCTGCCCGTGGCTTTCCCCTTCTTTAGTTCCACTATCGCCTTTTCTACTTCGCTCTCCATAATACTTGGTTTAGTTGTCTTCTTCAATGTTTTCCTCATTTTCCAGTTCTATTTTTGCCGCTCCTGCCTGTTTGCTGTATAATTCCTTAATGTATTCTTCCCATACCTGTGCTACATCCTTTGTTTCTGAGACTATCTTCCCATCCGTATTCATAATTCCTTTACCACAAATTCCATTAGACTTCTTATCTTCTAATTCCAGTGCCCTAGCGTACATCATATCGTACCGTCCTAACTTCTCCATTTGTTCTATTTCATCACATTTTCCTTTTATCCAATTTTCTCTAGCTTTATCTGTTACCCTTCTCAACTCATTGTTTATACGCCTATAGTTGGCTCTACCTTCTTCACTGTTAACGTTTTTTCATTTTCGTCTCTCATCCATTTTCTCCAGCATTTCCTTCGTGATCCATGGTTTTCTGATTTTCTTCTCTTGTTTTCCAATCTCTTTATCCAAGGTATCCTTGATACTGGTTTTAATTTCATCCCATTCTATATCAACGGTCTTCGGTTTGTTTTCCAACTTTCTTAGGTTATCTTCCAACTTCATGCTGACTACATCCTGCCTTTCTTTCAGTTTTTCTAGGTCCCAGGTCTGTCTTTCTCTTCTCGTTTTTCTTATTTGTTTGAGCTTTGTACTCACGTCAAGTATTAGAAGGCTGTGATCTGAATCAATGTCTGCTCCTTGCAATGCCTTGGCGTTCTTTATGCTGTTCCTGAATCTTTGTTTTACAAGGATGTAATCTATTTGGCATCTCATTCTATCTCCTGGGCTTTTCCATGTGTATAACCTTCGTTTATGGTTTTTGAACCATGTATTAGTCACTACAAGGTCATTATTGATGCAGAATTCTACGAGTTTCTCCCCTCCTCGATTTCTCTTCCCAAGTCCGTATTGCCCGACAGCATTTTCTTCCTGTCCTTCTCCGACTATGCTGTTCCAATCTCCCATTATTATGCAGTTTACCTTTCCTCTTCCGTCTTCTTCGTAAATTTCATTAATTTGCTCATAGATCTCATCTATTTCTTCATCGTCATGAGCTGACGTTGGCATATATACCTGGATTATCAGCATGCCCACTGGGTCTGCTTTTAGCTTTATTGCCATCAGTCTATCGTTCGTTGCTATTATCTTTGACACGCTTTTCATCATATCTTTCCTAAGTACCAGAGCCACTTCCCTTTCCCCACTATTTCCTCCAGAATAAACTACCGTGAATTCTTCCGAGTCGAACTGTCCTTCTCCCTCCCATCTAGTTTCGCTTAGCCCTATAATGTCAACTCTATTTCTTCTCATTTCTTCTTTCAAGTTCTCTAGCTTTCCTGCCTTTTTCATAGTTATTACGTTCCAAGTTCCTATTCGTAATTTACTTTCGTCAAATGTTTTCCTCAAGGCAGTCCCCGCCCGGAGATCCGATTGGGGGACTATTTTACCTCCGGATTGTTTTACCTCGAAAGAACTCATATTGTCCAACCATATAATCTTTACTAGGGATTGTAATGTTGTAGTTTCCCTCTTGCTTTCCACATTGCAGTACTGTAGCCGTTCAAATCGTCCTGATCACGCCTACAGCTGTATTGGATATAGACCCAACCAACATAGATAAGCTACAACTTTAAAATTTGGCAGATATGTGTGGCTTTAGTACCCTACTGTAGAAAAGTATAATATTCTTAAGTTTGCAAATTTTAGGGATTGCTTTACTAAATTATTGTAACATAAGGATAGAACGAAAATCGGTGCAGAGGTGAAATCTTTAAAATAAAGAAATATTTCCATTGATGAAATATCTCTCTGAAAAATGAATGTTTGTTCAAGGTGAGATCAAATGATTTTAGAATGCAAGCCCCATTTACTAATAAGATATAGGATATAGAATATATATATATATATATATATATATATATATACACGAGTAATCGGTGCTTGCATACTGCAAGCATTGGTGCCCTATAACCACCACACCAAATTTCATTCTTCCTACTTTATGAAAATTACAGTAAATTAATTGCCATATATTCCGCAATGCTATTTACAGACGAAAAACTCAAATGTTGGAGTGCCTGGAGTCGAACCGAGGAATCCTACAGGAGTGGTCTCATATTATCCGAAGGCCTACTTATGATATCTAAAAACCCTGAAAATTTCAATATTCCTTTTAGTATTGTCTGCGCACCAAATATGTTTTCACTTTGCTTTTAAATGTCACGGTCTGAGAGTGGCGTCATGACACTAAGCTACTTTTCAGTTCGTGGCACTAAGCTCTCGTTCAGTTTTATTAACACGTAAAATAAATTCTCGGAGAAAAGCATTGTCTAGTATTCAGGACAGAAATATTGGGCCATTGTTATAAATTGTATAAAGTCACGTTTTTATGCAGTAAAAATCGAATAATTGGACTAATTCGGCACAGATTTGTGTTCGACTTTCGGGAAAAATAATCTTCGTTCATATTCCCGTCTTTTGATTTAGATTCAGGCTTTGTATCTTAATTGAAAGAAATTTAAAAATGCAATTATAAAAAGGCTTGTACGGATTTAAATGATTTTCTAATGGGACTTGAAAATGAACGTTTTGGGGTGTAAAACGACGCATACATATGATGATGTGATAATTTTAAATTAATTTTTTTATCCAGATACGTAGTAAAAGGCGCGGATGATGACAACATAATCATAGCACAAAAAATATCCTAATTTTACATAAATTTTAGTGTAACATATAGGCTATTGTGATTATTGCTTAATAAGGGCGGTCTGTGCCATGAAAACTGAAATTGGAAAACTTGGTCGCAAAGCCAATTGCCAGAGAATTTAGAAATACCGGATGGATGCCTTAATTTCGTGGAAAACGAAAACTATTATCTTATTTAAATGGGTAGTTTAAAAGCTGTCGCGTTGTTTACGAGTTCAGTTCTTGGTCTATGGTGATTTTTTAAGCGCTTGCAGTTTGCAAGCACCGACAACTCGTGCATATATATATATATATATATATATATATATATATATATATGGATGTCAACAAGGTGTGTTATTTTACGTGTGTCGCTTCGACATCCCCGGGGCCTCGCCAACCTGAAGTCGTCTGATTGGTGAGTGCTCACTGGGTTTCCTCATCCCAACACCTTGTTGACATCCATATATTCATTTTACCTTTCCTTTTCCGTAAGTTGTTATATATATATATATATATATATATATATATATATATATATATATATATATATATACACACATACGTGTGTGTGTGTGTGTTTGTATAAAAAGTAAGAATACAAGTGAATGACGCACCGTTCACTTTTTGTTAATTATTGCTCAAAATTTTCGGGAAAATTCAAAAATCGATAACTCGTTTAGAAAACACGTTATGTTCAGTTATTAGCATTAATCCATCACTTAATAAACGGTATGCACAGTTGCATGAAATACCGAAACTTACTGGTGTGACGTTTTTTCCAATTTCGAATCTAATCGCGCCATAAAAATAAGCCTAAGTATGTCATAGAATCGACATTTAATGATAGTTAATGTTAGATAAGGAATCTACCATAAAATTAATTCTACCGAGCTCTTTCGTCTAAGGTAAACGAAGTCCGTTAAAAAGATGCCCATTCTTATAAAGAGAAAACGATAACTCTTTCCATTTCGTTAAACGGGATAAGGAAGGAAAAGAGACAGAGGCGAAGAAGTACCGAAAGCGGGGGAGGAGAGAAAAGAAGAGTGCAGAAAAAGAGGTTTGTGTTGTGGAAGCAGTTGCGCCGTCGGCCGGGAGAATGTCGGCGAGAGGTTTGTTTGGTGGGGAGGAAGGAAGGAAGGGAGGCGGCGAGATTTGAAGCAAAATAAGAGATGGTGGCAGTTTCTTGCTATAACTTTTGTAAGTGTCGGGAGGGAACGATTGGTGGGTGATGTCGGGTGAGGAGTACGGCGGAGTAGGATGAGTTTTACGGATGTAAAGAGAAAGTGCTAGTGAGATGGGTGGTCCGGGGGTAAAGGGCGGAATCGGCGCAATTAGCTGTTTGTCCGCTTCCATAAACTCCTTGTATCCTAGACCCAAGGAGTCGTTAACGTTGTTCGCCACTTTGTCGATGAAGAATGGTAGGGTGAAAAATAGGCAAAATTTTTATTTCGAGAAAAACACGTTCGGAAGTATTATTATTTTTTCCATCCGGCGACCACTGGGCGTAACGAAGTAGCGGCATTATCTACCGATGTGACCACCTCCGATGGATGTAAGAGGAATGGGACACGGGGAGGAGACGGTGTGAGGAAGAAGAGGGAGAGGTGAAAGATATGGATAAAAGAGAGGGAGGGTTATGATGCGAGTTAGGGGGGGGGGGGCGGCGGAGTGTAACGGCTTGGGGGTACCCCGACTAAAGGTAGGAGGGTGGTGGCGAGGAATTGGGCGAGGGGAAGAAAGTGAGGGAGAGGGAAGAAGGGAGGAAGAGACATGTTGGCTGTGCGGAGGCTCTGGAGGCGAACACAAACTACTCTGGCGCCGGCAGACTTTTGCGGCCGTTTGAGGAGACAGAAGTGTAGTGATATGGACGCGACTCTCAGTCTGTGTGGAGATGGCGAGACTGTCTGTGTGTGTATGTATGTGTGCGTGCATGTGATTCGAGGTTGATGGGGTGGGGGATGCGAGAGAGTGATGGAAAGAGGATAGGAAAGGGAAGCGACTGAGATACCCGAGCAAGATGGGGCGAGGGACGTAGGCAAGGGGAACAATCGAAAGGAGAGGAAGGTTTTTCCCGAAGGTGTGTTGGGCATGTGGTTTTATCTCGGATTGGTGGTGGTGGTAGGCAAGGATGCGGGAAGAGAGAGAGGGAGGGGTGGTTTTCTGTGGATGGATGTAGAAGGAAAGGGAGGATTTTTTCCGGGGAAAGTGGAGTGAGGGTGGAAGAGTTGTTGTGGTGCCGATGTGACTTGGGGGTGATTTAGTGAGGGGATGAGGAGGAAGATGGAAAGGGACGATCCAGAGGTTAGGGGAGGTATCGTAACGTTTGGGAGACGGGAGTAATGGGGAGACGGAAGGGCGGAAAAGAGTAACCTGTGAAGGGGGAAGGGAGGGGTGAGAGAGACTTTTAGAATCGGTGGGAGTGAGAGGGAAGGAAGGGGAGGATGAGGGATCGGGGAGTGAGACGAAGAAGAACTCTGGATCCAGGGTAGGGGTGCAGCATTGGACGAACGACTTTTACGGAGTGAGAAATATGCCCTCAACTTTTCTTTTCCTCCTCTCCTGCTGTCATTTCCTACTCTCCTGCGTCTCGTCCAGGCATTTCTACTAGCTCTCTTCCTCTTCCCTCTCTACCCCTCAGTCTCCTTGCCCTTCTTCCATCTTCACCGTAAGCATCGAATCCTATGCTCACTTTGTCTCTCTCTTCCTTATAATTTTACGTTTGCACGTGTGTGTGTAATCTTCGCATTCTCATTATTACTCCGTCTCGCCGTCGCACGCTATTTCACCTGTTTCCCCCGATTCCTCTTCTCCCGTCGTTTCGCATGGGATCTGGCCCTTTTCCATCCCTTCACAAAATCTCTACTTTTTGTTGCGCACTCAGCTTCTCCGGAATCGCTTCCACTCTCGTCATTTCTACTCCATTGATTTATCTCCTCCTTATTGCACGTATCTCTTCTTTGTCTCTTTCCCTATATTTACCCTTTTCATCCATCCTTTATTGTTTTGCCCTCATTAGTTCCGTTTGTGTAGCAATCAGCTCCGTTGCCCTCGATGTTTAATCGTCAGACTGACGCTAATTTCACTGTGAAGGGTGGGTTGGAAGGAATTGGTCATTAATAATTGACCATCGCTTGGTTTCCATTTCTATAGAGGACCTTGCCTTTGTTACGAAATTATAATCGCAGTCTTCTTTATTTTAAAAATCTTGTCTATTGAGGCTTTTATTTATTGGTTTAAAGGGGAAAAACAGTGGTGGCCTTCACAGGTATAGAGAACGAGTGGATATTCATGGAATTCGGTAATATCACTCGCGATTCGACTTCGGTGTATGTGTTGCTGAGCGTCTAAGTGTTCCATTTGCTACTAAAGGAGCCAGTGAGATATTCAAATCGCTCGCAGCCCTCATTTAAAAGTCATAGGTAATAAACATTTATTTTATTATCAACAGAGAAATTATTTAAATGTTAAATTATGTGTGTTAAATATCGCTATTTTTGTTTCGCTATTTCCATCAACAGGCTACAACTTTTAGAAAGGTTTTTCAAAAGGTATTTGGGAAACATTTCTTACTTTTATTCGTGTTTATCTAAAAGAATCTATTACAATAATTTTTCTAGTTGTTTGAATTATAAAATTATATGTGCGTCTAGTACCACACAAAGTTCTATCTTACACCAAATTTTATTATGCAATCGAGGTGAAAAGAAAAGATTCCTCTCAGCTTGAATCAACTCCTTTTCTTTGCTACCTCATTTCTTCTCTTTTATCTTTCTCTTTCCTCTTTTTCTTTCCACTTTCACTGTAAAAGGAATGCTTTATTGGTGTGGTCAACAGTCAAATAAAAGGAGCGAAGAGCCATCTCTCTGCCTCTCTCACTTTCACCATTTTGCTGATTTTTCTTTCGTGTACTTCTCTAAATTACCTATTTATTATATTTTTTACCTCACCTTTATTTACTTCAGTAAAATATCTTCAACTTCACGATTAACTATTATTTTTTTACCTCTTGGATCTTCAGTAATTTTTTCCAGGATTGATTGCATTTGTAAAACAACTAAAGGAACATACGAATGTGTAGCTCTCCAGTTTTTTCTTTACCGTTGAAAACACATGCCAACATCATTAATAGGTGCTTAATGATCAATTTTACCGAAAATTAGCCGATTTTATTCATTTTTTTATTACATGTCTTTTTATCACATTTACTTCGGTTCAGTCATCGAAAAGTTACTTCTTATCATTTTTGCTATCCTCTCCTAAAATGTTTATACTGTTTTCAACGATTTCCTTCTATTCTTATACTGTACTACTTAATGTCGTGTTATAACTTTATTTAGATTGTTTGAGGAGATATTTCTTAGCTACCTTGTTTCCTGTTAAAATAAAGTGGCTGACTAATGCAGTAATGTTAAGTAAAATTAGATCAAATTGAATGATACGAAATTAATTAGCAATTTGATTTATTATTGCATAGGTGAGGTCATGCCACTGCTTACCCATATCACTCTATATTAGTTTGAGTGGTAAAAAAGTATGCAATTTATATACTATACGACTAGAAACCATTTTTAAATAGCTCGTAAGTTCTCCTTAATTGGGTTGTTTTGACTTACTTTATTAAAAGATTTTTTCTTGGTGTTAACTATTATCACCACAAAATCAGATAAGTAATGACAAGGGTCGGAACGGCGACAGGAGTAGGAGCTCCGTCAGAGGCGACAAGAAATAAAGTGGTCTTCTCGTCCCTGAATACCCAGCGCAAATTCCGTCTCTTTCCAACTCCGCCTTTTTAATGCATCTCTCTTTTCACTACGGATCCGAAAAATTTGCGAGTTTTCCCTTGGGCATTAACCGTGAGGAAAAAGTTACCTCTTTTTTCCTCGAGGAAAGACGACATGGCCAGGAAAGTGTTGAGAATAGTGGCAGCGGTGGGAAGGAAAAGAAGACAGCGGAGCCGAAGGAAAGAGGAAGTGGTGATGTGGGTGAGGAGAAAGGAGCGGGAGAAGCGGGAAATGAAAAGTCTGGGGGGGGGGGAGGGCAAGGAAGGGGTGGATGGTGAGAGAGAGAGAAAGAGGAGTGGGTAGGCGTAGACGACGGCTGGCTGGTGAAGGGGAGACATCTTAAGCACTCTATCAGCATCCTCATACGTTACCCTCTCCTTTCTTACGATTCACCTTCCAAAAGGGGCATATCCGGAGTGGTCTGTCCGCTTTCTGCCCACCATCCTCCTCCTCCCGACTTAAAAATCCCTTTTTTTCTCTCCTTACTTAGGTCCTAACTATTTTTCCTCACCCATGTCTCTCCTTCCCTCCCAAGTTTCCAGCCTCGTCCTCTCTTATATTACCTGACCTTCCATTATACTTCCTTTCCTTCCCTTGACTTCCACGCCAAAAAAAGAACCGTTCTTTCGAAACTCTCGACATTCTTGCTTCATTTTGCTCCTTGAACCTCTCGCCCTCCTTCTCTCACTAAAAATCTCCCTATCTTTTTTCCCCAACCCTTCCGTCTTCTCAACTTTTTTATATTTCGAGCATTACTTTTTTCGCTTATGCCTCTCTTTCTCTCTCTTTTTATCTCTCGTCATGCTTTTAATTTTGCCCCAATGCGGAAACGTTCTTTTCTTATCTTGTCGGCTATGCTGGTTTCTCCCGTACGGTCTTAATACCTTCTCTCGTCCACTCTTTCATCTCTTTATATACTTTTCCCTCCACACGTAATGTAGTTTCGTCTCTCTCTCTTTTCCTCCCATCCTCATCTCAAGACCGGTCCCGACTTTCCATAACCTTCACACTAGGGCCGTTTCATCGCCTTTCTTAGAACTTTCACAATTTTTTCCGTCTTTTATATTTTATCCTGACCTTCAATTTTTTTCACTCCGCTTTCCCCCATCTACTCCGCCACCTAGTCTGTGTTATGTGCGTGTGCGTGTGGTAACTCACACAATCACCCTTTCAGAATCTCCACAATTTTTCCCCCTTCCTCTTGCTTCTGCGCCGAGAGCTCGCTCTCTTCTCTTTCCACCTCCTCCCTCCATATTTCATTGCCGGAAATTGACCACAAGGACCGTGGAGTAGGAAGGAAAGAGGTTTGGTTTTTTTTAAGGGGAGGGATCGTTGTAGGAAGGTAGGGGGAGAATGGGATGGGAAGTAGAAAGGGTGGGAGGATCGGAGGTGTAGCATGTCGTGGAGGGGTGGCGGAGATGGGTGGGGTGAAGTGGATAAAGGGGCGATGATGTAAGAGGCTTCTGGGTGCTGGTTGTTTGTTGATCGGATGGGGTTAGGAGGAAGTTTGATCTAATCCACTCTCATCCTCACCCCTAAAAAACTCCTTTCCAATACCTCATCCTCTTGATGATGCTTGAAGGAGAAACTGTTGGGCCTAAGGAAAGTGGATGGTGAAGAGAGGATGAGTTTTTCGGAGAAGACTATGACGAAGAAAATCAGAAATATTTTTTTAAGGGTTCGCACATACGCCTGCTTTGTTTTGTTTTACAAAAGGTCACGCTAAGCACTTAGTATGGATTATAAAAACTTTTATCATTTTAATTAAAAATTAAACCCATTTTCATATCGATCACATCCTTTGGGCGAGAACGTACGTGCCATCTTTGTGATTCTTCTTGTTTGATTTCGCTTTCTCGTACTTTCGATGATTTTACTTAAGTTGAAAGGTGGTATGTTACACACACGACGCCATCGACGTCAGCGTGAGAGCTTTTGCGAGGTTGGTAAATGTGTATATTTTGTTCATGAAATGACTCAGGTGGTCTCAGTGAAGAACTAAGGGAAGAACATTCGCCTCGTGGTGTTTTGGATTGCTAAATGGCAGACCGGCTATGTTTTTCGCCATTTTGCATCAAACTTTGAAATCAGATTTGCTATATAGACTTGTGAAATTAATTGACGGAATATCGCGTCGAGTTGTCCCATCTCTTTAAAACGAGATTTAGTAGGTTATACGTGGGAAAAAGAGAAGAGAAAGTTTCAATCATTCATTTGTTAGCGCTTATATTGACAAATTAAATATTCGCCTCACTAAAAGCTCGTACGTAAGCGTGAGAGGAGGAATTTTAAATTATCTTTTCAATCATTGCCAGATCAAACGTGAGTGACTATTTTTCTTTAAGCTTCGAATGTAGTAGTAAACGGTCATATTTTCATTTTCTTAAACACGAATTATTCATCTATTTTAGTCGTGCATCATATTTGATGGCGTGCCCTTTATACTCGCTCTTGACCTTCACAACATTTAATAATCAGTTAGTCGTTTGAGTTAAAACGCTTTATATGAAATGCGTTTGTTCGTCCCCAAGGTGCAGTTCAGGGACCGAGAGACATTCACTTTTTATACAAAGGGAGGTATATTTCCCTGGTCATTCTGAATAATACGTAGAGTTGAAGACATCTCACAAATTGTCGGCCATCTGGCACTAGCAGCTTCTTTAACATACACTTAATGACAGAAAGTATCAAAGTAAAATGTGTGATAATTATAATTATTATAAACACGATGGCGTTAATTTCGTGCGACTTAAAATATATTTGAGGCTGTCTGTTGGCAGAAAAAAAACCTGTTGTCAAGCTACAATATTATTTATAACTTCATTATTCACGTCATCATAATAAGAAAATTTTAACATTCGATGGCAATTACTTTCATTGCCATTTAAGATTTTGAGAAGGCGTACAGTAGACCACATTCCTTAGATTGTGAGATACATTCATGCTTTTTAGAAACTTGTTTTTAGTATACGAAACGGGATAATATATCTTTTTAGAAACCTTGTTTTAATATTTGAAAATCAAATAACAAAATAGAAATGAAATTTTTCCCGACGCCCTATGGCGCTGGAGGAGAAGTTTATAGCGCGATGTGATTTCCCGAAATTCTATGAACAGAGTAAATGCTTACCGACGCCAGTTTGTATCTGTTCAAAGTGTCGATTAGCACCACCTTATTTCTCTATTTGTTGTTTTAATTATGTTATTTCACCACTTCTGCATTCCTTAGGCTATTCAATTGCCCGGTTTGGTGATTTTATTAACTACTTTTAACATCGTGCAAAAAGGAGACCTTTTATCAAAATCGAGTGATATTTGGATCGGCTAAATGCCACTATGACGACAATTATTGTGAATTTCAAATTTTAAAGCCTTTGAAACATGCAAAGTTATCATTTTGATGCTTTTTTATGCTTCAGCGGAATTCACGAGAGTTGAAACACGACAATTAACCAATAACCTTTTGAGGGAAATAAGAGTATATTGTATTCTTTGATATTCTAAAATTATTCCTCACTGACGTCTGTTTTAACCGTGTTTTAAATGGATTAATATGGACTTTGGGTATGAACGCAATAGCAATTTGAAATTGAAATCATAAACAGGCAAACAGCATAAAATTTACTGCTTGACTTAGTTTTGATACTTGCAAATCTAGCGCTAATTTAAAATTGAATGTAGGGAGTGGTTAACATAAAGTTTGCGAGAGGATGCATTCGTGCAAAGCTACTCTCTGTGACATATAATTTTAAAATGATTTACAATTAATAAATCGAATTAGTTTTGTTGAAATTTAATTGAATTCAGAATGCAAAAATGAAATACATCGGTGCGTAATGATGATCCTTTTATGTGATGGATAAATGATGAAATGTTTTTCTCAATTAAAATTAGTCACCTATTTATTTGATTGCGATTTTTACCTTGAATTGCAAATAAAAAAGTAAATGAATAAAAATATAAGAGATTTTAAATAAGAACGTGATTTAAATTTGTTTATACGCCGTATTTGTCGCATACTATTCTCATGTCTTTAAATGTACCCTAATATGCACAATTCAATAAATTGTAGATTTCATGTATGCATTTAAAATTTTGAATTTCAAATAAAAATTTATTCCAGAAGCTAAACAAAAATCTCAAATATTCTCTTTTTCTATCTTATATTTTATAAGGTAAAGTTTATTCAAAATATCTTAACAGAATTGATATGGCATTTTACTGTTATAATTACTTAGCTACATATCTCTATTTAAGCTAAAAGTTGCGAATAGAGAGACTTTCTCCGAAATAATTTTTTGATCTTCGGAAATAACACTCGCGAGTACTAAATGGAAGATTGATTTCCTCGCAAATTGAAATTTTTTTCACAAATTTTGACAGAAGAATCTTAATCTATTCGTTAAACTAAAATTCTTGCAAATAAAATACCATATACTAAATTTAATCAACGTGTCTCCTGTGGAAAATGGCGCCCGACGAATACATACTGACAAACAGGTCGATGCTAATAGACGGCTTTTCATTTAGAAAACGACCGTAAATAAGGAAAAATATGAATTAAGGCGATTCGTGGCGTTGGGAGGAGGGAGACGAAGGGTGTCGTGGAAGGTGAAGGTTGTCACGAATTGGTAATGACAGGAGGAAAGAGAGAGGAAGATAGAGAAGGAGAAGAAATAATGACTAAGGAAGGAAGAGAGAAAGGGTGAGGAGGGCTGGATAAAGACCGATGGAGCCTTTTTCTGCGTCTCAAAAGAAGAAAAGAGTTAGCGTCGTTTACGTGGATTCCTGGATAGAGAGGGTAGGTAAATTGAAATAAAGGCCACTCAACAGGAGTTGATGGAAACGTTAGTCACTCGGAGATCAACCGACGTTTCGCAGTCGGCTCTATACTTGTGGATGGCTGGAGGTTTTGGATACGCTCGGTAAGAGTAGAAAGTCTTATTCACATGTAAGGGGAAGGCACAGGCATGGGGACCTACGATGTACTCAAAACGCACGAATGTAAAACAAATCCCCCTAAAATCGCCTTCATCTTGCATAAAACGACCGCTGGACTCGAAGCAAACCTTACCTGTGCACTCAACCAACTGGGAATCCTCTAAAACACCTTAAAAATATATAACGATGCATTTTATAAAAACCTTTCTAGTATCAGAGACTGGAAAATTACCCCCGAGGGTGACTCACTTGTATCTGAAATGCGCACCTGATTTACTCTACCGATTTGCGCTAAAAGGAGTTATCTGGTTCATAAATACATTTGATCGCCATTGGTACTATAGCTCAGTATGCTTAACGCGTAGCATGTGATTAATTAATCTGAAATATTGTTTTATCATTGGTCATAGTTTTCCTTCAGTTTCAAACGATTGCAAATATTTTGCACCAAATGATATGTTAAAAAAACCCTCAATGATACCACCTGATCGCCACAAGATTGGTAGATTTATAAATTCTATTGAACATGCAGTATTATAGATATCGGCAAAGCAAAATGGAGAAGGGAGTATAATACGTATTATTACAAAAAAAATGGAGATATTTCAAGTAGGAAGGAAGAGAGGTAAAACAGAATTTCAGAAAGAATAGCAGTTTTGAAGGATACAAAACAGCCTGTTCTCAGACATTGGTTGGGTGCAGGTGAGTAGATCTTGTTTGGTGTCACCAAGGGATAAATCTCGTCTGCTGTGTCCTTTCACTTTTTCCATGGTTGGGAAGTCTTTCTTTTTCCATCCTCTACATCTCTCTCTCCCTATCTCTCTCTCCGAATCCTTTCCTATTTAGTTCCGTTTAAGAGAACCCTTCTCTTTTCCTGTTAGCCTCCCAAATTGGTGGTGCTTGAATTCTGGTATTTTTTGACCTAATACTTCTCTCCGACTCTTTTCCTATTTAGCTCCGTTTAAGAGAACCCTCCCCCTTTCCTGTTAGCCTCTCAAATTGGTGGTGCTTGAGTTCTGGTATTTTTTGACCTAATACTTCAATCCTCTCACTTTCCTCCTTTCGCTTCTGTGAAAGGGGGTAGAATAAAATGGAATATGAGAAAATGGGAACCAGGGGAACTTGATGAAAGAGGTAGTCTTAGAAAGTAAAAAGAGGTAGTGAGGTTTTGTGAAAAGAAAAAGGAAATTGCGGTAAGCGGAAGGGGAAAATTCCATTCAAGAGAATATTTTTACTATTTAAGAAATAAGAGGATATATGTATATTCCTAAAGAATAAAATATAAAATAAGTAAAATGCTGGGTAGTATAATGAGGAGACAAAAAGAATGGAGAAGATGGAGAGGTAGACAGGTCGAGGAAGGAGAAACGGTGCGAGAAAGAAAAAGGAAAAGGATGTGAAAAGGTTTTCCGAAAAAAAGGAAAGTGAAGAAATTAAAAAAAGCAAAATAAAAGGAAATATAGGCGAGAGAGTAGTAGGTGATGAATAGTTGTTGAGTGAGTGCGCGCATTTGGTGTACAAAGGCTATGATCGAGGACTCTTGTGGTCTGACGAACCTGATTTACCGGTCTCCATATAGTCCTCCAAATCGTTAAGTTCTCCCACGACGATTCATGCGCACAAGGAATTGTGGGTAAATTTAGTGGAAGATGTGGAATGAGAGAGTGTGTGTCATTGATCCGCTATTTTATCCTCAGAGAAAGCGAGACGCTTACGGGGATGTGCTTGCGTCCGGAATATGAGAAATGCTTGTTGGTTGGGGCCTCTAACATAATTCATTTGCCCTTCTCTGTACGATTCGTCGATCCATCTCGATAGAAATGGATTCGTTTCATCAGGGTATCAAACACTTTCGTAGCGCATGGTATTTTGGACGATTTTATAATTTAGGTGAGCGTTATTTTACGTAATTGTATCAGTAAACAGTCACGGTTTGTTTATTCAGCGTATATTAAAAGGTATTGTAAGTTTATGCTAAGGCAAAGTAAAAGTATGAAAAGAAATCGTCAATCATATTTTTATTTTAAGCTATTAACTTATTAAACATAAACAGTTAATAAAAGTAAAAGATTGCTCTTGATTATTTATATTTAAAAATTATTTTCCCCGATATACTGTTATGGTTACAACTATTACAGGTTAGTGCCATTCTACTTCACCATAAATTATAGATACGAATTGTCGGTGCTTGCAAACTGCAAGCGCTTAAAAAATCACCATAAATCAAGATCTGAACTCGTAACCAACGCGACAGCTTTTAAACCACCCATTTAAATAAGATAATAGTTTTAATTTTCTGCGAAATTACGGCATCTATCGGGAATTTCTAAATTCTCTGGCAATCGGCTTCGCGACCAAGTTTTTCAATTCAAGTTTCACGGCTCAGATCGCCATTTTTAAGCTATAATCATCAAAAAGACAATAGCCTATATGTTACACTAAAATTTATGTAAAATTTGGATATTTTGTGTGCTATGATTATGGTGTCATCATCCGCGCCTTTTACTACGTATCCGGATAAAAAGAAATAATTTAAAATTATCACATCATCATATGTATACGTCGTTGACTGAAATCAAATGAGTTATAATGCAGTCTAAGCATTAAATCACTGCTCTTGTAGTATGGAAAATCAATTCCCATTGAAATGCATTGGAGTCGTTGCTATGGTAGTTAATATTTTTCAGTGTTGAAGACCAAAAATTTTCCATAATTTTATGATTAAAATCAACTTTTTACGCAAATTCAGTATGGATTTGAATTTTTTCTTCAAGAAAAATAAACTTCATTCTTTCATCCACAGTATGGTGCATGTCCAGACTTTGCATATTAATTTAAAATAATTTAAAAAACCAATTTTATGTACCACTGCACAGTTTTCAATTCTTTTCCTATGGTTGTTTAAAATTGGACATTGGGGTAAGAAGCATCCCTTAAATATAAAATTTTCTGGAATTTCGGATTTTTTCCAAATGTTGTACCAAATGATCTATCTTCATGCCAAATTTCAGCTCTGTAGTATTTCTGAAAGTACCTAAGGTTTTATATGTATATATATACATATATGCATATATAAATAAATAAATATATATATATCCTATGTGTCTAAGAAGCAGCTATTTATAATGATGACATGAATTTAAGAGCATATTGTTTCTTTTCCGTTATTGATTCAATATGCACCAGCTCAAAGTTTCTTAGTGCCAACAGATAACTCGCTATAATGTTGCGTTTTTTTAACCGAATCAAAAATATATGTTAAAATAAACGCAGCAAAGAAACTGTTAACGAAAACAATTATGTCTAAATATCTGTATCTCGCTTATTGGTGTGACGACTGTAAAAGAAACTCAAACGAGGAATAAATTGCGAAAGAGATTATGTAATGGGGTGTCTTCATAACCTGATTGGGAAGACTTTCACGAAAACAACAGGTTAAAATTAATTTTGGGAATGGGACTCCTTTGTCTGTTGCCGGTTGCCCATTAACTTTGTCTATGACGCGTATTTCAAGCTCATTTAAGAGGTTTAATTCGTTCATTATCTTGTGGGTTTCACGTTTAACTAAGATAAATTATGGAAAATACCCATGTTTACTAGTCTAAACAAAGCCAAGGTGCCACTCTTGTTTTTGTTTGCTTACAAGGAGCTAAAATGACGAAATAAAGAAAAAAGCCGCGAATTAAAAAATGAACACGTTAAAAATAAAACAATGATAGAATTTCACAAAAGATTTCAAATAAGATATGCGTTAGTACATCTCCTGAGTTTATAATCGTTTGAATTTGTGTTTAATAATTTTTATTTAGTGATTTTTTAGTAGTCAATTTATGGTTTCATTTAGCGTTATTTATTAAATGTTAATTATTTCTTTACCTGCATTTGGATTAAAATGGGCAACAATGATAGGAATTATTAAAAATTTATATTACTGGTTACGAAATTATACGTGTCATTCTTAAAGTAAATAATATTTTCGAGCAAATTTCCATTTGGATTTCAAGGATATCCATAAGAATAGCGTAAGACAGAATTGATGATAAGGAAATATGAAAATACATTAACCATTCTTGCATTGCATCATTCCTCTTGCAAAAACCTTGCGCTGATTCCAATTCAACTCCGAGCGTAAAAACTCGGGAATCGCCCTCTTAACCTCTCCCCCTCCAACCTCCTCCTTTGTTTACGTTTCAAGACATCTTCACCTGCTCCACTCAACGACGCAATTTCTACTTTCTCTTTCATGTTTCCTCTCTACACTTTCTTTATCTCTCTCTCTCGCACTGTCTTCTACAGTCTTTGACTCTCCTTGTCTTTTACCGAATTTTCTTTATCATTTCTCTTTCTTAGACTCCTCTTCTCATTGTTTCCCTTTTCATCTTTATTCTTACTACTTTTACCTTGGATTTACGTTTTCATCTCCATATCCGTCCATTTTGCTGTCTTTGCATCATATATCTTAACTTTCTCCTGTTATTAATTTCTCTCCCATTTTTCTTGTTCTTTCTTTTCCCTTTTCTCTCACACTTATGAATTCATTTCGTTTTCATCTCCCTTTCTCCCCGTATTTCTCTCTCTCGCCTTCTCTCTCTCCCTCATTCTATATTACCACCACTTCGACTCCGCCCTACACCATGAACCAACTTTCTTTTGACTGCCTGTGTTTGCGCTCAGCATCGCTTTAATTCCCATGGTCTCCCGTCAGCTGAAGCCTGACGCCCAAGGTACACCTCGCCAACGGGGCGAAGAGCTCCCATGAATAATGCACGGTGTTTAAGGAGAAAGGATGGAGTGGTGCGGAGGAGAAGGAGAGAAATCGAGGTATGGAGAAGGGAAAAGATAAAATGAAGAGTATTTTTGAGTGAAGAGAGAGAGAGAGAGAGGGAAAGAGAGAGAGAGATTGGTAGGTGAAAGCTGTATATGATGGAAAGACTATAGCGGGTGTCTGGTCGACACATTGTGTGTCTCAGCATATTTGGATATATATTCAAAGACCCATACATAATTCACACATACATATGCATTCATACATATACACTGTGTCAGACAGGAGGTGGAAAATCACCCAGTAAGGCAATATTAAATTCATTTAACGACGCTTCTAAACATAAATGGAGCTGCTTTAATAGGTTAGTGTCCCGACCTCGCCTTTTTGGCGATTTTGTTAGCATGGAGAGAGTGTAAAGATTCTGTTTTAAAGGATTTTTTTTTCAAAATGGCCGATTTTATTTTGGATATGTCGAACCGCCATTTAGGAAGTATTTTAATAGGAAATATAGAAGAATTGCTATGACTAGGGGAAAGGTAATTTCATTTAGAAATCAAATCACTCTATACTTTACATGAAGTTGTTTTATCGGTTATCACTTGCTCATGGAAGGAGCATTATATATTATTGTTATTATTATTATTACATTATATATTATTAGATATATAGGTATATTACGTATTATACAACAGCGGTTGTATTAAATACTCCCATCATTTTTGTTTTTTTTTACGCCAATAAATTATTACATCTCAGACTCTTACCATTTGCTTAATAGAAATAGGAAGTCTGTTCAAGGCGCAAAGGAAATTAAATACTTGCATTACTGCCTTTCCATGGAATGGCGAGTAGACCACCAAATTGGATATAATCCTCTGCTTAAGCGTTAAAAGCCTACCGGCTTCGCTTTCATTTTTAATGCCCAGCCTTTGAACAGACAAATCTCCGTATGTTTTGGACCTAAACGCGTATGGCTGGAATTCCGCAAGTGTTAAGTGAAGCAAAACATTACGATAACGATGCGTTAGCTACGGAAATGTCTCACCCGTGCGTAAATAGATAGTGGTGTACTATTATTTTGATATTATTTCTCATTAAATAAATTAATTGCGTTGATTAGAAATTAATTTGTTTGAGAACAATGAGAATGATAGTTGAATGTAAATGTTCGCTTTAATTGCCAAAGAGAAAGGTTTTGCAATTAAAAAGTCTGCACGTGTGTGTGCGTATATAAATATACAAATTTTTATCCCTGTATATGCAAATGTATATTTTTAGAATTAAATTTTCCTCCTCTTAAAGCTGAAGTTTCTGCTGAAAAGAATTGATATTTACACAGAAAAGATATATTTTTATTGCGATTCATGTTGTCATGAAGAGGATCCCGGACCGCTCTTCGAAAAATATGTCACCATTTTGTAATTCATCTAAATATCTCACCTCGACTATTTTTACGCATCGTTAAACATTTTAAAACCCGTCACAAATAAATTATTTTTATTAACGTGTAGGAAAAGATAATAACATTAAGATCATCCGAATCGTTTATTTTTCAAGCGCCGAGGAAAAATGGGGTCACAAGCTTTACTCTGAATATTTAGTTAACTCCGCCGCCAATTGTTCAATTTTTAAAAGAGATTTTTCTATATTAGAGCATTACGGAGCGCCAACAAAGATGCTAGGATTTCATTGAAACCCGCTACCGAAAAACATCTCACTTCGCCCTTCCCATCCGTAAATGAGGTTTGAAAATAGAGTGGGAGTGGAGAAAGAAGGAGAGAAAGTGGAGAAAACGGGAGGGAGGGAGTAGAGAAAAAGGGAGAGGGAGTGGAGAAAAAGGAAGGGGGAGTGGAGAAAGGGAGAGAAAGTAGAGAAAACGGGAGAGGGAGTGGAGAAAGAGGGAGTGGAGAAAAGTAAGATGGAGTGGAGAAAGAGGGAGAGAAAGTGGAGAAAACGGGAGTGGAGAAAGGGAGAAAAAGTGGAGAAAACGGGAGAGGGAGTGAAGAAAATGGGAGAGGGAGTGGAGAAAAGGGAATTGGAGAAAAGGGAAGATGGAGTGGAGAAAGGGAGAGAAAGTGGAGAAAACGGGAGTGGGAGTGAAGAAAAAGGAATATGGAGTGGAGAAAGAGGGAGAGAAAGTGGAGAAAACGGGAGAGGGAGTGGAGAAAGAGGGAGTGGAGAATGAGGGAGAGGAGAAACAGGAAGGGGGAGTGGAGAAAAATGGAGAGGAAGTGGAGAAAGAGGGAGAGGGAGTGGAGAAAGAGTAAGGGGAAAGAAGAAAAGGGAGTGGGGGTGGTGTAATGAGGGATTGACGTGGAATTTTGCATTGAAACAAAGAGGCGTAACAAAAGAGCACGCGGGATTTCTATTCTATTTCTAGGGAAGGGAGAGACAAATAATAATTCGAGTCGTTGACTTATCGATTAATGTTCTTTGCAGGACACGATAATTTAGTTAAGATAGACTGGATTTGACAGGACGTGGAAAAAACTTTCGTCACAAACATTCATTCCTGTAATGGTCTTAACAGGGGGTGATGGATCTCCCTGATAATCTCCTCTTCTACCTTTCAACTTTAAATTCTCTCGCTCCCTTAACAAATCAACCTCTCTCTACCGCCCTGTCATTCTGTTCCTCCCTTGAATATTCTCCCTTTTTCTTTTCTCTCATCTTCGTTTACTCTCACCCTATTTCTTCTTTGCTTACAATGCACGATTCCTCCATTTCTGTCTGGCTTTATCCCTGTTTCTCTGAATCCTACTCCATAATTGGTATTAGGCGTGAAACTAAAAAGAAATAGATAGAATACAATTAGGTATGCGCTGGAATTGGATGAAATAGAAATGAGACGAGATGCTGAAGTGATGAAGGCGAACTTCTAACAGAAGCGTAGGAATAATTATCATTATCTAATGAATATTACCACACAGGTCACTTGCGTTTAATTAACAAAGAACACTGAAGTTATTATTATTATTTGAGAATCGATTGCTTAACGGTGACTTTTGGAGACACACAGCGGGACAAAGGAAGCATTCGTAGAATATGTAGAGGTCTGGCGTTTCACGAACATGGACGGAATGACGTAAAGGATAAACGTAAAAATGTTGCCCCTCCCCCGTAAGAGCAAACATCATTTATAGGGGGTGAAACTGACGATGAACTTTCCGATAGAGGACAGCGTTAGGGAAAAATGGAGGAGGCAGATGAGAGAAGAGAAGGAAAAAATTGAAAGGGTTCCAGGACTCGTCTTATCCCTCCCCGGATTGCATTAAAATCTGTCTGCCAAGAAACATGGACGGGAGATGAGTTTCCGAAGCCACGTACGACGAAGTCTACAAACTCCAAAGGAGGTGGGGGGATGAAAAAAGCAAAGAATATAGGGTAACGTAAGAGGGCAAGAAAATGCAAATTCGCTCACGGGCAGGAAGCGGAGCTTTTGTAACGAATGCGTCGTCACAAAAATACACGATGTGATCGGAGTGAAAATTATTGCGAAGAAATTTTCCGGCATCGATTTGAGAGTACAAAACAGTTTAAATCGCTTTTCTTATGTTTCCTATACTTTGCTTATAAAACGGCGGGGATAAAGAGTATGGGCGACGGAATTGGGCAGTCAAGGTGAAGAGTAAGTAGGTCAATAAAATGAGCGAAGGAAATTGGAGAGAGATTCAGTAGGGAGAGGGATGAGATAGGGAGAGGGATGAGTTAAGGAATGGGATGAGATAGGGCGGGGGTTGAGATAGGGAGGGGGATGAGATAGGGAGAGGGATGAGATAGGGAGCGGGATGTGATAAGGAGGGGATGAGATAGGGAGGGGGTTGAGATAGGGAGGGGGATGAGATAGGGAGAGGGATGAAATAGCGAGAGGGATGAGATAGGGAGGGGGATGAGATAGGGAGAGGGATGAGATAGGTAGGGTACCGAAATTGGACGGCACGTGATAAATGATGCACATCGGATTACGCAGCACTCTGAAAATATTTTTAGTCGTCGGTGGCTCGTTTTTGGGACCCGGATGAAAACGACGATAAAAGATTTTCCCTTTAGCTGTTGAGGTGTTGCTTTTGAAAGATAATTAAAACTGCCTTTTCCATCCAGACTCCAGTTTCCCGCACCGCTTTTCGGGCCAATAACCTCGTCGCGCGAAATTAAATTAACCTGTGATATGCGTTCTAAAGCGGTCGTGATCGATACGTTCGGTGGTTTTAAGTTTGATCATTGAACGAGGATATGAGAGGCTAATGCCGCCAATGAACGAGAGTTTTTGTAGCATAAAAAGGCGCCTGAATGAGACTTTACTCGTTATTATATATATATATATATATATATATATATATACATATACATATACACACACACACACACATATATATATACACAGACATACACACACACACACACACACACACACACACACACACACACACACACACATATATATATATATATATATATATATAGGAGATTTTATTATTTATGGATAAAGTATTCATAGAATAAAGTGATATGGCAGAGCTAATGAAATTTTCGTTTCGATAACTACGGCTTTTACGGTGAAAGATGAATGAAAATATTTGACCTATAAATATTATGCGGAGTCCTATATTTGAAAGATTGATTTCAAACTATGCCGCTCGCTTTTAACTAACGTGTGAATGTCATTGTACACGCTAGCTAAAGTTAGCTATTTTATATGATCACCAATCGAATCGTTTTTCCTGCTAACGTGGGCACACAAAAAATGCTCGAGAAATCCCTTATGCATTCTATTGGCGGATTCGTGAGAATTTTAGATTGTGATTTATCCATATTTTTCTCTTTCATACGTTGAACTGGACCTTTATCCTTGAAAGGTTCCCAAATCTCTGTCGTAGCCACGTCCGCAGAAAAAGTTCGGAGAAGGCACATCCCATATCATTCCATCTGCCTGTTTTTATTGCAAAAATCATCGCCATTTTCATCCGCCCCTTTCGAGCATCAAGAGTTACAGGATAAATCAAATCCGGTACGTAAAAAATACAAGGCGTATACACATGATTTATTGTCGCTTCCTCTCCCAATCTCTCTCTCTCTGGCCTTCTTTTCCCACTCTACCCTCGTAATATGTCACGTAGGAAATGAGTTTCAATATCCATCAACGTCAAAGTGTGTATTATTATTTCTGAAGAGTGAAGCAGTTACGATAACAAAAAATATTGAGATATCAGAGAGAAAATAAGAATAATGTAGACATGGAAAGAAAAAGCGAGAAGAAAATATTAGAGAAAAGATAGTGCGAGAAGACAATAGGTGGAGAAAGAGGGGAGAGAAATGAGAAGAGAGAGAGGAGGTGTAGAGAGACAGACAGACAAACAGCTTCATTTGGGCAAAATTGAGATCATCGGGTCTCTTCTAACATTAAAACCACATAGGTAGGAAGAGAGGGGATGAATGGGAGGATGACGTTTTGATCATGAGTAAAATTTGTTCTTTCCTCTTATCACACCAAATTTTCTCCGGATTATAATAATGAGCGCTGGGGATAACGCGAAGAAGGATTACAAGTTAGAGTCGGAGAGAAGAGCGAGGGAAAAAGAGAAAAGTTAATGGATGAAAAAAATATCGAACGACAAATATAGGCGGTTGGCGCGGAACGTATGTGACAGTGTAACAGTTTTGAGCATGTGGGCGGGCGTGGATTTGACGATAACGTGGGCAGATGATTAAAATGAGTGGATCAGGAAAGAGATGGAGTTGGAGAGAGAGAAAGAGGGATGGAGAGGGAGCGAGATGGAGAGAGAGGGAAGAGAAGGAGAATGGGGAAGCGAGAGGGAGAGAAAGAGAAAAATAGAAGGGGGGAGAGAAAGAGAGGAAGAGGGAGAGAGAGAATGGAAAAGAGAGAGGGAAAAGGGAGAGAGAGAGGTAGAGAGAGGGAGAGAGTGAGAGAGTGAGGTAGAGAGGGGGAGAGAGAGAGGATAGAGAGAGTGAGAGAAAGGGAAAGATAGGAGAGAAAGAGAGGTATAGATAGATAGACATTCGTCTTTATTTGGGCGAGATTGAGACTAATCAGTCTCTTTTTCCATCTATCCCGCTGTCAATTACAGACTGCAAGAAAGTAACAAAGAATAAAAATAAAATAAAAGCTTACTTAAATTACAGCACTACATATATACGATGTCAAGTTAGAATTTTAGGAGGGGATGCCGGTGGTGTAGTGCTTAGGACGCTGACGGCTACTCGCCTGCTGCTTGAAAGGGCAGCGGGCACGAATCCTGCGAAAGTAGGATTTTTCCAAGGTCGCCCGGCCACCTGTTTGTGTGGTTTGAAGAGATCGCGCAAAGTCAGCGTTCCGTCCTTCGGAAGGGATGTTAAACCGTTGTCCTCCTTGGTGCTCTTCGTAAAGAGTAGGCTAATGCCGGCACCAGGTTTCCCTCCTCCCTTGTGTTTGTGTTCATTGTGGAAGTAGTAATGGCTATAATAATCCAAGGGGTACACACACATTAGAATTTTAGGAAACGAAAAATAATGAAGATTTGTTTGTGTTTGGGGAAAAGAAGGGAGAGAGAGAAGAGGAGAGAGATATGAAGATAACGCTTCTTCGGATGGCACGTTTGATGGGAATAATTTCGGCCTTTTCCAAGGGTTAATGAATAAATGCGGGAGGACTTGGGTTATGAAAAAGGTTATGAAAAAGGAAGAGAAAGGGGAGGTGAATGTATAAGGGTGAAATGGTGTAAGAGTGTCGCGTTCTTGCTGGTAACTCAATTAACGCGAAAGACCTTTCCGTGCGCCTTTATACCACCGCCCAAGTTCATAGTACATCACTCGCCCATGCCTTCCGTCTCTCGCTATCGCCCGCTCGCTGAACTCTTTTACCGAAGACCTTTCAATGAACTGCGGAACAAATTAATGCAAACATCTTTTCCTATGAAGAGGGTAGCGTTGGAAAAGACGCATTAAAAGTTGAGGAGGGGGTGGGGGAGATGCGGCGTGGGAGGAAACGTATCTTTTCGTGCGCTGGGCGAGAGTGATGTCGAGAATTAGAAAAATAAAGAAGAGACGGATGGATTGGATTTTTAAGATGGGAAAAGAGATTAGGAGTATGAAGAACGAGATTCTTCTTTTTTTATTTTTCTTGCCCGAGGAAAAGGGAGATTTTTGATTGGATTACGTGTAAGGTATGGAAGGGAAAAGGAGATTCGAGAAAAGGTTTTCTTCTTTTCCTTTGCGGAGTGAGTAGGATGATGTTTCCTTTTTTTCCCGCGATACACTTTGACACGAGGATGAAGAGATTCCTCCGCGGCGTTGGAAGAGGGAACATAATAAGCGACCATTATCGAATGATGGGTTAGGCGAGTGAGTGAACCCAGAATGGATTATATAGGCGCTTTTGCGAGTCTCTATTGAATAATCCACACTTGGTGCCTCCCTTTCTGATAAAGGTTTACGATTTTAAGTGTGGTATTGCATGAAAAAGTTAATATGGTTATAGATATATAATGGAAATTAAGTGCAGGTGCTAATTTTAAATTGGCATATATAATGTACTTATGTTCATCTTTAATATAGAGTACTAGTAAGAGTCAGGTTTTTTGATGAAGACGCATAATCAATCGATACTATTCGCGTAATAACTTTCTTAAATATTATTAATCCGAACCAGAACCAGAATATCCGCCCGGCAAGCGGAAGACCCGGGTTCGACTCCCGGTCATAGCAGACTTTTTCTCGTTTCAAAATTATTCCCAATCAGAACCATAATTTTTATAAAAATCAATGACAGGATGTTACGAATTGAAAGTCGGTAAGAAGTTTTCTATAAGTGCTTATCAAAGCATAAATGATGTATAAGAGACATTTTTGACGCAATCAGGGTTAAATATAAAATTAGTATACAATAAATCTGCAAAAATAAATGGCCCTAAGCGATACATTAGGAACTAATTTGTTCTCAGTCTCGAACTTGTTTCTTTTATGAGAATTAAAATAACCTTATTTAGTATAAAATAAAGAAAGGAAATAACTTCTGTTCCATAATTTAAAGTTGTTTCCTTTCTCCATTTTATCTTCAACGTAGTCTTCACTAATTATTAGAATAGCCTTATTTAGATTAATAAATCGGAGATTATGGTTATTAAAGAATCAAATATTTTTAAAATCTTCTTATTAAAAACTTTTTAAAATAATACAGTCGATTTATATTTATGATCATACAAAATGTCACATTAAGACTTAAGAACCAAGCTTAGACGCAGGAATAATTTTCCTTAGATAAAAGGTAATTTGACTGAGGTGCGGATCTTGGATGTCAAATGGCTCACAAAAGGGATTTCTAGGGTCCCACAAATGCGATTTCCAAAGTCCTTGTTAGTCTTAACCCAATCTCAAAGGAAATGAGAAATGCCTTGAGAAATGAATCAAGTCAGATTTTTAGGAAAGTCACGAATTTCCAATTCCCGAACGAGATGATTTATTTAATACCACCAAAAAACGGAATTACGGCATATACGCCCACGTCGTTATTACCTCTCCCATCTATTTTTAGTTTCATCTCATTCATTTCACGGTGGAATATTATTCATATTATATAAAGGTCAAGCTGATCTAACGATGATGTTTTACATTTAACCCCAATGTCGTTATTGTGATTAAGTTAGTGTAAATGAAAGCGTTATTAAATTAGCGTTGAATTTTAATACATTTGAATGCATTACATTGAATTGCTTACGGTCATATCAATTTTCATTTACCTCCGTAATGTTATTAGGAAACGGCGAAAAAGGTTATACACAAAACAATAAGAACGTGATTTCTTTTCCACGGCAGAATTATGTAACGGGAAGTATCTCGGGTGTCTTTTGTCTTGCAAATCCAAAGTATCTTAAAAAACGATAAATGAAAAACTTATGTTTACTTTATAGTACGAATAAAATATTTTCTATCTTATATAAACACAAAAATGTGGAGTGGATCATATTTGTATTTCAGCCGCAAAGTATTTGTCCTCTGTGGTAAAATTAGCAACAACGAGTGGAAAGTTGCCATCGAGAGCATATAATTTTATTAATTAAATGCGTAACTGATTTTATCGGCCATTCTATAACAGTGTACGAAATCCATAAGATTTTTTACTTGCTAAGCAACCGTTTTGCTAATTTCGTAGTCTATTTGAGCGATCGGAATGAAGATCGGCAATATCTTGCCATCTCAACATATCTTTTCTTTGACCCATTTTTTTGCTCTATTGGAAACTTTCCAATGTATCGTATTATTAAGAGGGGCGAGTCTATGCAAGAGGAGAATCCCGTTATTTCTCCTGGTTTCCTCTCACTATTGTCCTCCCATTTCCTAAAAATCCCATCCGTTCCAGTTCTGATAAGCATCAATTTAGATCGAATTTTGGTGAACGAATAGGAAGTTGCCCGGATCCTTTTGTAAAATCGGCGATATAGCGATATAGTGAGAAGAATGGGGAAGGCATTCCCTGTGCAAGGAGGTGGCGAAAAATTTGGCGGTGGTATAAATATTTGTCGTGATTTTATAAAAAAAACTTTTGCTGTGCGCCGAATTTGCAAGTAATGGCAAATGCATCGTTGGGGCCAAGTCGTGGAATTCTTGGCTTCCGACGAGATTTTGATGCACTGTTTTCGAACCGAAGACACCCCCGCTCTGTTTCTCTTTCCACTTCTGCATTTTCCCCCGATTTACCCTTCCTTCAACTCGCATTCTTCCTTCGGCTGCAGTTTATTCTCCCATCATCGTGGAAAGATTCCAGAACGGGAGTCGTTAAGCAGAAACAAAGACTTTTCGGAAGAGACGTCTGCGTCAACGTAGTTTTTGATTCTTTTGCAGAAAATATCAACGGAAATGCCTCTTTTCAAACATTATCTGATCTCAACACGTTTTAATCGGTTGGTATGTGCTTTTCTATAATTCGTCCATTTGTTTACGAAAATTCCAGCTTTTACTCATTGCTGTTTTTATCTTAATAAGAGGTTTTATGGTAAAGCATGAAAATATTTTTAAGAAAAAGAAGCAAAAATTTGTACTTGGAAGTGATAATGGAATAATAAAAAAATATATATATTTTTAACTTTTGACCGAAAGATTCTCAAATCCCCCTGCGCGCCGTAAATGTTAAAGAATATTTGGAGTAAGAATTTCAGTTAAACTGCTGTTTGAAATCTATCATTTTTATCTGTAATATGTTACCCGATTTTACGTAGACAAATATTAACTCTTTGCATAGAGTTTGCAGACAAAAGATGATTTAAACTGCCATAGGCGACGTCCAGAAAATCGCATACCGCCATCAAACCGCGCACGCAGTAATGAGAACAAAACTCTGAATGTCGGTGACGGATTTTCCCGATTCATCCGAAGCCATTCCAATTCCGAGAGGGTTTTCATTATTAGGACTAAGTCCGTGGCCCGTCCAATCCCCTTCATCTCTCCTCTCCCCGCTACCGGTCCACTACCCCAATTCCCTCGCTTCTTAGCCTCTCCCCCCCTCCACTCCGCCCCTTCCCCTACACCACAGACCGCTGCTAAATTCCAGCACACACAAGCAGAGCCGCCTCCTCCTCCCCTCTGCCATTTGGCCGGAACTTTACCCTCGCCCGCATATTTAATTTTTTTTGCAGTCCTACTAATATGGGATGGACCTTCGTTCCGGTCTCTCACTCCTTCGTTTCCAATCCTACACTCTCGTCCATCCTGAGCTTTGCCTATTCGGAAAAAAATAAAATGGACAGAGAGAGACGAAGAGAGTTATAGAGAAGAATAAAAGAGAATAAAGGGAATAAATGGAAAAAGGTGGAAAACGCAAAAGGGGGGAAGGTAAAGGAAGAGTGAAAGAGGAAAAACCAAAAGGAAAGTAATGGGGTAGCAAGGGAGAATAATGACGAATTTGTAAAAAGAGATATAGGAAAAATTATGAATAATTAAAGAGATAAAGAAGCATAATACGAAGGAGAATAACAGAAAGAGACGAAATGAGAGACAAGGGAAAAAAAGGAAATATACTGGGTTCGGTATGATATGGGATAACAAATAAAGATTGGATGCGGGAGATAGGGAGAGCAAGACAGAGGTTGGGGAGCGCGCGTGGGTTCGACCAATGTGCCGTAGTTTCTTAGGCACAAAAATGCGATGACGGAGCCAAAGCAGCTTGAAAGGGTCAGTAAAGAGAAAATGGGCAGAAGAGATAAGGCGGAAACTAACTAGAGTGAGAAAATATCAAACGTGCGGTGGAATCAACAGTGGTATGGTATGGAGATACCTATTGTACCACATTATACGTATACATGTATATGCAATTGAATCTTATCTGAGATTCTGTGGCCTGTAAATGTCCCTTTTTTTGAAGTGGTTTCGAAAATTTGAGAAATCTGGAAAGCATCATTAGTCCGTAGATATGGCTTGGATAGCGTTTCGATTTCCCCCCGATCTGTGTTTCCGCAGTTGAAGAAGAATTTTAAAACTGTTGAATTCATCTGTATTACGTTACAACTGTCCTCTCATCTATGATACCATCCATATCGAGTAAACTAAACTGTTTGTATATGAAACCTCATGCATATAAATCCTATTTTATATATAATTTAATCTCTTTCCATTTATGTTAAAGACAAAATTATGGCTTAAGTGGTGTGTACAGTAATAGTGCAGTAATTATTTACTAACTACCAGTAGATTGGAAATTTTTTAGTTCGGAACGCCCTTGGTTACAAACTTTCCGGATTAGAGAGGTTCAACAGAATATAAATCGAATCATACCTTATATATATATACACACGAATTGCCGACGTTTAATATAGAAAGGGGCATTGAGGGAAGGCCAAGTCTATTCTCCACCCCCGAATTTGAATCCTTATCTCTCTAATTCCCTCCTCCCCCTCTCACTCCCTCCTCCCCCTTTCACCATCTCCTCCCTCCCCTTCTCTCACTCTCACTCCCTTTTCCTCCTCTCACTCCCTTTTCCTCCCCTCATTCCCTCCTCTCACTCTCCTCTCTCTTTCCCCTCTCACTCCTTCCTCCCGCCTTCCTCTCTAGTTTCTGCCCCTTCTCGATTCCTCTCTCTCCCTCTTCCCCTCTCCCCTCCCCCCTCAGATCCACCTCCACTTCCTACCGTGTGTGTGAGCGAGACGGGAGTGGGGGAGGCGTCCTTGCCGTCGTCGCCGCCGCTCCATGTTTTGATGCCAGGTTTGTTGCCTGGGTGATGGCCAATAACCCCGTCCTGGATGCAGGCTCGCCGTAGAGGGATAGGAAGGGTTCGAGAGGTTCGAGGGATGAGTGTAATAATGGAGGGAGGTAGAGAGTTTTGAGAGAAGGGGATAGAGAGATTGTGTGAGAGAGAAAGAGAGGGACGAAGAGGTGAGGAGGAGAGGGGAGGGAAAAATGGCGACGGACTGAGGAAGATATCGACTGTTTCTTTCACGCTGACGATTTTTAGAGCCTCTACACCTATCCGTCTCGCCTTCCTATTCCTCTCTCGAAGCCATTCTCTTTTCCTCCGTCGTCTATAGAAACGAAAAGGTTTATTTTCCTCTCTCTCCCTAACCTAAGGAAAGAGTTTAGATTCCATTTTGGAAGGTTTATTTTTAAAACGTGGGAGAGGAGGATGAGAAGGAGATTTCCTCGCAATTAGGTGAGAGGAAAGAACGGTCGTCACGAGGTGAACGTAAAAATAAACCATATCTGCAGATAAGATAGAGTGGGGTGAAAAAAATGCTAGCGCGAGGCGTTGTGTATCGGGACCATTATCGGAATCGTCATCTCGGGAGTGTTTTTTTGTCCACTTTACGAGATGCGATCAAATGATTTTCTTATCATAATGTGACCTTTTTTATTCGACACTCTGGGAAATAAAGGACGAAATGATGACCGAGGTAAACGATACGGTGTTTTGGTCGTTGTTTATTTACGGCGGGAATGAATTAAAAAGGCGTTTTAGTCGATCAAAAAAGTAGCAAATCGGATAAAAAAGGAACACGAGGCGATGAAATCGCGTAAACCGTTTTCTCTTTTTCTCTCCGACTCCGAAAGTTTAAAAATACTTTTAATAGTAGGGCAAAAATAGCGTGCATGAATGTATGGCCTTTTGTGAAACGTCCTGCTTACCAAAAAATCGATGTTACTACCAAAACAAGGACAGAAAACACGCGATTCGAGAGAATTTGCGAGTGTTGGCGAATGCGCCTTGTTTTGAAAAGTGGAAGCTGTTTGCACAAGATATCTGATCCGGATAAAATGTGCATTTGGGAAAATGAAATTTGTGACAGGATATAGGTAGTTTTTGCATTCGATGACTAACATGATATTTCCTTTGGCGATAGGACAAAAAAAGTTGAATCAGAGTAGTCGGGCGTATTTTACTGTTTGTTTTATCAATATCGTTAAAATTTAATACAAATTCGGTACTAACACAACAGACATTTTGTAAAAGGAGGGATTTTACTCTTAATCGAATTAATTAGTTTAATTTTAATGAAGTCATGTCTCTTTTATCGTCGATTTTTAAAAGAAAAGTAATGAATGACTAAAGCCACCCATGTAGATAATTGACATGCAATCAATAATTGTAAGTCTAATAAGACTAAAGAAAGATGTGGAGTGATTAATTCTTATTTTTTGTTTTCTTTCAATGATGTATTTTGGGACGATAAGACTATTTGGTATTGAATGAAGAGATGGTGCTTGGTAAATCGCCACGTAGTACGTAGACTGGGAGTCATGCTATCGCACTAAAGGTCGCTATTTATGTAACAAATTGTTTTACTTTCAGAATTGTATCGTCAAATCTTTTTGGCTCACGTCAGCACATGTAATAGTGCGACACTCCAAGGTGCGAAGTTGGCATTAAATATACAGTTTGGAAAAGAAATTTTATATACTACATGAAACTTTTTAGTCATGAAATATAATATATTAGTAGGTGAGATAGGCGGATTCAATAGAAGCACCTACATTATATTTATAACTTCTTGCGTCAATTACTATACTTTTTCATTTACTTCTGAAGCAATTAATTGTTACACTGACTGTAACTTCTTCAATAAACTTTGATACAGGGAAGAATAATATGTGAAAACTTCGATGCTAAGTCTTTTTATTTTTTGTTAAGCTGTTTTATTTGAAATACTATCCGTATTCACAGGTATCTACGAGCAAAATTTTAATATGAGTATTGAATCGAATGCACAATCAAGTGCTTGTACCAGCCAGCGGATTTATTGATGAGAAATTTTAAAATTAAATGGATTTTCAAAAGGTAAACCTGTTAAAATATAAGAGGTGTATCTCCTGTAATAAAATAAAGCCGAAAATGTGATTTTTCGGAGACCAAATGTTGTTGTACCTTGTTGAAAATGAAATACAAAAGTAAAACCGTCCGTCACAGTAAAAGAAGCTAGTTAACCTTTTTATTTTTCCATATTAATGGCAGATTCATCGAATGAGAAAGAAGTTATTTTAAACGGATTGGTAACGCTCTAAAATAAAGTTAGATCAAAGGTCCCTTCCACTTTTCGGTCCACTTTTTTTATCCCATCTCAAAAATGAAATAGTGGGATTACATTTCGGAGAAAAATGAAATTGTGTTACAAGATTAATTTATTCCCTCGGGGAAAGCTTGAACTTTCATCATTATAATTATTACCGTCAGAAATATCCCCATGAGAACAGCATTAATTATTATAAATCTTCAATTATATCTTTTTGGGAGGGACAACGAAGGGGTGAAAACGTAAGTAGCGGAATATAAGTCGTAAAATTGACTTTGGCAACATCTCATAAAAAATATTCCCAATATCATTGTTATTTAACATAAAAATCGTGACCATATATTTCCATATATTTCCCTTGTTAACCTTGTAGATTCCTTACTTTAGGTTGTCACACGTTAATTTTTATTTATCTTGGTCTTTTGGATAAGGGTATAGTTGTGAATTATTTATACGATAAAGGTGATAAAAGTGTTGAATCACCACCACAAGTGAAAACACTGACAATCCAACCATAACTTAACTGAGTACTATAAGCGCTTAAAAAAACATGCCGTTGGTGTGGAAAGATGTTATTTGAAACACGATTATTTTTACGAATAAAAAAGATATTTCGAATGTAGTATGTATTTGAGCCTCCAAAAGCACCGGAAAGCAAGAGAGACAAGATTCACTTTCTATTTTCACTAAATACAGCAAGTTTCTATTCTATATACTTTTGCTATTGCCTGAGGTAAAGCTACAAAAACGGGTAGTTAGTGCGTAAATATACGTATTTTGCCGTGTATGACAAAATCTATTGACAGTTGTCTAAATAAATCTTTAATCATCCAGAGTTATTGTAAGGTAATTGAAATCGTAGCAGGGACATTTTATAGATGGAAAGCTACAAAAGCATAGCCTCTGCAGGTTATTTTCTTGAACTTTATTCCCGAAAAATGAAATTAATGATACAATTCAGTAAATTATTTTACTGAACCGATTTTATAGTTACAGAACATGTAGAGTATTAAGAGCCATCCATGATTCGAATATCTGGTAGCAAAATATTGTTTATTTGTTTATTTTTTAATCTGACCACTGGAAGTTAAATACCATTATAAAATTAAAAAACAGGAAATTTTCAGTACAGGATTTTGGTTTTCAATAAAATTATGTTTAAACAAGCACTTATACTCTCTATCTGATATAATATCAAAATAAGAATAAAAATGCACTTTAAGTCATCTTCACCAATTCGATCTTATTGATATGAAATAATTTAGCAGTTCAGTATTTCTTTTAAGAGATCAACCATGCTCTTTAGTACCTTCGTACATGGATAACCAAACATAAACTAAAATTTTATGCTATTCAAACAAGCGTGATATATCTTCAAGAAAACACCTTAAAAAATAATTCCTCCAAATTATAAATCGTAGGCATAAATATTTGTGGAATAAATCACTAACTAAGAAGCTAATAGGTGTGAAATCTAAAAAGAAATGATCCTCTCCGCCCTGGAAGATTAAGATTTTCTCACGATCATATGAGATAATTAATTATTCTTTAAGCCATATTGCACGGAGTCTTTCTTTTTGGTAAGCGTTAAAGAAAGCAAAATTGAATAATATTACATGGAATTTTTTCGAGATTCATAAATACTGTCGAAGATTATTCCTTTCTTCCCCTTTTATCCCTTCTTTTCCTTTCTATCTCGCTGAAATCCCTTCAAGGGCTTTTTCTCCTTTTAAAATTTCTCGACCTCCTCCTCTCCACTTTATGGCAGCTTCTCTTTTCTTTTTGGTTCACCATCAAGGTAGTGTCGCTCTTTGCGTGTCCCTTTAAAATGCCTCTGAGGCTTGGTTTCCTTTTTAATCACTTCTTTTCTCTCTCTCTTTCCTCCTCTGTGCTCCCGACTCTGCCAATTTCCTTATCCTACAGTCTTTTCCATTTACCCATCTTCTTGAAATCTCTCGCACTACTACATTGCCAAGAGCATCACACGATGACTCCATCCGTCTCTGTGAGCGGATTCCGCGTGGAATTATCCCTTTTTCGAATTCTCGAGGCATTTATTTGACCTCTATGGAGTGTTAAGTTCAAGAATTGCATCTGATTACAATTTTGTTCCCCGTGATTCAAAAGCAGTGTTTCAGATAGTTTATGAAGTATGAGTGGTAGAATTCATTGCGCAATAGAAGGCAATGTGACAAGACACCGTTGTCATGGCTTACGTTTACGTTCTACGCCTTCCAATAAGACTTGTCAACCCTCTGATATTCTTCGTTAGTTGTTCGTTTTCGAACACTAAAAAATTCCGCTTGCTGTTTGGAAGTAAATTTTATATTAATCCTAATCTCCGATGCACGGATAATGTATTCAGTCGAGTGAAATTTTCTCCAAAAAAATTCAAATCATTAGCCTAACAAAGTAATTTTCCATTTCGATTCACTTTTCCTCGCGAGAAATTTCATTGGTTTAGAGAGACATAATTATTTATGTTGTAATAAACCAGCAGATAAACCAGTGGGCACTTACTCTTAAATGGGAGAGTCACTGACAGGGATAGGATGAAGAAATGAAGCGGGAGCTTTCCGGACCCGGGGTCCTGCATTAGAGGCGGTGAAGGATCCCAGGTGCGTTTGTGTTTTGAAAAGGAATCATGCGCTGAAACCTTATACCGTTCTATATGAAGACTGGTATACACTAAAATCCCTTGACGTGAAAGAAATTCGTTAAGCGTGTTTTTGGCTAAAATGCCAAATGTGCGCTGTTCGTGAATTAACAGAGATTTTTATATCTCATTCAACTCATAGTTCTTAATAAATAATGATTCTTTGTTTCCAAAATCCACGTATTAAATATACATGTATTGTATATCAAATCGCTTTTTTAATAGGATTCAAACAAATTTTCAGATTAAACATTGGTTTGACTATTAGGCTTTATCATTGAAATACTACCCCAAGGCTGAATTTTCAAAAATAACCCTTGACGAATTTAATAGGATATGATAGATGATAACGAATAAAGGGTACTAAAAGGTTTTGAAAACTGTCAATTCACAACGTTTGGTGATAAATTTTCATAACAGATTTTTCCTCAAATTTTATGCGATTTCACCTAATACACAAGTCATCACAGAAGTTTACCGCAGAAAATGCACTCGGTTTGTAAAATTATGAAATGTATATATATTTAACCAGAGACACTTACTGATTATCTCTTCGAGGTACTTTGCTCCAAAAATAACTCGTTTTGGCTCACCCCATTAGATCAACCAGAGTGAACCTTTTCTCGCCCATACGTAATTAATGCAATTTTCCTTTTATCATGCGGAATGAGTGAAGAAAAACGAACGTTGAAATCGCCAGAGTGACGGGAAAGAGCTACATTCGAGCGTATAGCCGCAAGGAACAAAAATGAGGAAAACAAATCTTGTTTATCCTGCTCATCCGAAACCTCTCCGGGTTGCCTGAATTTTTTCGCGATTCGCCCGTCGTCCTTCAGCCTTTTTCGGTTTCCTACCTCTTTCCGACATTCGTCTCGTTTTCAAAGCACGCGAATAAAAAAACCTTATTTTTTTAGTGTGTGTGCCTCCTATCTTCGAGTGCCCAAAGGCACCTCGTTTGCCTCTCTCCACCTCAATATTCTACACCTTTTGCCTCTCATTCTTTCTCTCCATTTCTCCCTCTCTCCTTTTCTTCCTATCTCTCTTATTTTATCCCTCCCCCTACCTCCATAAACCGTTTCCGGTAAGCTCTGCTCAGGAGTGACTTCACGTGGTTTGTGCGCGACTCTTCCTAATTATAACGAAGCACTGGAAGCTCGTTCATTTGACGCAAATGGACCGAAGCTGTACCAGAATTTCTGCTCGCATAGCCGAGCTTTTTTCGTTTTTCTCTGTCCCTCATTTTTTCTCTCCATTCCACAGTCACCCTTTTTTCCATCTCAGCCTTTTCTCCCACACTCCTACCTGGCAACATATTCCGTTAACTCTATTCCCCTTTTCACCTTTTACCTTGCTTCGTTATTTCTTAATCTGATTTTTCTCTTTTATCCTTTCTCTTGCGTTCATATCTATACTTGTCTTACTTATTTATTCCACATTTGCTTCTCTTACTCTTCCGTCCGTTATCTCTGGTTCCCTATTACGCGTTCCATTTTCTTTATCCTATCACCTCTTCTGTGCGTTTCGCCTATATCTCTTCATCGCTTATCCGCTGCTTTTTCTTCTATCCTTTTTCTTACGTTCTCTCCCGACAAACACCTCCTCCTCTTCCACTCTTTCTCCGAAAATATTTTCGTTGATATTGAGTAGTCATATGTTTGAATTCCGCTTTCAAGAACGCGAGGTATGTCGAGGCGAGCGCCAGGGAAAAGCAGACGCGATTAAATGCAAACAACAGAACGAAAGGCCGTTTGGGAGCCACAAGAAATTCTCTATAAAGGCTTTAAGAGTACATTATGTGTAATTCGGTCTGTTTTATTTTGCTCGAGGAAGTCACAAGCAAATCTAAATGATGCAGACTGAATTTCCATCAGGTAGTATGTTTTGCGGAGACCACCAAGAGACTGGGAAACTTCTCTAACAAATATGCGGGTGGCAAAATATTAAGAGAATCTATTAAAGATAAAAATGTTAGTGAAAAGAATAGTAGGCTTAAAAAATGAATTAAAAATACAAAATTGGTTGCTCGACGCGGAACGAACCGCCTTCAAACGAGTTATTCATCAAAAAGAAGCGACCGAGATTGAACACTATGCTATGAAACGTTGAAGCACTCGGAATGTTTATCTAATAAGTTTTTATTGGGAAGGATGACATTTTTTATCTCGTCGAACATAATTTGTAATTAAGTGTAGTACGTGGTAATTCATGCTTATTTGCCGACCTCGGCATAACATTTTTATTATTCGACTTTGTTTGTTCTATTTCGTGTGTTTTACTGAGTCGATACGGCCAGTGTTCCACTCACTAAGAAACCACTTCTTTATTTTTCAAAAAAGATGTATTCTAGCTTAAATTTTTATATTTAATAAGGATTACTTATCAAATATTTAAATTGTTGTGATAAGTATTTTTTTAAACTGAAAACTGTTCCTTTTCATTCGGGGTTAAATAAAATAGGCTGATCGTTATACTTTATAGTTTCTATATATAAATATTTAAAAATTTCAAATAGTTCATCTTTAGAAGAAATGCTGTCGCATAGTTAAAATATTATATTAATAACGTCATTTTAAAATTTTTAACATGACCTCAGCATTATTCCTATTAACGGCGTATCCTAATAATGCAATCCTAAATAAATGCCATAAAATTTAATTGCAACTCTTAAAAACTGGGCGGAAAAATAAGATTATAAAAATGTTTTATCTAATCAACTGCGATGGAACCGATGACCACTCCTTCAAATCGAAATTGCTCAATCCGAATTAACCCAACTTCCCTCTAACGAAGCGTAACTTAATGATTTTTAGTTAGAGAAACCAGCAAATTTTTGAACAAAAAATGTTGAGCAAACGGTATCTTCAAATCAACATCAGTAGAATCATGAGTTCTAAACATAAACACGAATCTCGAAATAGTGGCCTCGTGTGTTTTATTTATTATCTTTAGAGACGGGCTCAACGAATAATTGGAGAAAACCATTTCGGAAAAAGCTTTAGTTTCCTAAGCCCATGTCTTTCTTCCTTCCTCTCACTTTTTAGCTTACAAGGCTACCCTCTCCCTTTTTCCTTTGATTTCTACTTCGATGACAAATTTGCTCTATTCCAATTTTTGTCTTTTTCTATGCGTCTCTTTTCCGTTTTACTCTTCCTCTCTTTTCTTAATCGCGAAGTACAATGCATGTTTTCCCGTCTGTCAGTAAGTTCTACCGACCTTCCCTCTCCCCTCTACTAGTTTTTATCCCCATTTAACGATCTCTTTTCCCGCCCCTTATTTCTCTTTCCCCAAAACTCATCGCTCCCTCTTCTGAATTTTCCTCCTCCGCCTCCTACCTTCTGTCTTCTGGTTCCAGTCGCAATTTTCATTGACGCAAGCATTTGGTTTTCTTTCCCCCACCGTGGCGCCAGCTCCCTCGGAAAGGGAATCATGCACAATTGACGCCTAATTTCCAAAATCGCTCTGCCTAACAGCGTGTTGAAGGGAGAGAGACCAGCAGTTAGGATCGAGGGAGGGAGAAGAAAGAAGAAGATGGGGAGAAAGTGGTCGAGAAAAATTGGGAGGCGTAAGATATGGAAATAGAGAGCGAGAGAGGAGAGAACGCTGAATAAAAACGAGGAGGTTTGAGTAAAATTGATAAAATGTGTCGACAGAAGTTTCAGAAGAGTCGGTTAAAAGAAAAGGGAAGAAATAATTAAGAGGAAAGAAAGTTAAGATCAAGGAAAGGGGATGGAGAAGGAGGGGAAGACTACAAAGCAATAGGAAATTGAAGAAAATAAAAGGTTTTGGGCGATGGTGAGAGCGGGAGCAAAAAAGATTGTTTTGTTTGTTTTGTCCGGATCGTCGATTTCAATTTCTCCTTTATAAGTGATAAGTATTTATTAACGACTGTCTAGAGGCAGTTTGAATTATCTAGGACGAAAAATATAATTGGACTCTTTGTTAGGAGCCACGTTTCTATTTGTGCCGTATGTGAAAGTTTCGATGCACAGATAAGTTCGTCCGCGATTCGTCACGTCGTTCTAGTTGAATTTTAATCAAAGTCGCACTTATCGGAATGACTTATACTGTTTTGCATCTCGTCGATCTATTAAAATACGCATCAAGCAACCTTTTGATTGATTTTGAAGCCAAGAAAGGGGAAACTTCAAGCTTATTTTGTATTTTTATATTAATATGACCGTTAATCAGCGATACAGAAATTGATACGTTATTTTGAATGAGAAAGTAAAAGAAAATATGGACCAACCCGAGATTGCTCAACTTGACGGGTTAATAATAAGGAAAAGTAAACAGGTCTTTGAGTTTGGATGAAAAAGACCGTTTAGCGCATTCTTCTCGCTGCAATACGGTCGATTTGTTTTTCGTCATTCAATGCGGGAGATGAAAATAACGAAAGAAATGCCTTAGAAAAACCGTCGAAAAATAAAGAACACGCCTCGCGACCACCTGGGTCGACGCTTTAGTTCAAGGAGAGAGGAAAAGTGAGAGGACGAAAGGATGGAGATATGGAAGGAGACGGCGAGAGAGAAAGAGAGAGAGAGAAAGAAACAGGGTATGGCGGCGGGAACATAGTGGGTGGAGTATCGAACAGTTAGGGAAACGTGCGAGTGACAGGCATGAGAAGTACGTAGAAGGAAGAAGAGAGAGCAGGCAAGGAAGACGGCGTGCAATGAGAGAAGTTTCAACATGACTGGCGAGAAGGGAAAGGGGAGGAGGGTTGGAGCAGAAGCGACGTAGGGAGGAGGTCAAAAATAACAACGTAAAAATGTTTCTCAAGTGGGAGAAATAGAAAGAATTAATTGTCCTCCTAGGCTACAGTTTAAGAGATAGGGCGTGCGTACACCGCTTCACCGTTGTAACAACAATTTTCATTCGAACCAATTCTCCAATTCCTGCACGTTTTTGCCAAAACCATTTTCTCTCTCCCATTTCAAAACATCATCCATTCCGTCTTTCCCTCTTTTATTTTTCCCCATTCTTTTTCCTACTATTTATATTCTACTCTTTTATTTCTCGCCCTCTTTCTTTCCGTATTCCATCCACCTTCCTGTCTTTATCTCGAATGTCCTCTTCCTCTCTCTCTCTTTCTTTCTCGCTCACTATTATTCTTCCCATGACGTTGGTGTGACGTCAAACGAACCGAGGCGGACCAATCACAAGAGCGGAGGTCCGTCAATATCTGGATGGGGGGAGTCTCGAGGACGGGGAGAGGAAAGAGGGAAGGAGAGCAGAAGGGAGAGGGAGGACTCGAGGAGGGTAAAAGGAGAGGAGGAGGGAGGGGCAGGAGGCGAGGCTGGAGAATGCCGAGGGTGGGAGACAAGGGAAAGGAACAGGGAGGGAAGAGTTGAGTAGTGCAGGTGGAGGGAAAGAAATGGAAAAGTTTTTTTTGGGAGGAAAGACCTCGACTATAAAAGGGTCAAGAAGAAGGACGCAAGGGATCGTACAGTGAAGGAACTCGAGCAAATGGAAGGGGGTGGAGTCGAGAGAGAGAAAAAGAATTGATAAAACAGGAACGAATGTGCTTAGGGAGGCGATAGATAAAAGATGAAAAAAGAATTTCACTGTTTCCAATTCCTTTTTATTATTCGGCGCGCGTTTTTTTAACGAGGATGTGACTGATTGATGATTATTGAATGATCCGAAATAAAAACGGATAAATGAATGAAATGTGGAAAAACTGCTTTTTTAACAGGTCTATGGTTTATTTTTAGCCGGCCGACCTTAGCATACGAAGAGGGGCTCTTGAAAAATGAAACAAACATGAACTTTCTATATGTTTGTTTACTTAATGGAGAGCGATGAAAACAGACAGTTTTAGGACTTTCATATTTACCTCCGGAAACAGCGCCGTTGAAATTTTGACTGATGCGTCAAATATAATCATTATCGATGTTTGGATTTTGATTCGAGTGTTATATCGCCTCTTAAGGCAAAATGTATTATTATTCTTTGTTCTTAGAAGACAGTATTTTAGATAATCACGATTGAATAATAAAATATTGTTTCATAAGATAAAGCTGTAAATCTTAAATTAATAATGTTGATGCGTCGCTAAGGTTTCATTAGGTTTATTTTATTAGAATCATGCATTTATAATTCAGATACATCAAGCATGTCTCTAGATTTATTCACATGAACGTGCGTTCTTATGAATTTTAATTATTTTATAATATTGGGAGGCCAAAAATAGCCCGTTCCTCAGAATGACATTTGTTTAACATAATGCTGGTTAGGAAGTTCAAACGCGGTTTGCGGGAGTACCGAATGACGAATTTATGATGTTTATTTAAAAATAATGTCTATAATAATCTTATTATTTCCACTGGAGCTTACGTAATATTTTTATCCGATCTTTACATATAATACCAATGGGGCTGTCAAAAATATCTCTTTTTTGAGTTTTAAAGCGTGTTTCCGATTACATCAGCAAAGGCACGACACGAGATGAGATCGAGAGGTCGTGACTTTTATTTTTCCGAGTGAAAAATTTCCACTCCATAAGTGCGCATTTTTTTCGGACTACTCGTGTCTCCTCCGTACTTGGTCATTGCTCCCTGTATGATAAATTGGTCGAAGCCCTTCTCGGATAAATGGATCCTCGTCTACTGCCAATACGCGCGTTCATCTGATACCCTCATCCGAATCCACAGTGCTTCAGCGTCAAACCTGGAGCAACGTCCGGCGGGGTTTTATTCGATCGCCCGCAACGGCAGCAAATAGAATTTTAAATTTATATTCGTGGCGGTTTTGCGTAGAAAATTAGGAGGATGCTTTTTTTAAAACTTATCTTCCCCCTCTCTTGATGAATTAGTGGCAATGGCAGCGGTAAACAAAACTGGCGTAAACGGCCTTCGTTAAAATTGCAGTAAGATTTATGCGTTCTGATAATCACGGCCAGAGATTCCATCGGATTGATTTGTCGCCTTAATTTTTAAAATGGCAACTATGACTGAGAAAAATTTTAAGCGAATGTTATATCTGCGTGACTATGGCACAGTGGGTTTTGCTTCTGATGTAAATAATCACTACGGTGGACTCGAATCCATAATTAAAGTATTTATTTAACGTGTCTTTAATTTGAATTTGATATCTTGTGTTGACCTTATTTGCTGGACTTCACAAGCGATATTGATGTAATTTTAATATAATTGTGTCTAAAATTAAATATAATCCTATAAAAATAAATTAATGAAGGAATATTCTTCAAATTTAGTCTAATAGTGATTTTTTTATGACACTAAAAGTCCATTTCCGAGTAATTACCTTTCGGTAACGCTTTTAATTGTTAGTTTCTGTAATCAGCAAGCTGTTTAATTCAAAATTATATACTGGTCTCCGCTATTATTACGAAAATGAAATTAATTTTAAGTGTTGTTAATTGAATAACCAAAATTCAACATTTGTGTAATTTATGCCAACCTTATTTTGGAATAATTTTAGCTAGTATATAATGCAACGCCCTTTGGATTGCTAATTATTTAAAATCAAGTTATGCAGTTACTGATTGATGGCATCTTAATAAGTACTTTGATGAAGAACATATTATGGTAAGCAAAATAAAGATAAATTAATCGACCATTCGATTTAATTTTTATGACTTATTTTTCATTTTCCCACGGATTAAAATTAAAATGATAAATATATTTTTATTATATCGAAAGAGTAAATTCGGTCGAGGTTTCAGAATTCTGGTTAACTCTTAAAACTTTTGTTAGTTAAGATAAAATCTTTTATTGAAGAATAAAAAATATAAATAAATATTGACCGCTTGGTTTAAAATATTTTTGTGGAAATTATACCTCCTTTAAATTTTATTTAAACGGAGGAAGTAAATTTGGAGTTTTTATCGTCATGATAGATAAATTTTACAAATTAAAATAACATAATAGCATTATCGTCGATTTGTAAATAAAACACTATTTGGAAACTACTCTGGTTTTATACGGAACTGTGCTTTGATTTGGTAGGCAGTTTTGAATAATCAAAATTACCTCCAGGATCCATGTAAAGAGATACTCAAAAATTTTACGAGTAGATGGTTTCATATAATGTGCATTTATTAGTTTTCACCATTTTGTCGCATATGCCATATAATTCGGAAATTCATCTCATATTGGTGAATGTAAATGCTAATTCCAATTTAACCCCTAAACGTGGAGGCATTCACATCCCATTTTAAGCTTGATGAAGGTGCATTATTGCTGGTGGTTTGTTTATTTACGTTCAATGTCAATCAAATGTTTTAAAAATATTTCTAAAATTAATTGTAATATAAAAGAATGATTATGCTGCAATTATACTCGTCGTCCCGCGGCATATGATAATACTGGTTGGCGAGTACACTCATCGTCCCGCGCTTAAGGATTAATGTAAGTCCTACTAGATTGTAAGAATAAAAAGCGTAGTTTGGCACACCTAAAAATTTATCATCTTAAGTATTTTTTGATTAAAAATAAATTATCTAACGATCGGGATAACCAGCTCAGAAAAACTTCTTTAGCAAATGCTCATGATTTAAATCCGAATTTGTTGGTAATTATTCATTTTCGATGCGTTAGTTTCAAAATTTCTTCGTCTTTTTCCTTACGTTATATGAGATTTGGTTTTGAGTTGAAGACAAGCCATTATAATGAGCTCTTTAAGGCGACGAGATTTCACGGGACAGCGACTCAAAAAGGAGTGGGATAGAGAATTATAACCGACTCGAAAAACGAAACGAGCGATGGAATAAGGAGAGAGGATACATAAGAGGCATCCACGAAGTTAACTAAGCAAAAAATTCATTTACCTTGAAACAGAAGCTCCACCGTTTCCGTTTTCGTGGAATCAAAAGCGATCTTTCACGTAAAAAAGACGTGGAATGGAGCATAGATGGCAGCCCTTTTCAACGTTGGAGAGAGAGAGAGAGAGAGGGAAATGGTTGTGCCATTTGAAGAAATGGCCATTTTGCTGAGGAACTAAGGTATTTTCTTAGACACCGTAGAGTTAGTGTCGTCTTCTTACTGCAACATGGTAAGCATCCATAATAGGGCAGGAAATTCGAAGAGAAAATTTTGAGAAATTTTCCTATCACTCTGTGGAATTTAAGAGGTGAAAAAATGTAAAATTGATAATTAAAGTATCGAAGATTACGGAATAGTTTTAAAATGCTTTAAAATGACTGCGATTAATCGTTGATGTTCATTAAGGAATGCCAGTAAAACGGAAATAAATCCTATTCGAAAAAGAAAAACACTTTTTGAAGAATCTGGAATTACTTAGGTAAATTTTGATTAACCCAGAGCATTCAGTTGCAGATGGGAGAGTATGAGAACTCCATTTGAAAGGTAATCATCGCATTCCTGAGAAAATTATAATTTTTATAATCGGATTCGGGTACACGCAAGAGCAAAAGTTACCCTTTAGATAACCGGCTCCCGATTATTAATGTCGTTTTAATCAACTGCATCATAAGCTAGTCCACGAGCCCAGCACAAGGTCGGCATCATTATAGATTAGCTTATTTACATACAACCCTACTTTTTCGTTTCTTTATTCATTTTGATCATAAATCCGACTAAAAAAAGATAAAAATTGACGCGCCATCGGTGCAAGAAACGGTGAAGGAGACACTAATGGAAACCAGGGACCTTTCAGATATACGTGTTAATCAACACCGGATGTTGGCCATTGAGCGTGTTGGTGGTGTTTCGCAGAAATCCTGAGGTTTCCCGAAGCTACACGACCGCTTGACAACCATGTCACCCTCTTCCTCCCGTTTCCGGTTACAATCCTCGGCCACAATCCGCCCTTAACTCACTCCGTTCCCTCCTCCCACCCCCTCTTTCTACGCCGCGCCAAACAACCACCACGCCTTTCAGTCGTCGCCCTCCGTCGTGCACTCCATCTCTTCGCCCCCGCTCTCTCCCTCCCTCTTTCCCTCCCACCCTCCCTCTTTCCCTCCCTCCCTCTCTCCCTCCCTCTCTATTTCCAACGCACGCAAACAGCAGAACCGACCACCTTCTACCCCTTCCCTCGTCTCTCCTGCAGACATCCTCCCCCTCTGGCCACCCTCACCGACGGACGTCAAAACCCCATGGACTCTTTCTCTGCCGTACTCTCATTCTGGCCGAGTTGTAGCCGAGTGATTCCTTTATTTTCACTTTATGGGAAAAATTACGTTTTAGATTTATCTTATGTCAGTTGTTTATCGATACGATCACTGCGTCGTACTTGAAGAAATCTCTACGTGAGATGTGCAATTAAAAACTGCTAGCTGAATGCAAATTAGTGTTTTAGCTCCTAAAACTAAACATTAACTTGAAATTTTTTTTTCTCGGTATGTCTATTAAGGACTCTAATTTATATTGATTTTTTTCTCATTAGCTATTAAAGTATCGTTTTATTGGCTCTGTTGATGATACCAACAAGTAAAATTTTTTAGATTTAATTATCTTCGCATAAACATCCTTATTCCGGAGGTCCGCTAGATTTATGTTTTTAATGCAATAGTTTAAAGAAAACAGGCACTTTCAAATTTGATTGGCTTGATGTTAAAAAAAGCTTTATGCGGAAACATTAAATATTGCAGATTCAGTCTTGAATTTCGTCAATTTTTAGAAAATCTTTTGTGGAATATTTGAGAAATAACAGGGAAATTATAAACATTTTTACGCATGATAGGTTATGAAATTATTACATTCAGCAACAATTGCGTTGTCAAAATTTATATTTTCAGGTCAGTTGTTCTTTTGTTTTTCTAATAAATAAAGCATGCATAACTTTTATAAATTTTACAGTAGTATTAGAAAATTTGCTTTAATAATTTTATGAGAACCAAGATCTTTTGTCAAAATATTAGCCGTAAAACCTTCATAAAAGGCTCCATAAAACTGGCAAAATTTTGATTTTTCAAAAGACGTAGACAAGTGGAATAATTAATGCTCTTAAAATGACTTCTTTATGTGAAACTGATAGCCAAAAACGATTTTGCGTGGTTAAACAAAAAAAAACTTCAGCGACGCAATTCGAGCGATAAGGAAACGAAGCTCTGAAAATCTTTGTGGCCTCTAGGTCGAGTATTCGCATTTTCAGAAACCGGGACGGAATCATTTAAAAATAAAATTCACTCCCCATTAAAAGTCTGAATTTTTCTTTTTCCGTCCCTTTCCTGAATTTTTTTGCGCCTCTTTTTTCCCAAAACTGCTTTATTTTTTCAACTTTCTCCTCCCATAATGTTCCTCATCGTATATTCTCCCAATTTTTCCTGTCAATTTCTTCTTGGCGAACTTAAATTCTTGATCACTTGAGCGTCTCCATATCAGTTGGTGATTCACTCTGATGGCTTTGTTGCCTCTGAAGAAATATATATCGTAAGTTAAGCAGGAAATCAACCGCAGAATAGCGTAAAACCTTCATCCTGAGCCTGATTTTTTACGACTAAACTCTGCGCGTCCGAATTTATAATCCCGTAAAATGATAAACTTTGGATTAATTATCTCCCCGTTTTCGTTAATGAGCCAGCAAGTGATGCAGTGGCAATTGATTTTTACGTGAGATTCTGACAATATTACATTCAATTATGTAAAGAGATATTTTCTGTAAATATAAATAGATAATTCCCACCATACTTATAATTAGAATATTAAGAAAATTTATTTATGAATAAGTTTTATTATTTAATTCTACATAGCCTTTTATGTAGCACATATTTAAATCATATTTAGTACATGGAAATATATAATAAACGGAACTGAAATGCTTAATTTTTGTTAATTTTCCTTTGAAGTACTCGTTTATTAATTAAATGTGCACTCGAAATACAGATTAAAATTAAAATATGCTCTGAGACTGTGTGAGAGAGTTCTGTAAATGAAGTAAAATCTGGACTTGATCACAGGACAAGCCAGAAAATTGCAGATAAACCTGTAAAAAAAAACCCTTACTTCAGATTTTAGATTTTTGATAACACATCATGCATGGATTTTAAAAAATTTGAGGATATGATTAAATTAAGAAAAGTATCTATGCAGTTTAATAATATTTCAATCAACAAATATTGTTCTTTCAATACATTGATTTGATGGGATTAGTTTTATCTACTCATTCCCGCATTTCACCTTACTCGCAGGTATGACTACTAAGGGTTCATCATAAAATATATACTCAGCATTATACGCAACGCTGAATTTTCTGCTTGCAGTAACGAAGGTCTTAATAATTTTTAAAAATGTTAGAGGAATAGTTGATTTAATCGAGCCACGAAAAATATATGTTCCTCTGAGAAGTAACGGAAGGAAACTTAGCTAAATTTCTATAGCACATTTTTCCGCATAAAGTGACAGATAAAAAGAAGCAAAATGAAGGTCATGATAAACTTGCGTTGCGTATCGAGCTAATTTTCTCCTAACCGTGTTTATAATATACGTTGAGGAGAGTGAGAGAAATACAGAGAGAAAGTTAGGAATGGGGAAGAAGGAGAGAACACAGAAGTGATAGCTACCGCATCGAAGAGGTAGTGGTAAGAGCGAGCGAGCCTGTATATATTAGAGGGCCAAAGAGTGAGTGAGAGAGAGAGAGAGAGGCAGGAGTTTGGGGTTAAATCGTGCTGCGTGCCTTGAGCACATGTGAGCCCAACCTCTCTCGTTGAAAAAGAAAAAAAAAGAAACTCCGGCCGCATGTTTATTCCGTGACATTGTGTGTTTTACGCTCCCTCTCCGCTTTCCCTTTCTTCCTCTTTCTCTTTTCATTCTCTTTGAGCTTCTTTTTTCGTCCCGCTTTATCATTTCCACCCTATCTTGCGTTTTCTGGTTTCCTCTCTCTCTTTTTCGGTTTCGTGACCGACGGGTAAAAGGAGAGACAGGGAGAGATGGGAGATGTTTGAGTTTGAACGTGAATGGGTGTGGGGAGGAGGGAGATGAGGAAAAGCGGACAGCGGGGGGTTAGAGGATGTGGTCCGGAAGAAGCACGAAGTGAGATTGAAAAAGGAAGGTAATGAGGGGATGGACATAGGGGATAGTGGGAGATAGATCTGGGCGACACATAATGAGGATGGGGCAATTAACGGCATGACACAGAAATGAATTAAGAGATACAGATGCCCATTAAAAGAAGAGGTTGATTAAATCTCATAGAAACCTCTTGAGAAACCAGAGAATTAAATAATATATAAATTATCTGAAGCAATTTGTAAAATTTTAGCCAAAAATTCAGGGTAAGAGTTTTAAATGTAGGAGTGAAAAAGAGGACGATGTAAAAAAATGTGTCAATATAATTTTGATAGTAACAAAGGAAATTTGACGTATTACAATGCGCGTTGCAAAGGAATACGAGCTTGAGGAAGATGGAGAGAGAGAAAATGGATAGTGAGACATAAAAGCACACAGTTGATGTTAATCGAGATATATGGGTGACAAAAAGAATCAGATTTCGGAGTAGGTGTGAAGAATGGAAAATAACAGCGAGTGATTTATCGACATAAGTGCGTCTAAAAGAAAAGGCCTGGATGGTGAGGACGAAAGGAGAGAAGCGGATTGTAGATGAAGAGTTAGGGAGAGAGAAGAGAAAGAATAGAGAGCAAACAGATGGGAGTGATTGACATTGAATTGGGTGTGGTTCTTGGAATCCGAAACGTTGGAAACGACTAAAAACGAAAGAGGGATGGGAAATAAAGTGTACTGACGGGTTGAATGCGAACGCACAACACTTTACTTATTCTCATCGAATCCAATATCTGCGTCTTTCTCTCGCTCTCTATAAGTCTATTTCTTAATCATTGATTGCCTTTTATTTCTCATTTTCTCTCATTTTATGTCGCTTATGTTTCTTAAGCAATTTTTTATCATGTTGCGTGCAAAGCGGATTCCCGGAATGGTGGATAGGTGATATTGAACGCCTCTCTAGCTATCCCTTTCTCCCTATATGTCCCTTGAATACCATGGCTTTCCATTTGCGCTTTGTTATCCTCCCTTCCTCCTCCGCCACAGTTAACTGGAATTCAGATAAGTGCCTCTGTGAGTAAAAAAAAACACGTTGATAAATGTCATTTTTCTTCGGGTACCAAATTCTGCGTTTGCTTTGAATTTTGCGATAAAAGTTTTAAATTCTAACGCTCGCGTATTTTATCTCGTATAAATCCGAGGTTTATTCAACGGTTAATAATATCTTCTTCTTTTACAGCAACATACTATCGTGGAAATGGAGACTTTTGTTTATTTTCAAAATATTTCTAGATAATTGTGAGTAATTTAGCTAATTGGGACGAAATACTGATATGGGCAACACGTAGAGTAAATATTGTGACATGAATCCGTGGCGTTAGTTGAATTTTGAGTGGGAAGATAAACATCGCTACCCCTTATGAATTCCAAGGACAATTTTTATACATGCCAAGAAATCATAACGCGGTTATGTTTGTGGAAGCTGTACTATGGTGACTATCGTATATGGCAACTATTAGCGTAGGAGTGAGGCTACAAAAAATTAAGTGAATGCCATTTAACAATGATAGTTGAAATGAGCTGTTTACTTGCCTCATATTGCTGTTATATACTATAAACAACTCTTAGCAAGAACTGAATTATTGTCAATTTTAGCGGTATTCAGAAAAAGTCCCGTAAAGCGTTATATGCATTCAGAGTTTTTGTGTTTGTCTTTTAAAAGATGATGAAAAACTCATTGCATAGTTTTAGGAAAAATTACAAGAAATAATAAGGAATAAGGGACTTGTAAATTATAATTTATTGTAAGACAGCATTTTTCAAGTATTATTTTTGAAAAAAGGTGAAGTTTTTCTTATATACTTCAATTGTGACTTTACCAATTGACCAAAATACTCTTTCAACTTTTCTCAGACAACATTCGAGAATTTATTGTTAGAATTTAATTAATTTTATTGTTCAAATTTAACGAAGAATTATACATGGATAACGTTAGGAACTATTTAATTGAGAGAACATTATAAACATCTTGTTTGAAGTATTCTGGCTATGAGCTTTCGAAACACATTTTATCGGTGTCCGAGATACTATGTGAATATTTTTATTTCGATGCCTTCGGAAATGAAAATTAACCGAACCCATTAACTTGACGAGGAGTCAACCTCGTAAATACTCTTAAAAAACACACACGTAGACATTACCATCACGTGAGACACGCTGTATGCGGCTAAGCCGCAGCGAAATTCGGAGAATCGCCACACCTAACCATGCTCATTCACTCGCTCTACCCCATTCCCCCGCCCTCTTTCCCTCCCTTCCTTTCCCTCATTCTCTACCACGCTCTCCTTTCTCTCTTTCTTTCTCTCATTCTCTTCCACACTCTCCTGCCAATCTTGCTTTCTCTCATTCTCTTCCACACTCTCCTTTCTCTCTTGCTTTTTCTCATTCTTTTGCACACTGTCCTTTCTCTCTTGCTTTCTCTCATTCTCTACCACTCCTTTCTCTCATTCTCTTTTCCTATCTCCTTTTCCTCTCCACTTTATTTTCTCCCTTCCTATCAATTTTATTATCCAAACAAGACTTTCTTCCTCCCACTTTTTTCTCCCTCTTCTGCATTCCTTCTTCATATCTTTTTCATCTTTATTATTTAAAAAATTTATTATTTCCGCATTCCTTCACTTCCTTACTTTGCCCAAAACTTTATATATATAATTCCTTCAGTTTTTATCTTTCTTACTTCCCCCTTTCTTTTTTGTCCATTCTCTTTCCCCTTCCTCCTCCTTTACTAAATGCTTACATTTCCCCCCCTTTACTCTCTTTTATTCCTTTCTCTTTCACCCTCTCCGTGTTTCTCTCCTATGTTTACTCATTTCCTCACTCCGTTCCTCTTTCCATGAACCCCATTCTCACTCAATTTTCCCTCCTTTTCCTACCATACTACTCCTACCTTTCCCGACGGCTCTTTTTCGTACGCTCACCCTTTTTTTAATTTCCTTATCTCAGGCGTGGTAACGAATTCTCGGAATTCGTGTGAATCTAGTGTGACACCGTTAGGGTTGTTGGTCGGGAGGCATGGTCCCCCCCTCTCTCGTCCCTATACCGGTGAGAGGGGCGGATTGGACGGTGTCCTTCTAACGGATACGTCATTTGAATAAGCACACGATAAACAAACACGCCCGCCTTTCCCCCACCCCTCTCTTCGCCTCTCCTCTCCCTTTCCCTCCGTATTCTCCCATCCACCGACCTATACCACTTCCCTCTCCCGAGTAATACCAATCTCTTATGAGTCTTCGATCAGTTGTTGACCGTGCGGGAGAGCGTTGTCATTTTTTTTACCCTTTCCACTCTTCCTTTCTCCCTCTCTTCTTCTTCTCCTCTTTCTTTGCCGGCTGCGCCACAAAACTAAAAAAATTCTCCCTTTCTCTCCATTTCCATAAGCACTAACCACTACCTCCGCAGGTCCTGAGCGGGGGAGAAATCATGACGGCATATATTTATGAAAAAATGACGTTCCCCTCGACCTACGTCACCGCAACGACGGCTGGGCCGCACCCTACCACCAGCTCATCAACTGGACAGGTCGAATGAGTTTTTTCCCCTTTATTATTATTATTCTCTCTCTGCCAGATACGCAGTCCGTTTTCTCGTATTTTTCTCCTCATTAATATTTATTAATATTTGGGGAATTTTTTTCTTCTCTCGAGAAATCGCTGCGGAGGAGACTTTATTTCTCTTTCGCCCGTTATCCTGTGGGTTTATTAGAGGCGCTGCGTGGAAGGAGGTGTTCCGTTTGGTATCCGATGTGCGCAGTTCCTCGACTGTAGATTATTTCCAAAGGGAGAGTCGATTGTTTGTCGTCACACTTTCTTCGAGATCGCTATGCTTTGAAAGCATTTTTGATCGATGGACGAAAGTTTCGACTCGAGGAAATGAGCTAGCACGTCAGAACGTTGGGATGGAATTATCTCATCTGCCGAGCGTATTTTGCCTTCCGCGCTTTCAGATTTTTCGCTACAGATCAAGGCATAACAACAGTAGAAAAACATTGAGGATTCGCAGAATTTTTTATGTTTTCCCCTACTACTTTCAATAGTTTGATTAAAAAGCAATAGAAAATGTTCGGGATGACATTATTTTGGCCGAAAACAGCTTTGGATAATGTTTGTACCAGGTTGGTGATCACCTTTATTTTCAAATATTATCGTATATTTTGTGTAGACTTACCGGCATATACATACAATTCTGGCATGGGTCAGGTGTGATAAAGATGTAGATAATAGTAGCGCACCGCGTTTATGTTATAAATAGCTAACTAGATGGTCTATGGCTAAGATCAGTCGAAAATAATATGAAGGTTAATGGATTTTCATTATAGCGAAGATGTATCACTTGAAGCTGCTATTGGTTACCAATTCACAGTTCCAATAACTAATCAAAAATTATTTAAACCTTTCTATTTACTTTTAAAAACATAAATGCTTATATTATTATAAAAATTGTAGCAAGAAACGGCATTCTAAATCTTGTTTTAACTTCAATAGAAGATAATAATCAACTAGGATTACGTTAAAATGTTCTTGCTGAAAATAACTTTTTAAAGCGCTTGTTAGTGTGTAAAAATATCATATACTTAAAATTTACACTATAAAATAAATACATAATCGTGAATGACAAAGAATCTTTTCTTTATCCTGGCGTTCTCTCGTGACTTTAAACTGATGACGTCATTCTGACTGAAAGAACTCAACCTCTTCTTTAAGGAGCTAAAAAAAGAAAAGGAAAGGACGAAAACGTCGCGAATAACTTAAACTTCTTCGAATCTTGCGGTTATTTTATGCATTTTTAATCCTGTCACTGTTTTAATCTCAAGCCTTATTAAAAAAGAAAATATCGCTGTGGTAATGAATGGCATCTCGGTACGTTATCGATGTGTTTAATTAACGTCATATTTTCCCGAGATCTAAAAATAAACATATATTTTGTCACTCCTCACTCCACTCACATGTATCCAACGATCGAAGAGCAAGTCGTCAGTCTTCCATTTCCATTTCAAAATACGCCCCACGCACGCACACACACAGACACTCTAGCGAACGTATATTCCTCACATTTATATTTATCCCGATATATGTATCTCTTTGACGACCGCCTTTGAATATCTCACCTCGGTCTCCTGGATATCAGTCCATGCCATTTTCTCCTCTTCCCCTCTTTTTATCTACGCCGCCTTCGCCTAAAACACCCACGTCCCTTGTACTCCTTCATGCAACCTAGCTTTATCCTTCACCACTACCTTCATATTTTTCCCCACCCTCTCTTACCCCTTCCTTTCCCACCCTCTATTTCCCCTTCCATTCACACCCTCTCCCAACCCCTCCAGACCGGGACCCTAAGCGGCGGCTGGCTATGACGCAGAAAGATGGCGTGGCGAAGAGACTCTGGGAATGAGGGATAGAAAAAAAGAAAGGAGATCGGAATGAATGAAGACGGGAATGAAAAGGAAGTAGTTGGGGAGAGGTGAGAGGTAGGTCGCAGAGTGCCGGTGAGCGAGCGAAGGATGGGGCTGTTATGGGAGGAAGAGGAGTGGAGAAGTGGTTGGTTGAGAGAGATATGAGGAAAGGTTTTCGAGGATGAGAGGAGGCGGTGGAGAGGAGGAGGTGGAGGAAGGAAAAAAGGGGAGGAGGGACTTGGGTGTTATTTTTTGAGGGAGTTCAGCGGGTGGTTTATTTTTTTAGAACGCAGAGGAGGAGGAAAAGGGCGCCGTGGTTCAGGTGAGGGTAGGGCGTTATACGAGGGAGGAGATAGAAGAGAGAGGAGGATATGGGAGAAAGAAGTTTAAGGGAGAAAGGCCATGAGAAGAAAGTGAGAGGGAGAGAGATAGTGAGAGGGAGAGAGAGATTGAGAGGGAGGAGTTCGGCGGGTAGGTAAAGTAAGGAGCGTAAATGTGATCAGAAGCATGAGTTTAGGTAGACATTAATGTGAGGAGAATTTCCACAGACTGGTTAATAAATTGGTAGATCCTTCTCTTTATAAAAAGCATAAATAGTTTTCATAAGTGGAGACTAAGGAGATATATGCCAATCCACTACCATATAATGTGAACAGAAAATGGCGGAGAAGAAGAAGTGAGAGGAAAATAGAAGTGGTTGAAGACAGAGAGATAATAGGGGAGAGCAATCGGTGGAAGATGTTAGACATAGTGATCGATAGGGATGTGATAACTTGGGAACCATTTTGAGCTCCGGTGTGAAGAAAGAGAGCGCTTTAAAATTCCTCTCCCTATCTCTCCAGGAAACTTTTTTCTGAGGTATAGGAGATTTACAAGGATTATGGAGGATTTTGTGTTTGAGTTGGAAGAAGACGTAATGGAGACAAGAAAATGGAAGGAGGAACAATGAAGAGTAAGGTTAAGAGGGGAAAGGAAGAGCTAGGGAGGAGTGGTGTGATGAGGGAGCGGAGGAGTTAGAGGGAAACATGAGTAGGTAGCGTCTAAGGCTTGTGTATACTTAAGGTAACAAGATATATATATATATATATTAAGGGAAGAGTTTGACTTGCGTAGGAGGGAAGTAGAAAGCTTGGGTATGTTTTACGAAAGTGTTGAACGTAGGAACACGTATGCGTGGATTAAGTTGGGGCGAAGTACACATTCCTGAACATGTTTGTACACGCCTGTATTGTACGCGAACTGGAGTTGAGAAAATATTTTATGATGCACATTTATATGTACATATATATGGAGACATAAAAAAGTGCGACATGAGAATATGCGTGTCGTGCGAGTACATTGATGTGTATACGTATAGTTGTTGTATATGGCAGGTGAAGCAACAAGCTCTCTCTGTCTCTCCCACTCCACCTTCGTCTCTCATCTCCTGATGCTCTTCTCTTTTGTTTTTATATTCATCACGTGGGAGTAAAAGGGCGCGCAGGCGAGTTACAGTCTTTTTTTGACTCCTGTTTACTTTGAAAGAGGGAAAGGTTAACAAAAAAGAGGGAATGGTGTCTTTTTGAACTAAAGCGAAGTTGATGCGTCTATTTTTCAGCAAGACATTTTACATGATATTTTGCAGGAGCTTTGTATATTTTTTAGCATAAACGCGATTTCATTTTTTGTTCCTTTGCACGATGCATCAATGAGAGATGTCAAAATCTTTTTATCAAATTATTTCAGTAGATATATGAATAAATTGGTATTTAATACTGACATAAGTACTCATTATGCTTTAAATGTTACATGTAACGGTTGCTATTATTTGATGAAACAATTCCTCGAATTTTAGAATTTGTTAGTCTAGCATAAATTTTATCAATTAAACTTTTAACATTGCCATTAACGTATATATTTTACATACAAACAGCATAATTCAGCCGCATTTTAAGTGATTATGTTGGCGGTAATTCTTGGGAAAAAGGTTTTTACGAGATCTTCCTTAATAAGTTCACTGAAAAATAATATTTAAAATAAATATAGGATTACTTCATTATAATTGTCGGCTCAATGATATTTTAGAATAAATATAATGCATGTTTGCAAAGCGAATATAATAGCATCGATGATGAGCGGCTTTTATATCCTTATAGTTAGGCAACCAAACGGACAAGCCGCTATGTAACTTACATACATTTACGGCGGCATACATTTATAAATAAATCATGTTAACTTTGCATAATGTTATTGTGATAACAACTACCTAGGTATATATCCCTATTTATAATAACCAATTATTCAACTAAAATTTTAGTGGAGCTATTCAGAATAAAAACAATAATTCATGTAAACCTGTGATGACATTTTAGCTTGTAATAAGGAAATACGTATTTACTAACTAGTTTCCGGAAGTTCTATTTTCTAATGTAAACAACTAGAGCTAAGAGGAAACTTCTGGTGCATTTGAGAAATTCTTATTTCAAAGGATACTTTCACAAACTTTTCCGATTGCGAACATGCATGGGACCCACTGAAAACTTCAAAGTACTTTTTTTGAAGCTTAATGAATAGAATTCATGGCTCAAGATCTAGAATGCGAACGGAGCGATAACAATTTTAGAATGGGCGAAATGTTTTAGAGCTTATAAGATGCTGAACGTTTCTTTCAAAGTTGAGGGTTTCTTTGCTAAAGAATGTTTACATTTATTAATTTTAATGGCACTTCTCTTAATCGTAATATTTATTTATAAGAAGTTGATATCTTATATTCATTTATCTGTTAAGAATTTTTCCTTCAAAGAATCATATTCTCGTTCAAGTGATTTCTGAAAAATACTTCCTCCCGCATCTTTTAGAGATTAATCCAATGTATTTCTCAGATTGGCCGTCGTAAAGGGAATATACAGAGTGTTTATAAAGTCCGAGAGAATTTTTAGACTTTAATAACTTTGCATATGCACATGATAGAAGAATTCTGTAAATGGCATATAAAGGAAAATTTAATCGATTATTATCACTATAAACATTTCTAGGTTTAAGAAACCTAGTGTTGGAATGACTGCTATGCATGATCGCATAAATCTGATATTAAATTTTGACATTCGAAAGGGAGAAAAAAATCCTGTACTTGACCCTAGTTCGATTCCTGGCCAAGTACAGGATTTTTCTCCTTCTCAAATGTCAAAATTTAATTTTTAGGTTTTGTAACAAATATTTAAAAAATGGCACCATGAAAGAGGCTCCAAAAATCTGCTTTCAGTATTCATGAATTGCGTATTTGAAGAAGAAACAGTAAGTTGCCTTACAATGTCGCAGAATTCATTGATCCCTAAACTTCGCCAATTATTAAATCTCTCTTATACCACCTTCTTCCAGCAAGATTGCGCTTCATGCTACATTAGTGTGCAACATTTACTGAGTGACGTCTTCCCAGAGAAGTGGATCGGCAGAGGTGGATCAGTAGCTTGAACACGTAATTCACCTGACCATTCACCAATAAACAGCTTTTAATGGAAAAATGCTGAAAGTGTAGTTAACATGTCAAAACCAGGTTACATAAGGAGCAGGATTTAGAATGAAATCCGTGAGGCGCCTCAACAGCAATTGGGGAATGTTTTCAACGAGTTGCAAAATCGAATTGAATGCGGATGGTGGTTATGTTGAACTCGAAAAATATTTTCAGTGATAGCCTGGACCCAACTAAGAAAAACACCCGCGTTCAGAAACAGGAAAGATTATCTGCTAAGGTAGTTCAGTGGTAGAATATCCGCCCGGCAAGTGGAAGACCCGGGTTCGATTCCCGGTCATAGCAGAATTTTTTCTGTTTCAAAGTTAATCCCAAAATTACAGCTTATGCCTTTCTGCATAGTTTCTATTATTCCATCAATTTCCGATGTATGTGATGTTCTCGTATTCTTTAAAATATGAATATCTTTGTGTAAAGTAAGCATGATCTTATAAAATTAACGGGAAACTCGTAAAATAAATATTTCTCCGGCGTTTTCAGTTTTTGTTATCCACCGATACATTAGCGAACTCATTCACAGTATTCATTTTGAACCAAGAGTTACAAAAATTACCCTCCACCAAGGAAGACTTTATAATAGTCAATATAACCACTCAGACAGAATGACTATTGCATTCCCTGAATGCCACAAGTTCCATGCAAGAGTTTTTCCTCGAAGACCTTCCACTCTCAGTCTTTGGAGGTCGGAAAAAAATTTCGACCAATATTTCCCTCGATAAAAGAGGAGAGGCATTTAAGGGAATGACAACCAAATTGGAAAAAAGGAGATATGTATTGTTTCCTCGGAACGTTAAAAGCCCTTCTTCTTCGTCCTTAATCCTTTCTTTTTCCCTCTCCCTCCTCGTTCAGGGTTGAAAGCGAAAGAGGAAAAAATGCCTTCTCTGTCATTCCATTTGCACGCTCGGAATTCTTTGAAAAAATCTCATTGGATTGTTCTTCCTCGGAAAAATGTTTTATCCTCCCCCTCTCTTTTTCATCCTCGCGTTCAGAGCTCGGTCGGGCCCTTGGGTTCCAACAGGTTGTTCCGCCATTGTGTTTTGTGTGGGTGTGCGCGTGTATGTGTGTGTATGTGTGTGTATGTGTGTGTATGTGTGTGTACGTCTGGGCCTGTGAGGGTGGTTTTCAGAGGTGTGTGGGATGGAGGAGGGAAGGATGAGGAGAAGGGTAGAAATTTGTGGGAAAGAACGGGAAAGGGAACGATAGAGAGGGAATCATCATTGTTCGATCCTGAATGGGCGTGGTGTATGGCTGAAGGGAAGGCCTTCAGGAGAGGAGAGAGGAGGGGGTAGCAGAAGGCGCGTATGGTAGGAGAGAAGCGGAGGGTAGTAACGAAGGCTGCTGGATTTTGGGCTGTTTAGGCGGTAACAGGAGCGAGGGTGGGAAAGTAAGGTTTTTTGAAGGAGTCTGCTGCTCCTGGAAGATAGGGTGATGGTTTGGAGGAAATTTTGGAAGGATAGTTATTGAGAGGGGAGGGATGATGGTAGAAGTTGGGGCACTTTATCGGAGGTACGGAGAGGGGGATTTACGAAGTCAAGGAGGGGAGAGAGGGCGTGGAAATGAGAGAGAGATATGAGAAGTATGGAGAGATGGTTAGAAATGTTAAGATAAGGGAAAGGGAGGAAGAGATGGGAAATTTTAATAAGTATGCCGAGGGAAAATCGGGTGCGAAATCGGAAATGGTTCCAGATTTCCGAGGGCGTACGTGAACCATGTTGACGATTTGGCGAAGGACGTAGAAGTTTCGCGTCTTTCCGTCTTCCTGGATAAAGGTTGGAAAGATAATCGTACGAATGCTTTTTTTGGCTTGCGGAACCAGGTGTGCGAATTGCTTGGGGATAATTTGCTTTAGTCAGGAGGAGATAACGCTTCATATTTGATTTGTCGCACTGATGTTTCTTGGAAGTTAGGGCATGTAATGAACGACGTGTTAAAAGTTTAAATAAAGATTAATTGTTTCACTTCGGTAACGTCAGAGATATATTCGTTATCGTAAAATAAAGTTTGCTACATTTTGGATTTATGGCATATTTACCTCACTCAGCATCGCTTTTTTGCAGAGATAATTTCGGTTTATATGAATTTCTCGGTTGCAAACATTATTTTTTGCGATAGTTCTTTTTTTACCATTATGTATGTGATTATTTATTATATTTATTATAATAGATTATAGTTTCATTAAGTTATCTAAAGACATTTTGAATAATACATTATATTAGTTTATTCATAAATCAATGTCTTGGAGCACAAAATTAAAATATTTTTGTAATGATTCAGATTCATTGGAACAGATTTCTTTAAATGATTCTTATAGCATTTACTAAAAGGATTTTAATGAATAATTGTCATGTAATATGATGATAATTTAACCGATAATCTCCCAAAGAACAAATATATTGGATAGTAATCTTAAAAATCTCTGTGGGAGTTGTTTGAGTAAAATTATACTCTTGAGGTTTTAATTTGGAAAATATAAATTTAGTTACGTTAGCAATAGCTCTCTGCTTCTAAATTCCTCTCTCACTATTCTTTCCTTAAAATTTCTTTAATGCACTCATTTTAAGCAGTAAATATTCTTCTCATCAATCAATACCATGTCTTTGGATTCTAATAGCTCAAATAATGTTATCACTTTTCATTTAATAGTAATTATAATAAAGGTATCTTAGATTACGGGCGGATTGAATCTGTTTTAATATATTTTTCGGTTAAAAAATTTGAGTAATTTTCACAAGGACATTTTTCAAATTCTCCAAATACACTAAAGTGGAATTATATTCATAATCGATAAAGCTGTTTTAAATGTGAATATCTTAAAATATTGTCATTACATTTATTTAAATAAATATATAAATAAACATAAATATTAAAAAAATTTACTTGTCGGATTTACAAATATACCCTTAGAGAAAAGTATCTATATATTTAGTGGTTATTAATTTTATTAGCTAATTGAATAATATCAAAATTTCAAATTTACATTATCATTATGAAAATTATAAATGAATAACTACAGAAGCGTCGTTTCAAGGGAATGGGATCTATAGATAATAAATAAGGAATCCTGCTTCCTGGTATCTTTTAGTTGGCACATTTCGTCAACCTAATTTTGTTTTACGGATATTTAGGAAGTATTGACTATTAGCCACTGATGCCACGTGGAGTTCTATCTTCAAGAGAAATTAAAAAGTCCAACCACTGCGAAAAGAGATCCAAAAGAAGCCAAATTAAAATCTTCCGACACCATCTCCGCAAAAGACGAAAGAGAAGACTTTTACCGATATAAGGGCCTAAATCTAACCCAAGCCGTTTGTACAGTGAGTCCTTACTTGAATCCTGCAATGAACAAACGGAACTTGTTGATTCGCAAAGGCGGACGGGTGGCCTGGGTGGTTTCTAGTAGGCTATTTCCCCGTTTTACACCTGTGCTTATGCCACACCGAATGGACGTACGTACACTTAGGATGTAGAAGAGGTGGAGGTGAGATAGGATGAGGAATAGGAGAGAGTGAGAAGTAAGAGAGAAAAGCGGGGAGAAACACAAGGAAAAACGCCAAGCAATGCCGAACCATCCCGCGCTCGTTTAATAAAAAGAAAATAACTTTCTTTTGTTATTTTTTTTACTCTTTCATACACGAGCGTTCTTTCTTGCTACGCAGTATGATATCGCAACGACTCTCTTCGTCAACGCTCGCGAGTAAAAAAAATAAATAAAACGAAGAATGGAAGTGAGTGAGTCTTACAGACTCTACCTCATCACGCAGCCACAAAAATCCATCCCCTACCTCTTCTCTTCTCCCTCTCCCTATTGATCTTTCCGCCTTTTCCTTCCCTTTGCCTCCGCTTTCTTTCTCATCTCCTTTCCCTTCTATTTCTCCATTCTTTACTCTGTCCACGCCCATATCCTCCGTAACCCGTCCAATCCACGTCTCTTCAAAACTCTCCCACTTCCTCGCCCAAGGCAACCTCTTCTTAACTCACTAACTGCTCTTCAGTGCCCGCCTCTACGCCAGTTTTACCTCTCTCATCTCCTCCCTCCCTCCATTCCCCACTTCTTTCACCCCCTCACCTTTCTCGTATTCATCCATGGTTTGCCACCCTTGCCTTCTTCCTTCATTCCTTATAGCTCCCTCGACTTCCTCTTTTTATATCCCATTTACTTCTACATGTTTTTTCTTTTAATGTGCGTTGATTTTTAGTTCTCGTGATTTTACGTTATAATATTATCGTCGTTATATTCTTATGGTTTTGAAATGTGCAATCCTTGATTAATACATATTGGCATTTTGCTTAACCGTAATTTTCCTTTAGTGTTGTTCCTCCGAATCAATTATGACTTCTTATTCTGATACATAAACCTAATTACAGTCTCGGGTATTTTTATTGATGTTATACTCCACATCTGACTTCAAAGCGTTATCGACTCGCTTTGCCTAAATTTCTTAATTTTAGCGTTCACTCTACGTCTCCACCTTACAATAGAATTGTTACTGCCGTACCTATGTATCATATCTAAGTTTTCCGCTATCTTTTTCTTGAATCCTATAATAATCCAAGAAGTAAATTAGCCATAAATTCCATTCCATTTCTCTTGAATATTTTTGGCGTTATTATCCTCTCATTTTATCTAATTTACATATTTTCTATCTTTTCTTACTTTTATTAACTATTTCGTAATTTGAAGCATTAGCATTTTTTTCTGTTACCAGACATTTTTGTTCTGTCATGTTTTCCTTCTTCATTTCTCTTCTCTCCGAGATCAATCATTTTCCTTCTTATTTTACTTCACCGTTTACTCCCTTCCTGCACATTCTCCCTTTATGTTGTAAAGGCCTTCTCATATTTCGTCCGAATCACTCCTAACTCGATTTCTTATCCCGCTCCCTTCCCTCCATCTAGTTATTCAATTATGTTTTCTTTGTTCATTCTCCTCCCCTCTCCCTCCCTGTCCCCTCTTCATACCGTCAAGCGAAACGCGTTCATTTCCCCTTTCGATCGCACTCCTCTTCAAATATTTGCGTCTGACGCTTTCTCTTAGACTTCTTTCCTATCCTCTCTTGTCTTATTCCCTTCATTCGAACTTCTCATTCCCTTATCTCCCCTCCATAGCTCTCTCCCTCTCTCCTTCTTTAACACTCCATAGAAATCTAATTTGATCGTCCTATTTGGGTGCGGATATGAGCTCCGTAGTGGCTCAGCGCAGATTAACTCGATTTTTTTTCGAAAAATATGAAGCTTTACGCATGAAAAAGTCCAAGTTCGGGGCAAAGACGAACCATATTGCATTTTCACAGTGAGAGAAATGGATTTTTTTCTGGGTGAGGTGTGTTTTGCAATAAAATATTTCCTCGAAGGCTTCAATATCTCATTTAATGCGTCTGCATGAACGCACTCGAAGAAAATGTTAAAAATGAACTAGTCTATTTTATAAAAGTTTGAAAGGAATTTCATTAGCACCTTATGTTTGGAGTTAGGAATAATGTGTTAGATTGTTTGACGGAATCAAAGGGTATTAGGCTGAAGAAATAAATTTACTGGGGTTATCAATAAACTCCTTTGTTTCACCAAATTATAAAATTCTGCGTAAATTATTGTTCGCCCAACTGACATATAATGTATATGTAGTTTATTGCCACCCTCATCACTACCTCCTTTCCTTTTCCTTAAGTTTATATATATATATATATATATATATATATATATATATATATATATATATATATATAATAACACAAAAACAGATAACACGAAATGCATGCTTGGTCCGTTCCAGATCTTATACTTTTCAATGTATATTTATTCGCTTAACGCGAAACGGTTAACACGAAATATCGGTTAACCCAAAAATAATCTTTGGTCCTAATAAAGTAAAACCATGAGAAATTCTTCAGATAACACGAAATGGCAGTTGAAACAGGGTTTTCAAATTTTCCATTGGATAAGCGCTTTCAGCGGGAAAAGCGCAATATTGCGTTGGTTCTTGACAACAGTCCCGCCCATCCGAAGGTGGACAGGTTGAAGTCCATAAAATTGGTATTTTTTCCACCAAATACCACTAGAATATTGCAGCCATGTAAACAGGGAATAATTAGAAATCTCAAGTTTTACTATCGTAAAGGACTGCTGCAAAAATATATATCTAGTACTGAATCTAAGGAGGAATTAAACCCGTGACACTTTTGGACTCTCTTCATTTGTTGCATGCCTCCTGGAACTGCTTTCGTCACGCTGGGTTCTACTTTTTGCAGGCAAACGAGCCTTTTGTAGGAGAGAATGGAACCGCGGCGCCGTTGACAATGCCTAAGGACACACATGCCGAATGTGATTTAGCCAATATATTTGGTCTTGTGTCCTTCACCTTGAGTTTGGATGAGGAAATCACCCTTAGTGAATATGTTGGAGTGGACGACTACATCTGTACCGCAGAAATTTTAACAGACACTGATATTGTAGAAATTGTTAGACCAAAGTCAGTAGCAGAAAGTGAGAGTGACAGAAGTCCTGATGAGGATAATGACGAAGTGCTGCCCTCGCCAAGTGCTGCCGAAACAGCCAGAATGCTTGAATGTGTGCGAAGATATTTAGGTAATCAATCAGATGGAGAAAATATGTATGAAGTGTTGGACGATTTGCAAAACTTTGTGGAAAAGAAAATTCTTAATAATGTAGTTCAGAAAAAATTGCTGATTTTTTTATTTTTACCTCGATTTTAACTGTAAAATTAATGTATGTAAGTTATGTAGTTATGGCATTATATTTTCACGACAATTATGTATGTATATATATATATATAGTAAATAAAATATTTAGCTAAAGATTTTTCTGGACTTAAAATAATTGTATTTCGCACAAGTAGCTCATAGAGTACCATATATTTATCTCAGATATGATTTTATGTTTTAAAAATTAAAAATTTACCTTTTGAAAAACATTTTGCATTAAGATCGGTTAGCACGAAATTCTTTTAACACGAAATGTTTTTCGGTCACGTGCATTTCATGTTAAGTGATTTTCACTGTATATAACTGGCAACAAGTTGTTGGGATAAGGAAGCCCAGTGAGCACTCACCAATAACATGTCTTCCAGTTGGCGAGTTACTTATTGACGAGTGCTCATTGATCTTCCTTATCCCACAACTTATTGCCATCCATTTATCCCATTTACCTTTCCTATTCCGTAAGAATTTATATATATATATATATATATATATATATATATATATATATATACACACACACTGTAGACCCGATATGCCGATATAACGCGGTAAATAGTTGTACCCCGTCTTTTTTTGTAATTACATAGCTTTCACTCAAATTCTCCACAAATATCTTTGGTTATAGTCATAGAGTCTATCCTGAATGATCGCGTATTATCCTAAATTATCACGTATTAGCGCATTGCAGTTATAACAGAATAGACAAGTCTAGCGTCGCGTCACATATTTACGCCAACCATCACCCCATTACAAAGGAAAATATTTTTAACTGCTGTATTCTTATCTCTCTTTTGTCGCCCCTTTTTGCGCAGATAATGGTTACCGCAATGTCATTTCTTACTGGTAGGTTTATGGCTGCGGCGGTCACTGCATGTAATTATAAATGGGTAAATACGATATAACGCGGATTCACTTATAGCGCCGTCAAATATCTTGGACCCCAACGTCCGCGTTATATCGGTTCTACAGTGTGTGTAGGGATTGCAATCCCGGGATCCCGAAATCCCGAATCCCGGGATCCCGTTCAAAATTTCAATCCTGGGATTGACATTTTTGCTTTTGCTAACAGGAGGCGCTAACGATTAAATTGTATTTGATGTATAATAAAATATACAATTCGTTAGAATTCACCAAGTAATACTGCTTTCTATCTGAGTTTATAATATGTCATCACTCTTGGAAAATAAGAACAACGAAAAAAAAATGAAAAATATCCTTTGGGGTGTGGCAAACCTAAATAAGAATGAATATTATCAAGAAGAAATGTAATCCGCAGAATCGGAAGGACATGAACCAAGTGATGAGGCCTCTTCCTCGAGTGATGAAACAGACGATGATGATTCGTTTGAAGGCGGAGGTGCGTACAAACTATCAGAAACAAATATTAAGATATTGATTCAAAAAATAAGGAAAACTGTTCTCTTTAGAAAATCACCCGCAAAAAATGAAAGATTCCTTCAGAAATATGTAATCGAACTATGTGGTGAGGAAAAATTACTTGTTACGGATATAAAAACTCGCTGGAGCAGTTTAGTTGAAATGATCTAACGGTTTATATTGCTTAAAACCTGCATAATGAAGGCCTTGATTGATCTGAATTCCGATATATCATTCAGAGAGAGTGAACATGAACTTGCTTCTTCTATTGCGCTGGAATTCATGATGAAGAAAATGAATGATGTAAATATAGAGTTAGGATATAATATGAGAAATTCCTTGCAGAATCAAATAATGAAGAGACGAACTAAGTTATTAGAGGTATTGAGGTATCTTCAATACGGGTCACAGGCTCGTGATAATGATTTGGGGAATATATTTTCTGTGCCATCACTAGCGAGCATAAAAATGTTTGTTACAGAAAACCTGAGTACATTTTACTGTAATATTAGTAAAACATTTGAAGCACTGGACAAGAAAGCCGCCTTTTTTTAATGATGACCTACATACTGAGCAAACGGCAGCATCTGAATGTTTTGAGACTGGTACATCATATTCAGAGAAGTTAAACAATAAACTCGATTCGGTCATTACCCAATGTTTAGTGCCTCTCGAGAAATAATCCTCCTGCTGTAATTCAAATGACCTAGCATTATCAATAGCACGAGAGCTAAAGGATTTCCGTGAAAGTGGACGTAAAGGAGAAAAGCTGCAGTTACTTTACGAGCAGTTGCTAGCTATTTCTCCTACTAGTGTAGAATCAGAAAGGGCTTTTTCATCAGCAGGGTTGCTGTGCAATAAATACAGATCAAGAATGAGTGACGCGACATTAGATGCACTTTGTTTTTTAAGGCCATATTTCAGAAATTTGTGAATAGCTTTTAAGTGAGGAGAACCTTAATCTAAAAGTACCGTTTATTTTAATAAATGCAACCAATTTAATTTAATTTAAGATACTGCAACAATTGCTACTTTGGTTATTAAAATTTTCTTTACATTTTCTCCAAAAATACACCATAACATTGTGAGCCTTTTTCGTACTTAGGACATGTCCACTTTGCGGTTACGACGCTGGAGAAAAACTTCATACCAATCATACCCGTTAAAAACTCTCCCCCAGGGGGTAATTCTAAACATAGCAGTCAAAAACTCAGGGGGATTTCCTTTATTCTTCATTTTACAAAGATGCTTACATATTGAAACTTGAAAACACTAGCGTTTAGAAAAAAATGCAAACACTTCAAGTGGTCGGTGACGCATGGAGACTATAGCTCGAAATTAGAGTGTAAAGCCTAGGAAGATCACGCGATTGCCACTCGTTATAAGAGGCGATTGATTTAAAATTAGATTTGGGGTGATTTTGTTCGTAGTTCGTTTTTCGTCTTGCCTTTCGTCGGACGTGCGCCTAAAGTTTATCGCTTTCCACCATTTGTAGAGCAAATTGTAAATGTCTATTATATATTTTTTTATTATTGCCCTGGAATTAATTCATCATGTCTCAGAAAAGATCGAGTGATCGTACAAGTGCTTTATCTAAAAAAAAACGTGAACATGTGACAATGAAAGGGAAGTTGGATATTTTGAAGAGATATGATGGTGAACGTGGTATTGATATTTCTAATAAGTTGGGTGTGTAAAGTTCGACGGTATGGCCCATAATTCAGCACAGTAATAAAATATGAGAGTTTTGGTCAAGTAGCAACTCATTTGGACGTCAAGTGCTTCTTTAAGAGTAATAGGAGTTTCATCATGGTAGATATGGAACGAATGTTATCTGTATTAATTGAGCACCAAACTCAAAATCGGATGCCTCTTAGCACCCAGGTTATTCAAGAAAAAGCTAGGTCAATTTATAAAGACCTTAAGAAAGAATATGGCGTAAGTACTCATATTGAATCATTTACAGCTAGTTCAGGGTGGTTTGAAAGGTTAAGGCGGCGCGCGTGCCAATTTGCATAATGTAGCAGTTAGTGGTAAAGTTGCGAGTTCTGATGAAAAGGCAGCCAGTGAATATCAAGGTCTATTGAGCGCAGTTATTAAGGAGGGTGGTTACATTCCTCAACAAGTACTTAACGTCGATGAGACGGTCTTGTTTTGGAAGCCTGGATGCAAAGCATCTAAGGATAGACTGATCTTGTTGGGGGAAATGCGACAGGTGACTTTAAAATGACCGCTATGCTTGTTTATCATTTCAAATTTTCCAGGGCTTTAAAGGAATTTCAATTAAAAACTTGTAAATCATCTGGATGACCAACAAGAAAGCTTGGGTCAAACCAAACAGTGTTTGACGAGTGTCTCAACAATCATTTTTGTCCATCAGTGACTAATTATTGTGGTGCTGACAATCTGACCAATAACGCGTTGCTAATTTTGGATAATACTCCAGGTCACCCTCTTACTCTTGCTGACCAGAAAGACAACGTGAAAGTATTATTTAATGCTATCAGCTTGTTACAGCCCATGAATTAAGAGGTGATTGCTTCCTTCAACTACTATAGAAGCACTTTTGCCGAGGCACAGTAGGTGAAAGAGAAGAGATTTTACTGCTTGAAATTTTTAATCAATCACTTAATTAGTCGCAAAGCCTTTACGTTGTAATGGTTTATCACTTACTTGATATGACTTTATTATCCTGCTCTTGACACAATGAGGAAATTCTTTACTCGGCATTTTTTATATGCTTTTCCAATATTCCGAATTGTATTCGCGCCCATTTTACCATAAATTAAAATCGGGCGGCTAAATAAAAAGCGTTTTATTTTTACTCTCAAACGTTTTAGCCCTCTTAAAAAATTAAAACAAAGGGTATGTCCGATATATATCCTCCTCTAAACTAGCTTTCCTTCACCTTCGTTGTGAATTCTCTTTAGGCTTCCCCTGTAATCGACCACATGTTTGCCTTGTTAAACTCCCACAGTCAATAGTACATCTATAAGAAACGAACACATTTCTCTCCTTCGCCAAAATGAACTTGAGTTCCCCAATAATTTTTCCTTTTGGAGTGAAAAGCGAGGTAGGAAGGTTTGAGGGAGTTCGCCTCTCATTATGCGCGATTGGATTGGAGTTAAACTGGGTCATTCCGCATTTTTTACCTTTGCTCCGATTTGATTTTTTCTAATAGAGTAATTCTCGGATATTTTTATCCATTAGCTTTTCAACTCCCTACTTCAGTCTATCAATGCATATCTGCGCTTTTTCCGCCTTATATTGCCGTCTCTTCCCTTTACTGGTAGTTTAATGCTTTACCAGTAGCTCCCGCTACCCTCCTTCCGTTTTTTGCTCCCTTGTTCTCCTTATGGTAATTTTATACATTTCTCCTCCTTACCACCATCATATTTTTCCTTCCTCTAGTTGAACTTCTCTTCTGATTCTCTCGCTCTTACTTTTCACATCTCTTCGTCGCTTTCCTCTGCCTTAACAACACCTCCCTCTTTTTCTCTTTCCCTTTTACTCTTCCAATCTAATGCTATCTGTGATTCCATTTATCACTCCATCTCTTATCCTACTCTTGCCTCCTCTCTCTTATACTTGATTTATTTCTTTATTTCTGGTCGAAGAATTAGTAAATAAAAAATTACTAACTCCAAACCGTAAAGTTTACCCAGAGAAGTGCCCAAAAGAAAAGGTTTCAAATGAAAAATAAATAAAAATACTTACAATACTTACAAGAAGATGGCAGAGTCAGCCGTCGAAACGTCGATCCTAGATGAAACTTTGACCCGGTTGTGCATCCGAAAAGAATTTCTACAGATCCTACTTACAAGTTTGCTGGACAATGGCCTAACAGGGACTTGTTGTCAAAACCTAAGCCTAAAAGGAAAAAATAAAAGCACGAGCACTGCACAAATAAAGAAAAACTTCTCTGGAACAAGCACTAAATGAATCTTCAGTAGCTGAAGTCATACGACTTCAGCTACTGAAGATGAGAGCGTAGCTCTCGAAATACGTATTTAGTGCTTGTTCCAGAGAAGTTTTTCTTTACTTGTGCAGTGCTCGTGCTTTTATTTTTCCTTTTAGGGTTAGGTTTTGACCACAAGTCCCTGTTAGGCCATTGTCCAGCAAACTTGTGAGTATTTATATTTATTTTTTATTTTAAACCCTTTCTTTTGAGCGCTTCTCTTGGTAAACTTTACGGTTTGGAGTTAGTAATTTTTAACTCACCTAACCGCCGTAGTCTCCTCATCCCCTTTTTTCATATTGAAGAATTAGTAGTTTGCCCATATTCTAATACTAAGGTGGTATTTACGAATACCTTCTTCGTGGAAGGCTGCGAAGTAGCATTCAGTGGTAAAGAATGATAAATAAATAGATAAAGCTCTCATCTTGTCTGAAACTTTTTTCTGCCATATTTTCCGCGATATTTTATTCTTTCCCTGTCCTTTTTTTCGATTCAATATCTCCCTTTCACTATTTTCCCCTCTTGCAACCACTCTTCCTTTTCTGTTTCTATCATACATCTCCTGATTTACTGCATGAAAGATATCAAAGCAGAACCCTTCTAGTCTTTTCCACACAATTTTCTTTCTTTCTATCCTTCTCCTTTCCTCACATTATATACCATTTTTCAATTCTATTATTTTTACTCTTCCTCTTTATGACATCACTTTAAGTTTAAAATTTCCTTCGTTTATTTGATAATCTTACGACCCACACATCTAAGGAGCCGTGTTATTATTAAGTCTCGCGTTATCTCCTCTCTTTTATCTCTCCTTTTGCTTCCCTATTAGTTTCCCACCCTTCTCCATTACTCTCCCATCTTACTGCAACCACTTTATTTCGAATTTTTATCTCGTCTCGCCAAAATTATTGACTGCCGTTTCCTCTCCCCTTCTGCTCCGGGGGTTTCTATTTTTCACCTGCTGAGCCTCCGAACTGCACTAAACAGAACCAACCCTCCATCAGACTAAATACGCGATCCATCTCATTCGTTTGTCTGTGGTCCTGCATGAGGCCGTCGTGATGCGTATCGTTGATGGATAAACGTCTGAAAATAATTACTCGCAAGATCAGGAAGAATGCATTTTTTCCTTTTGTTCCAGGGCCGATGGGCGTAGAAGTTTTTCATCAATGGTGGTGCTTAGGTACTATGTGTTTTCTTTTAATATAAATAAAATTATGATATTTGTCATTCGGTGGATAGAACTTTATCGGGAATTAAATGTCACATTGAGGTAGCGAGTAAATATCAATTAGAAAGTAATGTTTTTTGTTTGTATTAGATATTTGTGAGATTGAAGAAAGATAGTTTTAATGCCAATAAAATATTGATACGTAATAACTGTGGCTAACTTTTATATAAAAATGAAATATAATTTTATCCTTGTATTACAAAACATTTTCATATAATAGTAGAATAACTATTTTTAGGCTGCAGTTCATAATTTACTTCATGGATGAAATGTTCCGGCCCCGCCTATTAATTTAATTTAGTTTATACTTATTTAATTCGTAACTATCACTAAATTTTATGCTGAAATCGTAAAATCAACTCAAGAAGTCGATAGATTACTTGTAAATCTTAATATGACTATTTGACAGCTATATAATATTTTTTTCACCCAGAACCCAATTTATAATAACCTTAATTCAATACCTTGAGCCTCTTTTGTGCCCTTCTCTCTCACAATATATCAAACCCCAAATTCCGCCGTGTGTGTTCGAGAACCGAAATTTTAACTTTTCCTCTTCCCACCCAATTTCACCTCTTTTCCTCTCTCTCTCTCTCCTTCCTTTTCTACCCTCTCCGTCTATTTTACCTCAATCGATCGCCCATCCATCCTACCTCCCACTCTCTTCCCATTATATGCCAGTACGTATTCCACGCGTCGGGGGACCGCCTTCCCTGCAGCTCTTAAAATTGAGCATCGGTCTGGCAGGAATAGTGGGTTCCCTGACCCTCGCTTTCTCTCCCTATCTCTTTTCTCTCTTACTGTTTCCCCATCTCCGTAATCGTTTAACGCTCTCTTTATCTAAGACAACGTTCTCCCTCAACTTTTCATGAGGCCGGACATCAAACCATTTCTAACCAACTTATTTCTTGTCCCCTTAACATCATGGTTAGAAAGGAGACGAATTTTGATTCTAAGGAACTTGCATAATCATTTTTACCCTTTGCACATAACATTTCCAGCCGTACCTGCAGGGTCCATGTTTCTGCCTCGTACAAAACTATACTTCATACATAGCATTTTATGAACTTCTTGCCGATATCATCCTTTATATTTCTCGCTAGTAGTAGTTTATTTCTTTTGAAAGTGGTTTTTTGCTATTCTAGCCTTCATTTGATCTGTACATTTTGCTTCTCTTGTTATAGTACTTCCAAGGTGTTTATACTCTAAAACTTGTAATGGTTTTTCATCAGTACTTATGTTCAATATATCATATTTTCCCGATATTCAACTAACCTTGGATTTTTATGTATTTGTTTCCATTACGAATTTTCTACATGTTGTTACCAGTCTATTCATCATCTTCTGAATTCCTTTTCTTTTCTAGCTAGAATTTCTTGACCATCAGCGCATTTTACCGTTATTATAATCCTTCCTCCAATCATGAAACCTCCTTTGCCTTCTAGCGCTTCTTGCATTAACGTTAACCCGAAGAAACATAAGCAGCAATCTTGGCTATACACTATTGTCCTTTCAGATATGATTCTCACTACACAGGTAGCATCTCTGGTTTCTTGTCCTTTTCTGAAACGGAATTAATCTTCCCCCGGCATTTCTTCAGCCTTTTTCTCTAGCTTTTTATTAAGAAAATTTGAACCTAAGTTTCGTTTATATGGTAAATGCTTTACTTAGTTGGACGAATTCGTCTTACTGATGCGACTGATTTAGGAATGAAAAATAATATTATCTCCACATAATGTATGTAAATTAAAATAAATTAAATTTATATCAGGTCCAAGTTCTGGGGGGTGGCGGTGGCAGAGTGGTTAGAACGTTGGCCTTCCACGAAGAGTTCTGATTTTTCAACCTGGGATCGTCCTGCCCACTACTTGTTTGCTTTGCGGAGAATGTGCAAGTAAGCACTCCGCCCTTCGGATAGGACTTTAAGCAGTTGGGCCCCTTGGTGCTCTTCGTATAGAGTAGGCTAATGTCGGCACCGGGTTTCCCTTCTCCTTTGTGAGTCTGGTGTGTAAGAAATTATGGCTATAATAATCCTTGGATTATTATAGGTTGATTAGCCATATATATATATATATATATATATATATATATATATATATATATATATATAACAATAATAAAAGGCTACTTCTGTCCCTTTGAGGCACTCTCTGTCACGCTTTAAAAATCCGAATAACTCAATAATGGAACAAGATTCATTTTTGATATTTAGCAGGAATGATTAATTCATATATTGTAAGATGATGACGAAAAGAAATCTCGAAAAAAGTCCTAGGTTCGACTCCAAGGTAGGCCTTTCCATTTTTCATATGATAATACGTAAAAATCGACTTTTTGACTTGCAGTCTTTTATTCTTTTTGATCTTCGGATCTAGCCTATTTTAAATAAAAAACTATGAAGTTTTTTATTCTGTTCATGTTTCCCGCCTAAAATTCAAGATTCCTCATGTTAAACGTTCAATTCACATATTTTGGGGAAATCTGACCATTTAACTAGATCCACATAGGTGGGAAAACTCCTTAAGCTATAAAAGTTTATAACAACCCGATGCATTTCGCCCAATAAGTGGTCATCTTCAAGGGCGTACTTCATACGTGCTTTGAATGCTCTTACAATTAGTATGAGAGAGAGAGAAGGAGAGAAAAATTCTTTTCATAGCAACCAATGTAAACAACATTCGTTGCGTTATTTACGAGAAGGAATACATTTGAATGTAGAACAGTAATCATTTGCATATTCAAATTAGGTACTTAGAATCATCATAGGAGCTCGAAAATTAAAACAACGAACGCCTAAAAGAACGAAAGTTTGTTTTCTTGCCATCCAAAGAAAGTCAAGGTATATTTATGTTAATTTTTTATTTTACAAAATACTTTCCCATTGACTATATATATATATATATATATATATATATATATATATATATATATATACATATACACACACGCACGCACACACAAATCCTAAATTCTGCTTTGCAGTTATTCGCAATGAAGTAATAATTATCTTCTAGCTGAGATGATTCGTAAACAGTCTTTAACACATTCGCTGCGCTAGGAAAATTAGCGTGCATCTCTGATGTCGGACGACTTTTTTGATTAGTTTCATTAGAAAAATTAATATCTGCACAGAATAAGATAAAGACAAAGAAACCACAAACGGCTGCTCACATTTTGACGGCTCAATGTCAACTGACGAATTCCAAGTGAAAGAAGGACCGTCCCAGGTCGCATAGGCCCACATCTAGCAAAAGAACTGTAAAGAGCACACATGGCCTCATAAGAGGCCATCCGCAGCGAATGTGTTAAAAAAATCAGATATATTGATGAACTGGAATGATCATAAGATCCTATATATGTTGAAATTGAGGGAATGAAGATGAATCTAATGAAGAGCGAAGTCCAGTATGGCATTAGTGCATTAAAAGCAAAATCCGTTCATTCTATCGTATTATCTCTCGGTTGAACTGAATTGCGATTATCAGCTCCGTCGGGTTGACAGCGGGAAAATTTAATCGCCCAGTCAATTGTTTCGCCGAGACAAAAGAGTGAGCCGCGCGTACCGTTAGCGCTGAGGTGGAGCGCCACTTCCACTTTAGAGGACGATGGACTCCAGTGGTCTAGTAGTGAAGAGAAAGGAAGATAGTTGCACGGCGATAGGAGAGGTTCCAGAACGAGAAGAGAGAGAATGAGAGAGAAAGATAGAAATGGAGAGAATGCGGTTGGGAATTATATCGGTTTCCATTGTGTTCGGTTTCACAGGCATCTCTTTGCCCTCTGTCTCATATAAGTCTTTGGAATTATCCTCTCTATTGCACACATCCAAGGATCCCGGCTCGTACTCACATACCTAACGCAAAAAGGGCAGAAAACATTCGCAAGGAGGGCTCACGATTATCGAAACTCGCGTTGAAGGATAATACCATTCACTTCAGCGAACATCCGTTTTAGTTAGCGAATCCAGAGAATAAACTAATCACGGATTTATTTGTTGAAGTATTCTATTTCGATTTCGCCGATTCGGTATTACCCGGGGCAACGAACCCAAAAGCCAAAATTTAGGATTGAAAGATCGCAATTCACTCCTTCAGAGGGAAAAAGAGAGAGGATGAGAGTAAGATGGCGGGTAAAGGAGGAAATGGAGGGAGAGATTTATCGCTCCGATAGTCCATTGCACTCAAACTTATTGCTCTCAGCGTTTATATGGCTCTGTTACCTGGAGAATAATGATAGCGTAAGTTATTTTTTGTTAGCTGTCAAAAACTCGCACCAGCCCGAAATGAATGGATCTTCTGTTTCAAATTACAGAATTGAAAGATTCAAACTCTCGGAAGTCTAAGGTATAAAATTACTAGAATACGCGGTCGTTCAGTATATTGAACTTGATAGTTAGGCGTCTGGAAAGTTTCATGAAGCACAACTACCACTATTAGGTATTTATGAGATGCTTCAATAATAGTTTTGATTTATCGTGTTTAAAATACAAAAATTGTTGGTATTAAAAATAATAATCGCTTAATCAAGCTTGTAATAATTGAAAGCAACCTTTTTTGCTTTAATAATATTTTAGTATAATTTACAGAAATGTTGAAGACAGATATTGTAATTCTGAAAGCTATGTTTTTCTGTAAGCATGTGCGTTATTTTTTCAATTATAAAAAAGTTGTAAGCACTGTATAATGACGAAGGATAAGTTTATTACAATAACGGCAATTAGGTTACGTTACTTAAACGATTTAAGAATAATTGGAAGAATGACTTCTACAGTATATTTTAAATGTATGGCCGAAATCGAAATCGAAGAATATTTTCACAATTTTTAGAGAACAAAATGTGTTGCAATGATAATTTTTTATATTATATTTTATGAATTATTTATGGTACCCAAATAGTTTTTAAAAATTAAAAAAACTATTAGAAGCTTCAGAAAGGCCATTAAAAGTAAAAATTCAGATAAAATATACAGAATAAAGACCGTTTTCTTCCCAATTCATAAGAAAATTGGCGGGATCCGTCATTGCTATCGATAAAATCGGTTAATAAAAAAAGTCTGGCTCAGGAGTAAAAAAATTAAGATTGCTTAAAAAAAATAACGTAATGAAATAAAAACTACCGCTATTCGAATATAGCGCAGCGATTTTCAATTTCCATAATCGTCTAATCCACCGCTTTTATGCCTCGAATGGTGTTTGCTCATATAGTTATTTATGAATTCCGGTAATCACCCTAGGAAAGGCTTGTCCTACCGACTATTTAAAATCGATCGGTGTCCACGCGGTCGTTATTTATATGCACCGCTATCCCTTGAACATTGACGCGGATATATTGTGGCATTTAAGCTCCTGTTAAATATCTTCATTCCGCAGTCCATCGATCTCGTGCTGTCCGCAAAAAACACTTTGAGGGAAGGTCTTCACCTACGTTAAACTCTGACCCCGATTCCTAAAACAGCTCTTCAACTTCCCCTTTCCACCTCAGTTCATCCACTCGGTTAAAGCAGGTCAATTCCTTTCCCGTGGATAAAGAAGCTCAAACCGCGCCTTCAATTATGTATTCGTTTCGTGATCCTCACGCAGACGTGACATTGCCTTTCCATTCCTTTCTTATACATATACATATCTATATATATATATATCCTAGGATTCGATGAGGAAGAGTCTCATCCTGCGTGTCCCGACGACCAATTTATTTATTCGACGTTAGGACGGTCTTATATAGCTTGGATCGCCCTTTTTCCGCGGAAAGATAGCATATGGCGTGCCTTTGCGCGCAACCGAAGCAGGAAAAAGCACTCGCTCCGGACTATTTTTAATTGGATGAAGCGATCGTGTTTATAAATCCCCTCGGAAATTATTTCGGCTAAATTACACAGAAAAGTTTTCGCATATAGATACGTTATTATAAGATTTGATAAAAACACCTCGAAAATCACGGTCGTAAAAGTCACATGAACTTTTTCCATCTCGTTAACTTTGGAAGGCTTCCCCAATAAAAGAGAAACAAGAACTGATACGCTACGGAGAAAAAAAACGAATAAATTCTAATAAAACCCTTTCGGACAAACCGAAAAAATGGAGCGAAAGAGCATAATATTGCCAAGGAGTGGATTCGCCGTGATCCTTCGCAGAGAGAGTGGAGGGAGGCAAAATTGGCAGGAGTCGTAAAATATGAACCAATCTATCCCTAAAACAGGACCGATAAGGGACGTGGACGCACGCTGGATAAAAAAAACACGGCCCCATTCTCCCATAAATAAAGAGACGGGGTTGGTACAAGATGAAGTCGGTGGAAGAGAATGAAGATGTATAAGGTTTTAGAAATGCCTTTCTCTGTTAGGAAAAAATAAAGGGAGAGAGATAGGATAATGTACAAGTGTGAAGGAACCCGGGAAAAAAGAAGAGGAAGTGGAAGGGAATGGGAGGAAGGGTCTTTCTTTCCCTTCCAATCCCTACTTTTTCTATTTTACAACCTTCCCTCAGCCACTATTTCGATTACTCCTCTTGTTCCTTTTTTCTTCCTTCTTGCTTTCTTTCTTTCCCTTCCCTCTTTTATCCTTCTCCTTCTCTGAGACGGTCTAACCAGTCTGTAAGTCTTCCTAATACTTTTTCTCCCGTTCTCTTCCCCTCCACCCTCCTCTTCCCCTCCACCCTCCTCTTTCCCTCCACCCTCCTCTTTCCCTCCACCCTCCTCTTCCCCTCCACCCTCCTCTTCCTCTCCACCCTCCTCTTCCCCTCCACCCTCCTCTTTCCCTCCACCCTCCTCTTTCCCTCCACCCTCCTCTTCCCCTCCACCCTCCTCTTTCCCTCCACCCTCCTCTTTCCCTCCACCCTCCTCTTTCCCTCCACCCTCCTCTTCCTCTCCACCCTCCTCTTCCCCTCCACCCTCCTCTTCTCCTCCACCCTCCTCTTCCCCTCCACCCTCCTCTTTCCCTCCACCCTCCTCTTCCCCTCCACCTTCCTCTTCCCCTCATCCCACCTTTTCCTCCTCTCCATCCTTCTTTTCCTACCTCTATTGCGAGTGGCGATTTCCTTTCGTGGGTCGGGTAGCAGGTGGCTCGGTATTAAATGGCTACTCAACCCTGACTGATCGTGCCCGAGACCTGTGTTACTGTCGAGGGAATGAGAGGATGGGAGAAGTAGCCTTTAACCCGCTATGGTTCTCTTAAAAAAATGTAACAAAAACTCGATTCTCTTCTGCATATCAATGCATTCCCACAAGCCTCTCCCATATCCGTCTGCGGTTACTTCGCAAGCTGAGATATATTTTTGGCGTTATATTTTTTAAAAGGGAATTTGCATTTCAAAGTCTGCTGATGTTTTCCGAAGCTTTGACTTTATACCTTACTGTTCCCAATGCAGGCTCTGCATGCGAGCTTCAGACCTTTTTTCATTTAAGCCTTTTATTGTCTCTATATGCGGGTACGTTCCTTTCTGTGCAGGGTTCTTTATAAGAGCTCCATTTCGCGACTGTGTAAGGCGTGAACAATTTTTGTCGCTGGTGTTTTCATTCCACGCGGAAATAGAGATTTGCTTAGCATCTCCCTATCGTGTCATATAAAAGAGTACCAAATAGAATGAACGAAATAAATAATTTAGATAATAATTAACGATTATCCTTTATTGGAAGAGTGATGGAATGTTTTTAGCTGTAGCAATATTTAATAACTTTTTATATAATCATTCGTACTAATAATGTTGAATTTCCTTAAGTTTGAATAAAAAATTTCTGCTAATTTTCTAAAGCATAAAAGAGACAACATTTTCCCAAACATAGTATGGAAATTAAATAAAAAAGGAGGACCAACTTTATTTTATTACGGAATACTTGAATGACTAAATACTTCATTATTTTTATAAATGGAACAAATAGTTAAAATTACGAATTAGGTTTGCATTTTCTGCAAAATTAGGCACGGTATACACCTGGAAACAAAATATAAATTTACAACAACTCATACTCAACTCATACTGGCGGTAATGCAAATAATTTGTCTTTTCGCTTGCTAAAATCGAAATAAATAATTTTGTTATTGCTGAAGCGAAGTAACAACAGAATTCTGTAAGCTATTTTTCTTATGAAAGAAACATCTACGTGATTTTGTTCTATTACTCATTGATTTTTTAAATTATTAATTACTCAAACGTTATCTCTTTGGATAAAGCTTGTGAGGAATACAAAATGAATCATAAATTTGATTCTTTTTCATTTTAATTATGAAGATTTCGATGCATGTATATAAAATCTTTCAGTACCAGCGAGACATATAATCCCCGTTAGCTATTTTTGAAGAATATAATATAACCAAATATTTCATTTGAACGTTTCCCTCTGGTATTCCACGGGTAGGGCTTAGATCTGGATTAACAATTTTTTAATTTTAGCAAATCTAACTTCTAAATAAATTTTTGGTCGGATTACATGTGCATTATTTATGTAAATAAAAAAAATCAAAATTGTATAATTGACATCGAAAAGGTTAAATCATAAATAAAGGACCTGGGTCTGCTCCAATGCAATAAAAAGTATGTTGAATCGCGGAACATATTAAATTCGTACATATAGACAGCAACTGATTCGACATTTTTAATTGGTAACTGAGTAAAATTAAAAAAACACATTTATCTAACTTGTGAAAATTATATTTACTGCCGTTTAAGTAAACTGCGCTTTTCTATTAATTATTTCCTGACAAATTATAGGAATTCAACGATTATCAGTACAGTTTATCATTAACATAATTTTTTATTTTGCGCTCAACTATTTAAGAGAGTAATTAAAAGGACATGGAATGTAAATTTATAGTCTCTACATTAAACTATGCACTTTAGAGTTCGTGCTTGTTGCCCCATAAAATGTGTATTAATCAATATGTTATTATTATTTTTATTTTTTCTTATTATTACCTCTGAATAGTTTCATGTTAAAAAAACTCGTCACTTTATCCGTTTAAGTTTTCGTATTTGGAATGAGTTTGTGTATTCAGCGGAAAACATTTTGGCTGGATTTCACATGGTTATTTAATAAGCAAACAACGATAGTCACGTTCATGAATTTATGGATAGAATCTCGTCTTCGCTTTCCAAAAATCTCTCTAGTTTGGATCTAAAATTGCAGTCATTTCCGGCTCTTGTTTCTCAGTGCTTCCTGTCGTTTCTCGAGCTTCAACGAGACAGTAGTAAGGCTTCTAAGATTCATTTCCTCCCTTTGGAATCAGCATAAAGTAGTAGTGGAGTCGACTTCGTGAAATGTGCTTATTTATTATGCGGAGCAACGAACGAGTCGTTATTTTACGCAGACAAGGGCAAGCCTTTCCGGTGAGTAACAATTTGGCGCAAAAAATATACGTGGCGTGAAACTGATAATACGATTTCTCGGTGCTGCTAAATTTTATATTTTCCTCCAGTATATTATATTCCATTCCTTTTTGGGTATGTTATAATTCTTCAGACTACAAATGCTAAGTGTATTTTCATGGTAAGCAACATTTTTCACACATTTTTCTTAAAAAGATTAAATCATTTTTACAAGAAAACAATACTTTATGAAATGCAAAATTGCGAGTTAGATATAGGAAACGATCGCGTATGTACACCTTAAAATTATTTAAAAGATGCATTTTTCAATTTTTCCCACTGCAAGAATAATTTCCCTCTTTTGTTTTTTTAATAATCTCGGATGAATTTCGAGTGAACCGGAGTTTTTGACTAAATCGAGGAAAATCGCGATTGAGACCCTTTTCACTTCTCATCCCCCTCTCTTTGAACTTTGACAACCTCGGTCCAACTCCCGCCCATCCTCTTTGGAAAAACCGATCCTCCTTTCCCTCATCCTCCCACGCAGCCCGTCATCCCTTCAATCCGTATCCGCCATCTCCATTTTTTCCCCTTTTTCCCCTCTCGACCCAGCCCCTCCTTGTCACACGCATTGAGAAATCCTAATCTTTCTATCTCTCCATTCTTCAAATCCCTCGCTCGCAACCATTTTCCCTCGACACCGTCTCCACTCCTTTTTTCATCCTTTAACATTTCACTTTTATTCACTGCACATGTTTCAGTTGGATATCACGGTGCCGTAAAATGATGCATTGCGTCATTTGTATTCTACCGGGCTTCTGCACACCTCCAGTAGCTATCTAGTGAGTTTCAATTATAACTTTATGAAAGAAAACAGTTTTTTAGTGGAATTATAAGGCTCCCTGTAAGTTCTTCGTCAGCCTTTCATGTCAAAAAAGCTTTTAATAAGCAAAACAGATTGACAAGAGGTCCTTGACTTGACTTGTTTGTTGTTTATGAGATATTCACATCTATCATATTTGCGTTGCGTTCAATTATCAGCGGTGCCGCAGATTTCGAATAATTCACCTTCTTCATGCACAAATTCCTTCTATTCTTGTTCCACCTTTCACTACCACCCTTTTCTGACTTTCATCCTACCCTTTTCATTCCTCCTCTCGTTCTTATCTTTCTTCCTTCAGACCTCTTCCCGTGCGGTCCTATATTTTTCCTTTAAAGAAAAATCACAATCGACCACCTCGTGTGAGTGGGGGTGGGGTTTCATACATCTCTCTCACCTTTCTTGAGAGGGGCGCCGCGGGGTGGCGTTCCTCCCTCCCCTTCCTTCTCCCTCCCCTTCCTCCTCCCTCTCCGTCCTCCTCTCTTCCCTTCCTCCTTCATCCCCTACCTTCTCTCCCCCATCCCCTACCTTCTCTCCCCTTTACCATCCATCTTCAATATCTTTTTTTCGCTTCCTCACCCACCACCCTCCTTACCTACCCTCCTGCTATACCTGGATCCCTTTCCCTGTCAATAAGTTTCTATTTCTGGCCTCGAAGCACTCGATACCTACTTCAACCCCTCGATCCCGTTGCCACATGCTCTCAAACTCCATCTACATATCCATCTATTCCCATCCCCCTTTTTTGTCAATCTCTGTTTTTACCACGCTATTTTCCATCTCTCACTCTCTTTTTTCAATGTTGTTTTTATCTCGTTTACCATTAGTTTGTGTTTTGTTATTAAACCCTCATTTAAAAAATAGTTTCCTTTTGTATATCTTTTATGATTATTTTATGTGGGATAAAATTTGGCCACGCTATTTTGGCTCGGTGTCTCTTGCGTCTTCATCGTCAAATCAAGTAATTTTGGTAACGAGTGAGTTATAATAAATATTTAACTTTAAGTTCTTCGATTCGTCCATTTATTGTGTATCTGTGTACTTGTTGGCATGAAAGGTAAATTAGCCAAGTAGGAAATTTGTTAGGAACGTCTTACCACTGGTGATTGTATAAACCATATTAATAATTTTATCCTGTACAGAAATTAGTGGCACTTTATGAATATAATACATACAATGAAATCAGTTGCTCGTTATTTCCCTCTTACTTCTTCATTTTTAGTTATAGTTCCTCCATCTTCATACTTTATTCTCTCTTTATTGTCTACTCAATTCATCTCATTTTTTAATTCTTCTTTTCTGTTCACATGCGATAATTCGTCTAATCGTTATTTCCTTCATTTTCTAGAATTTGTAAATATCTTTTCGGTTGTCTTTTTTGAAGTGTTAAGCTTTTGAAGTATTCATTCTTCCATCTTTTCTATTTTTTTTATTTAGCCTGTTTATTTATCCTGATTATAACCGCAATGACTGTGCCTAATTTATTACAACTTCTTTCTAAATTCGTATTTGTTATACCTATACACCTCCTATCCATCTTTTTTATCACTTTTCTCAATACATCACCTTTTTCCTTAATTTATTTCTCTCGAAATGCATTTTTTATTCTCGTGGCGAAATACCGAATGAATGGGAAGGATTCGAGGGCTCTGCGTGAGGAGATGGCAAAAATGATTCTTAATACAAGTATTAGTTTTCGGTATGTAAAGGTGAGAATCTAGGTTAGAAGAAGCATATTTTTTGCTATCGAAGGTAAGTTACTTTTTAAGGTGGGGTAATGCCTTGAAAAATACTGTAAGCGGTAATAACCTCTAGATAGATCGACGCCATCATATTATAGTTTTATCGATTTTTCTCGATATATATATATATATATATATATATATATATATATATATATATATATACATATCGCAGAACATGTTCAAAAATGAATCTATATAACATTACTTTCTCTTTTTAAAAATTGTTTTTAAATTATATGAAATTGATATGCATATTTCTGTACATCTCTTAAGTGAAGAACGTTTTTTTTACCATGGACTTTTATGGAATATGGAATCCAGTGGAAATAAAGGACGCAATATACATTGCGCAAACTTTCTCATATAGGTATAAACGTTTGGTTGACTGTGTACGCTTATAAATGAAAAACGCTTATAAATCAAGGTTAACCGTAATTTAGCGTATATTTTAGTGCTACTGGTTGATATTTAGTAATTTTTTGGGACGTATAGCTTAGTTAGTATTATTTATTACATCAGACTGTACGAGTGGATGGATTTTAATCAAAATCCTTACAGCCATTTATGAGTAAATCTAATTGTTTCAAAATATCCAAGAATAAAGTACCTTAATTGTAGCGCAATATCGTTCATCTCTTCAGAATGTTTATTATGAATGATATTAACCACAAATATGTTATATCATTCAAATTAGTTTAACCGTTTAGGATGTAATAACATTTTGAGTGGATCGCGGCGGAGGTGTGACATCATAGGACTTAGGTAAGGTAGTTTAGCGTACATTGTATTATCACTGGACGCCAGATAGTGATTTTAAGAGATATGTGGCTTACGTAGTATTATTTATGACATCAAAATCTACAACTGAATTGATTTTAATCAAATTCTCTGGAGGTATTTTGAGTAAATAAATGTTTTCTAAAAATTACCAAGAATAAACAACCCTTTATTTTCTGCAATATCATTTTATGAAAAAATGTTCTGCAAAAGAGGATTTATTGCATAAAATACGAGACATCATTCGATTTTATGTACGCGTTTGGGTCCTAGGACAGCAATGTATATTGCGCCGTTTATTTACGGTTATCTACTTAAGAACTCAGGATCAATTACAAAGGGCTTATGAGAAAATTTCAAGGTGTACCAACTCCCATTACCGCGGAAGAATTAAAAAACGTAATGGAAAGCAAATTCTGGGAAGACCAAGCAAAATCTGTCAGAGGAAAATGGAGTTAGAGGATAGTCTATAAGAAAATTATTTGAGGTGATTTTTTCTGTCATACTCCAAATCGATCGATGCCTTTTAAAAAGTACCAGGGACTTGCCTCTTCCTCTCTGTTCTTCCTCTCATAATAACGCGCCACAGATAATGACCTTGTTTAACGGATGTGTAAAATAACTTATCTATTACCGTTCAAACGGATTAAAGAAACGCTCCGAAAACCCAGGAGAATATAAAATCTGATTATACGAGAAGAACGAACGTCCCATGTGGCAAAGGTTATAGTTATCTGAGAGAGAGAGGACGAGGAGCATTGCGAGGAGAGTCCAGCATGGGAGGAGAAGGAAGAGAATCGCGGAAAGAACAGAAGATGGGGGATTCTTCTATCTCGCCTCCGCTACGGAACGGTCGGAATAGGGGATGGAGGCGAGAGCGGACGACATTTTCTCTCTCTCTCTCTTCGTGAGAGCGGTACGGAAACGGTCACTAGGCATTGTTCCTCAGATAACGAGGGAAAGGTTGTTTATTTTAAGGGGGGTTGGTAACATACCCTTACTCTCCACTCTCTCTTTTCCCAACAATACGCCGCCATTCCGTTTATATATCTCCCTTCCGCTCTAGACCCCTCTCCTGATCTATTTTCACGTGTCCTTCGATCGCCCCGATCACCAATCCTTTCTTTATCTCCCTCCACCTCGCTCTCTATGTGTCCCTTTCTCCCTTTCTTTTTTCCTATCTTTCGGAGCCAGAATCGCCGGACGGAACTTTTCCATGGGATAAATGCATTACAGAACAAGAACCTTTGAATATCATCATGCTCTTGAGATTGGAGTTTGATTTGTCGATAAGACACGTTGACGATTATTTCCGTGTTACGCGATATCATATTTTTTCCTTCGTATAAAATTTTGATGAAGAGAGCACAGGTTCAGAATAGAGGGATACTCGTTCAGAGGAAAAAATCAAATCCGGAAATATTAATACCGTTATACATATTTATATATATTTTAGGCGAGAAGGGATGTATTTTAGAACCGCGTTTCTTAGACGAGGAGTTATGATACGGACTTATTTTTTGCATCAAGCTTTTTGTGAGAGAGTAAAAGAGTTGGAATTTAGGATGAAGAATAGGAAGAAAAAATATTGCTGGTGAGAAGAGAAATAATGCGGGAAAGAGAATGGTATTTGGATAAGTTATATAGATTACAAATGTCGTCCATGTAGAGGTTAGAGATATAAGAAAATGGATAGAAAGATAAAGAGAAGAACAGGGGAATAAAATACTAGGTGAATAAGAGGCGAGATGAAGATAAAAATGAAAGAAAACCTGAAGAGATAGTAGAGAAAGAGAAACGGAAGAGGTAGGAGAAAAGGGGGAAAGAGATAGATAAATATAGTTGAGAGAGGGACACGATGAAAAAGAAATGATGAACGAAGGAGGGAAATGGGGAATGAGGGGGAAAGAGATGGAATGAGATGAGAGGCATAAGTGACCCTGAATGTGAGAGAAAGGGTTGAGGGTGATAAAGGACGCCAGGATGTGGTAAGAAGGTTAGAGGAAAGGAGAGTGGCGTGGGGAATGCTTTAGTTGAATATTAGAAGGCTAGGACAAGGGAATGAGTGTTGATGATGATACCGAGCAGGAAGTTGGGAAAGGTCGGAGTGAGAAAAATATACGATCCAAAAAAGCAGGGAAAAAGATAGGATTGGAATTATCATTTTCCGCTTTGTATGCAACGCCGCTAAGATATTTTGGGAATAAATTTTTTAGCTTTATATTGTTCTGCATCTTGCCGAAAATCTCGAAAACTTTGATTGAAAATACGTTATAGGAAGAGTTTTATTTCCTTAAACTATCTAACTTGAAATTGATATACTTGGTAACTATTGAAACAACGGACTACATTAAAGAAAAACTATGTTGTGGTATCAAGTTTAAATAATTTATTCAAATTCTAATGAAAGATCATCTCGAAGGGTGATGGATATACGAGTATGTTACAAATATCGACTTAAAAATGGATTTCACCTAAAATTTCATATTCATTCAAATTTTTTCATAAAAATTTTATCAAAGTCAAGTTCTTGAATTATTTATCTATATGGCGAAATAAATTTAACTATTTTCATTGGCGTATTGTGGCAAAAAAGAAGATAAAAGGCGATATAAATGTAATTTTATGTCCGATGTTTTCGATATAAATTCTTGGAATAAAGATGTATTTCATTGATAATTAAATATTCTATTAATAATGGAAGTCGTTTTTATTTTTTAAAACTGCTTATTTTTCCGCAACATTTTTCTATTTGATAGAAATATGCAGCTCACGGTGCGAACGTAAATGGAGAAAGCTTTTTTATTTTGAGGCCTCATTCACGCAGTTGCTGAGATAAATTTAACGTCGCATTAAATCACACATTCATACATTGCGGAACGCATAAATTCTCTCTTCGCTATTAACCCATTTTCGTGCACAAGACAAAAGGAGTTTTAATGTCCCTACTCCTCTTAGAAATACTTTTCGCTTCACTGTAATTACATGAAACATCATTCGAGAGGAGCTAACTACTCTCAGGTGCACGAAGCAAACCGACACGCGATATGCATCACGATCAAGGTTCAACGCGTTATAGTTTAAAATTTTATTTCGTTTTTCTTGTTGAAATTTTTTAAAAAATTCATAGGGATAATTGATAGTAAATGCCTTATCTGGGTTTTTAGAATTAAAAATTTGAATTTTCGGGATTTAAATTTGTCTTATATCCATTAAATTTGAACGCGAAAAGCTGTGCACTCTTTAACGTATTTTGACAGTCCAAATGAAAAAAAATGAATGTAATATAGGCTCATAACTCCCACTGATCATAGATAGAATTATTATACTAAGCCAGGCGTGTATCTCGTAATTTTTTAGTAGTTAAGATTTTTGTTGTTATCCTTGCCCCCTGACATTTTCTAGGCTTATACCACTATGTTTAACTAGATGCCAACCTTTGCATCACAAAATTTGGGCTTTCGAATAAAATTCTCAAAAAAATAAAAGCCAATGGAGGAAAACGTGAAACGATATATTTGGTTGCGGTCATATTAATTATATAGAATTAATTTTAATAATATCAAAACTTGCATACAGAGTTGCCAATTAAAGCTATTTCTTAAGGCGGTAAACAATTCTCGATTTTTCTCCATGTTAATCCAATTTTTCTGGAAGATCAGAGAAGAAATTTTGCGGATCGGAGGTGTCAAACGCCAAAAGTGATCAACCTCATTCTCTTTCCGCCTAATGGGAACCATTAAGAAACCTTAAACGCGATGACTTATTCATCTTTGAATTTAAGGAGAGGTGAGTCCCACGCGACTAATGCGTTTGAAGCTCCTCAGCCTTGTGTGCTGCGGCTGCGTGGAGCGGGGTTAGGATGGATTGCTCCGTCCGTGGCTCGAGCGGTTATAAGGGTGGCTTTGTTGCTTTTTCCCTTTTCAATTCTCTCTGTATCTTTCTCATTCTCTCTCTCTCTCATATTCTCTCTCCGGAGGCCCGCTGGAGATGTTGATATGGATGCTATGCCGTTTTTTATCCCTTACCGAGATTATATTTTAAACAAAGGGAAGTTTGGAGGGCGGTTGCACTGTTTTAGACGATTTCATTCACCGCGCCTATTTTGGGACGGCTCTGTGTTCATGAATGATCTGGAGAGTCTGATTTACAGGATTTAGGAACAGCAAAGATATTCTTGCGTGCGAGATTAATCTTGAAAATTGATCTTTTATGATCCTGCTCGTGCAAATGCGTAGGAATTTCTGATTGTTTTGCAGAAGACTATTTTCTTTATCAGGAATTATGTGAATCCTAAAAAAAGATGTGCACATACTTCTACGTAGAGGACGTTTTAACTCTATATATATTCGAATCTTTATAATTTGAATTTTCGATAACTTCGGGAGGTAAAATTTATAATTTAAATTTTCTATAGACGAAATGTTTTTGTCTTTACTTAAATTTCGAGTTATAAAGACACTATCTGTTAATTATCGTAGAATGTAAATTAAAGTATCTTCTTAGGGAATAAGTGACATTTCTCTCAGTCTTAGCAATCAATGTTTGTAATTATACAACTGTAATAAAAATGTTTACGAAGACAGCACTGAAATTAAAAATCGACTGAAAAGCCCTTTAATAACTCTTTAAATGTTTAATAAATTAATAGAGCCTAACTGAGTGAACGTATATATAATTGCGATTAATATATAAAAATAAAATATAAGTAACTCTATAATTAATCGAGTCAGGCGTGACTTCGTGGAAGTAGGTAATGTTAATTTAATTTAATATGAATAAGTTACTGTACATTACGTATCCAAAAATTGTGGACCTGAGCCTTGCTCCATGCTCTTTATCCTTATGGATTTTTCCTTACAAAAAACAAGTTCCGCTTTAAACTGAAAAAATACCTACAATGGCCAAAGCGATAATTCAAGCAAAAAGGTTCAAGAGATTATTTTCAGCGTAAGAGATAAGTAAAATTTTTCGGAAAAATGTGTGAACCATTTACGGAAATCAATACATGCTCAACGAAGATCGGCATAGGCATGTGACGTACAGCGTACAGACATAAATACGGTTGTTGCTTTTTTTCCCTTAAAGAACCTTATCACCCCAGCGTTGACGTCAAAGAGGTCTCGTATGGAAAGAGTCGGTAAGGAAGGAATTAGGCCAAGGAGTTGAGATACGCGGAGTTCCCGGGAGCTCAGGGGTGAAGTCGAGGAAAGAGAGGAGGAGACGTTGCAGAGAGGAGAGAGGGGAGCGGGGGGCAGAGAGAGGGAAGAAGGAGATAGTTGTGGAGAGGTGGAAGAGAGAGAGAGGTAAAGAGGGTGAGTGAGAGGAATGGGAGGTGGAGAGAGAAGCGAGTAGATGGGGGAAGGGGAGAGGTTGAAAAGAGAGAGAAGAGGTGGAAAAGAGGGGTGAGGCGGAAGAAAGAGAGGAAGGTGGAAGAAGGCGAGGTAGAGTGAGAGAGAAGAAAGAAAGGTGAAATGGAAGATAGACGGAGAGGGAGGAGTGGTTGAATAGAGAGAGATAGAGAAAGAGAGAAGGAAAAAGGAGAGGATAGAAGTAAAGAGGAATATCATAGAGGAGGAATAGGGAGAGAAAAGGGGATAGAATGTATACGAGAGGAAAAAAGACAGGGATAGAGTAGGAAAAGCAGAGTGAGAGATAGGAGAGGGTGTGTGTGTGTGAGAGAGAGGGGGATAAAAAGGTAGAAGTTGAGAGAAGAGAGAAGGTAGAGAGAAAATGAAGAAGAGTGAGAGAGGGCAGAGAAAAAAAGGTGTTAGAATGAGCAGGGAGTGGAAAAGAGGAGAGAGAGGGATGGAGGAGATGAGGGGAAATGGAAGAGGAAAGAGGGAGAAAGAGGAGAGAGAGGAGAGGGGGGAGGGGGAGACGGGAGAGACGGGAGAGGGGGGATAGAGGGGAGTAGGGGGAGAAAGGTGAGAGGGGGGAGAGAGGAGAGAGGGGGGAGAGAGGAGAGAGGGGAGATAGGAGAGAGAGGAGATAGAGGGGAGGGTTGAAAGAAGCCGTGGGTGGGATGAGATGTAGAGGGGAGCGGAGAGAGAATAAAGTGGTAAATGTGATTATAGCCAAAAGGACAGCCGCGGAAGGCTTGAGGATTGCGGAGAAAGAGAAAGATAGAGAGGGAAGGGATAAATTATGGTATTATAATATCGCTTAAAGGAGAGAGAGGGAGAAGTAACTATGATGAGAGAGAGGTATGGGTGGGGAAAAGGATAGATAGAATAGAATAGAATAGAATAGAGAGATGCATTAACTGTTTTCCGCAGTAGTTTTTGAAATCTCGGAGTGCGTTTTACTATTCATATTTTTAACCCGCAGAAATTTCTCCGAAAGTATTTTCGTAACATTTGTTATAAAATTATCCCACACTTTACATTTTGAAGACCGAGTTTATTCGCTTCCGGCGTTCTTAAAATAGCGACGCTGGATATTTTTTCGATACGAAGCGCGTCGATATAAAAATAAAAGAAACGTAGAAAACGTACTTTTATGGTCTCGTTCCAGAGAAGGTGACGCTAAATTGTATGTGTTATTGAACCACCTTGCGAAAACGGACGCTACGGTAAAAGGACGCGGAGAGGAGGGTTCGAGAGGGAGGAGGAAAATATGGAAACATCCCGACCGTTTTTGTTTTTATTTTTATACGCGAAAAAACGACCGCAGAAAAAGGTATCCTTTTAAAAGAGAAGGCAAAGAGGGATAAAAATGGGGAGGTCATATATGCATACGCACGAAAAATGAAAAAATACATGATATTATGACATAAAAAAGGAGGGATAGAGACATTTTTTTGCCGACCCGAAATATGTAACGGAGCTAGGCGCGTGGTCACGCGTGCTAACGATTTCGAGAGGACGAGGCGAAACAAAAGAATTAACCTCTCCCTTTGAATAGGAAAAGCGTGTGCGTGAATGGAACGAAGGAATAAGATGGCTGCATCCCGCGCACTCAAACTTTAAAGCGAGGCCACTTTCATGCGGCGAAGCGAAGGGAAAATGTGCTGCTCGCTTGAAATCTGCCAACGTTGAGAGGCAATGTATGTGAGAGAGAGGGAGATATAGTAATATTCGTGTGGAGAAGGTGGGTGTAAGGAGGAGAATACAGAATGGGGAATAAGGAGTGTAAGTATAAGAAACTCTTAAGTGAGGTGAAAATATCTCGCATGCACCGAGTCTGTAAAGACGAAGAAGAGAGCAATACGCGAATAACTCCGTGTTAATACCTTTAATTCGAGTACTTTGGTATGAAGATGGTTGAAAGATGGCGTGGGAGGAAAATTGTGGTCAGGTAGGGTTTAGAAAGCATGTCGGGCCGTAGACGAGCAGAGAAAGAGAGACAGAACGACGGGCGTAGAAGGAACAGTAAGCGGAGATAAGGTAAAAGACGCTGTAGCTAAAGGGGTTGGAACAAGTAGACAAAGTGAGATAGAAAGAGGAAAGAGAGTGTGAATGGAATGCTGCGGAGGAGGAGGAGAGGTAGTGTAGAAGGAGGGGTGCAGCAGAGGGAGGGCGGGAAGGACTTTCCGTGGGGATGAGATGTTCGGGGCGGGAGAGGGGTGGAAAGAGGACGGCCTAAGGGCGTTGGGAATGGGTTAAGCTACATCGCCGCGTCACGGAAAGCCCTTCCTTCGGCCTCTGACGTCAGAGGGAGCCAAAAATGGAGGGTCATGCGCGGGGATGTGAGTCCCTCGGAGTGTTGGTGCTTGTGCGTGGGCGGGTTTTTAGAGAGAGAGAGAGATAGATAGAAAGAGGAGTAGAGGTTGAGAGAGAAGAGGGAGGGTAGGCGGCATGAAGGGGAAGGGGATCCTGCGTCCCTGAAGAAAAACTTGGGAGGGGGCGAAGGAATAGGGAGGGAGGAGGCGGAGGGCGGTAGGGCTTTGCCCGGGGGCATACTCCATGGTGCCCAGGACGGCATCCGCGGCGGCGTCGACCTACCCCTCCCCCTCCCTCTTGCCTCTTTCCCCTCGCACCTCTCGTCCGTTTCCCCTGCCGCCATAATTCCGCCTCCCCCCACTCCTTACTCTCTCCTACCTCAAACCATCCGCTACCACCAGCAACCACACCGAAATTTGGAACGAGGGAGGAGGAATGGGGATGAAGTATGCGAAGGGGTATGAGTCAAAGTAACCTCTCTTACGGGCATAGAGAGAGAGAGGACAGAGAGATATAGAAGTAGAGGGAGAGAAAGGGAGAACACAACTCTGTGATTATATCAGTGGGCGTGCGAGCATGTGTATGAGTGCGTGTGGCTCGCGTGTGTGCGGATGAGAAAGTTTGAAAAACTAATTTCGCTGTATAGGAGGATCGCTGGATTGGGTGAGAGAGAGTGGCCGTTGAGAGGAGACGGCAAAAGGGGACGGGGTGGGTTTAAGGGAGGGAGGCGTGGAGGCAATGGGGGATGAAAAGGGGTTAACATGTGATCCTAATGGCGTGGGAGAAATATGTATATATACACACACACATACCACACATGCATACACATACAACCACCCACACGGGCCATGTGCATATGTATTTATTTTTAGTTTTTAGAGCTGAGACACGACAATAATAAATCTCTGCTCCTTCTCTTTTACTTTTCCCCTCTACTACGTTCTTCCATTTTTTAATTATTCGTAGATTTCGAAAGTAAATCGGCTACAATGTCTTTCATTTTCTCTCTTTTTGCCTGTATGTCTCTCTCTCTCTCTCTCGCGTTCTGTGAATCAGTTGCTAGGATGCTCGGAGTGGATTTGGAATGTTAGTGATGGAAGGGAGGGTTTTAAAAATAAAAACGTCTTTCCTCTAATGAACCGCTTAATTATTTCGGAAATGTACGCGTATTTTTCAGCGTGATGGTTACGACGGAATAATTGCAATTACGTTCTCGTGAGGGGCTTTTTTCAGCAATTTGAGCGAGGAGATTAGTGTCTGTCAAGAAGATATTTTGATTTCCATTTAATTTTACCGTGCGCCGAGATACGTGAATTAAATTTTGATACAAAAATCAACGATTGAAATTTATATTTGAAAGTTTTGAATTTTTATTTATCATATTCATGAATAACATTTCCCGCTCGTGTATCAAATAAAAATATCGCAAATTGAAATCTAAGTGATTAAAAATATTCACTTGTTTTTTTTTGCTTTAGTAATTTTTAAGATACCTGTCCACTCAAAGCAAACATTAAACCTTCTCAATTAATGCACAATAGAATTGTTAAATAAATGAAAATGTATCCGGAAGAATATTTCATAAATTTTAATTGTTTCCTGAATGACCTCTATGAAGATATATTTATAGTTTCCTGTTTTAATTCTGGAGCCTCGTCTAAGAGAAGGGAATAATCAAGTCTATACATTTATGTCGTTCAGAGTTAGTTTGAATTAATACTCTTAATCGGTACTACTAAAATTTATTATGATTGTCAGTTAATTACTTGTTTTGTAATTTTTACAGCCGCAAATGTAGACACACCTCTACCAATTTTATCAGTATATTTTGGAGTAAGCGTTTGCTATACATTGTGTGATATGATAACGGTGTAAGTAATTTAGATTTATTTATATTCCTACTACCTATTAAATGAAATGTTTCGGTAACATCCACTGCGTAGCAGTAACGACGATTTTCGTCTAACTCATTTTAGTTGCGTACTTCGTTCATGTATGCATAGAGGCCAAATCAATTTTAAACTCATTCATTCTATCTGAGGGGCATTGGAATTACTAGGTATCTGTAAATACAGCAATTGCATAGTATTTTTTAATACAATTATGACTGAACAGTAAATGAAATGTTATACAGCATTGAAAAACATTCATAGACTTTAATTTAAGTTGCCTAGAGACATCAATTATTGAGCAGAGCTAAGACAGTTGAAACGTTTTTTTTAAACATAGTGGATGAAATACTTCTCTTACGTAAGACGGGCGTTTTATCAAATATTCTGAATATTCTAGATTTTAATTTTTGCACAATATCAATACTATTCGTATTTTATTTTAATCATCGTTGAGTACAGAAATGGAGTGAAATGAGATTAAATAAAAGTTATAAAGATAAATGAGATGCATTTTACTCATCTCCTCTTGGCTGATAACATTCATCTATTCGATAAAAAATAATTCCTCTAAAGTAAAGAAGGAAGGGAACTGGCCAATGAACCACAGAAAAACCGAAATGGTCTGAAATTTTTTTAAATCCCCAGAAGCTAGAAATCAATGAGGCAAAACTCGTCGAAGACAAAATATGGATTTATATAGGTCAATTCCAAATCTCCACGGAAGGGCCATTCTCGGAAGAAAATGCAGAGAAGCCTGAAGATATGGTAGAGAAAATTCGAGCGAATTGCGTGCAGTATGTTTATATCAGAAATATTGGTTTTCCACAAAAAAATATGCTATTGATATATTCTTCTCTTTTACAGGTGCGAAACATAAACTCATAACGTTTGAATCCAATGCCTGAAATAATGAGCATGGAGAGATGAAAGCAATGGACTTTTCAAAGGAAAACCATGAACGGAGGTAAGTGCGATGTAATTTAAACAGTGAGTGCATAAAATAGTTGCGGGAAGATCACATTCCAAGTATAAAGGACCAAAGTCGGACGCCTGAGCCATTTTAAGGAAATCCAAGAGATCGTGAAACCGAAAAGAAGAAAGACATACGGAGGGAGCGAAGAAATTGCGAAATTTGACAGTCGACATAAAACAACAAGAAAAGATGACACTGAAAACGTTAATAATTTACTGGAGTCTTTTATTTGGCAAATAATGGAGATGTGCGGGGTATACTCAAGCATCCATTATCCCGCACTATATATATCTTTAAAAATATGTTACTAAGTATTAATTTGGGAATGAGTAAGGAAGTATAGAAGCGGCTTCAACGAAAGGAAGCGAAAGGGAGGATTCGGTTGGCGACGAAAAGTATCGATTCGCTGAATGTTTTTCGCTCTGCACGGTATCCCGATTTATGTGGGTGGGAGAATAGGGAGGGAGGGTGGGAACGTTGAAAAAAGGAAGGGTGATAGAGAAAGAGAAGGAATAGTTTGACCGTGTAAATGATAAATAAATTGCGAAAAATTAATGCCCGAGGTGGAGAAATTAGTAGAGAAGAGTGAAAGAGGAAGGAGAGACTTAGAAGGAGAATTGAGGCGTAATGAGAAACAAATTCACTTTGACGCAAAGTGAGAATTATAGACGTCGGGATTGAGTTAAACGGAAGTAGGCCATAAAAAACGCAAAGTGAAGAATGAGGGTCGAGGTGCATGGAGAGAGAAGAGAAAGGAGGGAAGAGAGAGAAAGAAAAGTGGAAAGTGGTCGGGAATTGCATGGCGAAAGGGAAGAAAAAGGGGAGATAGAAGGATGTGTGAGATAAAATGAGTAAACACGGAGGGATTAAAACTCTTTATGGGTATTAAGAGGAATATTTTCGTAAGGGATAAGGGAAGCAAGAGGAAAAAGAAATGAAATTGCGTAGTAAAATTAGTGACGTGATATTTTAGGTTGTTATTATATTTTTCCACTGATAGTGAGGAGTAAAAAGGCTTAAGCAAGTGGAAATTTTATTGGAAAGATACAGAAGGGAGTTGGAATATAGCGAGATAAGAAAGGGCGAGAGGGGTGATGGGGGAGAAGGGTTATCGAGGGAGTGGAAAAAGGTGAAGGGAGGTAGGAAGAGAGCTTGATATATGTAGAAGGAAAGAAAGAAGAAGGTAGAGAGAAGCAGGCATATAGAGAAGGGAGAGGAAGAAGATATAGAGAAGGGAGAGGAAGAAGATATAGGGAGAGAGGTATAGAGAAAAGGATATGGAAGAAGAGATAGGAAGAGGGAGAGGAGTATATGGAGTAGAGAGAAGGAGAAGGTATGTAGAGAGAGGGGGAGAGTGGGGAAAGAGAGGGGGAGAGTGGTGAAAGAGAGGGGGGAGAGGGAGGGAAAGCTAGAGTGAAGGAGAGAAGGATAGGGAGTTGAGGGAGGGGGGAAATTGGGAGAAAGGGTGAGGGATGGGAAGTGGGAGGGAGAATGGGAGGGAGGGAAAACGGGGAGTGAGGGAGAGAAGGATAGGGAGAGTGAGGAAGAGAGGGAGAAACTGGAAGGAATGGGAGACAGAGGGAAAAGAGAGGAGGGAGGTGGATAGGAAGAGGGAGGGAGAGAAAGAGAGAATGAGGGGAAAATAATGAGAGGGAAAGAGAGAGGGAGATAAGGGGATAAGAGGGAAAGAATAAGAGAAAGAGTGTGAGAGAGAGGGTGAGAGATAGATAGATGGTAGTGACTTCAAAATGAGAGAATGATCTCTTCAGAAGGCTAAACTGGAAAAGGAAAATTGTTTCAAGTAAGCGGGAATGGGTAGGGGAACTAGAGAACTTAAGAATACGAAATAGATGGGGAATGGGAAGGTATATCAGATTGGGTGAGTAGTGAGATAAGATTAGGATGATGGAAAGGGGGTAGAGAGGAAGCGATAGAGTTCAAGAAAATACTAGACGTAGTTATATTTTAAATATGCCAGAGATCTGATTTAGGGGAAAGAGGTAAATGCTGAGTGTTTTGAAAAAGAGGAGAGGGAAGGGACGATGCCGTTGCAACATAGATGACTTCAGAGTGAAACCAGAGGGAGGAAGAGGAGAAAGAGTGAGAAGGAGAGAAGGGAAAAGATGTTAGGGGTTGAGGTACATTGGTGGATGATAGGCGAGAGGGGATGAAGCTTAGAAAGAGGGAGTGAGGGAAAAAATGACTTCCTGGGAGGTAGTGGGGAGAAGATGAGAGATAGTTACATAAATGGATAAATGGGAGAATTCAAGGGTGGACGTTGTCTGCGTCCTCAAAGCTTTCCAATCCATAATAGTATCCTTGCAGCCGAGAAATTTCTGAAAAACGTTTGACATCCTCAGTGATTCACTTTTTGGGTTCGATATGGTTCCGGACAAACGCTATAGTTGAGTGATTAGAAATATTTTCAGAATAACGCAAAGACGGATTGCTATTGTTTTTTGTGTATGGTTATATTTAGTAAGAAATATAATTTTTCGCAAATAAAGTAGATTCAATATTTCGAATTTAATATTACATTTTTCGTTTTTTTTGTTGATGGATGGGGTTAAGGGGGTCGAGATAAGGTTGGCCATGTTAAGAAGGGGCTCACAGATGCATAAATCTTAAGAAACTCTTCCATAATTTGCTCTTTGGCCCTATAGCTGCTTGGGCATATATGTTGTACAGTACGTTAAGTAATGAAAAATACTTGCTGCTGGTTCTATCTATTCTGGGAATTATCCCATAAATACCAATATATAACCAGGCTGACTAAATTAATTCATATGGATGTTAAATAGGAATCGTAAGCTGTAGTTATATATTCGGTGGTCATTACATGAATTTAATACACCAAAAGTGTATATGAATTGTGGAAGAAGACCATGATGGTATTCATCAAGTTGGAATTATTCATTTAGATGTAAAAAGTCTCATACTAACTTTTGAATAAGTTGAATGTGTTCGTGAAGAACATTTCCACCTCAATTTTTGAGACAAAGTATCACGGTAACGATCAACGTGTTTTTGTTCATGACTTACATTGGGCAAACTTTCCACCATTATTAATATTAACTTACTTGGTTCGATATTTCTTAGTGAAAGTTTCAAACGAAATAATTCGAGTAAAGTTTTCTAAGTAATGGTGACGCATGCAAGGAAAGTGCATTTATTATTAATGTTTGTTCATCTGAACTTAACGCACCGTTCAATCGGATTCTAAGCTAATTCGAATGATGTGCTAGAGAAAATAGAAATATTTGTTATTCAGCCCATACTGAATTACAATTCATTAGTTCGTAGTCAATGCCTAGACAGCGTCAAAAATTAGTCTGTTAGTAATAATAATAATAATTTATTAACCCAAATAAATAGATTCATTGAAGACTCTGACCAAGTACCTAGATTTGTAATGGAAGTCAAAACGTATCTTCTCCCAAAAACTAAGAATAATAACGACCCATCTAACTACCGTCCTATAACCTGCCTACAAACCATTTATAAAATTATTACATCATGTATAACACATCTAATTAACTCACACTTAGACAATGAAAATATTCTCACGGAAGAACAAAAAGGCTGTCGCAAAGGTATGAAAGGCTGTAAAGAGCAATTGATAATTGACTCAGTAATACTCAAGCAAGCACAAAGACACAAGAAAAATCTCTCATTCTGCTACATAGATTATCGCATGGCCTTTGATTCAGTCCCCCACTCTTAGTTAATAGAAGTACTAAAAATATACAGAATAAACCCGATCTTAGTTAACTTCCTGGAGAAAGCCATGCGACAATGGCACACAATAGTTAAACTTATTGATAACAAACAAAATGTTTATACAAGGGAAATAAAAATAAATAGAGGTATATTTCAGGGCGATTCCTTAAGCCGAGTATGGTTTTGTTTTGCTTTAAATCCACTCTCAAATATGTTAAACAGAACGAACTCGGGATATTTAATAAAAAATAATCAGTGAAAGCATATAATATCACACCTACTGTACATGGATTATTTGAAACTTTATGCATCTACACATCCAAAACTTAATGAATTAATTAAACTAGTAGAGAATTTTTCGACAGATATTAAAATGGAATTTGGGCTGAATAAATGTAGAACGCTAAACATAAAGAAAGGAGGAATAGAAACCTTAGGATTCGAAACAGAAAGTAAGTCAGGAAATAATAGAACCTATGAATGAACTAGAAATGTACAAGTATTTAGGATACGAACAGTCAAAGAAAATAAACCGTACTGTTATTAAGAAAAATCTGACAATAGAATTTACCAATAGACTTAAAAAGATACTCCAAACAGAATTAAATAGTAAAAATATGACAAAAGCTATCGATACTTTTGTTATTCCGGTTTTAACATATTCAATAACTTGGACAGACACAGATATTGAAAACTTACAACGAAGACTAAGAACCTATTTGACAAAGTACAGAAAGCACCACCCGTACTCAAATATTTACAGGTTGACACTACCACGCACAGAAGGAGGCAGAGGAATAATATGCATAATAACCAATTAAAACTGCTAAGAAAATACTTTCACGGGCGTCAAGATTCCCCTCTTCACATAAATATTTGTAAATCAGATAATAAATATACACCTTTGAATCTAATTGATACAGTAACACAAGTTAATGAAGAACTCCAAACAATAGTAGAGAAAATTGATAGGTGGAAATGCATGACCCTCCACGGAAGACACCCCCAAGATTTGAGCCGATCTGATGTCGACAAAGAAGCGTCGAACACCTGGTTCAAATACGGAGATCTCTTTCCAGAAACAGAGGAATTCATGCTAGCCATACAAGATCAAGTAATAAATACAAAGAACTACCAGAAGTACATAATAAAGAATAGAAAAATTCAAGATGACAGATGCAGAAAATGTAGAGAACACCCGGAAACTATACAGCACATTACAGGAGCATGCACCAGACCAACACAGACTGACTATTTACACCGTCACAATCAAGTCGCAAATATTATACATAAAAAAATAGCTCTAAAACATAAATTAATAAAAGACAACACGCCCTACTATAAATACAAACCTAAACCAGTTTTGGAATCTGATGCATTTAAGTTTTCCCCTTGGTATTAATGCACCCCCTGCCACACACCCTTGCGGTGGCTTGCAGGGTAAACTGTAGATGTAGATGTAAGCTATACTATGGCCGCTTAATAATTACGGAAAAAACTATACACAGCAATAGACCGGACATAGTTTTGCAGGACATGGTAGCCAAAACCACTTACCTAATAGACATAGCTATCCCAAATGCACACAATCTTCAGAAAACCTTATTAGAAAAGCACCACAAATATATAGAACCAAAAGAAGAAATTGAACGAATGTGGAACATGAATACTGTACACATTGTCCCAATAGTTTTATCGACCACAGGAATTACCCCTAAAGATTTACACAACAGTATAAAAATAAGAGATTTACCTAAATTGCTATATACTCTCCTACAGAAAGCTGTCATACTAAATACAACCAGAATAGTACGTAAATTTTTTAGTTCCGAGTAATGAGAGTGCTTGGCAAAGCTCGTACCTCATTGAAATAACCGGCTCAAAAGCTGTGAAATACAAAAGTAAATAATAATAATAATAATAGGCAATAGAACATTATCAGGATAAAAAAGCGTATAATGTCTACACACATGTTATTTTTCTCTTTGTGCCATAGTAAATATTATGAATTCTCCAATTGGATGGTCACTTAAAGTAAAAAAAATAAAAATTCTAACACCAACGCAAAACTGATCGAGTTCCTACGTTCCAATTCAAATAAACCATATACAACTAAAGACATACTAACTGTTATATAAAATGAGAGACTTAAATAATCCTCGATAAATAACTTATCAAGTAGTTTATGAAATTTTAACGCTTAAACTTCGTGTATAACAACTTAAGAAACTTAAATCTAACTCTAATTATCCTACTTAACCATATTCTAGGCGCCTATTGAAAAAAATTACCACTCCCTGAACTTGTAGCGTCAGAGCGAGACGTCGAATTCATTGTGGCGACAAGTAAACGCGCGCCTCGCTCGATTTTCCTCCACCACAGGTTGGGAAGGGTGGCCCTTATAATGAATGACACTGTGGGTTTTCTCACTCTCCTCCTTTACCTCTCTCCTCCTTTACCTATCGCCTCCCTTCCTGTCCTTGCCTAACTTCACTCCCTCTCTTCCTCTTGCCTTCGCATCCACTCGGGCAAAATCTCGTCCCTCCAATTCTCTTCAATCCGTACCCCGTTCTCCGGTGCCTCCCCAATCGCTCATGCGAAGGTCTGAGGAAGAGGGCTCCGGTGGCTCATCATTTAGCAGCAGCTCGTTGCCGGATGTGATTTTCCTCATCTTTCCTCATCCTCTCACATTCGTTTCTCGCTCGCGAAACTACTCCGTCATTCTTTCTCTTTTTACAGTCAATTGCTTAGCGACCCTTCTCCTTCAACTCGTCCTTTTTGTATAGTTGAAAAGAGTCAAATAAATCGAATCTTGGCTTCGTTCCGACCCTATAATGCTCACAACCCGTGTAATATGTAAAGGTTTACTCTTAGATGGGCAACCTGATCGTATTTCGGCCATCTTGCAAACTAACCGTCCCATACTTCTTCTCCATCATCCTAACCCTTTTATTGCCATGCCTAGAGATCTATACCCTGCTAGAAATAGTGGGCTGATTTTCAATAAATGTAATCTAATGGTAATCAATCGGTATTTAACCTATTCTTTAAGCATTAAGAATCGTTTAGAATGAATGATTACGCCATCTGTAATAAATAAGAAGACATGTGGGAGCATAAAGGTCTATATCAGATCGGCTAAATCGACTCATGGTAGTCTTAGCATGGCATACTGCACCGGCACAATCGGCTTACTGGCAGCGAAACGGTTTAATAAAGCACGTCCTTGCTCTTTCCTCTGCTTCTCATCCCTCATGGCCGTATCTCATCACATCCGATAGTCACAAGAGGTCTTCCACCTTTGACCTCCCACTCGGCACGACCCACCCCTTTTCTCTCATCTAACCATCAGGTTGACCTTATCCCAGCCTGGACTCCGCAACCCCACTTACCTATCTATTCACCTAAATCTGAAGTTCCCGCCCTGCTTAAACTCCTGGGCCCACTCAGCCCCGCGGTTTCTATAAATTTCGAGCCACTTTTTCAACGTCTACACCAATCAGCATAAACGAACCATTCCCGTAGCTTGTTTTCGTTAACGAACCTAAATTTTATCCAAATATTCCTTTATCGTTCTTTCCGCTTTAGTTCGACCATTTATTTCGTGTCTTTCTGTCTCTTCTTCGCACCTTTCCGCGTCGATTTGTGCTGTCCTTCCTCACTCACCAACTCATCCGAAAATCCTTTCCGAATCCAGCTTTTCCCTCCGACCTCTCCCGTCCCAAAATTGCCACGTCCGCACCAGCTTTCCTCTTTCATCCTTCCAATTCTTTTTTCTAACGTCTTTTCTTTTGTATCTACATCGGATGGGCTACGTCTCATCCTCTCCATCTCCTCGTGGCCGTCTAATCCCAGAATATCCGAGAATAATCCTATACGATTTGGTAGTCAGACGTATTTCCGCCGTGGGTATCTATGATTTAGTACCTGGGGAGAAAGATATCATTTTGACTCCATTTTGCGAGGGGAGAAAGCGTGGGATTGTGGAGGGCGAAAGGCTGTGGGGCGGAGTGAAGGGAGAGCCTTATTCTCCTGTACCTCTCTCTCATATCCCGCACTGCCCCGAGGAATAATAGCGGTGTAGGGAGAGAGGAGGAGGGGGGGGGGAGGAGGAATAAAGGGTAGGTAGAGGTGTGGGAGTGGAAGGAGGGGGGTTTTATAAGAGCACGGCCATTCTTTCAGCCGGGACGGGTGAAGACAAGTTTCTACTTGAGATGTTTTCCCCTAACGCGTATCCTTTTTAATACATTTATTGTCTTTTTTAAGAGAAAAAGAGTGAGGTAGGGTGAAGTTTTCTCGGTGAGGTTTCTCGGATGTACGAGTCTGGAATATATATGTGTGGATGTTTTTTTCCCCCTTTCCCTTTTCCCGACCGCTTGAAAGACTTTTTCCTGGTTATTCTGTAGAATTGTTTCTATTCTGTCGAAGTTGGTTATCTTTACCGTTGCGCATCAATAATGATGCAATTTGTTAATTGAAAGGGAGGGTCTCTTTTGAGTAATGTCTCGACGATGTTTATAATGGTGCTTATATTAATAAAATGAAAAAATAATTGATGTTGGTCTTAAATGCATTCCATTATAATGTTTGAAATGCAGCATTGTAGGTTAATCTCATGTATTCATTTAGAGTGCACGCATTAAATTAATTTTATTCCGATTAGGAATGTTAAATCGGAGACTACAAGACACTTGGTTCTAAATGATGGTAACTAACATTTTGCTTTGCTCATCTTGTTTTCTGAAACATTTGCTTATGCATTTTTAACATTTAATTTAAGTTGAATTAATTGCATTACAATATTAGGACGGATTATTACTTTTATTCCCATTATTATTTATATCCTTTTCCATTATAAAGTGTTTCATTTGCATAAGAATCGATGCTTCAGGGTACTGTTTTCATCGTATCTGCATTTTGAAATTATTTTTATTTTTCTGTATTTTCATTCGATCAGAAAATCCAAATGGAAATTTTTTGATAGGCAAATAAAATAATTGACGATACGAAGAAAGAATCCACACGTGTCATGAATATATTATCGACAGGCACGTGGATAATATAATTTGAATGTAAATATAGAAGTATATTTTTCCTAAGAGGGATCACTCTAACATAGAATGTCATCCATAATATATAGTATCCCTACGTAATATATATATTATATATATATATATATATATATATATATATATATATATATATATATATATATATATATATATGGCCTCCACTCTAATTAGATTTATAGATGAAGGTTTCCATCGCGTTATTCCAATTATTTTTTCCATGTGGGGTTGATGAATTTCGTTATATTCATGTCAATCTGTCTTTCGATTCCCTTTTTAGTTCTTTAGGGGGCAATTCAATTACCTTTGACTTCTAGATCTGATGACTTCTTCTTCATTGAGATCGATTATCCCCTCTTTAGTAATGTTCCAGTCTACTTTTTCTTTCAGTCCTCATTAGTTTCATTAAACAATATATATATATATATATATATATATATATATATATATATATATATATATATATATAATCATCATCATAGGTAGTCTGTCCGTAGACAGGTCCGTGATTATTCTTGGTTAAACTTGGTTCTCCATATACTCCTATTTTCCGCTGTCCTCTTTATATCTTGATAACTCTCTTTCCCTTTCAAATCGTCTATCAGCTGAAACCTTTTCCTACCTCTTTCCCTTTTCCCATCTAGTTTTCCTTCTAACACGTCTTTAATCATACTCTCTCTCCTCAGGTAATGTCCAACCCAGTTAGCCTTCCTCTTTCTGATAGTCTGTATAATCATTCGCTTCTCTCCTATTCTTCGTAGCACTTCGTCGTTTTTCATCCTATCTGTCCATTTTATCTTCAGCATTCTCCTCCAAGTCCACATTTCAAAGCTTTCCAAGTATTTGATGTCATTTTTCCTTAGCGTCCATGTTTCTGCCCCATACAATGCTATACTCCATACGTAGCATTTTATCAACTTCTTGCGGATATCTTCCCTTATATTCCCTGTAAGTAGTTGTTTCTTTCTCCTGAAAGCCGCTTTTGCTTTTCCTATTCTGGTTTTGATCTCATCCGTACATTTTGCCTCTCGTGTTATGATACTTCCAAGGTATTTATATTCTGAAACTTGTTCTAATGGCTTTCCCCCAATAGTTATGTTCAGATTCTCTTCTTTACCCGATATTCGAATGACCTTGGATTTTTCTGTATTTATTTCCATACCGTATTTTCTACCTGTTATCACTAGTCTATTTATCATTTTTTGTAGCTCCTCTTCCTTTCTTGCTAGAAGTACTTGATCATCTGCGTATTTCACTGTTCTTATAATCCTTCCTCCAATTTTGAAATCCCCTGTGCCTTCTAAAGCTTCTTGCATTAGACTTTCTCCATATATATTGAATAGGGCTGGCGATAGGCAGCAGCCTTGTCTTACTCCTCTACCGATATTTATTCCGCAGGTGTCCACATTCTCAAACCTGACCTTTACAACTTGATTCTCATATAGATTCCTAATCAGTCTCCTGTCTTTCCAGTCTACACCTATATCCTTTAATATCTTCATCATCTTTACCCAATTTACTCTATCAAAGGCCTTCTGCCAGTCTACGAAACATGCGCAGATATCTTGACTGTATTCTATTGCCCTTTCTGATATGATTCTAACTACTCCTATAGCATCTCTAGTTCCTCGTCCTTTTCTGAAACCGAATTGATCTTCCCCTATTATTTCTTCTGCCTTTTTCTCCAGCCTTTTATTAAGAATCCTCGTGATGATCTTCGATGTGTGTGACAGAAGGCTTATAGTTCTGTAATCTTTACACTGCATTGCCTTTGGCTTCTTCTTTAGAGGGATCATTGTTACTTCTAGGAAATCGTGAGGCCACTCTCCCGTGTCGTAAATCTTATTAATTAATTTCGTGATCACTTTTAGTCCTTCTGATCCTATGACTTTAAGTATCTCAGCCGGTATTCCATCGCTGCCCATGGCTTTCCCCTTCTTTAGTTCCACTATCGCCTTTTCTACTTCGCTCTCCATAATACTTGGTCCTAAGTTGTCTTCTTCAATGTTTTCCTAATTTTCCAGTTCTATTTTTGCCGCTCCTGCCTGTTTGCTGTATAATTCTTTAATGTATTCTTCCCATACCTGTGCTACATCCTTTGTTTCTGAGACTATCTTCCCATCCGTATTCATAATTCCTTTACCACAAATTCCATTAGACTTCTTATCCTCTAATTCCAGTGCCCTAGCGTACATCATATCGTACCGTCCTAACTTCTCCATTTGTTCTATTTCATCACATTTTCCTTTTATCCAATTTTCTCTAGCTTTATCTGTTACCCTTCTCAACTCATTGTTTATACGCCTATAGTTGGCTCTACCTTCTTCACTGTTAACGTTTTTCCATTTTCGTCTCTCATCCATTTTCTCCAGCATTTCCTTCGTGATCCATGGTTTTCTGATTTTCTTCTCTTGTTTTCCAAGCTCTTTATCCAAGGTATCCTTGATACTGGTTTTAATTTCATCCCATTCTATATCAACGGTCTTCGGTTTGTTTTCCAACTTTCTTAGGTTATCTTCCAACTTCATGCTGACTACATCCTGCCTTTCTTTCAGTTTTTCTAGGTCCCAGGTCTGTCTTTCTCTTCTCGTTTTTCTTATTTGTTTGAGCTTTGTACTCATGTCAAGTATTAGAAGGCTGTGATCTGAATCAATGTCTGCTCCTTGCAATGCCTTGGCGTTCTTTATGCTGTTTCTGAATCTTTGTTTTACAAGGATGTAATCTATTTGGCATCTCATTCTATCTCCTGGGCTTTTCCATGTGTATAACCTTCGTTTATGGTTTTTGAACCATGTATTAGTCACTACAAGGTCATTATTGATGCAGAATTCTACGAGTTTCTCCCCTCCTCGATTTCTCTTCCCAAGTCCGTATTGCCCGACAACATTTTCTTCCTGTCCTTCTCCGACTATGCTGTTCCAATCTCCCATTATTATGCAGTTTACCTTTCCTCTTCCGTCTTCTTCGTAAATTTCATTAATTTGCTCATAGATCTCATCTATTTCTTCATCGTCATGAGCTGACGTTGGCATATATACCTGGATTATCAGCATGTCCACTGGGACTGCTTTTAGCTTTATTGCCATCAGTCTATCGTTCGTTGCTATTATCTTTGTCACGCTTTTCATCATATCTTTCCTAAGTACCAGAGCTACTCCCCTTTCCCCACTATTTCCTCCAGAATAAACTACCGTGAATTCTTCCGAGTCGAACTGCCCTTCTCCTTCCCATCTAGTTTCGCTTAGCCCTATAATGTCAATTCTATTTCTTCTCATTTCTTCTTTCAGGTTCTCTAGCTTTCCTGCCTTTCTCATAGTTCTTACGTTCCAAGTCCCTATTCGTAATTTACTTTCGACAAATGTTTTCCTCAAGGCAGTCCCCGCCCGGAGATCCGATTGGGGGGACTATTTTACCTCCGGATTGTTTTACCTCGAGAGAACTCATATTGTCCAACCATATAATCTTTACTAGGGATTGTAATGTGGTAGTTTCCCTCTTGCTTTCCACATCGCAGTACTGTAGCCGTTCAAATCGTCCTGATCACGCCTACAGCTGTATTGAATATAGACCCAACCAACATCATTTGTTTTCGGCTCTATACCATACTGACAGTACTGCTGCCTACTGCCAGGCACTGATGACAGTTTTTTTTTTTTTATAAATAAAACCTCCATTCGAGGGGTTTGAACCCCCGAACTTTGCAATAGAAAGCCGACACGCTAACCACTACACCACCATATATATATATATATATATATATATATATATATATATATATATATATTCGTGCGCATTTCAATATCTTAGAAAACACATATATATATATATATATATATATATATATATATATATATATATATATATTCGTGCGCATTTCAATATCTTAGAAAACATATATATATATATATATATATTCGTGCGCATTTCAATATCTTAGAAAACATACATATATATATATATATATATATATATATATATATATATATATATGTTTTCTAAGATATTGAAATGCGCACGAAAGTTTTTTATATCGATCGTAGAGATGAAATTCAATTCAACTAAGGAATGAATACATTTGAGTTGAGACGGTCAATTTCAATGTTAATTTCCAACAAATAATGTCAATTTTTCATTTAATCTCTTCTATAAGGGAAGCGTCTTTGATGCCCATTTACATTCAATGCACTAAAACTGTGACTAACTCGATTTTTTTCTGCATCGTGATTTATAAAAAATTGTAAATCTCATATATAATGCTTTATTACTATTATTGTGTATTATTGTTTATCCAGAATTAAATGATATATTTTCAATTATATTGTAGCTCATTTTTACGCATTGTTTTTCATTAATTTTTACCTGATTATTTTTATATTCAACTCCTCCAGATGTAACCCTTTGATAAAATTTTTAGTTATTAGCCTATGGCACTCTTTCGTATAAGTGGAGAACGAGATAAAATTGCTTAAAACTTCAATATACCGCTGCTGATCGTATTTTAAAAAAATGTTATCAATATTGAAATCAAATTTAAAGCAAAAACTAACCAATAAAAACCCCATTTGATCCTCAGACTTTTTCACAAGGTTTATCTGTGATAATGAGATTGTTACTCCGGTAGCATTGTAAAGCTCGGAATGTATTCCACTGAACGATAAGCATCTAGTCACGGAGTATATACGAAAAAGTTACTAAATAAGGTAACTCGACCCAATATGGTCTGTTTCCCTATATGGCCTAATCGACATATCGAACGTACTACGTGACAAAATTGATAGTTGGTGGTTGCAATATATCGGTAGACTGCTAACAACTGTGTTTATATGGAATTACGGTGAACGCGCTCTATTGGCTGAATATGCTGGAGTGTTTAGTTTGAGACCAGCGTTTGTGGTTACGTGCATCTAATTTCAAGACGTTGGTTAAGTCATTGTTTGTACAGGTAAAATTTAATTAATTCGTCATTCTACAAGATAATTTTCTCTACTATTAGTGGTGTGATTGGTTTGGCAATTCATTGAGATGTCATGTGGTTCCAACGGAATATGTTTTACTAGTCCAAATCTCCCCAATACGGTCTGAGTACGCCATATTGCCCATTTTGTGAGCCTTAAAGAATGACAATAAATTTTTTGATTGATTTTAGATCTCAATTTGTTGTTCATTTCTTTATTTAAATTAAATTTGAACTCATGTGCCTAAATCTTTGGTGTGCAATTTTACGATTTTGACTTGTGTAAAATTAAAATCTTGACTTTTATTCTCTCATTTTTTAGTTATTTTAGCATACCGACAGATTATTGTAACCATTTTTGAGCAATCAAGAATAAGAATTTGACACAAGTATTTGATAAATATTTTAGATTCTTGTTCTCTTATTTTTTGAAGAATAACCCAATAGGCCATATTGAAATCATATGTTCATAATATGGCCTAACCGGAAGTTTTTGCAAAAATGCTAACCAGTAACTCCATGTGGAAGCGATATAGTTGTAACATTATTTTTGTTTACTTAAATAAACTGCCTAAGAGTACATTAAGTTAGTTTTACTTGCAGCATTTGGGAAAGATGCTTAAAAAATTAACAAAGCTTTGATAGGCCATATTGGGTTGAGTTATCTTAGCATAATTTTCATTAGTTTAATTAATTAACAGGTTGGTCAATTTAAGTTCATTTTTATGACTTTTTTGGTGGGCGGGCGAATATATCATGTTTTTAACATTTTATCATGCCATAAAACTTATATTCGTAAGACACGAACTCGTAGGTTCTCTCCATCTCTGGTTTAGGCCAAAGCAGCGGACTGAATGCTCGCACGTACTTTTGAGTTGCATACGATAAAGGATACTAAATCTAAATACATAGTTTACAAGCGAAGAACACTGAGGTATAAACTGATTTCAGCAGAAGAAAGACGTATTTTAAATAGACTGACACATTTTTATCCGGTTAATGAATAATAGAACTACATTCAAAACAGAGGAATTGAGATAGTTAATGGTTTCAGGCGTCACTTGGTGGAATTTCTTCATAATGTAAAATAAAGAGACTTGCTGTAATTCCACATAAATTTATTTAAAACGACGTAGGTTTCGTTGTAATGCAACGATATGTATGTATGTATGTATGTAAATGTGTGTGTATATATATATATATGGATGTCAACAAGGTGTTGGGATGAGGAAACCCAGTGAACACTCACCAATCAGACGACTGAATGAATGGGAGGAACGCTTTCTTGACGTTTCCCCCAGACCACTCCTATGGCTGAGGTATATTGACGATATTTTTCTTCTCTGGACACATGGACCCGACTCGCTACAATCCTTTTTACAACGCCTCTCATCCCACCCCACGCTTTCCTTCACCCACCACTCCTCTGCCTCCAACATCACCTTCCTGGATGTCGATCTCTCCATCCGGGAAAACAAAATCCACACCAGCGTGCACCTCAAGCCTTCCAACCACCTTCAATATCTCCAGTTCAACAGCTGCCATCCCCTCCACACCAAAACCTCTATTCCCTATGCCCTAGCCCGACGAGGGCGGAGAATTTGCTCGGACAGAGATTCCCTGTCCGAGTACTGCTCCACCCTCGAACATGCCTTCTTACAGCGCGGATACCCGCCGGATCTGATCCGAGACCAAATCCGGCGGGCAGTCGCACCCGCCACCCTTAACTCCCACCCCAATACCCACACCACCACTGATTCCACCCTCCAACTCACCCTAACCACCCTGTATTTCCCCGGCATCCACGACATTCTGAAAAACATCCTGAAAGCCGCCCACCTTATCCTCTCATCCTCCCCTCACCAGATCCCATTTCCCAGACCACCGATGCTCTCCTTCCGCCGTCCCCCTAATCTGGCAAATATTCTATGGAAGAAAGAACCCCCAGCACCCACGCCTTTACACCCTGCCGGATCTTACCCCTGCGGTAGACCCCGATGTCTAACATGCCCAATAAACCCCCCCTGCAACTCCTTCTCCAGTCCCACAACCAACATCACCTACCCCATAACTTCCACCACCAACTGCACCACCCGCAATATCATTTACCTCCTGAGATGCACCCAATGTCCCGCCTTTTATGTTGGCCTCACCAGCAATCCCCTCAACATCCGCATGAATGGCCACCGCAACAGCGTTATTCTCAAACGACCGCTGCCGGTGGCCGTTCATGCGAACAAACATAATTTAAAGTTCAACAACTGCTTCACAGTGAGAGTCATTCGCGCTCTCCTCGACAATGCTTCGGCTCCCCAACTCCGTCAGTGGGAGCTTTCGCATATCCATCTCCTAAACTCCTTCACTCCCCCAGGCCTCAACCTTCGATAGCTTTTCACACCCTTTCTGTCTTCTCCCAACACCCTACCCATCCCCAACCCCCTCCGTTTCCTCCAATCCTCGACCTTTCCGCACTACCCTTCCACCCCCATGCCTCCACCCAGTGTCACCGCCATCAGTTCTCTCTCTGTAGCTGAAGAAGGAGTAGTTCCGAAAGCTTTACGTTTGTGATGTTTCTGTGTTTTTGTGTTATTTTACGTGTGTCGCTTCGACATCCCCGGGGCCTCGCCAACCTGAAGTCGTCTGATTGGTGAGTGCTCACTGGGTTTCCTCATCCCAACACCTTGTTGACATCCATATATTCATTTTACCTTTCCTTTTCCGTAAGTTGTTATATATATATATATATATATATATATATATATATATATATATATATAATGCTTACGGAAGAGGAAAGGTAAATGTGATAAATGGATGGAGACAAGTTGTGGCGATAAGGAAGCCCAGTGAGCACTCGATGTCCTCAAGTTGGCGAGCTGCTTGGGGTGTCGAAGTGACACATGTAAAACTCACACAACTAAAAACACAACTCTCTCTCTCCCTCTCTCTCTCTATATATATATACACATATATATGTATATATATGTCTATATCTATATCTTTTTAACTATTTATTTAAGTCCATATTCATTCAACTCAATCCTTCTAACCACAACAACCTCCTTCTTTCCATTTTTCATCCTATCCGCGAATATTTTTATTTTTCTTATCCATCTTTCCTCTCATCCTCCTTTCCTTGCTCGATCCAAAAATCCTTCCAACATCCTCCCTCTCCTCCTTCTCTTACCTCCCCGTCAGCCCTCTATTCTCGTCCATATTTCTCTTCTTTCCTCACTCGTTCGAAATTTCGGCTCCAACGCCGCCGACTCAGCAATTTTTTGCCACATTCCCCATCCCTTTTACTTGCTGGCTTCTCGTCCATGTCCTAACCCCCTTCATATTCTCCAACTCTCTTGGCTATCCATCCGCTCGTCCGCCCACCCACGCTTCCTCCTTTCCCTCTATTCTCCCCGCCTTTCATCCCTTCGGCACACACACACACACATAACGTAACCATCTCACTTTCTCGGCAAAGACGGAGGTGGGGTAGCGGTTGAGTTAGAATACATATAACACAGTGTATTGCCTCCAGAGGACTACATTCCCCTCCTAATTCCCCCTCTATATAACCCACCACGGCGACTTCGGAGAGCGTAAACCACTAGTTCTCCCTCTCTCCCCCCCCTCTTCTCTCCCCCTCTTCTCCCCCCTCTCTCTCGCCCATTCCACATCCATCTCCCTCTAATATCCTTGCATCCCTTCCCACCTCCCGTTTCTCTCATTCGTCCCACTCTTTACCACCTCTCTCATCGTAGGGAGTTTGTCGGATGGGCAAGGATTTTAGGGTGAGAAGGGAAAAAGGGAGATGTTTGTTTGTGTGTGCGTGAGAGAGTGTGAGTCTGCGTGTGAGATGGAAATCGGGAGTGGGGGTGAAGATGTTCGTATTACAGCTCCCCTAAATTCCCGAGTAGCACTCCTTATTTTTTTCCTCTCCTGTCTATCTGTCCATATCCATCCCGTTGGTTCCATGGTCTGCCCCACAGGCTCTGTGGCGGCAGTCAAAAAAATACCTAGGTGGCGAGAAGGGGGCGCTGTTGGGGTTGGGGATAGTGTTTCAACTCCTTTCTCTCCGCAAGTTGCTTAATTTTTTCCTCCTCCTACTTTCCCTCCCTCTCTCTCTCTCTCTCTCCTCATCACCATCCATCTTCTTATTTTGATAAAAGACTTTTCAAGAAGACATATCCGTTTTTAAGTTCATAGCAATCTATTTTCCCGTCGGTTTATCTCATGCCGAGCCTTATTTTTCGTTTAGTTTTTTTTTACGTTTCCTTCCTTGTACTCACGATCTCTTATGAGAGATCTTGGAGCGGAAGATCTCAATATACCTGAGAACTGTTCATAGAAAAACTGCACCGTGTCCTGAAAACGTTGAATAGTTCGTGCGCGGATTTCTTATGGTTAATCCGAGTGTAATAAAATCCGTCTCTAAAACCCTTACGATTGATGGCAGCGGTAATGGAGCATGCAATTTAAACATAAATTGTCATTAAGAGAGATGAAGAAAAAACACAAATTATCCTAGTTTTATTTTATTCGAGAGGAAATAGGTCGCGGTGTAAATACCATTAACGTTTCCTTTCCCTCGCTCTTCTCTCTTTCATTCACTCTATTTACTAAATAAACAATCAGATTCGATTCTGTTTGTGATCATTTATCTTTATACACACTCGTAACTTTTTTGTCGGCGGAAAATACCTAGTTTTTGTCAATAATTATCATTAATATATAGACCTTTTCCTCTCATCGCAAACTATTTTTATGCTGTTTCACTTGACGTCCTGGCCTTAAATGCAATATTCTCCTCTATATCTCCTATCAAAGCTATATATTTTCTTGCTCTTTCTCCACTATAATAAAAACGATGATTTTATACGAAATTTTGAGAAAGTAATTTCGTAGTCAACTTCTATGATACTAACTTGAAATTGAAATATTTTTAGTGCCACTTAAAATGTTGTGTGGTGTTTAAATCGATTTAGAAAAGTATTTCATTTTATTCCTATATTAGAATTTTTCAAAATAGACGTGAGCAGAACCATATTAAATATAAGAACGCCTATTCATATGTTTACATAAATTTAAGACTGCAAGCTGAATTTAATTCTTTTTTATATCGGTATATTTATGCACGTATGGTAATCTTTATCGATTAATGTGCAAATTTCTTTTGTATATAACTGTTTGTAATACGCTTCGTGGGCAAGAGCATCCGAAGTTTACGCTTTGTCTTTATCCATTCAGAAAAGGCATTCCTTCCTTTTAAAATCACCATTCCTCAGCTTTCCAGTTCAAACCTCAATTTATTGCATCTATTTTTGTCTGTTCAGCTCTCATCTACCTGGCCAAAAAGTAAGCAAGAAACGGCGAGAAGAGCCGTATAAATCTGGCAGCAGGTCTTTCCCGTTTTGTAAGAATATATGACGTTGTGTATCACGCTCTAGAGATATTAACATCTACCTTTAGAGTAATAATATAAAAATAGATCCGAGTAAGGTTATAAAATTTATTCCTTTAGTTCTACTCTTCCCATCTTTCCTAACTTCTTCCTCCTTCCTCGTTGCTTTGTTTCAGAATCTTTCCGCAAACATCGATGAACTCAATCTCAGAAAATTGGATATGAGGAACGAAAGGAATGGAGGGGATGAATTCCGAAAGGAACGTAAGGAGGTCTTTGCAAGCTCATGCTTTATACACGTCGCTTCTCTTTCGTTCCTTATTTTGTCCCGATCTCCTTCGCCCGCGTTTTATCTCGTGAGCGTGCGTCATCGATCTCTCCCTCTCTCCGTTCTTTTGTCTAAAAAATCTGCACCTCCCTCTCCGACGCGAAGTCAGTCTGCCTGTGTGGTGGAGACACTTTTTGTGTTGTCATCGTTCTCTCGCTTCGTGCATTAAAAAATTTCTTAGCCCTCGCGGAGAGATTTTTTTCCGAATCATTTCATTTTTTTTAAGTTGGGAAAAATTCTCGCTCTTTAACATTTATCCTCGTGATGGTGTTTTTTCTGGAGAAGAACACTGCAGCACCCAAAGAAACGAAGGGGTTATTTTCTTCTCCTTAAAGCTTGTATACGTTCTCGCGACATTCAATTAACTCTTTCCGATGTTTTCGCGCAGTGCAAAGGAACCGCTCATTTCGTGCACTTAAATACTTCGTTTAATTTTCTTGAGAGGGTGGGCAGAAAAATTAGAATATTTTATTTGTGATATGTTTTTACGCCTGGATAATTTTTATCGACTCGGTGGTTATAATTGATAATTTAGAGAACTATGAAAGGAAGTGTAAATAAATGTATTTAATAAAAAATATTTTTGGGACCATCCGTAACTAAACTTGTTAGAGCATGGAAGACATTGATGTATGTATATTTCCTATCGAGGGATTTTTATCTTTCTTCTAAAATTGCGACGGACCTTATTATTAAATTAGTGCGAGGACAATTAAATAAACACCTATTACTCTTACTAGAAAGCTGTTTATAGCACCAAAACATAAAAATCCTGTTTTAAAAAATCTCAAATTTTGATCCACACTTCTAATGGCTTTCATTTCCGCTGAATAATTTTTAAAGACGAGCACCGCACAACAAACCGTAAAAATATTTTACCGGGGAATTAAGGAAAAAGTTTTAAAAGATAAGATCTTTCCTTGACAAACTAAAAGTAATGTGATAATTTGTAGGAATCGCAAACAAGGAATAAGAGAAAACATTTTCTTGTAAAAGTGGATTTTGTATGGAAGTTTTATTTTGCAAGTAAACAAATTTGTCTCCGATAATTTTCAACTCGGAGTGTACAAATATATATATATATATATATATATATATATTCATACACACGAGGAGAAAAGTCGATAAAACAGAGGGAGAGAACATAAGATAGATTTCATTGCGTACTAGCGAGCCATAGATCACGGCTCGTGTTCCTCTTCTTTTAGTAGGTGGCTTTGCCTTCGTCGGGAAAGAGTTAAGAGAAGGAAGTGAATGGCCGCAGAAAACGTCCTTTATTAAGGCCGAGTAACGGCGTTCTCGTGCACCCCGACGTATTTTGTTTCTCCGACGGCACTACGTAAGAGGTTGATATACTCGGCTCCGCTCTCTCTCTCCTCTTCCACTCCACCACCCTTTTTCTCTTTCCATTTTCCCCGAACATTCACTGGCCATCCCCGGCAATGCATATCCTGTACCGCGCGTGGCTTAAAGGTCACGGCTTGTTTGCACCCCTATAACAAACCTCGTATCTCATGCTTTACCCATCTCTTCATCTACCCCTTATTCCCACTAGCCAATCAACCATCTCTTTTTTCCCTTTCTCATATCCTCTATATCTCCCCTCTCTCTCTCTTGATCTACGCTCCCTTCTCTTTTTGATCTGTTTCATGCAGAAAAGTAGCCGAGGGAGAAGTTTACCCTACAAAAAGCGAAAAGCTAGGAGAAAAACGAACTCCTATTGAAGGCGGATTTTTGTAGATGATATTTTAATTTAATTAGGTCGAGTTATGCAGAGATATAAATATAAATGTGTATGTTTAAATATAAAAAATGGATTTCAAAATAAAAACAAAACGTTTATATAAAAATTTTATTTACTCACATACGTTTTGTATTTCCCGCCAAGCGGAGAAGTAAAAAAATTAACCGTTTTACCCATCATATAAATCCAGGCAGTATTTGAGGTAGTTGCAACTAGATTTGCCGAGGAAATTACCTTCATCTTTAAATATACCGTTATTTTTATTACCGCGTAGGAAATTCAAAAGTATATAAAATTTGGAACTCTGCATTTATGCTATGGTGTATACATAGTTCCATCTTTTTATAAGTTACTTGTGTAAAAGACGGCAAAAGACTGGTCATACAAAGTCAGCTCTAATTTCTTCCTAATGCTAAAAATAACGATAAACGAATGAACAAACATTGGCGATCTCTTTTACACAAGACACCATTTATTTGAAAATGAAATAATATATCAATGGAAAAATCTGTAAATAACATTCTGAAATTGTGATATAGATAATGATTTCCGTTTTGTGATTATTACTATCAAGTTTATATCCCTAGTGCACATTTTTCATAAGATGATCTTGTTTATTAAAACGAAAGGTCTGATTAAGTGGATCTCAAGCCGACGTTTTGCTTTCCAGATTCTCATCCTGTTTTGCTTCCAGCTTGATGGGAGTGCTTGCCTCGAGGTTGTACAACACTCAATAAAAATGGACCTGGGCGACGACCCCTGAGTCTCGTGGGCTCGGAGAGCTATATACATGCTCTCAGCGTTAGAGAGAGTATCTTTGAATATATCTTGTTTTTACCCTCGTTTCCCCCATTTTGTCTCCCTTCTCCCTCTCCAACGGACTATGACGTATCGCGTTGTTTTATGGGTCCCGCATTAAAAAAAACGAAGGCATTAAAAATACATTAAGTTTACTTCTCATAGCCCATGTGTCCTGACAATATTTTATCTTGCTCCATTATGGGAACCTTAATGGAAGTTATTTGTTGTATACGCGCGTGTGTATTTATAATGGGTGATGATTTGCCGAAATGAATAATTATTAGCATTACAAAAGTTTTTCGTGATGGGAATCGTCAGCAACACAAACAGAAATTAACGCACACAGATGGTACAACTCGGATGTAGACCGTAGCTATGGGCAACAATTGGTGGGATTCGATTGGTTGCCGCTCGAAGAGTTGCATATTCATGCGTTTGGGATTCGTATGTTAATGAGTTTCGAAATTTATTCTCGTGAATCGATCCCAAAAACCTCTTAAATGTATCCGCACAAATCGCTTTTAAAAATGAGGTAACAAAGAATTCGATTCATCTGCGTGAATAAAATATTATGTAAAAACAATCGAATGAATTAACTGATCCGTGGCGAAACGCTAGAATATTTATACACGTCTCATCGCTCGATTAAATCGTCATCTAGGTGTGTATCATTAATAATCCGTGACCTTTATTAAATTCCGAGCATAAATTTCTCTATGAGCAAAAACTTATTTGCTATTGTAAAAAAATTGCATGTTTTCGACACTCGTGCAGAAACGGTAATTTATTTCATGCAAATTGGAATATATTTTGCCATTGTAATGGGCAATTCCCTCGTTCCATGGCTAAACGAGGTAAAACATTTATGTTATATCAATGGATGAAAATTTAACCTTTATGTCCTTATTTATACAGTGTCAAGCAATACAATATAGAAGTTAAAAAAAGAATTTTTATTCGATACAAATGTCACATACCTTTAAATATCCTTATACTCCATTTATTTATTTAACTTTAACGTAAAATAATATAGCTAATTACATAGAGGAAATAAAGATAACAGGAATTAGTTTTGAAAAACATCTAAAACCTATTTTTTATTTGTTTGGTGAAAATAGAAAATCTTAATTATCATATTTACTGAATAAATGTTATTTGCATAATTAAATCATATTTAAAACACATTTCCAAAATCCATTTTGCTATTTCTTTTAAGAAGATTATTTCATTAATTATAGAGATTTAAAACAAGCTATCAGCTGGAAAAGGCTTAACGAAATGTAATTCGGAAACAACATTCTTTTTTAATCACCCATGCTTGTTCCAATCAAAATATAAAAGTTTTTGAAGGTTTTGTCGGTTTTAATGTATGTTTATTGCTGTATATTAACACTGATTTTTAAATTAAATAAAACATGAAATAATCGCAGGTGACATAATTTAATGTCGCATAACATATGTATTTCAATCAGCAATACTTGGTAAATTCATATATGAACATCACATATCAAATTGAATGAGCATATATTAAGGAAATCAGGTAATAATCGAAACCGTATTAATAATGATGTTATAACCGAATGCATCATTCATTAAAAAAATTACGAAACTAACTTTGTCTGAGGAAAATTCCGTAATTTGGGTGTCAATCTGTTTCAGAGGTCGTCGTCTCGCCATTTTTGTCGCAAACATTGACACCATCCATTTGATTTGTGCAATTTTATTCTCTCAGGAAATTTCAATCGTCTCCGCATCTTAAAAGTAGTTTCACTTTGGAAGTGTTATATTGAAAATGCGTTCACCTTGAATTCGTGCTCACAGACACACTAGAGAAATCAACTTAGGGACGAAAGGTTTTTGTTTTGCGGTACCGGCATTCGCCGTTACCTTATTTTCTTGGTACGCATAATAGTCCTTTACGAGAAATGGGAAGGTAAGGGATAAGAGGGCGTTCTATGCAAAGGGAAAAAGGTAGAGACGAATTAGGAGGAGTACCGACAGATCTCCCTCTGTTTCTCCCTCCCTCTCTCTCTCTCCCTCCCTCTCTCCCTCCCCTACCGTCGCGAGGCGTGCGGTGGATGAGCGGGGACTGGGTGGGGTTGGCGAGGGTGGAGGGGACCCCGAGGAATTTAAATATTCATGCGTTGCGGAGACCACCTCTCCCTTCCCCTCCCACCTCTCTCTCTTTATCTCTCTCTCTCTCCCGCCACACTCTGGCTGCTGTGTTAGAACCTTGCGACGTGCGGGAGGGCAGATTTTGGTGCAAACCGTAGGGGAAGGTGAAGGAGGAGGAGGAGGAAGAGTCCCTCTCTTGCTGCTACGCGTTTTGCGATGGAAAATGCGCCGGCCACCCAGATTAAAAGTGAGGTAGAGAGAGAGAGAGTAAGAGAGAGCGGTGGTGGGAGTGGAGGGAAGCAGAGAACGCATACCGCGGCGAATCTATTTATCTCATGTTTGCAATAGTTTTGCTCTCGCCCTTTTGAAATGTCGATCTGGAGGTCATGGGAGGTGAAATTCTTTCGGATAATTAGATTAAATTGCTGTTCATAAACCGGACGTGTCAAAATTTCCTTCTTATTAATTCCACAAATTTCTGTACGCTTCATATCATTAAGAGTGCGGCAATAATGAACCGGGATTGATGAATTTATTTTCACAAATGAGATGAGGATATAATTGAAATGATTTGCAGAGAATTGTTGCATTCGATCGGATTGAATGCGGCCTGCCGCAAATAGGTAATGATCCACAAAATCCCGTTTAATCCTTTCAACATCTCGCTACTGAATACTCATCGTTCTGGTTCCTTATTTTTCGATAATATTTCTTGTTTCGTCATCATCAGTCTTTTTCAATCCATTGATGGACTCCTTCAGTTTTCCATATCACCTGCCCCCTTTCTCCAAGTTGTCCCTAAGAGCTTCACAATCTCTCTGTCTCGTCTGTCTTTCGGTTTCGTTATGTTTCTCGGGAGTCATGCACTAATACTAGATGTCCAACGATGAAAGTTTCTTCTTGTAGTATGACCCGTCCACTACGATTTTAGCACCTTTACTCGCAGACTTCCGCCCTCTTTCTTATCAAGTCGTTCTGCGGTTTCTCCCGGTGATCCCACACATATATCTCTCCATGCTCTTCTTTGATGTTTGCAGGCACTGGACCATTCTGGCAATTATTGTCCAAGTTTAATATCTATAGGTCAGAACAGGTAGAACAAATTGGTCATACAATCTTCTCTTTAGGACGACTGGGACATTTGATTGGAATATATTTGCATTCCATCTGAATGCACTCCATGCCATGTTCACTCTCCTGTTGATTTCTCCAAAAAGCGATCCATCCGTAGTGATGTGTTGAGCCAGGTAAATTTAACTTGTAATTTACTCGAGTCCAGCTCCGTTGGTAGTGTATATCTTCTCAGGATTTACCAAGGAGCTGTGCATTGCCTGTGTTTTATTAAGATTAATTTTAAGTCCATATTTTTTGGCTTGCCAACTCCAGTTCCTGTGTTCATCTAAGGAACTCTTCTGGGCTTCCTGCAAACAGTGTGATATCATCAGCAAAGCGCAGGCAAATCCAATTTTCTCCATTAGCTTATATTCCTTTTCTTTTCAGTCGAAAATTTTGAGCACATTTTCTGGTGCTGCTGTGAATAATTAAGGAGATATGGTATCCTCTTACTTCACTACATTTTCAATCTTAGAGAGAAAACAAATTTAAGAAATAATATCCCTGCTGTGATGCCATCTAGTCCAGACGCTATTTTATTCTCCATATTTTTCATTCCGCGACTCACTTATTCTGGAAAATATCTGTAACATCTTCGGTGGGCATATATCCTTCGTCATCTATTGCCTTATTGGTGAGTGTGTCTCCACCTGGTTATTGTGAGCTGCAAATGGGATTTACTGTGTTTTTTAATTCTTTCTTTTTCATGGTAAAGATGAGTGACTAGAGTTTGTTCAGATTAGCAAAGAGGTTAGTATACAGTGTTTGGTACAATAATTGGTAAAAAAACCAAGCTATAATCGCCTGAAATGGCCAGAAATAAATAGCGTATGATATCTATAAAGATAATTTCGTTCAAAATGAACTTTTTAATTAGATTCTAGGAGAATTGTATTGATAAGATAAAAATCCGCTCTTTTTAAAACCTGGTTGTGCTCGTGTATGTCTGGAGGTAATGAAATCGTGACATGCTTGAGAATAGCAAACTGGGTCTATTGTTTAGACAAGGAATAGATTGGGTTGCGGAACGGAAGTGTGATGACTTAGCTAATGGAATAGGGGCGAGATAGCACCGAAGTCGTTGTCGGATAGAAGGCTACGCAAATAAGGGAAAGTGCTCCAAGAATTGAAACGAGGCGCGTTTGGGTATCGGCGAATACGAATAGGATAATACGTCACGGAAGTGTCACCAAGGTACAACTGAGCCGGATCATACATGATATGAACGGCGCCATGATATTTTTCCCCCTCTCTTCGGCGCAGGCGTTAAACACCCGGAAAGTAATTTCATAATTCGTCGCAACTCGAGTTCATAGCAAATAGATGTAATCAGGATCGTGATTTATCAGCACATTTCTTTCGGAAAAACTGACGTAAAATACACGAAATGCGACGAATTTTATTGCTCGGTGCTCGAGTTTGTTGATTTAAAAAGAGTTATTATCGAAATACAGGATGGAACTTCGTTTGGCGTGATATGAACACACGATTTCAAACGGAAAATATGACGAAAAATCTGTTCATATTATTCTTCGAGCAAGGTTTTGGAGAGAATAATTTTATAAAATAGAAAGAGAATGGCGTATTTTGATTTGACAGTTACGCTCGATAAATATGACATGAAGAGACAACCAGTTTCTTGCAAGTTTTTATCCAGGAGTAGTCGCAAATTGGGCAAGTTTGAGGAATTTTTTTTGCTTTTGTGTTCTTCTTTGGTTATAGAGGAGAGTTGTACTTTTTCCCTTATACAGAAACATTGAAATTTCAAAAAGTTTTTCGTGTAACCCTACTGAACAGCATATGTAAAAGACGCTCGTATATGTGTATATAAATTTTTCCTTCATAGTTATAGATTTTTTGATGCTACTCATTGCTCTTTAGGAAGCGTTTTCAGAAGGTCAATATTTATAAACCTTGGTAGCGCCTGAAAGCTTAAGATGTGAAAGGTGAGGTGGCATATCTTTATTCTGTCAAGAAAGCGGTTTCTTAAGAATAAATAAGGAAAATTCGCGAAAGCTCATATAAAATTAAAGCCTGTCAAAACTTTTGTATTAATCACGATGATCAAATTGTGCCCGAAATAGAATTACTTCCCAGTATGCTTTCTATTTTAAAAGCATGTAATGGTACTACGTGTAATATGCATGCATTCTTCATTTTCCGTCCTTATCGTCCTTTTAGGCAACATATGGTTTCAATAAAGTACTTCGACCTTTACCGTAGTCCGGCTTCCCACCTCACCACTCTCCATGCATTTACTCTTGCTATTTAGTTTCCACTTGAACGTTCCCTTCCACCTTGTATGCGGCTTCTCTTGCGCCTATCGGGTATCAATCCAATCCTCGGCTTACATCGTGTCCAATCAGGTGTCTCTTTTTGAGGTCAATTTTTTCTTCCCCCAAAGCTCCGCATTTGTAATATAATCTCAGTAAAGATTAGAAGTAAATCGTCCTTGAAGGCATTATAATCGCAGTTACCGTGTATACCGTCGAGTATAATTGGATTTCAGCTGCTGTAATTGATTTTTACCTAAGTTTTCTCGTTTCAAAATTATTCCCAACATTAGAGCTTATACCTGTCTGCATGGGATCCATCATTCTAAGTGCATCTGGTTAATCTTAATAGCGTTGTGAGGTTTCTCAGATGATCCAGTTTGTAATAGGTTCATTAATACAGTTTTTTTATTTCAAAATTTTCTTCTATATCTTTCGCTATCGACTATCGAATTTCATCTTAAAATTTTTCCTATTCCTCTGGAATTACTGTCAAACTTTTAAAACCTTCTGCTGACGAATCATCACTGATTATGACCGCTTTATACCCAAAATTGACATCTGGTCATACCAATCATTTATGGCTATTGGAGAAATCTAATCTCTCGATCCGAATAGACTTCCCTAATTGCGTACCTCAGCTTAGCTACTTTAATATTTAGTATCTTCATGCAACAAGTTTACGGGTTAACGGTCTTAGGCGTGAGTGGAAGCTGCTTCTTAAGACTCGATGATTTGCTTTTCAGGATCCCCTTCTCTGTCCTATTCATAAATTGCTCCCAATTTGAGTGTTTCAGAATGACAAGATCGAGGTTTGTAATTAGCGTAATTACATACTGAACTACCAGAAGTAGTTATTCGTAGTGTCTCCGAATCGCACGCAAAATATTAATTATTGTAAAGGATAATTTCAGGAAAGAACTACTACTTTAAAACATTTTTATCCATAATTGCGCATTTTTGTATCTAATGAAGTTGATCTTAGAGTCAGGGCACAAAATTCGCAATGAAAAAATATATTTCCTCTATTGTGTGTAAAGTAACCTCGAGATCCTTTTGTGCTCATTTATTCGGCTCAGCTTATTCCTCTAACTCCTCCTGATTTTTTTCTCTGCCCTCCTTATCTCGTGTTTCCCTGAAATCCACTCCTCACATCACTAGTGGTTAGTAGTTTCCTTCATGATGACTACCCTTTATCAGAATCCTTCTTACGCATATCCTGCCGCTCCAATGCCCAACTTATCTGCCTTTCTATCTTTCCCTGCCATGTTGTATAAAATATGTAATAATATTCTTCAATTTTTTCCTCTAACTCTCTCTCTCGTTTCTTATCTTTTCGCGTCCTGTGTCCTTAGCATGCATTCCCTTGCCTTGCGTTCGCCTTTTATTTCCCTGTACCATGTTATGTTTTCATTACGTTTCCCGAATTCTTTCCTTCTTTCTATCCCATCCTCGGTCTTTTTCGTTGCAGAGGCGCACGATTTGTGCGACGTAGGTGCGAAAGTAAAGATTAGGGTCACGAAATTCCTCGTTAGTAATCTAGGTTAAGAGGATTTAACGACGAATAATTTCAGTTACGAGGTGTCTCTCCTTAAATTGGTCTCGAGATCAGGATGGGATTACGAGAACAAAATCGAGGAAATTAAGTGCAGGGTGGCTCGTTTCGAAAGGATTCCTAATCTCCGAAAGGCCTTTCGCTAAGGCAGCGGGAAGATATTTCGTCGGAGTGGTTATCGGTTCTCTCTGCCACATGTATACCACACCTTGGATTTATATAATAGTTATGAAGGTATAACCCACATTCTCCATTTTGCCTTTCCTCCATCTTTCCTCTCAAGGCGCGTTCTCTCTGATTCATTCACATCTATTCACATCCGTTCCTTCCCTCCTATTTCCCACGTAATGCACCTCTGATTTTCTCTGTTACCTCTTCCTTCTCTTATCTTATCTTCCCTTCATCTTCTTCTATCTCTACGCGCGGTCCCACATATCAACTCTTGATCTTCCTCTCAATTTTCACCTTTCGCCTCCTCCAATTCCCTCCATTTCTTATGTCGAAATTTCTTCTCTCCCGTATATGCCTGTCCTTATTTTTCTCTTGTTCCGCTCTAATATTCTTTAATCTTCTTCTTTCACTGGCAGTAGTTTTTTGTCATTTTCCGGAATGGGAAATTGGCACCACGCCTATTTTCGCCACCTCTGGAGGCTGTGCCTAAATATGTGTAGGAATATATATACATGCATATACATTTTTGGTATTAACTATTTATTCCGTTTTAATTCCTAATGTATTAATGATAAGATGTAATGCTTGAGTTAGTTCACTCAATGAAGTTTTAAGACGAATAAAAATTTATCCTTTTCGAGATTTATATAGAAACTAGCAAAAAAGCCCGTGGAATTTTTTTAACTAAACCAGTTTTTTAGATTTTAAAATATATTTATTTTATCAGTCTTTCAAGTTTATCATTAAACCTTGAAGCAATTCCTTAATCACCACATTTTTTGTAAAAACTTCATTGCCATTAATCAGTCTTTCTTGATTCTCTCTATCAATCACAAATATTTTAAAATTATTTTCATCTCCCGTTCTCAATATTAAGTTATTCACAATAGTAAATATTTTCAATCAATAATCACCGAATAACTTGACTATTTATTTCAGTTAATTAAATAATGAAATTTTAAATAAGTACAATATACAATACAATACAATATACAATATATTCTAATAGTTTCGCGAAAAATCTTCTAATGATGGTTGCTGTGATGGCGAACGATTTTTCCTTCGAAAACCGTGAAATATTGGCGTTAAAAACAAATTCGTGTACAGATTCGGCGCGAATTTGAAAATTGACGATAGGAAAACAAATTCACATTCTTTGAGGCGTTGCTTGGTTCAAGTCCCGAGTTTGTATGATGTTTATAAATAATTTTAAATTGGTAAAGAAAAGGCTTGTACCTTACGTATAAACTCTTTCAGTTTTATTCAAATGGAAAACGCTCCTGAATTCAAAAAAAGTTTCGCTTTTTCTTCTTTGAATTTTAATTTGCAAGTACAGTATTTCTGCATAATGTCAGTCTTCTGCCTAATCGGAAAGTTTGTTAAAACATGTTTTCAAAAATGCCATACACAAAAGCATTAAAAATATATTGTGGTGGATATTGATCACTGTGGCCTATTTCAATACCACTTCTTCGATTCAGTAGACAAAAATTGGCTTACCATTGATTTATGATAAATATTTCGATTGTATCATTTCATAATCTATAAAGATTATGAAATGATTCTGAATTAATACAAAAATAAAAGTTACTCTGATTAAAACCCGTTGTAGATGTCTTTGTTGTAAACGTTGTCCTCTACCCGAATTATTTTTTAATCTTTACCTCACAGATCATATAAGAGCATGGAAGAGAAAAATTTGGATTTTAGTTGTTGTTTACCGATAGAACCGTCGTAGGGATCGATTAAACAAAATATGCGATGTTATGCTTGAGATTTTCTCGAATATTCATCTCTAAAACTATAAGTCGTAATTATGTGGTCTCGCAAAAAATTTTTTGGTAAATTTCGTCCTCTATTCAAATAAGTAAAGTTTTTTGAGAGTAAGGTGAAACTTTTATTCCCCAAAATTTTCACAAATTTGGGTCAGCACGTCAAATTCGTTTTGTTTAGGCGACTCGGTAGACTTTACCGACTATCAAAAAATATTATTAATGCGTACCTTTTTCAAAGATAGAAATAAAATTTCATGTAATTACATTATTTTTACTTTTATTTGTAAATAGTTTGTTCGTGAACATATTTAGCAAGATATTTATCTGTTGGTTGAACGCTCAGATAAACACTTATCGCTAGTTGAATTAATATAAATTGAATACTCCAGCCATAAAATTAACTTAAAGTCACCCAATGCATTTCGCCCACTAAGTGGGCATCTTCAGGGGGTGACCAAGTCACTGTCGTAAGCAACATACCCCCTGAAGATGCCCACGTAGTGGGCAAAATGCATTGGGTGACGTTAAGTTAATTTATAGCTGAAGGAGTATTCAATTTATCTTAAGATATTTACCTATTTCGTAAACTTCCGGGTTTTCCCAAATTTTATCTATCCAGAGGCAACCGAAAAACATTTTCGTTATTGATTTGAGGAAAATAATTCAATTTGAATTGCTGTGGAAATTTCTTCCGGAATGTTTACTTGATGATGAAAAATTTCGCACTGGGAAGCTGATTTAAAAGAATGTACGGCGGGAATACAAAAATACCAAAAACCGGTACATTTTCTGACAACGTGAGATAATAGATCGAAGTCTAAGAGCTATGTTACTTCGGAAAATATTAATGGTAAATTCCTTTCTTATAAGAGGTTCTCCTTTTTCCCTTTTTTCGTTATATTCTATCAAGAATAATTTTTGATATTCCTATCGGTCGCGAAATTTATTAGCGCCCTAAATGACATGCAGCGTCTTTAGATAAACACGTCCAAACGCGAGAGGATAAGATCTTTTGCTCTGCTGTTTTTTCATTACGCTCACATACACACTCGTTCGGTTGTTATTAACCGTTGATTCGAAATAGAAGTGGCATATTCGTGGTTAGGGCAAAATAACTGATTTGTAAAATCCGTTCATTCCGAAATTTAAAATACGGATGAACGAACGTATTACGAGCAATGGGTTTTCTCTCTCTCTCTCTCTTCCATTTCCCTCCTATTACAGGTTCAATCCCCCGCGAAACATAATTCCCTTCCCCTATCGTAATGCGGTGGGATATTTTCTACCGCTTCGCGGATGCAGCGATTCGGGGGATGGGAATTTATTCCCAGCGGTTTTGATAGCCGTTTCACTTAAAAACCTGTGAAATAAGGCTGACAAAGTTAATTAGAGCGGAGTATTCCAAAGAGAGAGAGAGAGATATGACGGGCGACTGCGAGCGGAAAAGGCAAATATCTTTCCCTACTTTGCATTCCACTCATCCTCCCTCACCTTGCCTTTTTCAAGCCTCCTCCCTCCCCTTCATTCATTACAACAACATTCTGAGAAGATCCTCCTTTCTATCCTTCTTACTCTTCCTCAACAAACCGACTGCTATCGACCTGGCGCCCTTTCTCCCTTCCCATCCTTTCAAAACCCTTCACCACTCCGCCCCACTCCCCATTTTCCGTCCTCCATTCCCGCATCCCTCTCCGTCTTCCTCTTTTCGCTTGCGGTTGTAGTACTTAGCATTCTTAAGCTGCCATTCTTCCTCTCTCTCTCTCTTTCTCTTTTCCCCAACTATACACCCCGAACGCGCGTGCGTACGTGTGTGTGCGCTTTTTCGGGCACATGAATATTAACGCGGCCGGTAAACTCACCCATGCTCTCCCCCTCTCTCCTCCCCAACCCAAACCAACCCTCTCTCTTGCCGTTCTCCTTTTCCCACGAGGCCACTTTCACGCAAAAATGAGGGAAGATAAGGTTTGGTGTATGTGAGAGAACCAGAAGAAGGAAAGAAGGAGAACTGGGAGAGGGATAGAAGGAATTAAAAGAAATAGGTTGAAAATCGTGCAAGTAAGACTTTTGCGGTCTGTTGTTTGATTTGCCTGGTTTTTAAATTAGAGAAGAGAGAAGGATGGGAAGAACAGAAGAACGAGGGCGAGAGTGGTTATAGGAGGACCTGCATCGCTTTCCGCACGTCCTTTATCTGTATTTCTGCGCGTTTCTCTCTCTCTTCTCCCTCTCTCTCTTGTTATTTATCGACGAGCAAAATGTTTCTATTAATTCGAAGAAGTAATTTCATTTTCCGGTGGCAGAAGGAATTTCTTTGTGCCTATATGGAATAATAAAAGGAAGGAATATCTCTGCCGCTCTAAGGTTAGCGGGTGACGGGGAGACGGTTGATGATAGTTTTGAAAATAGAGAACAATATCTTTGTCATTATGATGGCGACGGATATGCCAACTTCTATAAGACGCATGCGATGTTGTATCTTGTTTCATCCGCCACTTACTTATCCATCAGTTTTGATCTCACCGAGCGATATGTGAAAGTATGGGGGAAATACAAAGTACTAGCTTTATTTATAGTTCACCTTAATGAGATTTCAAATGCACTCTACACTTGTACTGAAATTCAGTTTTTCGTGGAAGGACTTATTAGAAGATTTTTTGCAAGTCCATTGCGGTTTTAGAGTTAAAAAGAAAAAAAATGAATTCGATAATTAAAGGAAAACTGATGTGGCCACCGCATGTCTTTATCCATACCCGCAATATTTCTAAAAATTCCAAATAATTTAAATGATAATACATATTTTAAGAAATTGCGAGAAAAATTCAAAGACTTAAGCTCCAACAATTAAGAAAAGAGTCGCCGGAAGGTGGTGTAGTTATGGCCGCTAAACAAATTTAGTTTAAAAAATATCTGTTCAACAATGCATTGCATGGGAAAATGTTTCAAATAAAGATTGTAGAAAATTAAATTACCTGCAACTTTATTTCAATATGTTTTAACATTTATCAAATATTAAAGCAAATATAAAAAAACTGATGTGACAAGAATAAACACCCACTACCGATTGACCGATTTTTATCAAAAACTAATCAATTCCTTTTCTATAACAAAAATGTCAAATATAAAGTGTTGCGTTGATTTGATTAATAGTTTTTTTAGTTAGAGCACCCACAAAATTCCGGTCACAGAAACCCACAGACATCATCGAGAAAATAGTCAAAACGTGTTCAGGGGACCTTAAAACATGTATTTCAGTTGAAATCTCGACTTCGATGTTTTCATGAAAACTACATTATATTTCGTATCTATTTGGAGAAATTAAAAATGTAACGGAGAGAAATTTATATGTAATTTAAAAATTTGAAAATCGTGGAAAACTTCAAAGCGGAATCATACTTGCTGTCTTAGATAAACACTGTTGTACTACGGAATTAAACATTCGAGGTATTTTTTCAGCAAAATTCGCTTTAGTACAAAGTTATTCAGAGATAAATTCATTTAGTTTGTCGTTTAATATTTTTTCACCAGTAATTGAAGAAGTATAATCATAATTAAACGTTTTTTGTGCTATTTTTGAGATTCTCAATTCTTTATTCTATTTCCCAAGGTTTGTTTTATTAACAATTTTTTTGCATGTTCAATATAATACAGAATTAAAAGTTTCACACATTTGAAATTTTAGTATTTTGCACAATGGATATCAATGCCATGCCATTCATCGATTTACAAGCGTCGGTAAGGAAATATTCCTATTACAGAATCAAATAGTGCCACAGACTTCAAATTTATCCACTTTAATATATTAAACTCATCCAATTTTTGTTAGGATTTGGGTCACTTTTAGAAATAAATACGCCACACATGCTCCAGCCTTTTAATTCGCTGAGAAAATCTCTTCAATTACCAGCCGTCGGCGGTATAATTCCGAAGGCCGTTCCGAACGGACATTCACGAAGCGACGTTTGAATATCCGTATCGCAGGACGTGTAATTTTTTTAAGTGCCCATTAAAAAAAAAGGGCGAGTGCTCGAAAAACGATCCGCCGCGAATAAGAAAATTCTTCGAAATGGGGCCGTTAAAAGGGAGCATTAAAAAAATATACAGGCCCCCATCTAATGGCCACTGTTAAGCCAAATGCGACTGCGGTGTGATTTTTAACGGCGCGTGCGTCACTTGTTCCGAGCACCTTGTTTATATTTTTTCATCCCCACACCGTCCGTTACCATAATCGAGGAGGTTTCTTCCTCCCTTCCTCCTCTATCCTCACTCTTCGAAGCCATTTGAACAGCAGCTTTGACATTGGCGCACAGAGAAATAAAAACCAGGGGAAAAAATAAAAACGTTTCTTTCGCAGTCTTTATGAAGCCAATGGGAGCCATCGTTTCATTAGAAGGAGGAGACGGAGGGAGATAGATATTCTCGCTGATCCTTTCAACGTTTTCGAGAGAGTTTCAATTGTTTGATACACAGTCAGACGGCCGATGAATGTATCGTTTCCGTGGCATCCTCTTATCCTCGCCGGAATAATGCGATTTTTCTGCTTTCATTTATTTTTTGTCATTTTATAACCTGCTCCGCTTTGCTATTGTTTGAAAAGATTAAAGACTGCTCGAAGAACCGTTGGAGAGCACTCGAAAAGAATTTCCGTCTTTCAGTAGTGCTGACGTCGCGAAGAAGCTCGGAAATGATGGATGCGCTATTGAGAAAAAAAATAATTTTTCGCTACGCTAGAGCTATTATTGGAAGCAAACATTACACAGAGAACGGTGATTTATTCCTAACAGGATTGAATTCTGAAATTAATAACGTCTTCTAGAAAGGTTTTTATGACGATTGGAAAAATTAGTCTCCACTACTTTAATAAAAACGAAATGAGTCTACGTATACAGCGAATGAGCAGTTTTTCAATTAACTCATCTGCTAAAACAGTTCCAATTGTTTCAATGAAGATAAAAAACGCTACAATATGTAAATGCACGCGTACACCAGGCCTCATAAAGTTCACGAGTTCAAGACCTTGTTCCAAAATAATCTCAACGTAGGTAAATTGGGCGCGATAGTTAAATTCATCAACTTAAGACCTTTGTCAAATGAGACTGTTTATTTAACGGCGCACTGGTGTATGAAACGAACTCGAGACTTCATATCTCGAAAAATTGAATTTCGCCGTTGAAGGTGATGTTATAATTATCAAGTCCCTCAGGATATCAATCCCGCCTCGACATCAAAAGCAGCTCGGAGTGGGTGGGGGAGGTGGCGAGGTAAGGAGGGGGAGAAGGAGGAGAATGCTGCGGACAAGGATGAAGCGAATCGAAAGAATGTTTTCGTCGTGAGATAAAAGGGGTCCGAGAAAGACCCCGAGAAATAAATGAAAAATCCTATTTAAAAATATTTTATGAGGGAAAACTCCTGCTTGAGGGTCACAAATTTCAATCGTGGAGAGTAATAGTTGTCTGGAGACGGACGTGATACATTAATGTAGCTGCATGTGATGAGGATTAAACAGGTGGATTATGGGTATTAAAGTTGTATTAAATTATTTATTGCTCGTTCGTTGGACACTTTACCGCTCTTCATTTATCAAGACGCAAAAATAAATTACCGAATGAAGAGAAGTGAATAAAGATGTTGGCGCCAAGAAGCGTATTTGCCTAGTTATAGTTTTAATTTTACGCATAATTTAAATTAAATATAATCATAAAATGGGAGAGAACAAATCAGAAATCGTTTCTTCGACATAGCCGTTGAAATTTTCCGAATGATTAAAATTTAAAACTATATACTTCAATCAATCTTTTACAAAGCTGTGTTACAATTGATTATGCAGAAATATATCCCTTTTATGCCTTTTGATTTCTATCTACTCTTATTTTATATTTACGGCTAACCTCGAAATTGAACTCGGAAACACACCGACCTCTCACGTATTTAGACCCTAACCTCTTCCATAGTGTGTGTATGTGTATATATATATATATATATATATATATATATATATATATATATATATATATATATATATATATATATATAATCTGTCTCGTTCTGTCCCCGTACTTCCACTTTCTGCTCTTTTCCCTCCACTTCTCTCATTCTACATCCTTCCACCTTCTTGACCTTCATTCACCGTCATGCTCCTAACGCAATCAAACCTACCTCTCCAAATATCCATTGATTATTCATTGGATGGCCTCCATCCTCTCTCTATCGTTCTTGCTTCCACCTTCCTCTCTGTCGTCCTCTACAACCGACACCACCTCCAATTTCTGACCATCCTCTCTCTCTCTCTCTCTCCTCTCTTACGAAACCCATCTCCAAACCACCTCAATCTTTATTTAGCTCCCTCCCCTCTCAAACCCCCATACGCCTCAGCCCCTTTCACTTTCCACCAAACCCTCTCCGATCTTGTCTCTCTTTCGAATTTTCTTTTTTTATTATTTTTCACTTACCTTTTATTTCGGCCACCTTTTCTTCTCTCATTTTCTCCCATTCCCTTCCCCCCTCGCGAATATTTCTCTTCTCCTTGCCCCCCTTTCCCATTAACCTCCACATCCGTCGTTCCTTCCTTTACTTCAACTTAGCTCAACCTCTTTTCCCCTCTTTTCAAATTTAGAAAACCCAAAAAAATATCCTACCATGGCTCCAGACATAATATCGCGTGTATGTATGTATATATATATATATATATATATATATATATATATATATATATATATATATAAATAGAGAGACTTTCCATTTGGGAATAATATAAAACCGGACCTCTTCTTCCTTTATTATGTCGCTTTAATTTGGACCGGAGATAATCGAAAAGAGAGATGGACATGGGTTGGGTGTCGGGGATCGGTTGGCTCCAAATTTATTCATGAAGTGTTCCGGTTTAAAAAAAATGTAATTGCTACCTTTTATAATTACGCTTAATCGGCGGGATCGATCGGTGGATTATAGGAGGACGTCGCCCGCCTTAACTGGAAATGTCGCTTGTCCCGCTCCCCTCCCTCACTCTCCTCCTCTTCCCCCTCCCTCCAAACTCGGCATCTCTCTCTCTCTCTCTCTATACCACACGTTTTCGGCGTTCTATCTTTTCGGACTCGTTCGAGTGGTTTCGTACTTTGTTTTCGGAAGGGGCGACCGTGGAGTATCTTCTCGTTCCGGATTCGTTTCCGTCCATCAGTTGTCTCCATCTCCTCCCACTTCTGCCTTCCCCCATCCTCAAAACCCCCCATCCTTCTCTTCCCCTCAAACCCCCTCCGTCCGAGCGCTCGACACGTCCGGTTTTATTCAGCCTCCTTCGACAATGAGATGAGGTAGGTAACATTTACATAATTGGCATCCCTTAGCAAACGTTTCGGTGTCGTGAGGCCATTTTTGAGTGCGCGAGGAGATAATTAAATCGACTATGGCTTCATTTACGCAAAAATAACGGCTCGAAGCGATCTTTCTTTTAATAATAATCATTAATCTTTCATTCCTCCTGAATCCAATCTTTTTGACGAATATTTCTTGCCAGGTTTTCGATTCGAGAGATAAAAGTGCAAGTGTATGGAATTCCGTGTGTAAATAGAGTTCATGAATTTTAATCATAGCTAATCCCCTGGTTTTGAAAAACTATTTAATGGTAATAGTTTGAACCATAAAGAAGCCTGATAATAAAAGATAAACGGGCGGGCAGCGAAAATTTGTAACTTTCGTCGATATGTGATCTCATAGGCCTTTTCCTCGTGATATGTACAGTTGAAATAATGAGGTTTAAATAATATGGCAATCGATGTTTTGTTAATTTGATTATTTTCAATTTCCTATTTTGTGTATTATTTCACACCCACAGTATGATAGTATTCATTCTGCAAATACTGTGAAACTGTTTATATCCTTTTATAAATCTAAAAACTGTGTTACTCACGTGGTCAACGTCATTTGAATGGCACTTTTAAGAATCATCTGGATTCTGCGAATAATTGACGGCATTAAAAAATACAGCGGCCATTTGCGCCAGTCGAATACGCAACCTTTCCAGAAACTCAAAAATTGAAAATTTTGAGCGTATCTCAGAGGGAATAATCTGTTTCTATTGAACCAATATGAAGTGGCATGGAATTGCAGATTCCGCGCTGGGAGTGCAAAAGTGATAGTTAACACTCGTATAAGTGCTCATCGCATCATTACGCTGCGTTATCAAGCATTTGGGTTTTATTCCAGCCTGTTTTAACGATTTTTGCAATCCGTAGAAATTTAATTTCGGTTTTCACCCATTGCTATAATATTTCCATTTGTTATATTTTGTATTTTTTGGGAGCGAAAAAAACTTTAAACCGCACAAATGAGTTTGCGCCAGCGTTCGTTTTTTTGTTTCTCTCCCTCTATTTCGCATTTGGATCCTTGCTCGTTTCAATTGGCGAAAGAGGTTTCTCTCCTCCTCTCTCTTTCTCTCTCTCTCTCTCTGTCCGACTCACATTTTCGCTGAGTCACGAATCGAATGAAAAAAGGGGTTTGAAAGCTCACGCGATATGATTCATGTATAACATGCATTTATCCAAAAGACCTGTTCTGTCTAAAATAACCATATTCGGTTTTAATTTAGTTTTTTTACCCTCGTTTTACGGATCCAGTTTATTTTTATTTCAATCCCGTTTTACGTCACTAAATGGCGATTGCGATGCAGAAGTTTGGATAAAGGTGCGTGATGTTAAAGTTTTTTTTTCTCCTCGTTTTATTGTTGCGGAGTTTGTTTCTCGGCCGAAAATAGTTATTTGACGAGGATAAGAATAGCTTATGTTTTTTCTGAAGGATTTAACGTTTTACCTTTTGAGGCAAATGCTTGGGTTCCTTACGGAATTGGAAATATTTCCTTCGACAGCGCATGGAAATTATTATTCTTCGTGATGGAATTGCGTTGAATGTATATTTTAAAATCAAACTGCTGTTATCCTTGTGTAATACTGATTAAATTAAACGATTTAAAACAAAATAAAGGATGATCAGAGAACATCATAAAGTATAATTTTCATATAATTGGTGACAATATATTGTTTTGTATGAGTTTAAAAAAATCAATAGGAAATTAGATTATACATGCTCTAATATTGTGTGGATGTTTGTATGTATGAAGAAAGTTAACGAAATTCATACCCACAGGATAACTCCTTCAGAGATCATAACGGATTCCTTGAATCTTTGATTTAATTCAAATCGTGAATAAACACGGTTATTATATATTGCTCTCTCTAGAAGTTGCCTATTTTATCAAGTTTTCTCGATGAAACGAACTAAAAAAGATACTGCCGGCTATTTTAAACGGAGCTATTTTTACATTGCAAGGAAATTTTGGGCCTTAGGTTATTAGTCAACCAAAACGGAGAGATAGAGAGAGATAAGGCGGGAGCAGAGGAGGAATGAGCACGAAATACTGTTTCTCCTACCTCCCCGCGCCGGCCCCCCAGAACCCCTCCTACTCAAAACTCCAATTTCCGAAAGAATAACTTAAAAGGCAACAGGGAGAAAAGAAGGAAGGAGTCTCATCAATTAGTAGCGTTCGTTTTTTCCGCACATATTTGTTACGTCACGCTCCGTAGACGCATTTCAGAAGATTCGAAATCACTTGTCAGTTTTATCTTCCTGCTCACTTTTCATCTCTCTCTCTTTCACTTCTATCTCTTAATATTTTTACATTTCTCCTTTTCCCTAATTTTTCGCGTGCTTCAATTTCATAATTGGCGGGGGAGTAAAGAAAGTATAAGGGGAAGGATTGATCGGTTGATAAGGTCTTCATTCAGGGCGAGATTGAGACTAATAAGTCTCATCTTCTACCTAACCCCCTAAAGCAGGGGTGCCCAAACTACGGCCCGCGGGCCAAATGCGGCCCGCGAAGGTTTTTGTGCGGCCGGCGAAGCTATGGCGAAAAAACAATTTAAAAAATTTAACACAAATTCATACATTTTTTGAAATTTTTTATAATAAAACTTAATAATGAAATGTTTGCCATGAAAACCTTGTTTAGACTTGAGTTTCACTTATATGGCACATCAGGATATGTAGAAAACTTCCGATTTAAATTCTAATCTGGCCCGCCGAAGAATTGGCAATTTCCAATGCGGCCTGCCAAGGGATTCACAACCACTGATGTGGCTCGCCATCAGAAAAGTTTGGGCACCACTGCACTTAGAGATTGAAAATAGTCTTAAGATACAAAAAGAATCTCCTTACAAGCTCCTATTTTTCAACTTTTTCTTACGTTAGTTTCTATTTAATTTCCCTTTCGTATGAATTCTTTCGAGTTTTCGAACGAATGGGACATATTAATCATCCGCAGAAGTTTCCATCTCCGGCGTTTTCAGCAGATAGGCCACGGTTGGATTTTGCGCGAAGTCTGATCAATTTCAAGCTTCTTCCCAGTGTCATCCTTACCCATGTCCCTTATTTTCCTCTTTTCAGTCGCCGAAAAACAAGAGACCTCCTTTCTCTCGTTTTGTTAAGGAAGCAAAACAGAACTGTAGCTTATGAAGGTTTCCCTCCTAGTTTACAAGTTATTTCTACCGGAATCGTCGATTTCATGTTCAATCTAAATAAAATAAAAAGTTTTCTTCAATTCTTATCACAACCTTTATTTCTACCATCTCTATCTGATATATGATAGCGCTTCTATTTGCTTCGACTTTTATTTGGTAGTGGTAGTTTTGGAGACTTTGGTAGTTAAAAATGTTTCCTCGTTTACGTGAGCGATCCATGCGCGAGTAGCTTTATCATAATTTGTAACATACACTTAGGTACGATTACGATAATACCTTCTTTATGCATCAGGTAGCACAAATTATGTTTCAAGCATTAAAGAATTTTCTTTCATCGCGGAATTCGTCAACTTCTTTCAACTTCGATGTTAGCGCTATAAATTTCTCTTCGAAGGATAATACTGCTTTCTTAAAGAGTTGACAAATTGGCATCGTTAATGCGAGGATTTCTCTTTTGAGTAAAATAACCTTTTTGGGGAAATGATAACCGAACTTTGTGGAGGAATTCGAGAAATGAATCGACTTTGCAGGAAAAGTTTGTAGTCAGTTTTTCGTTGAATTGGAAAAGGGATTAAGAATGTAACCAGGAAAATTCGTCTCAATGGTAATCAAAAATCAGTCAAAGGAACCGAGTGCAAGAACTCTTGGGCATTCGAAGTTTGTTAACTAACTCCGACGAGATCGGCGAGATGAAGAATCTTAATTATGGCGTCTCCATTTCAAAGCAAAGAATCAAAATATGTATTTATGTATGTGCACAAACACCTACACTTGCATATATATATACATATAATCGAAATAGATTTTATTTTTAATACCTAATATTATTCTGCTAATACAGTGTTTTGTTTAGTATCTTAATGTTCGAGAAAATCTAAATTGCAAACAAGAAAGTTTATCGATCTTGGCTTACACCTTCCTCTTTTTCTATTTTCTTCGTTGTTTCCCTGAGTAGTAATTTCTCTTAACAAATGTCTTCCCCCACGGTGACGAGGCAGTAACAATAAAGCTATATGCATCGCGAAAGAGTCATTATGTCTCTGTCAGGAAGTATATTTATTGACCAGGTATTGTTAACAGTTTTTCTGTTAAAACACAAGGCATATTTTACTTTTCACATCGCTGTCATTTATTATTCTCAAAGACATATAGTCAGAAATTTGAAAGCATAGCTTCGGAACGATTGGGTGGAAAACACCACAAATTGCTATTGCAAAAAATTCCGTTTAGTTAACATTCTATCATGAAATAATAAACCAAGGGGCAAATCATAATATTTCAACAAAGAAAGTGGCCATCTTGATCTTCCTGCAATAATTTTAGGAACCTCTCTCTCTCTCTCATTTATTATCTCTGTTGAAGTTAAATTTAGAAAAATGCAACCACAGTTTTATTTTAGAACTATTATTCATCCATTCAGCGATATCCTCGCATCGTTGATCACGGCAGGTTGTCGGTAAGGAGATATATGATCGAAAGCATTAACGCCCAATTTAATTAAACGAGATTATTTTTGAAAATTTTATCTAATAAACAGCAGGTACCAGGTTTTAATATGTTTGAAAGATACAATCATTCAATTAATCGTTCTGGTATCCAATTCGTGCGAATTTCAGCTAATCACGAAACGTTAACATGGCGATATTGAGTGATAATGAGCCCAAACCTTCGTTCCCTTCGAAGGGATTCAGGTGTCGTTATCTCATTACCTAGCCACAGTCACGCTACAACCTCGAATATTAAGGGCCGGCACACGAATGAACGAATTTTTCTTTATTCGGCGATTGAGCTATCAAGTTCCTCGTAGCGCTTCCGAATCAATTTATCGTATAAATCAAAATAGGGTTCCATCCGCGAAAAAATAATAAAACGGACTTTACGCCGAAGACTCGAAAAAAACCCTTATCCAACACAATTTTGAACTTCATGGCCCTTAAAAAACTATGAAAGAAACTGCAGTAAACTTTACCGTCTCTGTGTTAGTTTATCTTTTCGCCGCGATGGCACTTTAATAGCCTCCAGAAAAAAAAACTTTCCGACGTCAGGGCTGTAATCAGCCTATCAATCCGCCAATCAGTCGGCGTGTTTTTTCCTCCATCTTTTACTTCATCTCTCGCGCCAAAAAGAGACCACCTACTTAACAACCCTACTCGTACAACTTTGTCCTTCCTCCATTCTCCTCCGTGTCGAGAAAAAAAATCATCCTCCCATAACCCCGACTCAAACACTCCATCAGACTCCATATCCTTCCAACCTCTCATCTCCCCCCCCCCCCAAATCCCCCCCGCCTCCCAGCGCCACCCCGCACATCCATCCCGCGATTTAGTTCGGAATGAGGGAAAGGTCAAAGTTCTACTTTGCCTCCGCCGCGCCGACCACTCGTTCGACACCGGCGCCCTTCTCCCTACCTCCTGCTTCCCTCTCCCCACCTTCCCTCTTCTCTTTCTTCTCCCTCCCCTCTCTCACCCAACCCCGTCTAACCCACCTCCCCCCTCTACCCTACCACATCTCCAGATAGGGATGGATCAATAGTGGGAGAGAGTGAGAGAGAGAGACGGAGGGAGAGGGAGGAGAGAACAGTTTGCAAGAGGATGGGGGAGGTATGGAACGAAGGAGAAAGAGAGGTACTACGTGCTGTGGCTCTAACGGGCAGGGGAAGAAGGGAGTGGGAGAGAGAGAGGGAACATCGGGGAGATGGGAAAAGGGGAAGGAGATTGAGCGTCTGATCGGATGGAATGGAGGAAGGGGGGGTGGAGAAATGAAGGAAGATCGGAAGATGTGGACTCATGGGAATAGTGTATGCATATATATATATATATATATATATATATATATATATGTATATATATATATATACTAGTAGTTGGTGCTTGCATACTGAAAGCATTTCATCTCAACATAAAAAAACATTCATTATTCATATTTCATCATTACACATATATTTTTAATTCTAAATATTTCACCTCCGCAGCGATTTTCGTTTTTCCCACATGTAAAAATAATAGTTTAAACAATCCCCAAATGTTGAAATTTTAAAATTTTTACACATTCTTCATTATGGGGTACTGATGCTACACATTTTAGCCAAATTTTAAAGTTGTAGCACTCCTAGAAGTAAAATAATATTTTTGTAATTGTTTAAATTTAAATAATTTTTAACGGCCGCTGCATATCGTATGTGGTAAAATTGAAATGTTTATTTATGCAAATTTACTACTCTGTAAATAATTTGAAAATTTCAGCTTCCTAGCTCATCCCGTAGTACCTAAACAGTTATCCAATTGTTTAAACTTTAAGAATTTTTAACTGCCAAACAAATTAAAATATAAAAATTTGTATAATCCCTATTTCGTTTTATTAAGAATTCTACTTACAAAAAAATTTCAACTCCGTAGCACATGCGGAAATACATAAACCATGAAAATTTGTTTAAACAATTGCGAATTTTTATCGGCCGCATTGTTGCACTTTTTCAAGATTTTCGTTTTTTCTAGTTGGCTTTGCACAAAATCCTACCTAAGAAAAAAATTTCGAATCTCCAGCTTATCTGGAAGTGCCTAAACATTAGTATCCTCCTGTTATATGTTATATATATGTTATATCCTCCTCTGTAAGAGTCGTCGATATATAATGATATATATATATATATATATATATATATATATATATATATATGTGTGTGTGTGTGTGTGTGTGTGTGTGTGTTTGTGTGTGTGTGTGTGTGTGTATAAGCAACGTTGCTTTATGAAAGTAAGAAAAATGCCGGGCTTTAATAAAAGTGGGTTTAAAGAGAGTGAATAGTGCAGGGGATAGAAGAAGGGGCAATTTAAGAAAGAGGTTGGAGGTTAAAATAAGTCTAGTAGACAGATTAGAGACTTTCTTCTTCTTTGTAGAGCATCGTTAAGGAGAGGTAATGAAATTTCTATAGTAAGAAGGGGACGGTGACTTCTCATGTGTCTCGTCCTTTCTATCTCTCTCCTACGAAGAAAGAAATTTGAACCAAGTGTATTTTTCATTATTCATTTCTCCTTTCTCTCCGTCCCGGGTTCTTTACCGAGAAGCAAATCGGGGAAAAATGCCTTTTCTCTTTCGGTGGTTTCGTACCGTCCCCCTCTACGAGCACTTACTCTGAAAAATAACCTAACCCAATGTTAAAACGAATTTCCAGGTGAGCAAAGATATTTTAGGATTTGATCTTGGATAATTTGTAAAGTTTGAGAGAATAACCTGAATGAATTATTTGGACAAGCATTGAAGAGATATTATAAATACAGCTGTGGATTGGTCAGTAGATGGTAGCTCGTAATCACTTTGGCTCCAAGTTGAACAGTTGTATAAAACTCCTTAAGCCAAAAAAATTGTAGGGTAAGCCCTATGCATTTCGCCCACTAAGTGGGCATCTTCAGGGGAGAACCTGCCTTGGCAGTGAACAAGGTTCAACTGCAGTTGAACCTTGTTCACTGCCAAGGCAGGTTCTCCCCTGAAGATGCCCACTTAGTGGGCGAAATGCATAGGGCTTACCCTACAATTTTTTTGGCTTAAGGAGTTTTATACAACTGTACAGCTGTGGATTAATTAACACAATTTATTTGTTTATAAAGACCTTTATCATATATTTGGTTTTGCTTCAGGAAGTTTCATATTAATCCTTTTTATGAAGTAAACAATGGCTCCTTTTCTCCAACACTCTTCGAATACCGAAGTTGCTTAAAAGGAGATACAAGGATAAAATACGTTTTATCCAATGATTACTGTGGAATAAATCACTTTAAAAGGTTAAATATCCTTAATCAGGGAACTGAGCGGTAAATTATTCAATGCTTATCTCGAAATAGGAAGTGATGCGTTTTTAACACGGTTTTAACAGTTAATTTGTATTCACGTTAATTGTTTAAAAGGGAATGGCACTTGTCCCTTACTCCCCCCTTCGTAATCCCTATTTTATGCAGGGAGAGACTGACTTTTCTTCCGATTTTCAGCCCGATCGATTTGTTTTTACCTGTTTGTGTGCGAGTTCTCCTCGCGAGTGGTCAAGTCTACGAAGGTCAAGTGCCACAGGTTGAAAATTTCTCCTCTTCGATTTTATCGCGGGTCGACCCTTTTGGATTTCTAAAAATAGCCAACGGGGTGGGAAAGTATAATATGGGTCTATTCCTCCCTTTTTCCCCTCTACCTCTCAGGACTACCTGGGCGATTAATCGTTCGCGTTCTTTTATTCATAAAGTTTACCTTCCAAAGAGGATGGATGATATTTTGTAACTATCAAAGGGATTACAAAACGTTTATAAAAGCTTGGATAGCATTTGCGCTGCCTTGTGTGTTCGACATTATTTCCGCACCCATTGAAAAATAACTAATGGTCTAATTGCTGTAATTTCCTCTCGCCCCGGTCCAGTCTAGTGTTAGGTGCCAGATAATGAGGCAAAGAATGATTCGTGAACACTCACCTATGATAATTTTCCGTGGATCTATCCATCCGAGGCAAAATTGCTGACGTAATTGCCTCTGGTGGCACTTCTTAACGTATTTTAACAAGTTTCCTGACCAGTTAGAAGAATGAAATTTGGTTGGAATACCTGATTCGGATATTAAAAGGACACGAAGACAAAACTACCGAAATAAGACCTCATTTCATCTCCAGGGTATAATTATTATTTTCCATATGAGAACAAGTAAAAATTGATTTATTGACGCGCAGACTTTTAATGTTTTCCATGTCAAATTAACAATAACTGGTCTTTAATCTTTAAATATGGACTGTTTTTAAGGAAAATAAATATTTTTTTATTTTTATCGTAGATTTTAGACTTCAATTGGAAATTGCAAAAATATAACGTTTATATTACATATATTTCAAAAAAATTTTAGTTCTTTAATGGAATGATAGCCTTACCGGCCATGCCATTCTCTAACTTTGAGGTTGTTTATGGCAATTTGAAGTTCCAATTAGTATGTATTTAATACGTTTTGATGATTTTCTTATTTTGTAATTAGGTTTTGTTCAGGATTTCCAGCGATTCCAGGAAATATTGTTTCGCCATTTTATTAACACTAGAATGATTGTAAAACATTTTTATTTACATTTTAACTAGATTATTTTGTAATGTATATTTTTCCGTCTTTTTTGTTTTGTTTGTTTTAACAACCAAAATTTTTGGCTTCTGTCGCTCAATGGTTTGTGTATTGTGCTAATAACACGAGATTAGATTAATAAAAATAAATGAAATGCGTTTTTTCCATAATCAAAATATAGTCTAAATTTGAAGTTTCATAGCAATGGGTAATTTATTAGTGCATTTTGAATTTTCTAAAGAATATTTGCAGTAATGTTATTGTGACCCGATCCTAGTTATAAATAGCTCATGGGGAGATAAAGTAAGTCGTACAATGTACACTTTTTGCAAGTTAAAGAACGTTATCAATTATATACCTTGATTCACGTAAAATACATTATTTCATATATAAGAGTAAAATATTGAACACTTCAAGTAATCGATTATAAATACTATTTCAATTTGAAATCAGTATATTTCATATGTACGTTGTAATAATTAATGTTGTAAATGGCTTGTCTTCGCACTTAATGATAATGGAATCATTATGAGAATGGAGCAAAAACAAAATGACTTATTTTTTTAACATTCAATTAAAATTTCAAAACATTTTTTATCTATATTCATTTTTATGCAGTGTTTACTTTTTCAGCTTACGTAAATAACAGTTATTGACGTTGATTTATCTGTTGAGTGATGTTCACTTAAAGAATGAATGTGAAACATTGGCATTTTTAAATGAATGGTCCATTGGTTTAATGATCATTTGCCAGATCATTAATGGTAACGTCTCGTTCGAGAGCAAATGATGGAGATAGTACGAAACGTTTCATGTAATTCGTTTCCTTTATTATCTCACGATGGAGGTATGCAAAATTAATTTAATGATGTATTAAAGCCGCTGGAACAACAAAAAGTCAAACGGCGATGAAGAAATCGGTAATTAAAGACACGATAGTGAAAATAAATAGCAAAGCAGTCGCTTCGTCCATTCACACGTATGACACGCCTAAAAAAAGTTCAGATTTTTTCGTGTCCCATTTTTTTTAGAAATTTAGAACGATGGTATTTTTAGAAAATTCAATCTCCTTCACCCTAGCCACTACGTTCGAAAGTTTTTTTCGCTCGATACTTATTTTTTCTCCGAGCCGTTTTCATTTTCTCTCGAACCAAAATATAAAAGAAAAAAGAAAGAGGAATAAAAACCTACACGGCCCCAGAAATAAAACGCCGTTTTATATACAGTGCTTTGCAGCTCTTGTGAATAAGGAAAGGGAGGAAATGGAGGAAGAGAGTGAGAACGAGATAGGGAGACAGGAAAGCAGAGAGAGCGAGAGATGGAGATCGCCTCAACCCGCCTCATCTCTCTCTCTTCCTCCTTAACTCTCTCTCTCTTCCTCCCTACCTCTCTCTCTTCCTCCCTACGTCTCTCTCTTCCTCCCTACCTCTCTCTCCTCCTCCCTACCTCTCTCTCTCTTCCTCCCTGCATCTCTCTTTCTCTCTCTCTCTTCTCTCTCTTCATCTCTCTTTCTCTCTCTTCTCTCTCTCTTCCTCTCTCAGTCTCTTCCTTCCTACCTCTCTTTTTTTCTCCCTACCTCTCTATCTTCCTCTCCTCCCGTTTGATCAGGATCCGTGTCCGCGGACAAACTTCCCTCACTCCGCGCGCCGTATGAATTATTGAACGAGGCTTCGTTGGATCTTTTTTTTTGTCCGCTCCGAAGTGGGAGTAATGGGGCGCAGCAAGGAAGTACGTGTCAATCGATCGACTATTGGCCGAACCGTGAAACGATGGGAAGAAAAAAAATGAGATGAAGAGAGAGAGAGAGGCAAGGCAAGATACGGCGAGACCTTTAACCTTTCCCATCTCTTTCTCTCTCTCTCTATTCCTCTCCAATGGCCAAGAATATTTCTTCTCACCCAACACATTTTTAATAAATGCACGAAAAAATTTTATTGGATTAAATAGAGACTTCAATTTTCCATCGATATAATTATATCCATCTCGTTATATCTCCCTCGCTCCTTATATATTTAGTAATTTTTACAGTCTCCTCATACCTCTCTTTATATATATATATATATATATATATATATATACATATATATATATATAATCTTCTATCTACCTTCCGCGGTCTCTCGCTTTTGACGCTTACCGCAGGGAAGAAAAGGTTGGGCGTTTGCGCGCGCGAGTGTATTTGTGTGTGAGAGAGAGAGGCGTTGTGCCGACATCACAGGGGAAAGCGATCCGCATAATTGGCCCAGATGCGTGAGGCGTTTGTTGCTTGTCCTGCTGTTGCTTCCTCTGCCGCTGTTGTTTCCCGAGTGAGCGCTCGATTGCCGTCAGATTGTTCCCCAGTATCCCAGATTAAAAAAATATCGGAGAGGTGGATATAGGGTGCGATTTCGGAAATGAAACTCCTCTTCCCAGAGCGAATGAGCAATGAGTTTTCGGGAAACGAAGGCCGAAGGAGCTAGCTAGATTGCCTGGTGGATGATTTTTAAAAAAGAGTATGACCTTTCGGCGACATCGCTCTTCAGGTCAAGTGGGATGTCTCTTCACAATATTTCGTCGCTGTAGTAGGTGATAAAGTTTCAGCGTGCATTTTTAATGGTTCGTGGAATTATCGCTGGAAATTATACGGTTTGAATTTCCATTTTTAGGCTGGTTTCCAAAGAAAACATATCCTTATGAAATGGTCCTGTCTGTCTGTGTGTGTCCTCTATTTACAACTTTTTCATCAAGTCCAGACCGATTTTCATGAAACTTGGTATGAGGCTCGTGCTCTGAGCTATATTTTATTTGGCGGGGATTGAAGTCACGGGTTCGATTCCAGCAACGTTTTTCCCTATTTGTTTTACATAGGAAATCTCAAATCCATCGTGCAGAGATGTATTCTTTAATACATAAAAATATCTTTAAATTGTTATATCGGAGCAAGGCATGTACTGTTCTAAGGAGGAAAGAACGTAAATTCAAATTTTATCACCGAATTTTGATAAGTGATCGTATTTACTTGAATTTCTGCTAAAACATACCGTTTTTTTGTCTGAAATCGCATTTTATCGTAGTCTTGCCATGTAGACGATTATTGCCGAACTCGGCATGAACATAGAAGATTGAACAAATTCGTCATTTTCTTTTCCGCTCGACTACTCTTCAGCAATGGACAGTTGCACCATACATATTACCATATAAACATTAACCTTTATTAAATTAGTTTATTTTAAAAAATACATGCAAAATATGCCAGAATGAGATTTGACATTATTTTTAGTATTTTAAACCTGATAATTCATTTGTTTTCCAATTTTCTCTATCATTGATAAACTATAAATTACAAATGGTATTTATGGTATGAGAAATCCTTGGATTAACTAGCACATGCTGAAACATTTACTTTCATTATAAGTAATCGACACTACTAGAAGCTTCTAGTAAAAAAGTTCTAATAATTATTTAACCTTAATTTATCATGCCAAAAATATTTTCTAAAATTAAAGTGTTTATTCTCTTTAAACAAGGTAAAGGCATCATGTAATCCAAAAAATAAGGATTCTTATCTATCCAGATATGGTGAAAATACATAAATCTAAATCCGAGCAGAATTTTGCTCAAAACAATTCAGCCGAACCAGCTTTGCATGCGATGATCATTTTCCCCCAACTCTAAGCGACATTTTTTCCTCAAAATCTCTCCTGAGAAGGCACAAAACAGGAGGTGAGAAGCACGATGTAGAAGATTTAAAAAAAATAAAAATCGACTAGAAAAGGTGCGAGAAATGGGAAAGGGATGAAGAATAAAATTCGGCCCAGAAAAACAGGTTGGACGGAAGCTAAGGAGAGCACTAAACGTCGCCGCCATTACGGAGATGAACCCCCACCGAAAGAGAGAGAGAGGGAGATGGAGAGGGAGAGAAAGAGAGATGGAGAGAGACAGGGAGGGAGGGAGGGAGAGAGAGAGGAGAGAGAGAGAGGTAGGCATAAATCACCTTTTTTGCAGATAAAAATAAGGGAAGAAAGAAAACTTTGACCGAAAAACCAAAACGCTCGCATCCTACATATTTGAAAATGATAACGTAGGAGGGAATAGTGGGTGGAACATGGATTGCACTGAAAATCCTATTCTACCCTCCTTTTTCTTACTTCTCATCTTCCAGGATGAAGTAAGGGATATTTCGTGTGGGAGTTTTCGTTCGCCACGAGAAACGGCCGTAATCGACTCTTGTCTTTAACTCACTTCCACTCCAACTCTCTTTCTCTGGCTACACTCCTTCCTTAATTCCGGGGACCGAGATGCCCCCAAGCGATAAAGTAACACACACTTATAACGGGGAAGGTTGTAAGAGGGAGGAGAATGATGAACGCGGGGAGAGTTGGAGACATTTGCGACGTGAACGTGATGAAAGGAGATGGTATTACCTGTATTCCTACGCTGACTACCTCGAGAAACTAGTACGGATGAGGGTTGGCGGATGAAAGTGATTTGCGTTTCGTGAGAGGGAGAGAAAGAGTAGGAGAGCGATTCAGAGAGAGAGAGAGGGCAGGAAATAGTGAGAACGAGAGGAGAAATGAGAATGAAAAAGATAGTTTGAAAGCAAAAGATCAAGAACAGGAATTAGTAAGCTATTGGAGAGAAAGTGTATATGATAAACGGATAAAGAGAGAGGGAAGTAGAGAAACAAAAGACGAAAGGGATAGGATGGGATGAAGGAAGTGCGAGAGGGAACGGGTGATGAGGAGGAGGATAACCGTGAGAGAAGGGAGGGTTTCGCAGCAAAGATGGAACTCATAAAGGTTGACTTGTGTTCGTGTTGTTCAGACCAAGCGTCTAGACTGCCCCAGGGGTAGCGGCGTGGCGCGAGAAACCGATGTGAGCACGCTGAGTCGCCCTCGGTTAGGGAGGGAGTAGTAAGAGAAGAAGGGGTCGGGAGAGGTGGAGAGAGAGAGAGAGAGAAAGAGAGAGGGAGTGGAAGAGACGGATCTCTCACCTCAGGGCATTACTTCTGCACCTAGTGCTCTAACCAAAACTCTCTTCTTTATCAGGCGGAAGGCCGTAATACGTACGCACTGGTTCTTGCGATGCAGGGGACGGATCAAGATTCAGCGATGCTTGGGTTATTTTCCTTCACTGAAAAGGGAGCTGCTTTACATAATGTAAACCTCGTTTATGTGCACTCTAGGCGTATGAACGAGTATTTTTGAGGTCTTTTTGGTTCTTTTACCCTCGGAAGAGATTCTTCCTCTCTCTCTTGTTAAGGACGAGATGCTTTTTGAGAAGCACAAGAAGCAACGAATAATACATCCGTTGGCGTGTACCTTCATTCTAAATCTCAATTATTGTCACGGCTCCTCTCTTTATTATTTATTCTTCACCTATGATAAGAATAGCTGCTGCATCGTGCGTAATCCTATAACAACTCCCGTTTTTTAAAAATCAACTGTATTTCATTTTTATGCGGCGTCCATTGATAGCTCTTTCTCAAAATATGTGCGCTATATATTATGGAAGACATGGTTTTATTTTTGATTTTTAATTTAATTAAATTTTTATCTAATCTGGCGTCCTCAAAGTCTGATTTCTATAAGAAATTTCCCGGAAGTTTAATCAACTGAGCCATCTAATTTTAATGAAAAATCCGACAAGTGTTTGATTAAAATTTTGAAGGGAACAAAGAAAAATCAAAATAGAATCTTTCACTAATTTTTAATTAAAATAAATGTATAAATTCAATAAAATGGTAGTTAATTTAAAAACAATATTTGGTCAACACTGGTGGAATTTTGTTTGACATTAATATTGACGCTATGCAAGAAAGAATCTTAAAATAAAAGGTTAAAAAATAAAAGGTAAAAAATTTATAATCACAAATACCTTTCATTTTAGGAAAAAGGAGACGCACTTATATATAGAACGGATTTATTAATAGAGTATAATGCTAACACTTTTCCTCTTTATATCCTCACGCCTCATTCTAAATATAACTTCTATATCGGTCACTTAATAAAGAATGTCACTTTTAAACGTAAAATAATGACGCAATATCCCTACTCGGGGACTGGTACGTCACACTTTTATCGTAGCATCTACTTGTCTAAGTGAGAGAATTGGAAATTTGGAGAATAAGAGAAGGCCTAAAAAGATTAGACACAGCTCGCTCAGTGGGTAAGGTGGTCGTCAGGGAGTGGAGGGTCAATGAACACCGACAGAAGGAGAGAGGGAAATGTGGCGGAGAGGATGAGAGAGAGCGGTGTGGGCGGAGGCAGAAGAGGATAGGGCCGTGGACTACAAGGTTTTTTTAAGCGTTATCGAGAGAAAGGACAGCGGAGGATTTGATAGAAGAATTTTATGAGAAGAAGAGAGGAAGGAACTCGAGAAATGAAGGAAATCGGAGAAAGAATACTAAAGAGTAGGAGAGGGAATGGGGCCGGAAGAAGGAAGAGAAAGAGTGAGAGGCAGAGAAGATGAAGATTTAGTGGGAAAAGGATTATTGAAACTGGTGGAAAAGGAAACGTAATGGAGGAAAAGAATGAATAGCAAAGGTCAGGAGATTGGCCGGAGAAATCAGATAAAGATTTTGGAGGCTGCAGAGAGTTCGCGTACCATAGACAATAAGATTTAGAGAGAGGATATGATAGAAATTAATAGAAAAGACAATACAAGGGGCACAGAGAGAGGATTAGAAAAAGAAGAAGAGAAGACTTATACAATAGAATAGGAGAAAGTCGTCAGAAGTTAGTGGGAGAGAGATAGAGAGAGGGTAGAGAAGGGAGCGGTATGAGATTGATAGGAGTGAGGGTGAGTGAGCAGTAGAGTCAGAGTCAGAGAGAGAGAGACAGAGACGTGGAAGATTGAGATGGAAATGGGATTTATTTCGGGGGTGAGAATGGGATAACTTTGCCCGTTCTTTCTCAACGCAGTAGAGAAAAGGACACGCAAAGGGTCGTTTCACAGGTCAGGCCGTCGCGAAAGACGCAGGTGTTGGTCGGAGAAGAAAGTAGCGGACTCGGGTGGCCGCCAATTTCCTCATAAAATACTTCTAGGGCATCGGGGAGGAACTGAAAGTAGAATGTTCGGGCAGGTTCCAGTAATGGGTTAAATTATTTCTTGACCGAGACGCCGCCGCTACATTCCCTTCACCTATCCGCTCCTTCTTAAGAGACACCAAGGCAAAGTCAAGGGAATTTGCGATAATTATTGGCCATTAAGAACTCCGAATCTGGTGAGGCGTATATTTGTGTCTGGGAGCTTTGAAAAACACGCCGGAGTTCGGCTGTGCCTCATTATTAGTACACTGTTCCTCCTTGGAAATTGTAAAAGATTTTCCTTTCTATTATTTTCCAAGATCATAGCTATATTTTGCATAGCAAATAATTATTAGGGAGAGATGTTACATCTGCGTATAAATGTACACAATAATATGCTCGAGAATTATAAAGGTAAATTTGACAATTCTATGAATGAAATTATATCATATAATGTATTTTCCGGCGGCAGGCTTTCTCACACCTATACGATTAACTCTTAGGTTTGATAAAATATAGTACTTAAAAATCTAAAAAATTTGAAACCATAATTAGTAAGTGAATCGTTCAGATACACCGTTGAAAATGAATTTGCTATAGAATTCCACATATAACAACGGAGCGCGAACAAAAGAATATTTTCAATTGTCAGTTGACGTAATTAAGAATGAATTACTAAAATTTAAACAGCAATAAAACGATAACTGCGTGATACCATTGACATTTATTTTTGAAATGAAATGAATTAAGACAAAAACTTTTGTACTTCTCGTCTGGATTTATCTGATTTGACGCCATTTGCTGAAATATTCAAAATAGGTATAAAACTAAAAAAACTCAGTAATTCCAGTTAATTAGATATTTTTTCCCATTAAGTCTTCTCTCTTCACTATCTTCGGAAAGAACTAATATTATCTCATCTTCATCGTTTCCTCCCTTTTCAACTGCCTGCCATCCACACACTTAAACAAAATATATTGCGTCCTCTTCCCTTTCTTCATTATCTAAAATTTCCTCTTTCTTTCAGTTCTCTCCTTTTTCCTCGTCCCTCTTACTTGAGCTTCTTTAGACGGTCATCCTGTTCCTTTGGATCCAAGGTGCCATCGATGCTCTCTATTCCGAGAAACACCTTCGCTTATATATAATATATAAAAATACAAACCTCCTTCTGCCATCCTAATCTTCTTTTCTTACCTCCATATATATATATATATATCCTAATCTTCTTTTCGTATCTCCACTTTATTTGGTTTTTCATATATATATATATATATATATATATATATATATATATATATATATATATATATATGGTTACTCTATCTCCATCGCTGAAGAAGGGCATATGCCCGAAAAGCTTTTATTGTGTGTGCGTGTTTTGTCTCTCTTCGACGCCCCCAGCAGCCTGCCAACTTGGTTCTCAACTTGGTAAGTGCCCGCTTGTTGCCACCCTCATCGTAATGGTAATTATCATGATGCGTAACGCTCTAATTTTGTGAATAACACAATTATAAATTAACTTAGAATCCTGAAATTCCTCAGAATTTCAGTGTTTATGTCTAAAAATAATTTCGAATGAGATCACGGGTTTGATTCCAGAGGATGAATGTCATTTCCCATAAGATAGCAAGTAAAAATCACCTTTTTGGTTTTAAGGTTTTCATTCTTTTACTTTTTAAAATATCTTAAAATTATGTTATCGACACTAAGTTTACGCTCAAACACGTAAAAATGAACAAGGATTCTTATTCTTACCGTCGAATACTCAATCCCACGCAAATTCGCTCATATATTGAATTTATGCTCGAGTTTTGGTAATATTTTTACATTTCAGTACTAAGATGTCATTGTTATGAGTATTGTTGTCCCCGGTAATTTCAGTGTATATGCGCTTATATGAAGTCTTAAAGATCGAAAATTAGATTAAAACTTGCTCGAAATGACCGAAGATATGAATTAAATGCAAATAAATCGGCCGCATTATTCATGTTATTCATATTCTTTAGCTATATTACTAAAATCCTATTTCCTTTTGTCTCTCTCTCTTTAACGCTCTGTACCTCAGCCATTTTTAATCTCCGGTAATTTCAACTCTCTTTTTATCGAGTTATTCAACTAATTTTTTTAAATTTGTTATTTAAAACCAAACATACATCCCTAAAAAATATATTCATTAAACTCACGTCACGTCAGGATGTGAAAATACAAATAACTGGAAATGATAATACAGCAGAAAATCAAATAATTAAAAATGTAGTTTATAATGAAGTGTTAAATTTAATGTCATTAATATTTATCATTTTTGTTAATTTGTTATTAGAATCCAAATGTACATTCCGTATAAAATATCCATATTCAAAACATATTCACTTGAAACTAATCTAAATCCAATAGGTACATGGTAAGAACGAAGAAACAGCGAGCAAAGGGGAGGGGGTTTGGCGAGCGTCAGCAAGCAGGGTATATATATGTATATATATGTATATATAGGTATATATATACCTATATATACATATATATATACTATGGGGCAAGCCCTCTGCTTGCTGACGCTCGCCAAAACCCCCTCCCTTTTGCTCGGTGTTTCTTCGTTCCTACCATGTACCTATTGGATTTATATTAGATTAGATTAGATTATATATATATATATGTTTTTCTTTCCAAATTTGATCTGACCCATCTTCTCCACGTTTACTTCTCTCCCCCTTGCGGCTTTCTCTTCACTTTTCCTCCAATCTCGTCTCGGCTCGTTTTCAGGTTTTACTCCATCTCTTGCTCTCTTATTGTCTCTCGTATTCTCCCGTCGCCCTTAAATTTCACTCTTTATCTGAACTTACTCTTTCTCTTTTTCTTTTCCATTTTCGGTTGTAATTTAGCCCTTCATGAGGATGCCATCTTCCAGTAGGTAGAAGGACCAATTACAAAGAGTCATAATTATGGAGATGAATATTTCTCGTGTTTGCGTAATCCACGCGATAAATGTTTGTTACGGGAACTTTTCCAGCTTCAGTTTCTAACATTAATTTTCGATGGCGTCATCTTTTTCAGCTTTACTCCACTATTTCCGCTGTGAATTTTGAGTTAAGAGCTATTGATATACCTCATGTAAATTGAAGTAAATATTTTTGGATTTTTAAAACATCGCATTGTAATGACTGAAATTTTTAGAATGTCACGATAAAGATGAAATTCAGCTAAGTATCTTCCATGAAAATTTACTAAACGGTCGTATTTTAATAAATTTTGGTGGAAGTTACTTAGCTGAATTTCAACTATATCACGAGTAAACTTCAAAACGTTGAGTCTGAAGTTATTAATGAGATCTGTAGAATGTCATTTTATAACGTTGACGCAAATTTAAATAACCTCGTGGAAGCTACCCAGTTCTTTTTTTCTGTGCTTATGATTAGTAAATTTCACAAAGTTGAGCCTGAATGACTCGATCGGTTTGACAGAAATTGTGTCCTGATCAGCGATTTATTTCGCAATAATTTTAAATCAATTTAGGTGACAAAACGATAAAACTGTTGAGTAACAAGTCAATAACAATTAATTCAACCAGTTTTGACGCTAGTAATGCTAGTATCAGTAATATTAAGGCGCTATGACTGAAAAGTCATTTAAAAATATGTGTTGGAGTTGTAATTTGCATAGAATCTTTTTAGATAATTTAAGAATGACTCTCATAGAAAGATATTGGATAAATTAATAAGAAAATATTATTCTAACGGCAACCCTCAAAATATTTCATAAATATAATATATGTTACCAGCGATTCGCTTATATTTTCCAAATATCGCTAATATCTCGCATACACCTTTGCCACTGAGCCACGAAAGAAACGACGCTAAGATGTAACTGTTGCAATCCGTGACCAGACGTCTAAAATGTATCCAAATTCTTATGATTATCAGTCGAAGCGAAACGCTCAATCGTTATGGAGCAATGTCAATATGAATCAATCAAGATAAAATGCTTTCTAAAATAATTCTAAAAGATCATGCATAGTTTCCATTATTCGTGGAATGATGACGTCAAACGAGGAAGGGAATATTTCTTTATCGATTGTCATTTTGCTAATACATGATTAATTATTTTAATGAAGTGGATCTGTATACAAAATTGGGTGAAAATGAAAAATATGACCTAATGTGGTTACAATTAACGGAATTTTAGACAAAAGATAGGTATCGACAAAGAAAACAAATCCTGAAACGGCTCAATGTGACTTGGTGGAAATTATTACGAACAAAATTATGCGAAGAATCACACCCTATTTGTTCACGTAAAAGAGGTTTTCATTAAATGCGTCAAGACTAATGTTCTATCGTTAGAATGCATGTCTTATACAATAAAATATTACAGAAAAATGCTTAATTATATTATTCATAAAATCTCGATTTCGCTAATGAGATTATTCCATTTTGATGCTTAGATTGGTTGTCTGAAGATTATTTTTTTATCCCTTCAAACTAACGAGTCCAAAAGGAAGTCTTGCTTTCGAGAAGATGCCGCTGAAAATCAAAACTCGTGTTTTCTAGCATCGTTAAATCGAACTGCCACCGATGAAATGCGCATCTGGTTTACTCTACCGTTTTATGGCAAACTGCAGTTAAGAACAACTTTTAGACTACGACCGCGATAATTTACAATTATCAATTTCTGAGTCCTGGAGAAGATTAGAAAATTCTGTTCATCGCAAGCTAAAGTACCAAAGCTTCTTTTCATGGAATGGAAAAATATCCTTAACATTTTCCCAAAATTGAAGAAATATAAGTTCAAGTGATAGAGTTTTGACTGCATATCGACAAAATGAGATGAATGCTCGTACTCACCGATCTGCGGGACGTCGTACTGCCTGTTGGCTCTCGGTTGCCTGACCAGGAGCTGGTTTCCCGCTCCTGCCACGCCCCCGCCTGCGCCGCCGTCGCCCCGTCCTCCGTGGCTCCTGGAAGAATGCGGCGCCGCGGAGGGGGAGGAGGGCGACGAAGGGTGCCGGTGTCCTCCGGTGCCCCCTCCCCCGCCCCTCGGATCCGCGGTCCCTCTCTTGGACCACGGAGGAAGCAGTCTCGAGGTGGCGGAGAACATCGAAGAGGACGCGGACGAGGGGAAGGTCGACGCCGAGGACGAAAAAGACGTGGACGAGGAAAATGAGGAGGGCGAGGAGGAGAACGTGGAGGAGAAGGAGGTTCCCTGCGGTGACGTCGAGGATGCGGCGGCGGCCGCCGCGCTAGCCGACGAGCCCCTCTGGGGCGGCCTCGGGTGCTGGTAGTAGTGCCTCGGTGGTGGTATGGGAGGAGGCTGAGGGGGCGCTTGCCTCCACCTCGTGTTGGTGACCTCGTCGAACAGAGGTCGCAGAGAGATGGGGGGCGGCGGAGGCTCGACCAACATCATCCACCTGGGCGCTCTTCCTTCGGCCGCCGCCGCCTCCGCTTCTGCCCTTTCGGCCTCTTCGTCCTCCGCCGTGTCCTCGTCCTCCTCCCCCAGGAGCCTCAGCAGCCGCGGGGAATCGGGCGGGGAGGGGAAGTAGGTCAGGTGGCCGTTGGCCAGGGAGCCGCCGTGAGCTCCTGGCGAGATTCGCGGGGGCGGTTGGGGCCCGACTCCGATCTGGTGCCTCGAATGGGGCGGGGGCGGCTCGAGCATGAGCGTCGTCGGCGGAACTATCTCGTTGGCGTGGAGGCGGTGGTGGTGGTGGTGTTGGAGGAGCACCATCTGTCTGTGGTGATTGTTGAGACCCCCGGACACCAATTCCTCGTCTTCCGCCCTCTCTCTCCTGTTGCCCCTCGCGATGCTTGCCCCTCCCGGGTTCGTCTCTAACACTAGGATGAGGAATAGAGTGACGAGGGCGGCCTTGCTGTGGGGCCTCACCCTCTCCCGCCTCCCTCGGGTCACGCGGCTCCTCTTGAGGGTGGGGGTAATGTTCTTGCTGAGCGATGCACTCGTCATGTTCTCGCTATGTGATTCGAGGTATCCTTTCTTCTTCCAGCCTTTTGCTCCCGCTTTTCCTCGCTTAGCAGGAAAAGGACGCTTTCGCAGAATCCTGCTTACCGGGCGGAGGCGTGCGTGCGTGTGTGTCACTTCTGTCCAGACTCCTCTATCTTTATTCCGCTAAAGCCGCCCACACTTGGCAAGCTTTATCTCGCCGCTATCGATATATAGGCGTGGCGAACGTGCTTTTTGCCTATCTCCGCCGATTAAACACCCCTGAAAATGTCCTTTTTATAACGCGGAGAAATTCCCTCCGCGCTTGTCTGGCGTTTCTCTATTCGAGGAAAGAATAACTAATATAATTTCCTTTTCAGGTTTCTAGGACTCTTTGACTATCGCTCGACTCTTTCTTCTTTCACTTAGTATAATACCTGTTTATTCTTTTCCTCCACTTATTTAGTTTTGAGCTGCAGGTGTCTCTTTTTATTTTTCAATAATTCTCCACTAACACCTTTTTTAATCTATATTTTTCATCACTAAGCCTTCGGCTCACAGTGACGGTTGTTTTATTGTAGATAGGAACAAAAATACACGCCCTCGATTCTCTCTTTTTTGGCTCTCGGAAGTTAAAAGGCTATTGTAGTCTTCAACTCTCTTTTTTTAATCTTTAAATAGTTATACAACGAGGCTTATATATGTATAATTATATATTTATATATATATATAGTTTTTAAATATCTTCTTTTTTCCTGCGCGTTAAATTAAAATATCAAGCTAAAAAGTTTTCTTTTACGTTTAAGTAATAAAAGTTTGGTGCTAGAATCAGTGCAGTACGAACTCTAAACATCACAAAACGTGCACTTACGTGAATTATAATTATTTTTAGGCGTGCTCTTCTGAGAAAAAGGAGGGAAATTCCTGGATGGACAGATTAACTTTGTGTGGCTTCAAAACAAAGCACGCAAAGAGAAAGTACATTTACTAGATGAATGAATAGTAGGCCAGTGTTCCATTAGTAGGCACTCGTAGCATTAGAGCTTGAAACACACAATAAGTTCCTGACATTTAAAAAGTAAACGAGTTAAAACCGTCCTCCTTTTCTTAATGCCTCCTCAATGAAGCAAGCCTTTCTCGCCAAGCAATTTTTGAGCTGACCCAGTAAAAGGAGCTATAAACGTATATATGTGTGTGTGTTTATATTTTTATATATTCGAGAAAGAGAGATGAAAGAAAAAACACTTCCTTTCCTTCGCCGTGCGGTATCGCAAGAAAATTCAGAGGCTGGGATTTCCCCAACTAATATCTCGTCGGTGTAGTTATCTTTCCGGGGGATCTCTTTCCGCTAATTCAAGCGTCGCACCATCAAAAATTTTGCTATATGAAGGATGATTACCTAACTCGCTTCATGAGAGTATAACCGTCCGGGAAGGTGTATTTCCTCTTAAATATTTTCAATGTCTCCTGATCACTCACATACACACACACACACGTAAAATTATAGGCTGTTAGTTGTCGGTTGCAGAATATTTCACTCCGAGAGAAGAAAAAACATGGGATTCCTTTTTCAGCTTCACTGTTAAATCTTCGGTCACTTCCGCCTTTCTTTATGTTATATATATTTATGTTCGTTCGGTTTGTCCAAACCTTCGCGCAACTATTTTTCACTTCGGTTAAAAAAAAAGTCTTCACGTTTCAAAAGGCCGATCGTCTTTTATTTTTTCTTTCTTCTCCGATTTGGTTGCGCGGCGGCTTAATTTAATCTATCAGCGTGCAAAAGAGGTTCGCACTAACAGTCTCGAAACCTTTTTCCTTCTCCCGCTCCAACCCTCTTTCCCCTCTCGATCCTTTTCTTCTTCTGGGATGCGGTCCGGACCCCTCCTGTTGCTTCCAACGCTCCTGCCACTGGCCTCCTATCAACTCCTCCCCTTCTCTCCACACTCTCTAGCAGAAACACACACACACACACCCTTTCGCTCCTCTCACTCCTTTATTTCGGGCGCGATAAGACCGCCCTCTTCTCCCGCCACCTTTGCCTCTCTCTCCCTCTATCTCCTCCTCTCTTCTCCTCCTCCTTCTTGTATGACAAAGCTGCCGCCTGCCGCGGCTAGCCTCTTGTTTGCCGTCAACCACCCTCACTTGCTCCGAGTATGATTCGTGCCATCCTCACGCCTCATTCTCTCTGTGCGCGCTCTTTTTTTGTGGTCTGTCCGAAGGCAAATTTTGATCTGCGAACTTTTTGTTTTTTCTTAGTCTCGGTTGCCCTTTAAAAACTTTTGGTAACCTTGAAACCCCGGCGGTTGTCTCGAGGATTTTTTAAAAATAAAACGACCGAAACTGTATTATTCTTCTTTTCCCGGGGGAGAATAAAATAGAACTACCATCCCCTCGAGGATTTGCCTTCTATAAAATAAATCTAATATATCACTTTTCTGGGTCTCGTCGAAACAAAGATTTTTTTGTTTCCGCGTATATTTTTCGCGCTCTAAAGTACTTTCGGATTTTTTCTTGTCAATTGGTATCACAACGGTTTGCGTTGACGAAAAAAAGAGCCCACTCAACGGGATTGGTGAGAGATTATTCCTCTTTAATTATTTTTCACGGTCACTTTTTATTCCACTTCTTATGCAGAGGGGCGCGCGGTTAGTTTTCACTTTGGGCGGAGAACGCTCATCCGACTTCCTAGCGCCACACGATATTCATGCATTTACGTATACTGACTTATTTCCTCGATTCCTCTCAGTTCTACAACAGTTTTTATCTATCTCTCTCACCGCTCAATAACAACTTCACACGAACGGGGAAAGCGAAGAGAAAAAAAATCGAAAGTTATTGGAGATTTTTCAAAGTAACACTTACCAGAGATGCTCTTTAACCCGACGTCAAGAGTTGATTTTTAGGCGAAGGATGCAGGCGATTTGGGCGTCTGCGGCTCACTCGGGAAGTCGACACGCTCTCGAAGATCTTTGCGTGAATTTTGAATGGTGGGGAAAAAATATACAAGAGTCTGTTTCGGGTGCGCCTTAATTCCTTCTTCTCCCGCCCTCTCTCACTCGCTCTCTCGCTCGCTTCTGCCGCCGACGATGCGACCGCACCCACGCAACACCGGTGCCGATGTTCCCGTCGCACCCCCTCGACGGCGCCGGAGAGAACTTTTTTCCTTCCTTTCTTCGCCTTTCGCTCACTCACTGCCTAACACACCTTCACCAGAGGAGGAGACAGAAAGCGTTCCGTTTCTTCCCTTTCTCTCTCTCTTATCGCGCCCGAATAAAAATAAAGATACGGCGGTCGAGAAGGAAGTGATCGGTGGAGTAGGCGAGGAAATGAATAGGAGCGAAAGAGCTTCTTATGTAGGAAAATTAAAAAAGAAAAATCTTTGGGATGGAGACGAGTGTCGTGCGTAGGTTTTCTTCCTTCCTCCCTGTTATTTTTTTATTGAGCAAGCTCTGAGGGAGGAGGAGTGGGAGGTGGGATTAAAAAATACATACGAAGAACTTCACCGCCGGAGCGCTGGCGCGTCGGGCGATGTTGTCGCCAGCGAGACCGGCGTACGAATGAGATCCTTGTACAGCCGCTTCGACCTTTTTCTTCCCCTCTTCTTCTCCCCTCTCTCTCTCTTCTCTCTCTCTCTCGCGCGCTCTCCCTCCCTCCCTCTCTATCCCTTTCCCTCTCTCGTGCCTTTTCTTTCTCTCCCGCTTCTGTTATTGCTCCTGTCTCCTTCTATCTCCTCTTTTACTCCTCTCGATCCCAAAGTCGCACTCTTTTGGGGCGGTTTTTATCCCGCGGAAAACAAACGACGAGCAAGAATAACTCCCGAGAAGAGAAATCAAAATTGAGGAAAATGACAAGGTTACACCAAAATGATACTCGAATGTTCTCCTGCTTTCTCGGGCAAAGGTTACACCTTTTATCTCTCTCTCTCTCTTCCTTTCTCAAACGCCTCCGTTATAAATATAAGAAACTTTAGAATTATTCGAGCCTTGCCGTACGGACAGCGTACGTATGCGTGTAAGCTTATATCACTTGTGAGAGAAACTTCTCCTTTTAAAAAAAGAATTCTTCCAGCGGACGAATAAACAGCAGCACTCACTAGTTAACCGCGCGGATATTCGCCGTTGTACTTAGCAGACTTGTTTCACGTACTCGTTTGCCGTGCTCGTCTTTTCGGAATGGCGGACCACTAGCGGAGTCCTTCTCTTATATGAAGGTTCTGTCCAAAAAAAGTTCTCCTCCCCTCCCTACCCTCTCCTCCGAGTCTCCCTTTCCATCCCTCCCTCTCCCTCCTCTCTCTCTCTCTCTCTCTCCGTGAGCCACTCTCCTCTCTTAGCGTGTCGTAATGCGTGTGCTGCCCGATTCGTGCTTGGCGGGTGAGTGTTGGATACCACCGATTCTCCTGCTCTCACTCCCGTTGGAGTGTATGTGGTGGGGTGGGGTGAGGGAACGAGAGGGAGGGAACCGAGAGTGAGGAAGGGGAGTTGTATGGAGAGAGAGAGAGAGAGCAATTCCCAGAAAGGGAATAGACGAGATAGTAGCAGTGAAGGTAGGTGAGAAATATATACGATGTTTGAGGCGGATTAGAAAGAAAGGGAATAAAAAGGTGGTTTTAAAGAATAGAGTGAGGAAGAGCGAAGTGCAACGAGGGGGTGAAGATGGATGGAAGTGTTTAAAAAAAGAGATGAGACGAGAGGACAAGAGAGCGATGCTCGGAAGAGGATACGGAAATGAGGGCGAGGAGGGCACACGAGGAGAGAGAGAGGGGAGATGGAGATAGAAGGAAGAGAGAATTGGAGAAGAGATAGAGAAAAGAACGAGAGTAGGGAAAGGTGGTGTTGGAAGAGGAGGAGGTGGCTATTATCTCTTTGGTGCCTTCCTCCGTGTCCTATTCTCCTTGGAGTCTGCCCTGTGACTAAAATCATCACTCGCTCGTTTCTCCGTTCTCTTCTTTCACCCTCTCTCTCTCTCTCTTTGCCCCCTCCCTTTCTTCAACCCCTCCTCTTCTCTCTCTTAAAGTACTCCGCCTCCCTCCCGTCTCCCTACCTCAGCCTCCGCCCAATCTGTCTCTCCTTTCCTTCCTTCCCCCTCCAATTCCACTTCTCTCATTCCCGTCCCTCTCCCCTCTCTAACCGAACCCCACTTTTCTCTCTCCCGTGCCACTCCGGCGCCTCTGTCTACTCCCCTCCTATCTCTCTTCCCCTTCTCTCCCTACCGTTCCCACCCCTCCTCTCTCTCTCCATCATTCCCTGCCGCCCCTCTTTCTCTGGCCCATCACCCTGGCGCCCGGGCGAAAGGAGATGAGATGGTTAGAGTCTCTCTCTCCCCCCGGTCTCGGTGAATCAGCATCCGAAGCCGATGGGCCACTTCTCCTTACCCTAGTACGTACATCTCCCAAAAACCATTCGCGATTCTCCCCCTTTCGCCCATAAAAAACGTCTCGTCCTTTCCCCGCCAAATAAAATCTCTATCTCCTTTTCCCTCTTCCAGATAATCTAAACCCAGTCGAAACCTTTGGATGATGTTTGGGAGCGTGGAAAAAATATGAGAACAATTAATCTCGCATATTTTTATTTTTTCCTGAGATTTTTCTAATTTGTTTCCTTTTTCGCTTTGATGCGTCCTTCGTTTGCGCGGCGAAGAGAGGAGATGGAAGCGTGTCTTTTGTCTTTTTTTCTTTCATTAAAACTTGTTTTCTTTTTTTTAATTCTGTGTGCATTTGAGGTCTGTCCCTAGAGGCCGGTGTTAATTCACGCGAGAGCAATTGGTTTTAATCTCATGGGTCATTTTGATGGTTTTTCCCTCTTGTGGAGGCAGCGCACTCGGCGTGACGGCGGGAAACGTATTAGGTGCCGAGGTAGCTGCATTGAAAGAGGAATGGCCCTTCCTTTGTCCTCTCTCTATCTTTTTCCTTACCTTTGCCTTCCCTCCTTTCTCCATTCTTCCTTCCTTCACTCTTCCTCTCCTCTCATTCCTCCCGTCCTCTTCCAACGCATTTTCTCCCTCCAATATTTTCCCTCCTCTACGCAGTCTCCTATCCACCTTCCCCCCATCTCTCTCTTTTCTCTCCCTCGGAGAGAGGGATGGAGTTTTCGGTTGTGCGCATGCTTCGAAAACCCCTCACCTCCTCCGCCCTTACCGAGTCTGCGTCCTGGATCCCGTTCATGACTCTGTGTGATGCAGAGAGAAAGAAAGAGAAGGCAGAAGTTGAGAGAGAGAGATAGATAGATACAGAGAACGAGATAGATAGAGAGAGAGAGAGAGAACATTGTGTGTGTCTGTGTGCGAATGTGTGTGTGACAACGCCATGGCATTGATTTTACGTGTGCCCAATCTAAAATCCTAATAAGGTTCCTATTCTTTGCCCTATCTTCCCTCACTCTCTTTTTACCTATTTCCTCTAATCTTTTCTCACTACTTCCCATTCTTTTCCCTCCGCCGAAGTTTATTATTTCCGTCCCATTATCTCCTGTACTTTACCCCGGATATTCTGTTGATTTTTACCTTCTGTTTATTCCCATTTCTCTCGTAGAAACCCTTATTCACTCTATGTATTTTAATTCTCGAATTCTTTCTCTCCCGCCAGATTTCGGGGACTGTTTTTTTGTTCTCATCCATTCTTTCTTATCCCTCGATTTTTCCACCTGAACCGCTCGGCTATCCTCCCGCGCAGTGCAATGAAATGACGCAATTGTCTTCGTCATTAATCTCCCTCACTCCGATTTGTCTAGGAATTTTATACGGAGCTGCATGTGTAGAATTTTTATCCGTACCAGTAAAGTGTTTTATTTTGAGATATACTCGTGTTGTAAGGGCAATAATCCCAATTTTAGTGGGATTTTATTTTCAAATGGGCTTCGTCCCACACCTCTCAACAACTCCAGCATATTTGTGCGAGATTTTGGCTGTTTGGTGCGCAGAAGGACGTTCTCTGATGACCTTAACATGGTCCCTTCCTTTTCAGTTTTTTTCTGTCACTCTTCGTTTAATCGACACATATCGCTATTTTTATACTATTCTAATCTTTTCCGTTCCAGTGTTTTCTCCTTTTATTTCTGCAATACTAAAAATATATTTTTTTGAACGTTGAAATTCATCGCCTTTCATTATGTTACGTCATTTCATTTTTCATATCTTCCGTTCATTTTTGTGATGTAAAATCGTTTCTTCCTTTAACCTTGCAATTTGTGAAAAATTTATTTCGCCGGTGACCTCCTATTTTATCAAAGTAGAGTAATTATAGCTCGATTCTACGTAACTCTAAGATTATAATCTTCTAGATGTATGCATTTATATTAGTTAACCCGACGCTATATACCTCGGCAACTGGAACTTTTTCTGTCCTCAATAGAGTTTCTTATAAATTTAGGAACGGATTTATCCATATGTTGGCAACGTTTTTTATTTAATACGAGTTTAAGGCGTATAATTTCTTCAATTTAAATTTAATCCACTGGAAAAATCTAGCCAATGGATAGGAGGGAAGAAATATCGTGGGGGATAGAATTCGGTATTTGCATCTCCCTAGCGAAATGACAATACCGCTTACATTTATCTTTACAGGTCTTATAAAATTCTATTTCATCGCCATCACTTCTATTTTCTCATCACCTCGTTCCATTCCAGTTTCTTTCTCATTCTTCCTCCATCTCTTCAACTTCACCACATGCCACCTACCATCTTAATTTCTCCATTTCAATTTGGCATCATCTTCCTCCTCTCCTTCCATCCTCCGTCTCACTCTCCCTTCCTAAACCCTCACATCACATCTTCTCGGCATTTTCTCGGGTGGCTCAAACTAAGTCTTCCACTCTCTTTCTCTCTCTCTCTCTCTGTTAAATTTTCTCCTTTCTTTTTCATCTTTTATTTGTAATGCAAGCATTTATACTCAAAAGTTTAAAATGAAAATTCTCCATATTTATAATTATTCAAAATTGTCTCTGTTGTACTTATCTACATATATATATGTATATTGCTCTCGTGGTAACTATTTTTTGTGAATTAAGATTGTAAATTTAAAAAAAAATTGTTAATATGTAAATCCTGATGTAACCAAATTGTAATGGTTAGGTGGAAGAGGGGGCTACTTAGCCTCAACCTTGCCAATAAAGACATTTTTCTTTCTTTCTTTCTTTCTCTCTCTCTCTCTCTATATATATATATATATATATATATATATATATATATATATATATGTGTGTGTGTGTGTGTGTATTGTGTGCGTGTTTTCTGTGTCTACATCTACATTATACCCTGCAAGTCACCTTTTCGGTGGATGGTGGTGTCTGTTCGACGCCCACAGCAGCCTGCTAACTTGGTCCTCAACTTGGTAAATGTCCGCTGGGCTTCCTTCAACACCTTGTTGCCACCCTCATCACCACTTTTTCCTGTCCTTAAGTATATATATATATATATATATATATATATATATATATATATATATATATATATGTCGGTGATTGTATACTGCAAGCGTTCAAAAAATCACCATGCACCAAGAGTTTTCACTGTTTTTCTTATGGGTGTTTAAAATTAGACTTTGGGGTCAAAAACACCCTTTAAATATAACTTTTCCAAAATTTTGAATTTTTTCCCGAGGTTTTACTCATTGTCATATCTTTCTGCTAAATTTCAGCTCTGTAGCACTTCTGGAAGAGCCTTAGGTTTTATATGATATATAAATATATTCTATATCCTCTATCATATATACTTTATGTGTAAGAAGCAGCTATTTATAATGATATGCTAGTAAAAGGTGCTGGCGTTCTGCAAGAATTTCATTTCACCTTGAAAAAACATTCATTTTTCAAAGAGATATTTCATCATTGGAAATATTTTTTTAATTCTAAAGATTTCACCTCTGCACCGATTTTTGTTCTTTCCTAATGTAATAATAATAGAATAAAACAGTCCCTAAAATTTGAAATTTTAAGAATATTACACATTTCTGCCAAATTTTAAAGTTGTAACTTATCTAGAAATGAAATAATATTTATGTATTTGTTTAAATTTTAAAATATTTTAACAGCCGCAACAGCATATTCATCGAGATTTTCAAATGTTTATTTGGGTATGTGCATTAAGCTCTAAATAACTTAAAATATTCAGCTACAACACGCTATTACTTATTTTCACAATTCTCTAATATTTCCTGTTTTTGGATTTTGACGTCGTTTACGCAGTAGTTTTAAATCAATTGCATTATAATACAATCCACTGATTCTCTTTAGAAGAACTAAATTAAACTATCTATTATTATATATAGTTCGTCAACCCCCATAATTGAAAGGAGTAACGTTCTTTTATTTAATAACATATATTGCGTTTTAAAATGATGACGTCATCATATGTATACGTCTTTGGTTGAAATCAATGGGACAATAAGAATTTCCCTATTAAAAAGCATTAAAGCGATGTTATTATAATACGGATTGCCAATTCCCATTTAAAAGCATTGTCCTGGTTGCTATGGTAGCTGAAGTGCTGTATTGTTGAGCATCTGCTTTTTCCGATTAAAAACATATTTCTTCGTCAATTCTGAACCGATTTGAATTTAATCTTCAAAAATAAGAAACGTAATTCTTTTAGCTATAGAATTATTTTCATTTCGAGTTTCTATCTGAATTATAACTAATTTAAAAATGCAAATTTATGAAACTCTGCACAGATTTCCATGTTTTTCTTATGGAGTATCGAAATGGAATATCGGGTTCAAAAATACCCCAATAAAAATTAAAAAAAATTTCTGGTTTGTTGGATCTAATAACCTATTATCCTGCCAAATTTTAGGTCTGTGGCATATCTAAAAATACCTAAGGTTTTATATCATATGTTTCAGTACTTCCTGCAAACATCTAGAGAGCCTTGCGTGAAGTAACCCAATGCGATAGTTCCTATGACAAAAAATTGATACAAAGAGTGTTATTAGTTGAACCAATTTTATTGCCCCTCTTAAAATAATTATATACCTCACACCAATCATGCCTTTTCGGGAGACGACTTCCCACTAAAAACCTGCAAGTGTTTGGGCCGAGTATTCAGGCGAGAGATTTGTTGAAATCGACCCGATCGTTCTTGATTTATTTGCGTTTATACTGGGAGGTGTTTTCACTCGAGACAATCAATTTTTGTCCTTCACGCGTTTTATTGCAAGCTTAGGGCAAATGCACTAAAAGCCCTAGTCTAACAATGCAATAATCCGAGATGAACAATGCCTCCTCCTTTTTGAAATGTCAAAAAACCGGAGAAAATCAAATATGAACTTAAAATATGAGCAAACACGAATTAAACGATAAAATTGGCGGTAAGAATAAGAACCTTCATTTTTTTCTGCGTGAAATGGTATAAATCTTGAGTCAAAGTCTCGATTGTAAGATATTTAAAATATTAAAGAATAAAGGTCTACACATCGTATTCTAGCCGATTACGTGTTAATCAAACGCAAAAACAAAAACTATCCTGGTATCTAACCCATGAGTTTCCGTGGGACAACTACCCATTTAAAATCTGCAGGAGCTTGTGCCGAATATTCAGGCGAAAGATTTGTCGAAATCGAGCCTATTGTTCCCGGTTTATTTGCGTTCATGCCGGAAGGAGAGAGAGTAACTGATATACATACATACATATATATATATATATATATATATATATGGAGAGAGAGAGTTACACACACATACCCTTGTTCGTTTTCCATTCCTTTCCGCCATCCTCAGGATGACTACTCTCTTTTCCCTCCGTAATACGCCGATTCCGCGTTTCTTCGAACGGATAGGTGTTCCGAGAATATTTTTATGCATTGGCGGAAGACATTTTACGTCTGACGCGTGTATTACATTTTTCAGCGAATATCGGAAGGCGTGATGAATGGGTCAGCGTATTTTTTTTGAGGGCGGTAGGATTAGGGTTTTGTATAGAAAAGAGAAGGAAAGGGAATGACGTAGTCCCCCCGAGGTAAAATAAGATAAAGTCGTGAGGTGGTATGAAAGATTTTTCCACGTCAATCGTTTGTTTTCTAGTTTTTCATATCTGTCTTTAACGGAAAGCGTTTGTTTTTGTTAGATAACGCATTCAGTCCTTGCTTCGTCGGAATTTATTTTGGGTTTCGGCGAAGCAGTTTTTCTGTACACGTTCGATATTTTGGTGAAGCGCTGTCAAAAAGGGGGCGTCCGTTTTCCGCAGTTGACGATCACTAAAGATTATAGCTAAAGGTTTTCGCGGAAGCTCTATTCACGTATCCTTCGAGGATTCATTTGTCAGGTACCTTATAGCAATGGGGTCGATAGAATGACTCGGGGTTTCATATGAAAGTTTATTTTCTTAAGAACACTTTTATTTAGATTAAATAATATAAAAGTGAGAGGCTCAGAAAAAAGAAAACTATTCTGTTCGCTATAAGGTTTTCTTCCTTGAAAAATCGCGTAATTTCTCTTTGTGGAATTTTATGACAAATTATCTTCGGCTCCTTGATTATTAAAATTTTTGTATATAATAACTATAGAATTGTACCTCATAATGAGAAGATTATTTAAAAAATATATTATATATTTCATGGATATATTGTTAACATATGTGTATTATTCATACATCCATACCTTTAAAATGGATATGAAATGCCTTTTTTATAGTTATATATACATAACAACGAATATTTCGATAATACATTAAAAATAAATTACTGAAAGCAGTGTTCACTTGAAAACCGTATTAACGTTTAGTAATTACTGTTATTATTGTTAACACGATAAATAGTTATTTATTTTGTCGATGAGAATAGTGAACGAGAGTGCGTAAGTATGTTTCGTAAACTAGTAACTGAAATATTAGGATTATATTTTGCATACTGATGGTGAGTTTTTTAGATAAAATTAATTATAGAATAGAATTTTTAATAATATTGCACCAAAGTTTTTAACGATTTTTTCATATTTCAAAAGGAAATAATTTCACCTTAACATTCAACCGTTCTTCGTACTTTATCAATAAATGCAGTTGTATTTGAGCCAAACGATGGGAATATCATAGTACCAACTACACTTATGGTATTCATTAAATTTAATAATATTTGTATATTCTATAGTTTTACGAAATTATTGCTGTTATTAAAGCTTTTTTCTTGACTTCTATTGTTATACTTCTGTGTACTTTTATGTAATGTAGTAATTTCTGTTGTAGTAAGGAGTAATTAAGTAAATTTTATTTTCATAAATTTATAAATGCTAACGTGAACATTATTATATCATTTCGGTTGGTTGTAATAAAAAGTACAAAATACATTTTATTTCGACGTGTATATTAAAGCAATATTATTGAGGAAAGGCAATTTTTACTTTATCATATACATAATATATTGATCAAGTATTGTAATCGTGAAAAAATTCGAACTCGAGGTTTTGATGGAAATACAGGTTTTAGGTACCCCTGAGTCCATAAAAGTAATTTTCGCCATGCCGTCTGTCTGTCGGTCTGTTCGCTGTTCTAGAGAACAAACGCGTCCATAAAATAATGATATCTCGTATTTGTGCAATAACTCATCTTTTACAGACAATTTTTTTCATAAAATGATATTGCAAAAAATAAAGGGTGGTTTATTCTTGGCGATATTTAGAAAACATTTATTTACTCAAAAATTGCCCGAGAGAATTTTGTTAAAATCAATTCAATTGTATATCTTGATGTCACAAATAATACTACTTAAGCCATATGTCTCTTATAATCACTACATGGCGTCTAGTGATAATACAATGCACGCTAAGCTACCTAACCTTAGCCCTATGACGTCACACCTACTTCGCGATCCACTCAAAATGTTATTGCATCCTAAGCGGTTAAACTAAATCGAATGATATATCATATTTGTGGACAATATCATTCATAATAAACTCTCTGAAGAGGTGAACGATATCACGCAACAATTAAAGGTACTTAATTCTTGGATGTTTTGAAACGATTCGATTTACTCAAAAATGGCTAGGGATTTTGATTAAAATCCATCTAATCGTACAGCCTGATGTCGCAAATAATACTTACTAAGTCACATGTCCAAAATAATTACTAAATATCGACCAGTGGCGATATAATATACACTAAACTACGGTTAACTTTGATTTATAAGCGTTTTTCTTTTATAAACGTACACAGTCGACCAAACGTATATACGTATATGGGAAAGTTTTGCAATGTTTATTGTGCCGTTTATTTCAATGGTATCATTGATCCTTCCCTTACATTAGGATATAATTCAAAGAATATGATTTCATTTTCCGTCCGAAATCGCTTTTTTTGCTCTACCAATGGCGCAGGAATAGATACTAGGATTCTCTGTGACATCAATTATTTTATTTTCAAAATATCCATTAAAACCTTACTAAAAGGCCGGGACATTTACGTCTTACGAGAGAAAAATACATTTTTGTTTTTTAACTATTTAATAATCCTAAATTATTGCTAAGATAAATAAACAAATAAAAATATTTGAAAATTATATTGTATGTAGAGAAAGGATATATTTTACATTAAAAATAATCGGTCTTCATAATATCCAATATAAAATAGATTTATTTATTAAGTTTAAACCGATGTAATCAAATATCATTTTCTGAACTGCAGTAAATCCACCGTTAAACTGAAAATATTGACAATTTTAAAAACCATTGCGTATTTTGATTTGGCATACGTACTTTATAAGGCATACAAATAAAGGCGATATACGCGGCTGAAACTAATTTCTAATAATAGCGTCGTAGAAGAGCTCGGCAACAAGTGGACTATCAATATCGTTTTTTGACTACTCTTATGAATCCAAACCATCATGGCGGTCAATGTCAGATTCACGTGTGCTGCCCTCGCAGCCAAGATGCTTCTTCACATTTCAGAGAGATGCTCGAAACCTTAGAAAATCCATTTTGCCTTGAGATATTTAGGAGAGAGATGTTCACCGATACGGAAAGGTCTCGTCGCCATTCTTCGTTGTGGTCTCAAGGATCGAACTCGATGACAACCCGCAGATCCATATTCCAAAAAGATGCTTTGTTTTAGCTCTTTAACTTAACTGAATTATAGCTTGGAGGTCGAATTTAATGTTTTCGTTAATTTGTTCCTTTTTTGGAGAAATTAGATCTGATGCAATACATAAGACCCACTTTTCGTCGTGATATTTATGTATTATGCACAATATTTTAAAACATAACATTCATTGAAGGTGATGATATGTTTTCCAAAAAGGCAATTGTCTTACCATGTTAACACTCGTAAATGACCTAATGAGAATTTAAGATGTGCGGAGCTGAGAGTGATTTCACCAAATGCGATAACCAGACATTATCAAGACCGACTTGATTTCCCGTGCAATATGGTGGAATATATACGTATCTTGTAACGGTTTTGCTTCAAGAAAAATTAAGTTAATACAAAAGTCATTGTGAGAGAAAGTACCGCTAACGACTGGAAATTGCGTTGTAGTATGCTGCGTTGGAATTCGTAAAGATCTATATATTTTATCGCATGTGTTACAAATACTTAAAACGCTTATTCATGTTAAATGTCCCCACTAAATAATTTAAATACAATCATACTTAAAATAATTTCCTTATATCAACCTTGCAGCGTCTAAGTTGACGATTTATTTTAAAGATGTAGTCGACAATTTACACGTATTACATTTAAATTCGGTAAATGGTTTCAAGCTAAAGTGAAATGATAATATTATTGGAAATAAATATCAATCTCTAAAAGACAATCTTACTTATTGCAAACATACTAAATAATTTACTGATAAGACAAAATACTTTCTTCATTACGATAGATGTCAATGATTACAGAATTTTTCATAACTAATATTTATCTCTCATCTTAAAATAATTTATATTCATAACTTATCGAAACCCACATTTGCAATATATGTCATATACCGCGTTGATATTTTAAATTATTTTCTGGATGGTATAAAAGTAATAATTTTGATTCATTTTAATCATTCCGTACCAGAATTTTTGTCCCAAACGATTATTTTAAATTCATATTTCGCACCCACGCACATTTTTATAGCTTGCGTCAATTAGAGTTTATTCCCCTCACTTCTCCACCCCCTGGAATATCCCCACTTTCTCGCCTTAAGTGCCCTTTGCCATTTAGAAAAATTCCCGCCATACCTCTTTCTCCTCCTCTCTTCCCTTTCCCAGACGAAATCCTCCTAACGAACTTTCCCCTCTCTTCTCACCCATCTTCCGTCTCAAACTCCCGTTTCCATGCTCCAACCTCGGCCCCCTCACTCGCACACACGCGCACCGTGGTGGCAGGTGATTTTTCACACGAAACCATTCACAAAGGCGAGGTGGAGTTTTGAGGTTGCATCCCCTTCCGTCCCTCTCTCTCTCTCTCTCTCTTTCCCCCTCCCGCCCTCCCTCACTCCTCGCCCTCCGACAACACCACCACCTCCTAAAGCATTCCCTTTAATACTCCAGTTCTTCCCCGAAACCCTCCTTCTCCTCTCCTACCTCCGTCAGACCAACAAGTGCCTCCGAGGGATGGCCTCCCCTCCCTTCCCAACCCCCTTCAACAACCCTACTCTCTACATTTCTCTCCCCCCCTCCCTAACCCGAAAACTTCCTTTCGTATCCCTTCTTTTGCCTCCTCTTTAACTCTTTTTATCGCTTCTACCCCTTGTCTCTCTTGGATTTTCCCTCCCTCTCTTTCTTCGTCCCTCTTTTCATCCTCTCCCCCTGCTTCATTTTTTTCCCACGTCTTTCTCTCTAAGCACGTGAATGACCCGCGCCGTACTTGAGTCATTCTCCCCTCTCTCTCCTCCCTCTCCACCCCTCCCTCTCCTCCACTCCCTCTTTTTCCACCCTCTCCTCACTCTCCTCCCCACCCGCCTCAAAAACGCTCACTTCCACCCCATACCCACCTTCACCTCTTCTGCGGACGAACGTAATCCAACTGGAGGTGAAACCGCCTCTCCAATTTAATAACGGAGGGAATAAAAGGGGAGGTTAGTGTAGAAGGGAGGAGGGGGCGCTTGTAGGTAAATTGCTTATATTTTCCAGGGGCAAAGAGAGATGTCGTCTCAGAGACCAATTGTGAATCGGGTCCGCCTCGCTTTCAACAGTTTGATTTGCGTTTTGAGAGACTTGTTATTTCTTTGGTTTCGAATGCGAACTAAACATATTTTCAGTAGAAGTAACACGCGTTTGGGCGAAAGGGATTTCTAAAGGCAAACGAAGTATTGTGCATCCTAGTAATTTTATTTGTAAACAGCTATGCTAGGTACACATTTGCATGGATTTTCATTCTTCATATGTTCGAGCAATTGTGCAAGCCAAACCAGTTTATTTAGCGAAAAATATACTTTTGCTTAGTGGCGTAAACCCGGGAAAACCATTTAAATTAAAAATAACTAAATTAATAATTGACTAACAATGTGATTATTTATTTAAAGATAATAGCATCTGAATTAAATTTAATTTCCAGTGAATCGCTTTCTGAGAGAAAATGTTATTTAGTTTAATTATAATTGCATTAGAAAATTTATTTTTACCAGTGCGAGAAATTGAAATTTATACTTAAATATACGCGTATTTTTCTTTAGTTAAGATAGTTTTCCTATGCAACATTAATGCCGAGTCTTGACTCTCATTACCATTGCGCCAAAAATTTAATATAAATTCTTCACCATATTTCGCATAATTTCTGTTGTGACCATTAAAGAAAATTACCGGGCTGTAGAAGTTGTAAATTCCGTCGCCTTACGCGAGTCTCTGCCCAAATTAATGATTCTTTATTTCCACAGGTTATGGCCTTGGTGCCTTCGAATGCGGGTCATTGCTTTCGGACTAGTCCACTACAAAGCTACCGCTTCTCTGCGAGAACAACTTCTCTTATGTACTATTTGAACACGTGTTAATCCAAGCTTGAATTCGTGGTCTCCGAGAGTTGTATTTTATTAGGTTAATGGAGAGGTTTTTCATGCTAATGAATCTAATATACAGTTCCGAGAATTAATGTAGATTATTTTGCATTGGATCCATAATAGCCGTCAGTCTAACTGAGTTTAAAGTATTCATGATGGAAAAGAAAACATCAGGCTACGAAATCTAAGGTAAGTCATAACCAAATGTTTACCAATAAGTGAAAATCAAGAATGAGAAGATATTTACCATGTCAACAAAAAACGAAGTGCACATATAAAATTTTAAAGACATGGATATGTTTACTATGCAAAATTTATGGAAGTATACAAAAAAACATCGAGTAATTCGTAACGACAGAAACCACGATTGGAAATGCATCATTCAAGGAAATTTTTACTATTTGGACAAAATGGAATCATTGAATTAAAAGTGCTATGCTAAAAGATAAACAATCGCCAGTGACAGATTCCACCAATATTCATCATTCCTCAATCAGTAGACCTTCAGCCGGTAGCCATAAAAAGTTTGATAGAACCAAATTTGTAGTTTATCAGCAAAGCAGATCTACTCAGTGGCGATTCAGCGATAGTAGACTTTAGATAATATTTTAAAACATTCTATCAGTGAATAACCACTGTTGAGGGCTTCCTTGCAGCGTAAATCTCTTTACAACTTTTGGAGATAATTAATTTATCGAGTTCATTCTATGTCATAATCGTCAATTTCAAAAATATAAGAGCGACTCTTATTTTTTTTTAAAGAACATGTTCCCTAAATTGTAGATAAAAAAGCAGTTTCGCAAAAACCTTTCACCGGCGCGGTCAAAAAATTGACATTCTTTTGCTATCGCTCAAATACTTGCCCACGAGCAGAGGGCAAAGGGGAAGGGCGTGTAACAACCGCGTGATGAGTGATTGGCCTCTCCATACGTATAAATATTTATTTATTTATTTTTTCAACCGATAGGGATGCGAGATTCCCCGAAAATTTCAACTCGTAAAACGGTTGCCTCGTCATCGCGATTTTTTTCCACTTCCCTCGCCTCCCCTGCCTCCTCCATTTTTCCTTTCGGCTGCTCCGTGAGGCGCTCGTGACTGCCGCGTCATTGCGTGAAGGGAGGGAGAGAGCGTCAGCCAATAAAAAACAGTTGACAAGGGTAGTGAAACCGTGCCGGAGTGTAAATGATAGGCTGTCATTCTTTATCCTTGACTCAGAGGCCACTAAAACCTTTGGAATTCTCAGTAGCGCGCCGTGACGTACGCAAGGGCTCATGTTTTTATTCCCGCAATTTTCGCCGAGCTTCGGTCACGAATCCGGACGGAAGATTCCAAATTGGATCGGGAAATCTTCAAATCGCCGACGCTATGCTTTAACGGTAATTGATTTGAGAGCAAATGTTGCGCGTTTTAATTGCGTTTATCATACAGGAAAACTGAACAAATATGTGTATTTGGTTGAGTTTTCATGACCACACACAAATACGTTTACGCGCAAAAACGCGTATAAAATAATGTATAATATTGCCAAAATTTTTACTCTTACATCTATTCACCTCAAAAATTCCTTTAAGAAACATAAATAAAAAAGAAGCAATTCAATAGAGAGTTGCTTCGATATTATAAACAATTAACTGCTTTACAACGCTCTTACGAAGCCATCCCGGCACTATCCTCGTAAGGCATTGCGGTAATATTTAAGCGGAAAACGACAGCTGACGTTGTATGAGATAAGTATGAACCGTTATGAGGCGAGGCAGCATCAAATCGCTTTCGAGATTTTAATCCCCACTTTTATCGTTTGCCTGCAGTTCTTCAAGAATTATATTTGACTCGTTAAGGAGAAAATTCGAATCGATCCGTTTGTCGTTGGACGTGTTGAAATCGTTAAAAAAATCGATAGTTGAAGTCTCGGTAAATATTCGATAACGCAGTTTATGGGCAGACACTAATGGAACGGAAACGCGTCGGGAATGCTAAACTCGCCATCTCATTTGTATTAAATTCAGCGCACAGAACAGTCACTCGGCGCATTATTCCTGTAAAATACCTCTGTAGCTACATCGAAGAGCATTAATTCTGCTGTTTCAAAATTGAGTGCATTTCGCGAGAACTTATGTTGATTAGTAAGTACTCATTTCTTTCCAGAGGGAGCTGCTTTGTAAGGCAGGCGTTTAGCAGGAATTCCTAGCCGCAGTCACGAAAGTACCCGTGTTTACACTCACACAAACACACATGATGAGTCATTAAGTTGCCACTGTTATGACACATGCCTTAATCCTTTAGTCACGCGCAAATGCTGGAAATAGCTTTACGACGAAAGTTTTTCAGCAAGGTCGATTAAAATATGACTACTGCGTTACGCGAAATAGGAATGAGACAGACTTCAGGATGTACTCATATGTATTTGTTTGAAAGAAACATTTTAATAATTATTAATCTTCCATGAAAATTATGCTTTGACAAGCCTTGACTTTCCAATACTCATATAAAGTTATTCCAAACATTTTACGGTTATTGGTGACACAGTTTATCAATATTTTTTCCAATTATTGGGAAAACTCCATAATTCTCAATTAAAATAAATTATACTAGCTAATTCTTCAAATGGACGATATGCACCAATGAAACATTTCATAAAATTCAATTATTTATAAAGAGGAGATATTAAAATAATTTCACAATATTTGCAGAGAATGTATTTTACCTGTGTACCGAAAAAACTGACCCCTTAATAGGTTTAAGCTATAAAGTTTTTAATTATAGGAAAATTTTATATCTCGGCGCAGTAAATTACTTTTAACAATCCCAAATACGTATAATATTGATTATTGGAGTAAGTACGAAAAATAAAAGGAATATATTGCCGGTTAGCTTACCTGTTTTTATAAAACGCATTGAAATAATTTTTCCAAAAATGCAATAAAATTTCTCTTCGATTTTTTCTTTCCTGCATTCCATGCATTCAAGGCTTCTTCAGTTGATTAGGAAGTCATAACGTATATCAATGCATTCAAAAACTACTTTTAATTATAGAAAATTTTTTAAGCATAGCTGAAACATAGATTTTATTCAATGAGCGTTCATCTGCTGAAAATAAATCGAGCGAGTAAACGAAAGAGTGTATTATGCGTTCCCTCATAAGGCTATTTTCGTACGGTTCAAGGTACCCTTCATATTGACGTATTAATTAATGATCGGTTAGTTTTATTGCTTTTAGCGTCTATAACCTACACTCTTTCGAATGACTCAGAAGACTCAGAAACGCTTTACTGTTCTTTCCTTCAACATCTTATGCACGCGATATCATTTGACTCAACGATATTGGGGGTCGTGGCTTTTTTCTTACCAACTTTTATATTAACTTCGCTTTATATATATATATATATATATATATATATATATATATATATATATATTTATACACACGAGTAGTCAGTGCTTGCATACTGAAAGCGCTTAAAAAAGCCTCCATATACCAAGATCAAAACTCGTAAATAAACCAACATATTCTCCATGGCAACGGCACTTCAGTCACGTGGATTCTATCTGTATTAAATAATGCATTCCATGAGTAATAGCAGTATATTTATAATTTTCCGTGAAATTAAGGCAACTATCTGCAATTTCCAAATTCTCTGGCAATCGGTCCGTGTCCAAGTTTTTTGTATTTCAAGTTTCGTGACTCAGATCGCACTGCATGAGCAATAAGAGTAATCATCATAAGACAATACACAATACATTAAATTTGTGGAAAAATTAGGATATTTTCTGTGAAGATTATGTCTTTAGCGCGGATTTGGATAAGAAATATCGAGAAGTAGTCATGATGCTATTATATTTAACAATTGAAAAGAGTTCAAATTTCTCTAAAAACAACGAAACACAATATTAAAATACTTTTTACGTTTTATCGTCACTGCTATCAGTGTTGCTTCCCCTATTGTGATCCCAATAGCCCTGGGGTAAAACGAACCTATTCGCTCCTTCCTACGGTCGATAACTCAAATTTAAACGTCGTGTTTGTGCTTTCATTAGTACGCGAGAATTGCAATTATCTATGATACCCTCAATCACAGTGCGTGATGCAATTAGTGTTTTGGATAGAGTAAAATCTTACATATTATCGGAAAAAAATATTGGTGATGATGTTTTCATAATACGCATGATATTGAAAATTAGAGTTATATGCTTATGGGAATAAACTTCATGTTAATTCAATTAAAGAAAAATAAAAAGATATATTTCCGTAACTCGAATTTTCTATAACTTTAATAATTGTAGTTTAGAGATAGAAGTTCCACTGTAGATATAGAAATATATAACAAATATATTTCCGTATTTTCAATTTTCTATAACTCGGATAATTTTAACTTCCTTTGAGATTCGCCTTATAAAAGTTCCGCTGTAATTCGTTAGGACGACATTAATTTCCATTAAAACCATCAAATCACTGCAATCGCAACTTATAATATTAGATCCCGTTAAAATCATTGAGGTCCTTTCCATAGTATTTAAAGATTTCTATTGTTGAAAAGAGGAAAAAATTCACAATTTTCTTTCCAATTAAAAGCAGATATTTACGCTAATTCGGTACTTATTTGAATTATTCCTTAAAAAATTAAGAACTCCGTTTTTTCGCATAGACAACTATTCTTTTTGCAAAATTCGTATTCCAATTTTAAGTAATTTAAATGCATTTTTAGAAAGCCCTGCACTAAATCCCATGCTTTTCTTAAGGGTTAACAGTTCCCCTTAAATATTAACTTATTTGTTATTTTCGATTTTTTTCTTCGGTTATGCTACACAATCTACCTACATGCCAAATTTCAGATTTATCGCTCTTCTATAAGTACCTAAGAATTTTGTGTCAGTGAGTGAGTGAGTGAGGCTCAAGTAGCTATATTATTTTAGATATATATGGTTTGGACCCCGTCTAATCTGAAAAAAATCCAAAGCTGTTTGCAGGGTTCAAACCACCTCACCTAAAGTTGCGTTTACACTATGCGAGCACGAGCGAATGAAAAAAGCGAACGAATTGATTTGCTGTAATGTGAACGGTGATTTAGAGCGAACGAACTCGTTCGTTCGCTCTCGCCGATGTTCGCTAGCAGCGCGGACACCAGCGAATCATCAAGCGAGGGCATTTGTTCGCAGTAATGCTCGCTTTGTGTGAACGCTCTTTCCACGAGCACGAGTGAACGAACGAACATTCGTTCGTTCGTGTTTGTTCGCTCGTGCTCGCATAGTGTAAACGCACCTTAAGATGAGTGATTTAGTCACCTCGGCCACCAGATCTACACGGTGCTGCCATAAACGTCAATTTGATTCGCCTGGGAAGATAGATATATAGTATTAGTTGCATTTTTCATGTTTATTTATTTTTAAAAATTATGCTTTCTTTTTAGCTGTTTGTTTTTATAATTTCATTATTTTGATAACAGTTATCACATTATTTGTACTATATAACCTTAGCTTTCCTTTTCTGTATTTATATTGTCGAAGCGAATCTGAACAAATTACAAGTGTCTGTCATAGCAACAAGATTAAACAAACTATTGTCATTGTTTGTGGTGTTATAGAAGTCTCTTTATTTTAATGTGGATTTGTATTGATACGAGCATTCCTACGTTTTTTGGAAGGGATATTTTTGCTAATAATTGCAAGTTTTTATTTATTGTAATTATTATTGATAGTAAGTTTTTATTTATCATAAAAACGTTTTATCTTTATTCGTTTAAGATTATTCTGAAAATTTTTTCCCTATGAAAAGGCATTTGAAAACCTCGTTGGCGAACAACTGTTTCACTGGTACTAGTATCTAAAGCTGAATTTCTCTGAACTAGCAGTATATTTTCTTTGATTTTAAGCAATATAAATGGTTAAGTCATTATTTTTATTAATGAAACAAAGATACTATCAATCTTCTAACTACTTATATACCAAACATTCTTACGTTTGCTAATGAGTTCTCTACTTCTGTCTGCCAATCTCTCAACTGTAAAAAGATTAAAGGTTAAATATAGAGATCCCCACATCACTCAAAAGCTGGTAGACACTTTTGCAACTTTTTACGTTCATGCAAGCAGAAAGGTTATCATAATTATATTATAGAGTTTATTCATATTAAACTATTAACTATATAAAAGTTCGTTATAAAAATTAATTTTTATATCTTCACTTGTTCCTTCTCCGTGCATGACTGGAATTTTTATCTTGGCTTATTTCTAATGTAAAATCATCCACTTTATGGATAATTAAATTTAAAAAGGAGAAAAAAAATCCTATACTTGACCGGTAATCGAACCCGGGTCTCTCACATTCATTTTTTAACTTCTTAAAATATTTAAGTGATCGTATTAGTCTGTACATTGATGGAGATATCATTCTCTTGTTTATTCTTCCTCTTTTTTGCATAAACATTTCTTCTCAATATTAACTCTTTCTAGTTTTTCTTCTATCTCCTATAACACATTTCCTTTCCATCTTTCTCTCTATTCCCCTCTTACAGACTATATTTAGCTTAATATATATGCATATTTGAGGGTAGACTTATTATTAACGACGACGTGCTCTCGTTTAATCGAATTATCGTCCTTCTGTCCCGCCAATTTTTACTTTTTATACTCTCTTTTATTTGCCAATTAACCTCTCTTTCTCGCTTTCTTATTTGGAGGCATAATTTGAACAAACGAACGAAAGATATAATGATTATTGTTTTGCCATTAGTGCCCTAACAATGCATGAATTATCCATTTAGCAATGTGAATGAATCAATAAAACCGTTTCATACTATCTCTATCGATTTTTTATTCTTTCGCTGGACATCAATTGGTGTCCGTGTCCAATCGGTCTTGTCCGTCGATCATGACTCCCATTTAAACGGCGATAAATTGAAGCACGAATGAAAATCCTGCATGGATTTAGCTCTTACATTGTTGTCCATTGTGCACGATTTATGGTCCTGCCAAGTCCAAATTTCTCTATAAAATACGCAAAAGTCAGCGATGGGCGTCTCAATTTTGCATTTTCATAACTAATGGTAATTGAAATGCGAATTAGGTATTTAGACAACAGAGGCAGTGGAAAACGTGTTTTCATAGCTGCGTGTATTTGAATTCCATTAGAACTAAAAACACTCGCTCAGAATAAAAAAATTGGGTACTTCGTAGTATAAATCGATTGAAAATATAACACAGGTTTGCCTCTCTTAATGCGGGGGTTGCTTTCCAGGAGAGTGACGCATAAAGCGAATTTGCATAAATAGAACCCATATTTGCATGTAAAAGATATGGATACGTTCCAAAAGCAATTCAAACTCCCCTCCAAGACGCTCTTCTTTCGCCCCGTGACGACTTCTCATGCGCTAAATACAAACTTAAAACAATTAACACTAAATTATGTTTGCTAATTAAAGGAAGCAGACGTGCACAAGCAGTGGCTGTTGTGAGTTACATAATAGTGGAGGTTAAAAGTGCCCAACGCAAGTTCCGCGGACAAGGAGACAAAACTTCTCAAGTGTGTTCAAAAAGTGTCACACGAAATCTCAGTCTCATCTCCACCCTACAATATCCACTCCACTCTCATATCTTTTAATGTAGTACTAATACGAACAGCATAAAAACAATGAGAGACTGAATGGTCGCCTTGTGGTGTAGCGGAGAACTTTCTTTCGTTTGTATTGCACTGGCCGCGTAACCGCATAAGAGCGAATCAAAGGCGCATAAGAAGATATTCCGATAGCAACAAGTTTGTCACATATTAGCGAATTCGCATTAAGCGAACCCGCATAAAGAGAGAAAAACATGCACTTCATTTTCGTGTTATAAATTTCTGACAAAATTTTCTCATTAATCTAAGCATTTGCTCTATGGTTTAGAGTTAAATAAACAAATTACTCGAAAAAAACTATTCTAAAAAGATTACCAGTTGTATTTTCTGCCATATGCATGCAATTCGTTTAAAAATATAATTATATTTAAATTTATTCGCATCAGTTTACTGCTCATGCGTTTTATTTTCGTCGGTCAATTTACAACCACATGACTGGTTATTGATTTCTTATTTTCGCTTTCTTTCCTATAAGTGAGGTATTCATCAGACAATAAAGACAACATTTCCAACCAAAAAACGTTGTGCAAATGCAAAGGAGTCACTCTCAGTAGTAATTCATCGATTTTTAATTTGTGCATATGAATATCTGCTTTGCGGCTGAAACGTCAGTATGGTTATTTAGTAATTTTACGGAAACACACACCTCCTGAATAAACCATTGAATCCAAGGCAAAAGATGAGTTCAAAAATTCATATTTGAGGTCTTCGTCTATTTTTGTAATTGGCGGTTACTCATACCGACCCCTAAGCGGCGTTTTTATTAACATATTTTCAGAGCGTGGTAGATATCTTATCTGAAACGCACCATATGAAAAAAGCAGTCTGCTTATGGTACAATCTTTTTAACATAATAAAAGGCCATGTTGGTTGGTTTATTTCGGGCCGTCACGCTCGAAGGCCAACTCAGACCAGAAGAGACGGAGGTCCTCGTGCGTTTTCAGTATGTAAATTCAGGTGTTTGCACTCCGTCCGGTCAATTTTCTCGCCGAGCAGTTTATTTAGAAAGAGAGTATGTTTTCTGCTCCTGGTTTGTTCATTTTTGGTTGTATTATGTGTAATTATATTTTGGGCAATAAGAATATACCATGGAATAGGTGATTTAAGAAGTCAGCGATTATGACCATTAAATTGAATTTGATGGAAATCGAAGAAAATTCTGTGAAATTTTATCGGAAGGATTATTATAAGAAATATTGAACTAACTTTTAAATTTACATGTATGTAGACGAAGATGTGGAGAGATGGTGTGAGAGAAAGACAGACTTTATTAATGGCAAAACTGAGAGTAAGTAGCCTCTTCTTAGAAAAGAGAGAGAAAGAATCGAACAAAAAAGTAGATTAAAACATTTAATTTGATATCCCGACGTTTTTGATGAACATTAAAAATAGTCTAAATGATATCTGCGTAAAAAGGATTCAAGATTTATTATGAAGTCCTTATATTATGTATGTACCGTAGACTTCACACTAATTCCATGAGACAGCAATTTGAGTCTCCGTTATTATTATTCTTGCCTTTATCGCGTCGTCCTTATTTACACGGATAAAGAGCCTAGAACCACGTATAATTTTATAGTTTTATTTTTCACCAACTTAAATTTTTATCCACTGTAGTTCACAGCTAAATGCAGTGTGTGTGTATTTTTGGCTAATCAACTTCTTGGATTATTATAGCCATAGCTCCTTCCATACCAAACTCACAAGGGAGGAGGGAAACCCGGTGCCGGCATTAGCCTACTCTTTACGAAGAGCACCAAGGGGGCCAACGGCTTAACGTCCCTTCCGAAGGACGGAACGCTGAATTTACGGGGTCTCCTCAAACCACACAAACAGGGGGCCGAGAGACCTTGGAAAAATCCTACTTTCGCAGGATTCGCGCCCGATGCCCTTTCGAGCAGCAGGCGAGTAGCATCCAGCGTCCTAACCGCTACACTACCGGCACCACCGGCTGGATGCACTGTTATCCGATTTCAGTAAATATGAATGCCATTTTCATCATCATATAGAATTTCTTTTATCTTTTGTTCCAAAAATGCATCTTTGATAACAAAATAAACGGTATTTCCCTTATGTCAACTTAAGCATCATCATCTTCACGAATTAGACGGAACAGTCTGCTCTGATACTCATTGGGTACAGTGAATTTTTAAGTGAATGAGTTACTAACCTACTGCACGACTTAAACAAAAAAACACTTTGTTATTTTGTAGAAGCAATATTTTCTAGTGGTGCACCGAAGTTCGGCTTCGGCCTCGGTATTAGGCCAAAATCTATTATTCGGCTTCAGCCTTGAAATAGGCCGAATAGCCGAATGTTTTCTAAATCCAGATTTTATCTAATTTTTACATATTAGTTTTCAATGAAGATAAACATCTTTAGTATAAATTAATTAAATTACAATATAGAGTGTTTATAAAGTGCTTGTGTAAATTTAAATCTAATAAAAATATATTTAAAAATTTAATTTATAATCATTTTCATAAAGGGCACTGAAAACTATAAAATAAATTATTGGGTCCCAGAAAATATATGAATCTTAAAGAAATATTTCATTAGATATGATCATGAATACTTTACAAAATGATGTATCTATGGCATCTGTTGATTGAATTATTCACTACATTATAAATAGACTGAAAATTCTTGTTTAATCAGCGTATGCCATACATCTTTTTAAAAGAGATTCATGATCATATCTAATGAAAAATTTCCTTGAGATCCAGATATTTTCTGAGACCCAAAAATTTGTTGTGCACTTTTCAGTGTGGTTTATAAAAAGAGCATAAATTAAAAAGTTTTGAAAAATATTTTTATTTTATCCTTTTCAGTGAAATGAATTTATAATTATGATAATGAAATCAAATTGGAATGTATGAATTTGCATCAAACATTACTATTCAATATAGAAATTTATATTGTAGCTTACATTGTTATAAAAATTTTATAAGGAAATTATTTTAATAGTGACATTTTTCGTTGGCTTCTGAATCCGCAGATATTTAGGTTAGATGAAATGATATTTCGATAAATTCATGTAATCCTTTCTTCTGGTTCCATATTGTTCCAGTACGTTATTGAAGAGCTTTGTTTTCGATTACTTTAGTAAAATGTTTTACACAAGTTGCATAACAAAAGTTTGTCTGACTCTATAAGTTCAAGAGGAAATACGTTGGCAAATTCAGATTTATTCTTGCATTCCTGAAGTTAATTCTATGACGGTGTTACTCGTCTTCGGTCTCCGCCGAATATTGGTTTTAACATTCGGCCATGGTACTACTATAGTAGTATTGTAGTATCTTGCATTCGGCCATCCAGAATTCTTCCAAAACGTATATTCGGTGCATCACTAATATTGTCTTGAAATTCTTTCTTAGATTGAGTGATATCTCTATATTATAACCACACTAATGTGTGTTACGATAACTATTTCTTACTTTCGTATGAGCTAAAATGCTGAAAAATTGAGACTGATTATTTATGACTTACAAACAGAGGAAAAATTGCAAAAACGAGAAGTTTTTAAGTTCAAGAGCTTTTATAAAAATTTTATTCGAGAAATTCTCATAAGATTAACATTCGAGGATTATTGCCATTATTTTCTCTTTGAAAGTTTGACACGCTAATGAGTGTAAGAGATCTTTCTTTTGCTTTTTAAAATTATTTGTAATTGTTGTAAAAATTAGAAATTTAAACCATAGTACGTGCAAAAGAAAGCAAATTTATTTTTCTACAGTGAATTTTCAAATTCGATTCCAATTGACTCAGAAAGATGTTTTGAAGATGAAAATTTTAAGATTTTCGTGAATCAAATATTTGGTTGCCAAGAACAACCAGCAATGTTGCCGTACTCATCTATAATCACTCTCTCACTGATCAATCAATCACTCACTCACTCACTCACTGACACATAACTCATAGGTACTTCTAGAAGGGCAATAAATCTGAAATTTGGCATGTTGGTAGGTCGAGTGACACAACTGACGAGAAAAATAAAAAATCACAAATAAGTTTATATTTAAGGGGTCTTTTTAACCCCAATGTTCAATTTCATTAGCCCGTAAAAAAGCATGGGATTCAGTGTAAGGCTATCTAAAAATGCATTAGTGAGGGAGGCAGAGAGAGGGATGGGAATGGGGGAAGGGAGAGAGAAGTTTTAAAATAGGGCTAAATGTAATTTTCTACCTTAAATACGTATATGCCGAAATGAGGAGGTCCAAGGTTGCACACGGGCAGCAAACGAATTCACTTCACTTCACGGAGTTAACGCGTGTAGCGCGTAGGGGCGGAGCCCCTAGTTTTTTAAAATATTGTAAAAGTGGAACCTTTCCTTAGAAATAATGATTTCCTTCATCTATCTCAGATATTGGTAATTGTTAATGTATACTTTTTCTGCTCTTTAATTATTATCCTGTAGGCACCGAATGAATCCCAAGATCTATGTGTTTGTTTGCTATGTCTCATAACTGCTACACAATTCCGTGAAATCAGTCTGTAGCTGAAATTTTAGACATTTTTAGGAAAAAATACAAAATTTTTATTCATAGCGCGCCAAGCTGCTTTTATAAAATATTTTCCAGCGGAAAATTATAATAAAAATCTAGGACAATTATTTATTGCCACAGATATTACTTGATTTATGCATTCTTTGCCCCTTTAATCTTTCATTCCAGGATTATATCTTGAACTGTTAGCCATCATATGCGTTTTTGCAAGTAGTTAATGCTCCAGACACGAAATGGCAGCACAAACTATATTGATTCACACTCGCGTAGGAGAAGAAAAAAGTATTTGGAAGATTATATGGTACAATTATAAATAGATAAATGGGAAATATGTCATCTACACTATCATGTACTTCAGCTTTGAAAAGGATAACAACAAAAAATAATCTAAACAGAATGTTTATTAATTAACGTATTATTTTTCTATCTAGGAGAATTAATGGGATTTTATAAATTCTTTATTCTAATTACCATCAACCGTGTATCGTCTGTTTCAGAGTCATATGCTACCGATTGGTTTGGTTCAATTTAAATAAAATAAAATAAAATTTAATGAAATCGCAATTTCAAATTTATTCTATGATCCAATTAATTATTATTCTTCAATAATTGGTACCTTTATTCATGAAATCATTGAAATTTGATACTCAAAACTATTCTTTAATTTTATTTTGAAAAACACTACAAAATAATCAATTCTTTATCGCATTTTTCAATTAGATTATTAGTAAAAAAGAGCAATTACGTTCAAGCTGAAAATATATTTTTCCAATAAATGCTACTCTTGCTCCGGTGACGAAAATTTCAGAGGTTGAAACTAGGCTTAAAATTGTGTCCTTGTTTTGATCTCTCATGAAATATGTCACCTGCAGTCTGGTCTGATATTTATTCAATTAAAGTCAACAATTTAATTCAGTGATAGAACAAAAAAATTGCAGCGCATTAGCGACATAAAGACGACATAAATATATGAGCATCTATTCAAAATATATTTCACGACGTGTTAGGTTTTGGAAAGAAAACAATAATTAATTTCAATAGTTACTAACTGCTAGTTCCCAACCATGACTTGTTTAATTTAAATTAAAACTTTATCAATACTTCTCAATACTGCCTAGTTAATATTGGAACAAGTTATTAAAAACATTAATGATGAATTATAAGTTTAATAAAAATATTAAGTTTGAAGGAACCTATGATGATTTGTCTCATAATTCAAAATATACAAAATGCCTTTTGTGAGAGCAATTTAATCGAAAATAGATTATCTTTCACAACACAATGCAGCGAGAGAGTTTTCTTGCAATCATAAAGATAGACACTCAAATTTAATACCTTTTCCCAAAAATGCACGTATAGTAAAATCTTGTTGGCTTGAGCTTCATTCGTATTTTGACTGGGCTTATGATTGAGCTTTTTCTACTCTCTTGCTTTCCTTAGCACCTTTAGCGAATTGTAGCACCGACGGATGCAAGGGGCATGATCATTTCTCAAAGAAATCGTCACATCTTGACATGATAACTGGCTGGAGGCATGAAATCTAACATAAGAGCTTATAAAGTCTCTTATGACGATTTATTCTCGTGGAAGTTTACCTAAAGCAAGGAAATGTAAAGTTCGTCAGAGAAGAGATGTAGGCACTATTAAGTTAGCGTGAGAGACGTCTAGTGACAGTCGGATGTGGGAAAGAATGTCTTCTGATAGTCTCCTGTATGAATCCTTCGCCAGAGTAGCCCCTTTTCTGTCATCTTTCACCTTGCGTGACCCATTTTTGTGTATCCTAACACTATATTTTGTGTTTAAAATATCTTTTTCGTTTTTTAATATCGATTTACATTGCATAAAAGTATAACATCCCTAGTGGGTTTATTTAAAAAATAAGATTTTGTGGTTTTCCATGACGCGTCTATGTGGTACTGAGTCATGTCAGAGGTCAATAAGAGATAGCAGTGAGAGAAAGATTAAAGTGTTGTATTTTACTGGAAAAAATAGAAGGTGAAATTCTGGAGCAGGGAAAATGTATAGAGAAGAGAAATTATGCGGTATAAACGACAACTTCCAAATTTGGAAAATCACTTAGTTTGGATGTGCGATTTATTTTCCGCTAACTTATAAAACGTCATAATTCTCACAAATGGCGTTTCCTAGGCCAGGAGCAAGATAATACGATATTGTTATTTCGGAATTTTTCCTAATTTTTAAAAAGAAGAGTGAATAATACTATAATAACTGCCTTTTAGATATAATAATCTTTCTTATTTTGTGGAATTAGTCAAAAGTAATTTTCTTCGTGTTGCATTAAAAATATAAATTTTTTACTCTATTGCTCTGAAAAAAATCTGTTATTGCACGTTAAATAATCAAATCTGTTTGCTATCCTTAAACCATCAAGCATAAAAAAGTCTTCAATTGTACACTATATACCAGGGGTGGCCAAACCTACTTACCCTCGGAGCCGCATACGATGATACACAGAAGTTCGCGAGGCGCATGATATATTCTGCGCTCATAAATTTACGAACAGTAAAACATAACCTGTAACCGAAGCAATTTGGATGTAATGCATGCCCATTAGGCATCCCAAACACGTCTCGAGTCACACTACGTCATTTTGTCCTGTGCATGGAAATTTAAAAGAGCCACATACTAGGATAAAAGAGCTGAATGCGGCTCGCGAGCCACGGTTTGGCCACTTCTGCTATATACTGTCTATGTATCGATACCCGTTTTTCTATCTGGAGGTCTTCCTCATGATGATGGCCTTCAATTATTACCGTCTTCATTAAAAATATGGGTTCGCTTGTCCTAATGGCGCATTGCCTTTGTTGAATTGATTTCTTATGTTTTCTACTGCTTTCTGGTCAACTACTGTGCTGATTACTATTCAATAATGAAAGTGCTGCTGCCTACCTCATTAAGGTTTTATCTAAGTAGGTTACCAGCCTTCCGCACAACCCCTAAAGTGGAGGATTAGGATGTCCTCCCCTTAGATTGTTTTTTAACAGGGCTATCTCCCCGAGGTTTTAAATCAGAGTTATCCTTCTCCTTGATAGGCTGCATTCCTAGACTCACGAGACGTCTTATCGAGTAAATGCTTTGATTTAGATGGCGACAAATGGTTTCGCCATTGTCCAAGTTATCATAACTTTTTAGACGTCTCAGCTACGAGCTAACCCGTCAACTCTATTTTACTGGCGCTGATTGCCAACTATTACCAAGTAGGTGGAATAAAGTGATCCGAAGATCCTATGCAAACAGGCATAAGCTGTAAAGTTAGGAATAATTTTGAAACGAGAAAGAAGTCTGCAAGAAAACATCCGCGTTCAGAAACGAAAAAAATGATCTGTTACGATAGTTCAATGGTAGAATATCCGCCCGGCAAGTGGAAGACTCGAGTTCGATTCCCGGTCATAGCAGACTTTTTTCTCGTTTCAAAATTATTCCCAATATTACCAAGTAACTAACTTCTATATCTGGAAGTCCCTCAATCCGTAACCTGGGGACCCTTCCGGAGCCATTCAGAAATGCCCCTGGGAATTAGGTACAGAGATATACACTTTTAATTTTAAATGGTATATAGTGCATATACACATTGCAAATCAATGTGCGCAATTCCTAATAATTTACGTTGGAACAATGATTAGGAATCATAAATAACAAATATCGAAGGGATGTCGTGAATCCTAAACATAAGAGAAAGAAATATCTTGATGTAAAACATTTTCCAATTAAAAAATTAATCAATTTAAATCTATATTTTACAATTACTAGCAAATATATCCGGCGTTGCTCGGGTTTTTAAATCGAGACAAAACAATTTGAAGTAGATTTGAGAATAAATGAAGTATTTAAACCAAGTTAATTTTTATTGTAATGCTTATTGGTATACAATATTTTTTGTCTTCTCATATTTTTCTCAAATAATTAATTTTTCCTGCATTTCCCTTCTCTATACTTACCATAGAAGTCGTTTGACAATTCAAAACCTGCAACTATAAAAGACTGTCCTTGTCTAAGTCGAATTTGTCTATGTTCAGAAGACTTTGTTCCTCTTGCTGTGGCTATTCTCTTATATTTTATTCTGTCGGGATATGAGAATGATCTCCGTGGTCGTTTCGGCATTATGCTTGTTTTAAAAACTTTGTTTAATTAAAAAAAATTATTTCTTAAAATAAATCTATAAAAGTATCGTAGAGTATTAAAAAGGAAATTTAAACCAATATTATGGATTTTTATCTAGATATAGAATTTTGGAAACGAAAGAAGTCTACCAGAAATCAAAATTTACATCTTGAAAGATTTGGTAGGCAATCGGTAATTAGGACTTTTTCTGCATAAACAAACAAATTAAAAATATTAATGAGGAGAAGAAGCAGAGAATATTATATTGTTTTGTTATTACTGTATACCTTTTTAGATCCCGGAACAGTAAATAATACGTTGCTATTTACGGCTATTGTTGTTCAACATTTGTTAAGTAATCATTTGTTATGATAGATCCGGAGATTCTTTCGCTGTTAAATCGATTATTTTACCGAAGCAAGGATTGAGTTATAACATAGTTATAAAAATACATTTAAGAGGCTAAGGTTGCTTTCTGTAAAAAGCAGACTAAAACATTATTTTTATTGTTTACACGTGAAATGTTTTTCAAACAGGAATTCACGAATATAAACACTCCTATTATTATATATCACAGGACATGCTAAGCGTCAGTATCATGAAAATCCGTTTGATATAAGCCGAGATGGAATTTAGTTGATAACATTTAAATGATCTATATTGGTAACATTGATTTACACAATTTTCACATATCTATGTGTCTATCAATTGTTATGAAGATTAGTTTGATACAATCCGAGATCTTTAGGTATTCCTTCTCGTAAATAACGCAACGAAATATATATATAAATCATTTCCCTCTCCTTTCGTCGTTCTCTCCTTCCCGTATTGAAGGCCTTCAAAGCACGTTTAAACCCAAAAGAATTGGAATAACAATATGATTTCGAGGTTTAACAATGTAATTGGTAGGCAAGGCGACATCCAGTTAAAATGGCAAGATTTTCCCAAAATGTGTGAATTATACGTTTTAACGTGAAGGATTTCGTGCAGTAGGCGAAAATCTATGAAGAGAATAAGAAACCTTATAATCTTTCATTTAAAATGGTCTAGATCTAAAGGTTGAGTACATTTTTTCTAATTTTAATCTCAAAAAGAAGAAAAGCATGCACGTCAAAAAGCCGATTTTTACTTTCTCCATACGTAAGTATTGTTTTCATGAAAAAAATTGACTTCAAGATTTCAACGGAAATACACGTTTTGAAGTCCCCTGAACACGTTTTTACCATTTTATTGATGATGTCTATGTGTGAATGTGATAGCTTTTTTGTGGGTGCTCTAAATCAAAAACTATTAATCAGATCAACGCAAAATTTTATATTTAACATTTTTATGAAAGTCACAAGAACTGATTAGTTTTTGGTAAAATCGGACAACCGGAAGTGGGTGTTTACTCTTGTCACTTATCCGTTATTTTTAAATATTTGCTTTAATATTTGATAAATATAAAAATGTACTGGAATTTAGGTTGTAGGATATTTAATTTTCTACAACCTTTGTTTGAAACATTTTGCCATATAATGCATTGTTTAAAAGATAACTTAAATTTTTGGCTGCCACCACCACGCCACTTACTGACGATCATTATTAACAATTGACGCTTAGTTACGTCTTAGTAACGCTCCATTTTCTTTTCTTAAATGTTGGAGCTTTATGGCTATATCCAATATCAGAAGGCTATGGTTTGAATTTATTTCTGTTTTTTTTTGTAGTCTATAATTTTCTCGCAGTTTCTTAAAGTATTAAATTACTATGTAACCTATTTTTTAGAAATATTACAGATATGGAGAAAGTCATGTGGTGGCCACATCAGATTTTTACTTGTTATCTTATGGGGAATACAATTCCTCCCCTGGAGTCGAACCCTGGACGTTTTTCGTAAAATTTCCTTAGTCATAGCATTTTTACATTAGAGCAGATTATCTCTGCCAAATTTAAAGTTTATATCTTTATATTTGATTGAGTTATTCGCGTTTTAAGTATATTCCAGGAATCAAGAACCCAAGAATCAGGAACGAGGAACACAGGAATCGGACGTATATATATATATATATATATATATATATATATATATATATATATATATATATATATTGATTACAAGTATTCTTTGTTGTTTATCTTATTTTAATCTCTGTTTAAATTACTCATTCTATCATATTATTCCTTTGTAATAACATTTCGTTTGTAGTTATTTTTTTGATCTTCCTATAGAAATAAAGCGATTATTCTCATCGATACTCATTTGTCTGGAAACATCAAAACCACGTGGGAGGGAGAGAGAGAAATCTTACGCCCTTCACTCACCTCGCATATTCTTTTCTTCAGCGAAACGACACTTCGCTCGAAGACCGCCATTCTGGGATGACGCAGCCCTTTCTCAGGTTACATCCTGGGCTGATTGATGGCGAGCACGCTCGTTGGCGGTGACGAATAGTCGCGCGTTGCCATGGAGAGATGAGCGAGTGTGGCTTGGGAGGATTTCCAAGCGATGTGCGGGAATAGAATTGGGATAGGAGAGAACGGGGAAAATGCGGCGTGAGTCTTCTTGTGGAATTGGACACTGGTTGATTGCGCACCGCAAATGCGATTATTTTTGGTATATTTCTGCCATATTCTGAGTTTAATGACGGTTTCGTCATTTCGAGAGGAAAGACGTTGAATGTTATCCACTGAAAAGGTATATTAGAGTAATTTATGGGATATTCTTTTGGTCGTAATTGAGTCATTTAGTCTGAAAAACATCGCCGAAAATTATTATTTTAAGGACTTCTGCTATAGAATGTAAAGTTACATATGGTAAGAATCAAATGGATCAAGGATTAGTAATTGAAGAGTAAATGGTGGGTACAATGATCAATTGCTAACAACTCAAAAAGTATATTTTCTAAAAAGAAGATTTATATTGGGTAGAATGTAGGGTTGGAATGTAAGGACCCTTCAAAGTTTGGAAACTATCCGGTAGCTGGAGATGAAATAGTTGGTACAAAGATCCATTACTAATAAATCGAAAGTAATTTGTACTAATTATGATACTTTTCAACAACGATTGCAGTAAATAACAAAATAAAATTTCCATTTTGGAAATACATATTCCAGTTTGACTTCACTAAGTATCACGTGTCAAACCAATTTGCATCAACAAATATGTTCTTCGTAAAAAAAGATATCTTATTTTAATATCGACGATAAATCAGGTTTTTGGTAAAATTATTTTTTGTAACTACGTAATTTCACTTAACCTTTTGGTTAAGTAAAATAACCAATATAACAGAGGTATAAGCTCCGAATTTTAAAACACGTCTAATACTATATATGTAAACAATGTTTTTAGCAGTAAATAGCATATTATTTACAGTTTTTAAGTGTCTCATTTTAAAGGACATAAATTTTTCTAAAACTTACATGATATACAGTTTGCAAACTAAGCTTTCCGTTGTTAAGTATACAAACAAAAGAAAACAAAGGAAATTATAATGTCTCTGATAATAGTGAATTAGATAATTCATTTTGTCCTTCGCGTAAATAAAATGCGATTTTAACATTAAAAACGCCAAAAATATAGAAATTATATCTTCGATCAAAATTAATGTTTTCCGTCATACAGTTTGATTTTTTATTCGAGAACCGTTAAAAATAGTTATGTCTAAAGATATAAAACAGATATAAACTTGGAAGTTTTTCTGATAAAAGTTTGATGATACTTTAAAATGTTTATTGAAAAATCTAGAATAAAATGCTGAAGTGACCACTACCGTTCTGGATACATGAACGTGCTCTCTGCGGCGTGTTTTCCGGCCCAGCCTACACTTGTGGTAGGTTCCCAGTGGCATCTCTGATTCTTGCTTATAGTTCATCAAGAGTATGCAATTTCGCCGCCGCCACCGTCTCCTTTCTACTTCACCCCCTCTACCACTTCCTCCCTTCCCTCTAACTTTTCCTCCAATTCCTTCTCTTCTATCCGCCTCGTACTCTACCCTCTGCCTCAAATGTAAAATCCATGGAATCGCTACAGTGCTATCATGAAAATAAATAATAATGTATCTAAGATAGGATGAAACTCATCGAGATTTCTTTCATCGAGATTGAGCCACGTGCCACACAAAGTATCACAGCATGAAGGAACGTTTATACTGACTAGGAGCGCATTGTTTTCCAGCCATTGTAGCCACCTCGATCCTCAAATATGACATTCCCTGATTATTTCATTGGGTGATACATTGAAAAATAAACATCAGATATTCCCATGCTCTTGATGAACTAATGGCAAGAATCAGGGATGTCATTGAGAGTATCTTTCAAGAAATGCCAGAGCCTGTGTCAGAGAACATGCTGCTGTTAGCACTTTTATGTATCCAGCATGGTGGTGGTTAGTTTTAGCATTTCATTCAAGATTTTAAAAATGAAATATTCTTGGGTATAATCATACTTTAATCGAAAAAATTTTAAAGTTTCTATCTGAATTATATATTGAGTTATAATTATTTTTCATGGTCCTCGAATCAAAAAATCATCCTGAATCTTACTAAAGTTCTAGAACTTTCGTTATAAATTCATTAGCATTTGTGGGCATAACTAAGAACGTCTTTGATAGATATGCTGTTATTGTTGCCACAGATCGGAATAAACATCTTGAAACTGAAGGGCATGATTTGGGAGAATTCCTTAAATTCAGATTTGGATTGGATTTCTTATCTTCAAGAGTAGCCACCACTGACCTCAATATCACAATTAATGCAGTTTTTGGAAAAATTTATTCCTAGGATGTACATGGCAAAATTTATAAATCTCTATTTAGCTATCATATGCCTCTAGTCTTAAGATTAGGAAGATGTTGATTAGTTTTTTTATAAAGCAAAATAATGTCTATTATCAGTTTGTCGAAAAAAGCGTCTTTTGCTTATTGTTCTGTAATTCTTTCATCACTTGTTATGTTTCAACGCAACGCGCTCAACGAATAATAGAGCTAACAATTATTTTATTTTTTATTTATTTATTTTAGCTCATAAACAGCCGTTAACAGCCTTTTACAATGAGCATAATAACTTTAACAAAGACGAACACATACAACCATGCACTAGGCAGGATTCAAACCCGCGACCCTAGAATTGGGAGCCAGACACGCTAACCACCCCGACAACAAACAAATTTAAATTTAAACCAATGGATTGACTTTGTTCACTTCTTTATTTTTTAATAACGGTTGTTTTTCCGTATGCATAAACTTATTTATAGAATTTTTGCCAACATTTTTATTTAAATTGACTGATTGGTTGATTGATTTAAATCAATTACATTAAATTATATTGAAAATTTAATTCAACTACAATAACTCATTTTTGGCAGAATTTTGAAGGCGTCGTATTAGCAAGTGGCTTCAATGACAAATTCCTAAATTATTAACGATATTAAAAAAATCTTATTAACGTATTCTCTGGATATGAGAATATTTAGACTTAGAAAGTCTACATTAATTTTTGGCACTGCTCCTCCTCAAAAAGGGAGCTTTTTTGTCTTCAGACAGACAGACTAGTCAATTTCAAATAAAAAATTATTAGTTTACAGATCTAGGGAAATCACTGGTAGGATATAAAAAGTGACACGATTTATTGCTTTAGCTAGGCTAATCATGTACTATTTTTTATGTTTTGTTAAATGGTGCGGTATGAGCTATGGTGTGTGGAATGTCCCCTAAACGGTAAATTTGAGTATTTTAATTCATGTTCATGAATATTACTTAATTAACTCTAGAATTCAAACACTTAAAATTAATTGACACGTTTATCGCTTTAAAATGAATGTTAAATAAATAAAATAATGAATATTTTTTGTGAAGTTTTCATTTTACAATCCAAATACTGAAGTTAAAATTTGTTTCATTCATTTGATTCGGTAAAACCATTCCACCTTTGAACTAAATAAGTACACCACGAATCTTGTCCATCTGCATGTAATTTTTTATCCAGAAGAAAAAGATGGAAATTTTATAGATTCTCTAATGGAAGGTCGAAGTAATGGGGCAACGTGCTTCTTTTATATTCTACTGGCATCTTAACGCTCAAGGTTAAAAAATTTCGAGCTCCTTCACTGGCACGTGATAGACGAGCGCTACACACGATCAATAGTTTTCTAATGGCACTCCTTCAAGTAATTTTGACGATTGACCAAGTAATATAGTACTAGAGGTCTATTTATTTTAAGATGAATGTGGTTTAGAGCCAATATTTTACGGCATTTCCGATATAAAGATAGATTATTGAAGGATTTGGGCTATTTGCTCTCTAAGCTACTTGCACGTCTAGTTAAATCATGCGAAATTATCCTATAGTTACAACTTGAACTAACATTAACAGGAAATGGCTCTCATGATTATGCGAAGAATGAGACGCCAGGATATGTATTTAGAGTACTTAGGTTCAAATGATTGGCCAAAATATAATATTTTGCGGAATTTGACTTATCTTATTTATTGTGTATCTTATTCCCTTTCTTTAATTCATAATTAATGATAATGAGTTATTCTACATCTAGAAATATATAAACTTAACATTAAAAACCCTCATGTTAATTTAATGCAATTGATTTTCATAGTGTTTAATTATATATATATATATATATATATATATATACACACTAGTAGTTGGTGCTTGCATTCTGCAAGCATATCATCCCAATATAAAAAACATTCATTTTTCATATTTCATAATTTCACATATTTTTTTAATTCTAAATATTTCACCTCAGGAGCGATTTTCGTTTTTCCTTATGTAAAAATAATAGATTAAAACAATCCAAAAACTTTGAAATTTTAAGAATTTTATACTTTCTTCATTATAGGATACTAATTCTACACATTTCTGCCAAATTTTAAAGTTGTAATACTTTTAGAAATGAAATAATATTTTTCTAATTGTTAAAAATTTGAACACTTTTAACGGCCGCCGCAATATGTTTATGGATAGATTAAAATGTTTATTTGTTTAAATGCACTACTCTGTACATAACTTAAAAATTTCAGCTTCCTAGCTCATCCCGTAATGTCTAAACAGTAATCTATTTGTTTAAACATTAACAATTTTTAACTGCCAAACAAATTAAATATCAACATTTGTATAATCCTATTTTTTTTCGAATTCTACTTATATATAAAAAAATTCAACTCCAAAGCACATGCGGAAATACATAAACCTTGAAAATTTGTTTAAACAATTGCGAATTTTTATCGGCCGCATTGTTGCATTTTTTCATGATTTTCGTTTTTTCTAGTCGGTTTTGTACAAAATTCTACCTGAGAAAAAAATGTCAAATCTCCAGCACATCTGGAAGTGCCTAAACATTATTTATCCTCTTGTTATCATTATATATCGACGACTCATACAGAGGAGGATATAACATACATATAACATATGATATAGGAGGATTCTAATGTCCAGCCCAAACTACAAAAGCTAGAGAGCTGAAAGCTTAAGTTTTTGTAGGTATAATGGAGAAACCTTCAGATAAAATGAGGTTTCTTACCTAAGTGACATAAGTTCGACTCCAGAAATTCCGAAAGTTGCGTTTTTTCCCATAAGAAAAGCATTGCGCCATTTTTGTAAATTAATTATGGGCACTTGCCGGTAAGCTAGAAAGATGAAATTTTCAATGTTGCTAGATGGCTGCAATATCTATTAAGAATTATTGTCACTTTTTCTTACAGTGTCTTGGGTTCGACTCCAGAGACCCCGGAATATCTCCCATAAGTTAGCATGGGAAAACGTAATCCAGTGTGTAGACCAATCTAATAAGTTTAGGAAGCTGAAATTTTGCAAGATTAAAGAACTTTTCTCATAACCAAGTATAAAAATCGAAAATTTTAAAATTGTAAATTTTAGGGGTTGTTTTCACCCCATTTGCACATTAAAGTTTTATAATTTTTTAGGTACTACGGGATGAGCTAGGAAGCTGCAATTTTCAAATTTTTTACAGAACAGTGCATTTGCACAAATAAACATTTCAATCTCTCCATATATATATTTCGGCAACCGTTAAAAATGTTTAAATTTTAAAAAATTAGAAAAATATTATTTTACATCTAGAAGTGCTACAATTTTAAAATTTGGCTAAAATGTGTTCCATTAGTACCCCATAATGGAGAAAGTGTAAAATGTTTAAAATTGCAACATTTGGGGATTGTTTTAAACTATAATTTTTACATGTGGGAAAAACGAAAATCGCTGCGTAGGTGAAATCTTTAGAATTAATAGAATATTTTTAATGATGAAATATCTGTCTAAAAAATTAATGTTTTTTCAAGGTGAGATGAAATGCTTGCAGTATGCAAGCACCTTCTACTAGTATGTTATATCCTCCTCCTCTGTAAGGAACGTCTATATATAATGATATCCTCCTCCTCCTCCTCTGTAAGAAACGTCGATATATAATGATATGATATGTGTGTGTTATTTAGATCTTAGTAATTAGATCATCTGCGTTATTTTTAGTCACCCACCTCCGCGACCTCAACTTCTTCAATTTTCTGATGGATTTGCAAGATGTAGGGGTTTGTGTGCTCCTTCGGAGGATTTTAATGCACTTATCGGACCACCCACGCACGTGGAAACTGTTCGAGGTTTAGAAGTAGATAGATAGGAAGGAAGGAAGAGGAAATGGGGGAAGGAGAAACGGTATTGATACGGACGTGAACACAGGTGGTTTGGGAAGCAGGGGGTGGAAATACGGTGGAAGGAGTGGCTTACGGTGTTTTCGGAGGGAACTGAAATGCCCGTGCATGCAGAATTGCGTGTCCGGCGGCCATAAAACGACATTGGAAAATTTGGATAACTCCAACCCCTCAATGCGCATGATGTTCAATACCACCATTTTAAGTGCATGAGTTGATGAAATTTTCAGCCAAGTTTTCTCCATTTTCTTGGCCTACGTGCGGCCTGTCATAATCCACCTCTCAGGAGACAATTTTACGTAAAATATATCTTTTCATTAATTAAAAATATATTTTGATATTTTTAAAATAATAGTTACGAATTCACTTTAGTGCAAATTCTCAACTGGTTTGCTCTTACGTTCTGATATATATCGTATGACTGTAAATGATTTGTGTAGATGATATAATAAAATCCTGTGAATTAGAGACAATGTGTGATTTAATCTTGTGATATTCGCCTAAGGTCGAGGAAACTCTTTTGTTGAAGTAAAAAGGAACAAGCTCACAGTAAATCAATAAAGTAAAATGCATTTTACCGCGTTTTATCAAAGCACAATTCAGTAAGTATTGTTAACTTATATATTAAAGTATCCATTCATTAAGGATTTCCCTAGTTAAATCAATTTATTATATTCGCATCGTAAATTATCCTTCATATTTAAACATAGCTTATTGAAGACGTGATAAAACTATAGGATTTGACCTAAATTATAATTTAATATTATGTACATTTGAAATCTTCCGTTGTTATGTTCGAGAGGAAAATATGATTTTTTGAGATGATGTACAGTAGTATCTGATTTTATTGTCACTGCAGAAATACAAAGAATTGAGATTGTCTATTTTACATTTATGATTGGTTTTTGAAATATTCCAAATAGAATATACCAATCTACAATGGTACCTGTTATACAAAGAATATTCCTCTTGCATCAACGTTTTATAAAATATCATTTTTGCCAGTAGAAAAATGCACTGTTTCTTCTTACTTTATCTGAAATATTTTATGAAATATCAACATTATTTTATATATTCAAAAGGGAGAAGATGAAAGAAACTAAAATAAAAATCAGTGTGTTTTTGGGGTTTCTCAGAAAGATGATGGCAATACGAACGCAACAATTATCAGTGCTGAATGAAGGAAATATTTCGTAGTTTAGATTCGCGTCATTTAAAGGTTATATAACTTCCTAACTTTATTTCTATGAAACATTCATTCGAAATCGTCAGCATATAAAATATCGCATCCACGGATTTTCAAATTTTTAGGACGTTTTCTTAAAAGAAAAACGTAGCAGTGTGATCACTCTGTCTGTGCGTCTATGGACAATCAACTTCTTTCTTTTAAGAGATATTTTAAACATTCTTTTTTAATTAAATAGCTCTTATTAATGTATGAATTTTCCATATAATATATTTTTACATTACTTCATAGACTTTCTGCTAGGTGACTTCAAAATCAGAAAATTCAAAATTTTGAAACAATATTGTAACTAAACTACTGAAGCTAAAGGGGTAAAATTTTCACGGATGGAAAGATATAGTAAGGATCTGCGTTTCAACTTTACAAATTGTCCCCTTCTCAAAGGGGAAAGCAAAAAATGTATAATGTAATTTGCTTCCATCTCTTGTTTTAGCAAGGGTATCTTACTAGTTTAAATGGCATTATATCTAATGGCATAAAATGATTCCAAATTTTTCCTATAGAAATTAAACAAACTATTAAAAATCCAGGATTATGAATAAATATTTAACAATTTAAGATATTTTACTATTCAATAAACATTTTGGTCATCAAATAGTTGTTTTTGATTGAAATTATTAATTAATTCCATTCACTTTGACAGCAGGATTATATATAGATGCAACATCGTCTTATGTTTCGTAATTGTACTGATTTTGTTTCTTTAAGTATATGCGAATGCTTATGAAAAAACGCAAACAACAACAATCTCATTTTTTTTGTAAATCAAATTAATCTTTTATCCTTGTTGATTGATTGGATTTTGCAATTTTGTAACAAGATGCTCTGAAATTTTTCTGGGAGAACTCTTTTAACGTAGTTTTCTCCTTTTGAATAAATCTGACCAGAGTTCATTTGCGTTATAAGAGTAAGGCGAGTTTTTCCCCAAAAAGAGGACAAAATAAGGACTGCTCATTTGGAATAATTAACAATTTAGTGATAAATTATGTCAACAATGTGATGTATGATTTCTTAACAAGCGTATAAATTATTCTCCTGCTGATTTTGATAGTAACGACGCCAACTATTCCTATTATTTATGGATTTTTTTAACACTGATATAAATGGGCTCTGTTATTTCCAGAGGTCTAACGCTTAAAAGTTATTTATAATAAAAACATCAATATAAGCGTCTTATTTATAGATTTCAGTACCGTTTATGCACTTGTTCTTTATCTTAGTGACCCCATTTACTCCTTAACTACTCTACGCAATAAAAACTTACCGAGACTTTTTTTCCCTTCGCTGATTTTTTCACACTATCAGAACACCGTTTTGCTCTCCTCTCTACCCCCCTTTTCATTTTATTTCCCTTGTCCACATTAATTCATTGATTATGGATCGACCGCATGCTCCAGAGAGAAAAAAAGAGGCGCAGTAGGTGTGGTTTGGCGGAAGTTGACGCCCAAAAAAATAAGAAAATGGATAGATGGCGGGTAAGGTTGGCGGCAAAAAGAAAATCCTTGCATCCGGTTTGCGTGACTAGGTGGTAAACTCTTGACGTCAGAGGCCTCTTCTTGTTTGGCGATGACGTGGAAAAAAGTGGGAGCTTTGACTGCGGGCAAGGAGATGAGGGTAGAAACGGATAAGGAGGGAGAATGGGGAAGGAATTTTATAAAAAAACACGATCAAGGAAGAAGACGTAGAGAAATATTGCGGATAAAGAGGGAGAGGAACAGCGCGAAAGAGGGAAAATCGATGAAGGAGGTCCAAAAAAAATAGAGCGAGGATATGGAAGGAAAAAAGGGCTGAAAATACGCAGAAACGAAAACAAATGTTAAGTAAACAGAAAAGAAGAAGAACGGTGGTGTAACGAATAACACGGCCGGGAAGAAGGATGAAAAGGGGAGAAATTGGACAAGGATAGGGAAAGGGCGAGGGGAAACGAGAGGCGGTAACGTGCGAGAAAATGAAATAAAAGAGGCTGCGTTTGAGAGGTACTATGTCTGCAATTGAAATCAAAGAAATTATGGGCAAAGTACCCATAGTAGATGGGCGATGAAAGTGACAGGAATCTATGTCGACATGGCAGTATGGAGAGGCGTTCAAAGCAGCTTGGATTTAATTTCGCCATATTTTTTAAAGAGATTTGCGTTTTTTTAAGTGGGATGGGCCGTCTCGCCCCCCCCCCTTTAACCATCGCCTTTAAAAACATGGCGTACACCTCCATGGGGTCAATTTTGACCCCAGCTAAAAAAAACATTTTTAAATTGATAATTACATTTTATATTGCAAATTTATTATTATAATAAATGAATTATGGTTACATAATGAGCAAGAACACTTTTTTGTTAAATATTACCATTAAAATTAAATATAAAAAATTGAAAAATCTCAAACAAATTAATTCATATTTTGACTCCGAGTCACTATCTTCAGATATGGGTTTTTAACATTCCAAGCACAAATTTTTGTGTTCAAAATGGACTTTGCATACAAATTGATGGTATTTGTCACACAACAAATTGTTTTATCAACTTGACGTGGGCATATTAAGCATCTTCCTCGTTTTTTTAGTTGACTTTCTCTTGTAATTTTAGGAAGACATTCACCAAACTGCGTTTTTATTAGATTTATGAATCTTTTTAGTCATATACTGATTATTCTACATGCAACGTTCAATTTCAGATTTTATCAGCTCTTTTGCTAACTCTAGTAAGAAACATCGTCTTGCCGATTTTCCGTGAGAAAAATTATAAGCTCTCATATATATTTGGTATACATTTATTCCGGCAAAATCTACTATATCAAAAAAGATTGCCAGTAGCTACCTTCTTGCAATTCTTCTGATGAAATACTGCTGAGCCATTTGTTCGACGGTGTCCAATCCAAATTTGGTTGCATTGTAATATAAGATCACCTCCGTTTTTTTATTGGGACTCAGAAATTTCAAATTTTAATGCTGCGAAGTGAATAGAACAACTGATTTTTCTTTCCTTGGGGCATAGGAGACCACAAGTTTATTTGCATGAACAAAATCAGAAGATTTAACTACACGGCTTTTGTGTGATAGCATGATCTCTGGTTATAAGCAGCGTCATATTCAAGACATTTATCTTGTTAACAAATATTATTACTAGGTTCAGATGACAAAGCCTACACTGTAATATACAAACGCTATAAGAAAACAGAGGTAATCAGAGATTTGCAGTCACTAATTGCTGTTGTAGTGATGAAGGAACGTATGGGTATTCATAGACCTCAACTGGTGTAATATCTGACCGCAGGTATATAATTAAATATTTTTTCATATTTTCCAAAAGGAGGTAACAATAAAATTATGGTGCATATATCCGCAACAAAGTTTTCTTTAGGCATTTATAAAATATAAAAGAAATGTTTAAAGAAAAAAAGAGTTATTAGAGTTCTCTTGTACCTGGAGTCAAAAAAGACCCCAGGGAGGTAGCAAGGGTTAATGAATTCAATTTGCTTGACCAGGGCAACACGATCAAGCTACTCTTAAAATAGTTGTTGAGCGCAGAATGTAATAAAAAATTTGCGGATCAAGAAGCACATCTAAAAGGGTTACTTGTACAAAAACATTTATAGAAAATGAATGACGAAAAACCGCCGATGTAAAAACGTCTGATACCTGAAAGAAGATGCGAAATTAAACGAGAGTTACCGTATTTGTCAGGCAATAAGACGACTTAGAATATAAGACGACTCCCTTTATACGAGGTAATTTGAAAAGAAAACGATTAATGAGGAATTCTGAAGAAAATAAATAAAAGTATTAGTTATTTTTATTCAAGTCTCTAAAAAGTTTCATCATAATGTGTAGTGATAAGATAAATGTGATTTAAACCATAATGATATCATTTAAGTCAACCACTTCCCCTGTTATTTAGTTATTTCTCTGTTCGCTAATGTAAGACAACCCCTAACTTTTGAAAAATATTAAAAAACCTCGTCTTATAGTCGAGTAAATGCGTTAAGTATCAAACAGTGGGTATGATAGAGAAATTTGCAGGGCATCGTAAAAGACAGCTTCTTCGTGTGAGCGTTTTGTAATCAGTAGAAGATTTTTAGATATATCGAGGTGACCTAAAGAATAAGGAGATGAAAAAGAAGAATGAGAAAAAACGTCTAAGAGGAAAAGAGTGGGTGGAGAAATCCAAAGAAAAAAGAATGTGTAAATCGGAGGATTCTCCAAAGGAGTCGAATGAGGAAGTGGGTAGAATAATTCAAGGAATGGTAAAGGGGAGAACATGGGAATTCGACGGGAGGGGAAGGAGAAGGAAGGTGGCGGGTCATAAAAGTACGAGGGCTGATAGCTTAAGTGGGAGAAAGTTTGAAGGAGTCCGGACGCGGTCTGAAATTAGGAAAAGGTCGCGAGAAAGCGAGAAAATGGGTGTGATAACGGTAAAATCAAGTTATGCCTCCATTTCAGAAAGTGACATTTCTGTAAATTGGCATAATCCTTCATGCCTGGCTAGTCGTTACTTGGTTTTATATACATTTGACCTCGTATCTAAAATGTGGAGCGATATTGATGTCATTGCTGATGCGCTACAAGATGAATTAGTCTCTATACAATTGCTGCTTTTCGGAGTCTGGCAGCGATAATTTCTTTTTCTCTATTCACCCTTAGTTCTATTTAAAAAATTCTTCCCTTTGCTAATGGCTCACAATAAAGTAAAATCAGTAACATAGCCAATGGCATTCAGTAACTGTTACCACATAGGATAGAAGTCTATTACGCGACAAGTATTAGAACAGCTGGGGATAAACGTCGTTTATGTTATTTTGCACAGATAAAGTTATTTTTCTGTTCGCTCTGTATTTTATACTTTTTGCTCATTTTTAATACTGTCACTACTTTGATACCACACTAAAAAAATTACTTAATAAATTTCTACAACATTTAAAAAATAGATCGAACTTGATACATTTCTACAGCATTTTTAAGACAAGTTTTACAGAAGGTCGGATAATTTTTTGTGAGTTGTTGGAAGAAGGAAGTCCAGCGAGCATTCACCAATAAGATGACTTCAACTTGGCGAACTGCTGGGTGTGTCGAAGTGACATACGTAGAACAAACAGAACAAAAAACACGGAAGCTTTCGGGGATGATACCTTCGTCAGCACAGGTGAGAGACAACTGATGGTAGTGACACTGCCGTCAGTTGTCTCTCTCCCAATAATGTGACTAAAAATTACCTGCTTACCTAGTTTTAATTACTTCGATGGGAAAGTGTCTCGGTATATAAGAAATGTAAAATTTTGTCACTTTTCAAATATTTCTGCAAAAGAATTTATTCCATAAGTGACTTATGATTTTCCTTTTTCCGTAAGTCAATGAAATTTACAATATGTATCATAGCCTTCATTCAATAAAATAAATTGTCCTCAACGGTATGCATAAAAATTCCGTACTGACCAATTCTAAATACTTCCATGCTATACCATTCTCTGTAAATAACAATCGGAACATTTGTTACATTTTGCGTCCTTCAATTCACAATATCTACCAAAGACGTTAACTTGACAAAATTACATCGTTGATAGCTCACAATAACTTTGGCACAGATTATTAGATATAAAGTACTCCTATAGCCAAACAATTAGGGGGGTTCAAGCACCATCAAACAACTCAGAGAAAAAGATTACTTTTATATTAAGGCTGACAAGGGCAATAAAATAGTGATCATGGATAGGACACAATATTTCGACAACGTCCAAATTATGTTGAATAATGGACCTTGCATTAAACTAAAGAAGAACCCATTAAATTCCATGATTCAAAAAACTAAAGAAATCATCAAAGGATGTAAGACCATCATTGATAAAAAATTAAGCAACAAGTTAAATATTTCAAACCCAAACATACCAAAATTGTACTGTCTTCCAAAAATACATAAAGATGACAAAGCCATGAGACCGATTGCATCAAGAATAAATAGCCCAACCTACAACCTGGCCAAGTGGCTTAGTAGTGAATTTAAACAGATGTGTTTTTCCGACAAACACTCAGTTAAAAATCTTTGATTTGATAAGTAAACTGAAAAATATAGCATTAAAAGAGTCTGAGATTTTGGTCTCCTTTGACGTTAAAAGCCTCTTCCCAAGTGTACCTCTGGAAGAAACATCCCAAATTTTAAAATCATTGTTGCTAAAACAAAATCTTTCTGACAAAATTGTCCATGAATATTTACAACTTACTAATCTATGCATGTCACAACGTTTTTCAATTCAAAAATGAAATTTACAAACAAACACAAGGCACTTCAATGGGAAACCCCCTATCACCTTTTCTAGCCTACATTTTCATGTCCTTTTTTGAAAAGGATTGTAAAGAAAAATTTCATTACTTTCCAGAAATATGGTTGAGATACGTGGACGACATATTCACAAACTTTGATTTAAAGAAACAAAATGTAGATGAATTTGTTAACCAGTTAAACAACATATATCCTTCAATTAAGTTCACTAATGAACTTCAAGAAAACAACACCTTGCCATTTTTGGATTCGTTAATCATAAATAATAGGCAACACATTGAGTTTGACATTTTTAGAAAACCTACACATACTGACAACTTAATTTCTAATAACTCCTTTCACCCTATGAACCAAAAAATAGCTGTTTCAATTTTTAACACGTAAATTATGTAACATCCCCCTTAATAAAATTAGATATGCAAAGGAACTCAAACACATAAAACAAATTGCCACTAAACTTGGATATGATAACAATTTAATTAATAAACTAGTGAGAAAACATAACCTTAAAAAACCTTGTCCAATTCCACTTCTCACAAATTAAACAATAAAAAGGAGAACAAATAAGTAAAATTGCCTTACTTCCCACCATTAAACAGGGGTTTGAACAAAATTTTTAAACATAAGAAATATACAATAACATATACAACTCCATATAATTTGAAAAATTTACTGTGCAGTACAAAAGACACAACAGAAACATTGAACAAGTCCGAAATTTATAAAATACAATGCTCACACTGTGACAAAAAGTACATAGGACAAACAAGAAGGAAACAAATAACACGCTTTAAGGAACACATGGCTCACTATAAATATAATCGTTTTGAAAAATCAAGCGTTGCCAACCACATTTTAGAAAGAGGTCACAGTATACACATAAACGATTTAAAATTGATAACTTCAGCCAACAACTCACTACACTCGTTAGAAAACATTCACATTTACAAAAACCGGAATACACTTATGAACACTGACACAGATTTTAACAAGACCTTATATAAATTGACTGATATAAACAACACACACGCCGAAAAATCTTTCCGCGCTTCACTTGTTTCTCGGTCATATTCATAATTCTTTCAGTTCAAATCTTCACAGTCAACTCCAAGTCACTGTCAAGGCAGGTTTTGCTCCTAAAGATGCCCACCTTGTGGGCGAAATCCATTAATTTAAAAAAAGGGTGCTTGAATTCTCCCTATAGGAGTACTTTATATCTAATTGACAAAATTAAGTTATCTTCATTAGTGGAATAAAAATGGCCTTCTTACCAAATTCAAATTATTTCACGCATAACCAATCTCTGTCGTCACGGTAAATAAAACAAAAATATCCAAAATATAAGCGCTGTGTTTATTTAAATTTCTCTCACGCCTAAGGAGAATGCATATATCTTGAATAATCCTATCTAATTTGAAGCTAAATCGGTCTCTGTATATAAAAATGGTAACATTTATCACTTTTTAAGCACTTTTATCCAATTTACTGTATCTATCATTATCTTCATATGACAAAATAAATTATTATCCATTTAACATAGTCATGCACGAGATTTTTCTTTTATTATTTTTACGGGTTCCTTATTTTGAGACCAAGCCCTGCAGGAGTCGTTTTACGGGACAGTTTGTTCGGAGGTTAAAAATAGGTTGAATAAAAACCTCCAGCGTCGAATGGAACGTGTTGTTTGTCTTTCATGGGCTCTCGATATCTGGAATAATCCAATTAGAGTCATCGCGTGAGATTTAAGATTTCATATTCGTCTTGATTGATTCCGAATCGAGGATCATATTAATTGAAAGTTTTTTGGAAGGACGCCGAATAATGATGATAGTGTCTTCGAGAACCCTTTCGAAGATATGAATATAATAAAATTATTTAAAAAAGGAAGTGAGGGAGTAGAAAGTCTGAAAATAAAAAGTTCTAATATGCAAATATATTCAATAAATATAAATTTTAATACTGAACATCGCTGTTAAAATGGTCAATATTCTAGAGACCGAAAAACTTGGCTAAAATAATCATTCGGCTTCTTTAAAATTTTTATGCATACCGTGAGGAGGAAAGGTGGTAAAAGTTGAAGCGACCATCATCAAAGGAGCCGGGCTTATCGATCTTAATTTCGATGAAAGTAAGATAGCTATATAGAGCAGGAAAGAAGAGAGGTCAAAAGGGGTCGAGATCGAGGTTGAAAATTTTCTTCAGGCACGCCATAAAAACATTCATCCAGTTTACAGTCGCGGCAGATCTATTGGGACCACGAACAGCGAAAAACGCACGTTTATGGAGTTCAGAACCTGTAAAAGGATTTATCTCTGTAAATTATAAATTTTTCTCTCAAGATAGTCCGTATCGCGCAAAGAAATTCAAGGACTTTTTGAAGCAACGAAGCGTTATTTTAATGAGAATTATTTAATATTCGTGTATACAGATATATGCTATTTTTTCAACGAAAAAATTAAATCATGAAACCTTAAATTTACTTTTACAGTAGGGAGACCAACCGTCCCAAATTTTGAGGGACAGTCCCTCTTTTTCCTCACTCGTCCCGCCTTGTTAAATGTCACAACTTGCGTCCTGCTTTTTTAAAAATCCTCGTTAATATCCCAAATTGTCATTTAAATCGCCCGGAACGCCCTCAGCGGTCACACCAAGCTATCTGATATCAATTGCATCTATTTATCTAAGGCTGATTCATCAGTAAATGCACCACAAACATGCCACTCTAATATGTCCCTCCTATTAGTCAGCAAATATTTGAAAATGTCCCTCCTTGACTACCTGAAATGTTGATCTCCCTCTTTTACAGCCGAATCAAATTTATCAGCTTCAGAATTTTTCTCTGGCTTAAAATATCCCCAAGAACGCATGTAATGCGTGAACAGAGAAAAATGTTATATCTGTTAGTCTTGACTCGCAAATATTCCATCTGAATTTGTCTTAAATTATATACTATTCGCAATTTTTATGATCAGAGGTCATTGCATAGCTATCTAATTTATTACACGTGATGATAATACTCGGTGAATTAAAGTAATTGCATAGAGAGACAGTATGATAAAAATATTACATAAAAGAAATATCTACCTATTTCAAGACGGAAACAAGCTCAAAATGCGGAGCATTTAATAAATAAAGAATTTATATCCGATAAAAACTATGACGTGATTCGCTTAATCATCGACCGAGAATAAAAATAAATCAGGTAAGGAAAGAACTTATGGATCAGATCTTAAGGGCGGGTTCAAAAAATAAAAACTAAGTATGCGTTAAATTATTACACTCTATTTTCATTACAAACATAGCCTTAAAACAACACTTAAAACAAAATCAAAAGTTATTAAAAAAATTCCTCACCGCAGTTAATCAATTGTAATATTATCTTTACCCCTTTTCGAAAGTAAGTCGAACGTTTTAGCGCTTCACTTTTATTTTGGTATCAAAGTGAACAAACAACGTTTATCATAACGATGGACCGGTATAAATAGTGAATAGAGGGTTTTTAAAATCCTGCTGAAAGGCAAATTAACAGACGAACGACCCAAAAATCAATAGGGTACATGAATATCACCAGCCAAAACTACAGGATGTTTCATAGAGACCTGACTGATTACAAATGCTGATATCTCTAATACTAATATAAAAGTAGCAACAAATGAAATGCCAATTAGTATGCACATACATCAAGTTATATTCCAACTGCAATTTACAAGGATTCCATGTGTGCACCTTAGGTAACCCAGGAAATATCCAACCTGTACACAAACTCCTCCCAGGTCCTACGCAGCATATCCACATTCATTGATATGATGGATTTGCAAATACTTTCCTTCAGTTTATTAAGTGTTTTTGGTAATGGTGGATTGAAGACACATTAATTCACATACCCCCAGAAGATGAAGTCTAGTGGGGCAAGATCGGGAGAACTAGGAGGCCAAGGAATTGGTCCCACTTGTCCGATCCAATGCCATGGTAGCTTGTCATCAAGAAACTGTCGCTGGTTCTTGGTCACCCCGGTCCGCCCTTCCTGCATAGGCAACCGTCCTTGGAAAGTTTTCGATACCACCCCTTAATAGAGTTCTTAGATGGTGGGTCCTTTCCAAACTTTGTTCGATGCGGCATTGTACCAGAAACAACACTGCACCTTTTCTTGAGGAGTAGCCATTTTGTTTAACTCACGAGTGCAGCGCTACTCTGCGGCTTGCATGAGAACGGCTGTTTTAGCGGGAAACTTGAAACTGCCCCCTATCGTACGACGTTTCATTTGTTAGTACTTTTAAATTAGTATTAGAGATATAAGCATTTGTAATCGGTCAGGTCTTTATGAAACACCCTATTATGAAAATTCGATTGTTCTAACTTGAACGGTGTAGAAGTAGTCCACCAGACACGGAAGTGTGATGGACGGACGTAAAAAACGATTACATCAGCCGATTAAAAAAGTTTGCTAACAACGGTAGATTCTAACAATGGGCTTCTCCTACCTCACAACACCCGCCTCACTTGTCGGTGACTTATAGGGAAAAGCCGTTTTCCTAACTCGCAGGTGTTCGCCGGGAGTTTTATTCTCAAAAAGTTACGCGTAGGCATTATTAAAATACGTAGTTCTTCGCATGCCCATTCCGGAATTCTGCCTTCACCTTTAACAAGATGGCACAATCCGGAGGAGTTCGGTTGGGAGGGAGGGGCGGGGAGGGGGGGTGGAAGCGCCGCTTCTTGAACCGTAAGGAATCCTCCAATTACAAAACAGGAAATTTGGAAACTTTTCGGGAGAATTCTTTTCTGACGGCGAAAGATATTGGGAGAGAGATATTCGGTTCCTCCAGCTTGGAATTTTTTCTCAATCATCGAAATTTGCAGACGGAATTCGAGTTCTCGGAGAGAGTCGGAGGGGAGGAGGAACGGTGAGTGCAAAAAGGGAGAGAGGGCTTATAACTTGGAATACCCTTCCTACTCACCTCCAGTCCCAGTCGATTCCTTTTATTTCCGCGTCCCTCCCCACCACCTCCCCCCTCAATCACTGCCTGTCTCTCACTCCATTGTCTACGTCCCGAGCCTTGCGAGGATCCGTGTGACATTTTACGCGGAGGGAAAGAAATAAAGATGATCCGCAGATAAGCTCGGAAAATGAAAGAAATTCGATATAGATGAATTTCTCCGAATTTCCTGCAAAACTTTTCCAGGTTAAAGAAATTCGATATCCGCTCAACCTTTAAAAGAAATCGGAGTAACACGTGTAATAAAGTTTGAGATTTTTACTTTATCATGAGCATCTCCTTAAGCAAAAGCATTTATACCCACCCAAGCAATTAAAAGGACTTCTTGGTTTCACTGTGACTACACCTACCTCACTAGATGGTCGTTTCTTCCTTTTTTTAGGCGATGTTTGTGTATTTTCCTCTTGTGTATCTCAAAACTCCTATTTTATTTTTCTTAACAAGTTTTACGGTTCACCCTAGTTTTTTTGCTTCTCGTATAATTCAGCTGCACGTGTAACAGGTTGTCTTTTCCTTTGGGTGATTTTAATTCCTTAATTGCGTCTCGTGATTCTTTGCGGCGTTGAAGGTCGGGTGAGGGCCTGAATTTATTGAAAAGACATATAAGCGCGATAGATGTATACTAAGTCATATATGCAAAAGTTACAAACTTTGAGACTATGTACTATATTATGCCAATTTTCCCGAAACGTTTCCTTCATTGCAGTTAATATGTTTTATACTCGATTTTGTCGTATTAATAAAAACTTAAAAAAAACAAGTAAGTACTTAAAAATAAAAAAATACTAAGAGTATTTAACTAAGGTAAGCAAATTTTTTAATTTTTCTTTTAATTTTTGTTCTTGAATGTTTTTTAAGGCATAAGCTGGATCGTTAATTCTCTGTTGTATTAAAATGTTTATCACAGACTTATTTGACATCATCTTTTTGTTAAGACAAATCGAAAAATGAGGCAGTATTATGCTGTTTTTATGTCCTTTTCAGCGAAGTGAAACGGAATTTAGGATTATTCTGCGAAACTCAGCACGTTGAGATATTCGAAACCAGCCATTACAGTTTAAAGGCATAGAAAAGCATTTTGTCTCATTATTAAATTTGCTATATTATTTAATAGAGAAACAACTTAGCATCTCAAAGCTATAAAACGGCATTATATCTGAAGCGTGCCCAATAAGCTGATTTATCTAAATATTGGTACGTATTTTTCCGTCCTAGATAATTGTTCATTTCCTGTTTTATCTAGAATATGATTAAATAAAGTTCAGAGATTGCCTCAACTCAAGGAAATCAACTGTTAAAAATACAGATTTTAAGCAATTAAGTTGTCTTTTTAGGAAGAGTATTGTAAATAACTGTAGAACACTAAACTTGTCCACGATAAAGTCATAGTGGATCTGCGTATCTTTAATTTAAGAATTCTTACGAGTATACATAGGAAAGAGTACTTTAAACTATTATTTAAGGTGTAACAGAAGAGGCTTGGGAAAATTCATGACCAATATCGGTGGCAAGAAAAGCTGTCTCCTTCAGCGATGAAAATTGTTTTCCTTGCCGGCTTTTTCGAAACAGGCTGAAAAGAGTTTTTTTCAGTTCCTTTGTGCTTCTTGTGTCTCTTTGGTCTTCAAAAGGGACTGTAGGGGAAGCTACTCTCTTTTGAAGCATATATTTTTCGGCGTGGAAAACCAATTTAGAAAAATGCGACAGGCCGCCATTGAATCTATATTAGGAAAAAATTCTCACGAATCGGTAAGCATCTGTTTTACATGGTATTTTGCCAAATTACGAGGTCGGTTTTCTCTACAGGAACAAAGCAAGAAAGTGAACCTCATAATTCGTCACTTTATGGTGTGATGGTATTCGTTTTCAATAACAAAACTACCAGTTGTGAATGTTGCATGATTCTCGCCATTACATTGATAACATATCTAAAACCTTTACCCATAACAAGATCGAGTAAGCCACATGAATATTTTTAGCTATAAACTCTCAGTTCTCCGTTATTGTTTAAAAATTTTGTATCTAATATGAATTTTTTTCTATAAGAGATATTCCGTTTACTTGTAAAGTCGTACACACATAAATCATTCGACTAAATATAGATAACAGTAACTGTAAAATTAATAGTTTTAGTAAAGTTCTGGTAAAGCGGATTTATTGTGCTAAAAACATTAGTTGAGAAAATTCCAATGCCGCATATAATTGTTTTATTTATCAAAGAGGTTTTCTGTGGAAATTATTAAATTAACCTAGTAATACCATTCATTTAAGAGGAACTCTCTTAGGGGATCTTAAAGTGTTTCATATATATATATATTTACACCCATGCACACAGGTACACAACAGTTTCTTAAAGTATTTTAAGTTCATGTCTAAGATAAAACAATTTTGGCGAGTAATTGAGAATAAAATTATATTCATCGACTTGAAAACTGCTTTGATACCACTCAAAACGAATACTCGATATTATATTATCCACAATTTGTGAGTTTATTTTAAAGGTTTGTCATTTGATACTTCAGGAAAACGTTATGAATGTAGTACTTTTAAAAATATAAAAAATATTTTGCGTTTGCCAGATAATTTTCTAAAACATATTAAGCAGTGTTAAAGTCATATATAATTGGAGATGAGCTTCACGGCACACAGACGAGGTGTGATCAATAAATAACGGGAATTTTAATTTTTATCAAAAAGTTTTTATTTATTCATCAATATTTATATTGTCCCCTTCAAAGTAATCCCCATCAGATATAATGCACTTATGCAAACGTCATTTCCAATCCTCAAAACATCTGTGGAACGCACTTTTTGGTATAGCTTTCAGCTCACTCTGCGATTTTGTCTTTATCTCCTCTATGGTCGCAGAACGTTGACCATTCAATGTCTTTTTCATCTTTGGAAACAAAAAAAGTCGCAGGGGACCATATAGGGTGAGTATGGTGGCTGCGGCATCACGACTGTTGGTTTTTGCTAAAAATTCACGTATTAGAAGTGAAGTGTGAGCTGGTGCGTTATCGTGGTGCAAAATCCACGAGTTGTTTTTCCAAAGTTCTGGTCGTTTTTTCGAATTGACTAACGCAAATTACGTAAAACTTAACCTTATTGACTGTGCAGTCTAGCAGTAAGAATTCGTAGTGAACAATTCCATGGTAATTGAAGAAAACGGTAAGAACCTTGACATTTGAACGAATCTGGCGTGCTTTTTTGGGTCTTGGCTCTTCAGGAATCTTCCATTGGGATGAACAGTTGTATAAAACTCCTTCAGCCAAAAAAAAAAATTGTAGGGTAAGCCCTATGCATTTCGCCCACTAAGTGGGCATCTTCAGGGGAGAACCTGCCTTGGCAGTGAACAGAGTTCAACTGCGACGAAGTTGTTCGCAAAATTTAATGCAAATTCTTTGTTCCGTCATTTTAATAATTAAAAAATCGCCGAACACACTAAAATGGGTCTTACTTAATTGCTTGTCAGAAACCAACTACACGTTCAATATGACTGAAAATTTAGATATACATTATAAATAGTGCTGCCATTAAAAGAAAAAAAGATGAACTCAATTGAAAATAAATTGAGCGCGAAATTTAAAAATTCCCGTTACTTTTAGATCACACGTACAGTGATAAAAAGTAAAATATCTCCAAATGCCGTAATACGGCATTTGGAGATTTTTTACTTTTTATCATTAAAGTCATATAGGTCAATTTTAACCTAATTCTCTGTTTTATCATAATCTTGCTCTTGGTTTGTATGTCAAGGGCGCTTATAAAAAATAAATTGCGTGCGAGTCATTCTTAACTACCCTAATTCCATCATTAAGATTCTTTGAAACTGCAGCATAAATCTATTTTGCAATTTATTCTTAATTTATATTATTAGGTATACTTTGGACGTAAAATTATTTGCCGTCGCCGCACAGAGGTCATTTATAAGCATTTCATCCAGCGATTCAAGTATCGAGGAAGAATTGTAGCATTCCTAACACTATTCTCGCTCCTACTAATTTACCCGCAAAAATTAGAGCAGACCGTTTTCATGAATGATTATATTTCATTTAGTCAAAATCAGAAAAAATTAAGCTCTGTGTGCGTATATAATTATATAAATAATTAATGTGTTCATGAAAAAACACATCGCTACGTAATTCTTCTTATCAATTGCCTGCTCTAACTAATCAAGTGAATATAATGAGAATCCCAGGTCCTTTATTCCCTCCTCCACAAAATGTATCTCATTTTATGAGTTCTCGTAACCGTAAACCGGTCCCATTCTTAACCATCTTTCCTTACTCGCTAAATACATTTTTCACCTCTCATTACATTCACTCTGTTCCTTTCCCGGCTCCTTATTTAGACCAAATACCCCTTGATATTTGTCTTTTTTATGCGTATATGGGTCCATATCTTTTCTTCCGCAAACATATTTTCCTTCTCCAGTTTCCCCGCCCTCATCTCACCCTACTCTTCTTCTCCAAACTAATGAACCTTATATATCCTTTACTTCTCCAACAGATACGCTGATATTGCCTTCTTTTCATCTCTTACCCTTCCCCTTACAACCGCCTCTGTCGCGCTACCCGTGACCTCTTCTCCTCCCTTCGCTTCGTTCCCATTTCTATCTTTAATCCGCTCATAATTTCCCACTCCTCACCCTCTTCTCCTCTACCTTAGGACGCGCGAATCGAAATCCCACCTCCTGCAAAACCTCTCTCTCCCTCACAAGAGAAAGAGAAAGAGATAGTGGAAGGGAGGGAGAGAGAGAGAAAAAAATTGGAAGAAACTCTTAAGACTACTCTCCCTTCCGTAATCATTATTGAGTCTGCCTCGCTGTCACCATATCCGCGGATGAGTGGATGGGAAGGGACGAGGAAAAATGAGGGATATGGATGAGCGTAAGGAAGGTAACGGGGGAGGAAATGGAGAGGTAGATATGGGATGAGGCGGTGTTTTAAAGGATGACGATATATATCCATGAAGACGACGCTAGGATGAGAGGTATAGAGAAGAAGATTACAGGTGGATATGAAGAGAATGTAGGGATGGGAATCCAGGAGCTGAAGAGATTTGGGTTGGTTATGATGGGGAAGATGAGAGAAGGCGGAAGGAATAAGGTTTTGGGAGAAAGGGCGAGGAATGTGAAGAGTTTTGAAGAAAGATGGAATGAGGATGGAAATTACTGAGAATGCTCGCGACATTACAGGCTGGTTCACACTGGAGGGACGGTCGGAGGACGGTCGCGGTTGGGACACTTTAGACCAAATATAAAAATCCTATTTTCAATAAGGTTTCTATGGAGAAGTCCAAAATGCGTTCACACTTGTAGGGGAGGACGCGGCTAGGCCTCGGTACGAACCCATTGGGTTGCTCGAGGAGGTAACTTTTATCCCAAGCCCCTTCGAGTCCTAGCCTCTTCGGTTACTATCCGCAATCCTCGGTGATATCCGAAGTGAGCTTGAATCTTTCTTCTTGTTAGGGGCATCCATAAACTACGTCACTCTGTAGGTGGGGGCCGGAATGTGACTGTGCCGCGACCGAGGCCTAACCTACAAGTGTGAATGGTCTCCGCAAAAATAGTCATCTCCCTAATAGAGCCCTCAACGCGACCGTCATGCGACCGTCCCTCCAGTGTGAACCAGCCTTAAGGGATAGCGAAAGAGAGAGAGAGAGAGATATTCTGATAAAGCTAATCTTCTTCTTCGTGTTTTTATTTAATCTTTTACGATTTTGAAAACAGCCCAAATATTACTCTTTCAGTCTCATTAACTAAGAATAATAGTATAACCTGTCGCTTTTATAGTGCTATGTCAGAGTGTTTTAAGCCATAAATTTCCTTGTCAAGTATCATATGAAAGGAAACTTAATCGTAAAACATCCAGTACTCTTCCGCGTAAATATACGGTTTTAAATTTACTCCCTTGTGGTTCTTTCCTTTTAGTAAAAAAATAAAACTTATTATATTTGGTCTTACTGCTGGCGGACAAAAAAGGATTCGAAATAGTGAAGCGGACGTGATAGGTCACATTCGTATTCCCAACGGTCGAGCCACCAATCGTCGTATGAGAAGCATAACCGTTCCGTAGAATGGAGAGGAAGATGCTCGCGGAAAAAAATAAAAGTATATGGAGAGAGAGGTGGAGATAGAGAGAGAGAGAGGAATAGGAAGGAAGAAAGAAAGGAAAGAAGACAACGAGGCGGGGGTGTATAGGGATCGGAGCGGGAAATCGAGGCTGGAATAAGATTGAATAAAAAAATAAACGAGGACACGCGTTGAAAATGGTCGAATGGGGGTAAGGAGGGGGTGGGAGAGAGTGGAGGTTGAATGGAAGGGTCAGCTCCTATGTGTATGTGGCCGAGAGATTTGTGGTTATGAGCAGGAGAGGGTAGTTTGGACGGAAAGGCCAACGAAGGGCTTACGAGGAGAACGAGGAAAACGAAGACGGAAAGAAAAGCTCGCTTCTGTGGAGTGAGAGGGAGGGAGGAAGGGAGAGGAATAGAGGAAGAGGAGGCAGGAAACCCCTTTTGCTGTAAGTTAAGGTGCTAAGCCCTATACGGAGGCAAACGCGGTTCGAAATGGGATTGCGGTCTCTCGGTTATGAGGACACGGAATAACTGAGAAGAGGAGAGAATTTCTCTTATCTCTTTCTTTCTCTCTCTCTCTCTCTCTCCATTCTCCCTTTCCTCACCCCTCGTTACCCGGGGAATAACCTTTTTCGCCCACAACGCCACCAAGTCGTGCTCTATTGTTATTGAGCAGTCGTGGCGTGGTCAAATCGGTCCAGGCGGTATCTCGTGTTTAGCGGCGTTGGTGAGGGCCGTTATTTTGTGTGCCAGATAGGAATATCGGGAAAGGGTGAATGGGTGGACGCGGGCGTGATCGGATTTCTCGTTCTGTTGTTTTTTTTTCTCTCGGTTTAATCACATACTTTTTTCGGAATGGGTTTGTGTTTCCCACAAGGAATGAGTGGCTGCGCGGAATTCCTTCGTCTCGATGAATTAAAAATCCCGTATGGTCTGTCGATTTTTTATATTTTCTTCCAAGTTCCATGAAAATATACGTAATGAATTGTACTTTTAGAAGTAAGTGCTTACAGTGACATTTTGATGCCAATGAAAATCTCTTATTCAAACACATGGTATTAGTAAGTAAGAGAAGAAAGAAGGTAAAAAATATGAAGAATAAAATCTAAAAGGCAAATAACGGAAAAGGATGATATGATTAACGCCTCAAGTATAAATATTCATAAGTACATTATTTTTCGTGAAGGTGCCGCTTTGGTCGAAAGGTAATTAACATAATATAAACAGCTACCTCGCCGCGCGATTATCAAGTTTCTTTTATTCCTTAGTAGCGGATTCAGAGAATCAGATACAAATTTACAGCTGAAAAGTATTCATCGCTCTATTTTCTTTTATTTATGAAATGAAAGTATAAGCTTGATATAGTTAGAATTAGTCGTCATAGGGATGATGAAAGGGATCCTAAGAGCAAAGATATTAACAAGAGTGAATAAGAGAATAAATGAATAATAAAATGATTTTAAATAAATAGCATTTAAAACTACTGCAATCATAGATATATATGGCGCAGGGGTTCTCAAAAAATACATTCCTGTGGACGCCACTGCGGCTACAGATTTTTTGTGGTGGCCGAACATGCTTGTTTTTTATCTAAGCAATTTAATGAACGCACTTTAAGATAACAAGAAGGTAATATTTCAATAAAATCTTTTTTTGCATATGACTTCAAATTTAAGCATAATATGTAAAGAAATATAAATATCAAGTTGTAAGGTCTGATCTCGGAATTAAAATAAATTCCAATTTTTTTTCTTCCAATGCAGTCTCAACATTTTCGTCAATTCGTTCCGATATTTGTTGTTTACGAATTGAATACACTAAATTAATTAACAACCACACATCTGCTGGAAAAATGCTCAAAATCAGTATGATAACACGACTAACTTCTTCAACTTCATAGAGTAGTTATACACACTACTCCAGAAAATTTTTTGCACTTTTATCATAAAATGCAGTTTTTATTTGTTCATCTCTAAAAAGTTTCATTGATGCAAATATTGTCATTTTAATTCATTCTTGCCCTCCTCCAAAACGGTTACAGCCTGATTTGAATTGCTTTAAGGTTGTTCTGGATAATTTCTTTTATATAAATGACGCGGACTTTGTAATAAAATTGGACTAACGAAATCTCTCATCTAGTCTCTTGAATTGCATTTCAATGTAGTTAATCATGTTGTGATTTATTTCAGCTTTCACTACTTGGAAATTGCAAAAAATCCATCCAGATATGAAACATCGTTCTAATTTTTTCATGGAAATTTTTGTGTACTTCGCAATATTTTGCAGTCTATTATCCTTTAAAAGATTGTCAATAATTGTCAAACCGCTATTTTGAAGTTGACGGTTTGTGTAACTGAGTAAATTTCTAGTAACAAAACTTCATTATTCGATTTGTCAAGTAAATTATTATTTTCGATGAAAATTATTACATAGCCACAAACTTTGGTCACATTTTTTACTTATTTTATTAATTACCATGCGGCTGCCTAATTTATCAGCCTTTGAAGTTTCATCTCTATCCTCTGATAAAATGCATCCCAACTTTTCATTTCATCCTCGAATGCTCATTTTTGTCGGGCTTTGTTTCTCAATGGTGTTTTAGTAACCTTTCCTCTAATGTACATGAAAATGTCCACAAAAATGAAATTCCACTCTCTGCTACCGTTTTGAAAATCCATTTTTTATGTCCTGCAGCCTTTCACGGTTTCTTCGTTTTCCTCTGAGTCGCCACGTAGCACTTCCTGTAGAACTCAAACGGCGACTCTTATCAACTTGGCTACTCATCAGCTTTAACGTCTCATATTATTTTTAAAGTACAAAAACTGACTTTCCACGAGGAAAAATCAGAGAAAATAAATATTTAAAGAAGTTTCTTTCCTTTTTACTTTCTCCACACGCAGTATAGGATTAGGTATTTTATGCGAGAAAATATAGAAATCAAGATTTCAACGAAAATACACGTTTTGAGGTCCCATGAGCGAGGTCTCACCATTTTATCGGCGATATCTATAGTATATGATAGGAATTTTGTAGGCGATATTTAATCTCCGAAACTACTGAGCGGCTTTTAATAAAATTATGTATTAGTGATTATTATTAAAATTTATCGACAAATAATGATTTTCAACTGCATCCGTCAATTTGAACTTTCAATTTATACAAGCAATTAAACAAACGTTTACTCGTACCTCGTTAAATGGCTTCCGTCAAGTTACAATGAAGTGCTATATTTTTATCTCTCATGCTCTTATATGATCTGTAAGTTATCGATTAAATATTTATTCGGATAGAAGACAAAATTTACCAAATTAAAATCCGCGGGACCACATAATTATGACATAGCTCCGGAGATAAAAATTCGAGAAAACGACATATGTATTTTGTTTACATCGATCGCTACGAAAATTCTATCGGTGAACAACAATTAATAATCCATACTTTTCTATTCCATGCTTTTATGTGATCTGTGATTTATACATTAAAAACTTTATTCGGATAGAGGACAACATTTAGCACAAAAAAGTCTGCCGGACCATATAATTACAACTTCTAGTTTGAAATCTCTGTGCAGTCCATTTAATGTGGTATATTTTTTCTATTTCTTTTTAAAAATATTTTCTTTAGGACGTAATTTATGCAAATATTTGGAATTATTAAAGTTGTAGAGAATGTCTTTACATCTTTTGTTTCAAGCATTTTTCATAAAACGGATTGCTTAAGAGATATATTTATTAACTGTATATTACCCTAACGCCTGCTACTGCATGGCCGAGCTGAGCGTTTTGATTGGTTGTCTAGAAATAGCAGCTCTGCCTCTAACAGCAAGGAGTTGAATCATATTGTTATGCGAATGGAGAGCCTGTGACATGCTTCGCAGTCAGAACCGACTAGGAAAATCTTGGGTCTCTGTTCAAAGTGTGCGCGGGGTCGTATTCGCGTAAAACATTTTCACTTTCCCCATACGAAGTATAAGAGAAAGTACAGATTGCTTTTGTAAAATTCGAATTCGATATTTCAACGGAAATACACGTTTTAAAATCCTCGGAAGTATGTTTTTATTAATTTTCTAAATATTTCCTTTTGGACTTATTTAATGTAAATAGTTTTTATTATTAAAGTTGTAGAAAATATAATTTTCTACGGTATTTTTTCATATAACGTTTTCTTTAAAAGAAATGTTTATTATTTGTCTGAATTTGTTACGTGCGTCGCTAAGTGATACCTTTGGTTCCGTTGCTATGATAAAATTTTCTTATTGTTGATATCGTTGCATAAGCTGCCAAGGTAATTTTGTTGAGATCGTAATTATCTCAGAGCCATCTAGCGTCATATTTTATGAGCAAATTTTCCTTTAAATATTGACAGCATCCCAGCGTCTCCAAGAGTTATTTTAATCGCGCATCGATATTATATTATTCATTGCAAGTAATTACAATTTTGTTCACTTGGTATTTTTAGCCTACTTTCCAGAATGAAAATAGGCTTATTGTTTTGTCGTTGTGTCTGTCAGTCCGTCCGTCTGTCTGTCTGTCCGTTCGTCCCCTATTAAATTTTGAACCAATTGACCGATTTTCATGAAACTTGGTGTAAATCTCTTGCTACATGGGCCAAGCTTCCGAGTATAGTTTTTGTTTTGAAGATGGAAGACCCGGGTTCGATTCCAGGAACTACCCTTCTAATTTGGTTTACATGGGAAATCTCAAATTCATCGTGCAGGGTAATTTTCTCTTGCACATTAAAATAGGTATCTTAGAATTGTAATATCGGAGGGAGTTTTGTACTATTCTCTGAGGAAAGAAATGGAGATTATAATTTTTATCGTAGAGGTTTGCTTATCGATTGTATATCTTAGAATTTTGCGGAAGTACTGGCGATTTTGCAGTTTTATCACTCATTAGGAGTGTTGCCATAGAAACAGCTATTGTTGGACTCAGATTCGGTATATTCTCATACGTACACGCGTTATTTTTGCCGCACAAAGACGTGTTCGAATGTATTAGTAGTTTATAACGCAAAATTACGAAATTTGAGAATACAAAGAGCTACATATCCGCGATGACTCTAAAGCTATTAAAACCAATATAAGTATTAAATAAATGATTAAATGGAAAGTAGGAATCATAAATTCTATTTGTATTTTCTTGTTTCACTGTGAAAATTATTGAGTGTTCAAAAATAGTTCACCATTGTAGTTGCCAATAATTATTCTTGAGGACGCTGATGTCGAGTGCGTCTTCTCTTTACCATGATATTAATATTCGTTACTATGTATGAAGAATTTAATGTGCTGGATACATCAGATTATTTAATTAGATATGTAATAGAAAACATAATGCATTCATTCAACGAATAAATTCATAAATATGAAATTGGTTTAAGTCAATCTATTACTCTCACAGTTAAAAGTTGGAAGTGTTTCCTTAATTAACAAATCTGATCCACAGAGCAAAATAACGGCCATTCAAGACATTCAAGGTGGGGAATCAATATTAAGTTAGATCTTACTCAATGATTATTCAAGAAATCATTGAGAACAGATTCGTGGTAGCTCGGCGACTGGGAAGTATTATGCGATTGTAAAAATTGCATTAGCAGAAAAATTTCTTTCATCGGCCACTTTCCTTTACAACCTTCCTTATTTGATTTTCTTTACTGGCTTTCCTCTATTTCTTCCTTTTAGAATGAAATTCCAATCACCGACTGGCGACAAATGGAGTATCAACATCATCCATAAACACCCGAAACGCCACTTCCTTCTCAACCCGGAAAATTTTTTATCCTCTTATGCGTCTTTCGGTAAAAGGATCCGAGTTCCTTGTCCGGATGCTATGTTATAGTTCACCATGATTTTCAATCAACCTTCTCCTATTCATAAACACCAACCCAATCCAATAGTCATAGTAAAATTTCCGTAGCTCACGGTATCTTACTTTTCATATTATATTTGAGCCCTCACGTTTTACAATATATCTCATAAACGTTTATGAAGCTACAGCAATTTTTTCCTTCATCGACATCTACATCTGCAGTTTACCCTGCAATCCACCGCAATGGTGAGGGGCAGGGGGTGCATTAACACCAAGGGGAAAACTCCAAAATTAGGTCTGGGTTTACGCCCCTACGCGTTAGAAAGTAATGCTTGATCGATAGGACTGTAAACTACCGTATCATCCGCAAATAGCTTGATTTTACTTTTAATAACCTTATCTAATTCATTTATGTATATAAGAAATAATAGGGGACCAATGACACTTCCCTGTGGAACGCCGGAGGCCACGCTAACCTAATCTGATTTAAATCCATCTATGACTACTATTTGTTCCCGGTCATTGAGAAAGTCCCTGATCCACTCGAATATCTTTCGATTTATTCCACAGGCTTGTAATTTTTTCAATAACTTACTATGAGGGACTTTATCGAATTCCTTCATGAAATCAAGAAATACCGCGTCTGAGTCTTTCGATCACCGGATCGTAGTATATCATGTGCAAACAGAGCAAGCTGCGTTTCACGAGATCTTGCCTTCCTAAAACCGTGCTGATATTTACTGAGCAAGTCCTGGCTATCTAGGAAATCCATCAAAGAACTAACGATGATGTGCTCTAGAATCTTGCAAGATATTGAGGTTAGCAAAATTGGCCTGTAGTTTTCTCGGTCGTCTTTTTTCCCGCCTTTATGTAGCCGAATTATAAACGCTAATTTCCATTCCTTAGGTATAACGCTATGACTAAGTGACTTACTGAAAACTGTTTCGAGATAAGGTGCTATTTCTAACGCTAAATCCTTTAGTACTCTAGCTGGTATCTATTCCGGTCCCGGGGATTTGTTTTCATTGATGATTTTGAGCTGTTCTGCTATCCCTTTCACTGATATAAGTATATCGTTCATCTTCTCTTCGCTTGGTTCGGGTGGATCGTCCTTCGCTTTCTCCACTTCGGTCGTAAATACGCTTTGAAAAAATGATCGTTTATCGTAAACTACCTTTCCTTTGTTGTTTCTTAATGGTGCTACGGTTGGGCGTCGATCTTGAACTTCTCTAACATAAGACCAAAAGATTTTGAGATTTTCGTTTAGATGTTCACAGAGAATCTTTTTCTTGAAGTTTATGTCTTGCGCATAGTCTTTTTAGTCCAAGTCCAAAAATTTCTGTACTTGTTTGAAATAGTATTTATTATCTCCTGTGATGTATTATTTTTGGCGCATTTAAGTTTCGAGTGAAGCTTTCTTTGTTGCCTGAGAGCACATCTAACCTGCCGATTATACCACCTAGGTTCTCCATTATCGGTAATATATTTACTTGGTATGTACGTATTTATACCTGTTCTAATTACTGATAAGAAAGCTTTCCAAGTTTCCTCAACGTTCTTCGTGCTTGCTAATTTGCTGAAAATTGCGTAATCTTTAATAAGTTTCTCTTTAAAGTCCGCAAAGTTAGCATTTTTAAATATGTACACTTTTCGCTTAGGCTTGCGATACTTTACGAATGCTATGTTCAAGAGAACTCGAACTACTTGGTGATCGCTGATTCCTTCTTCAAAAACTACTTCAGAAACGCGTTCAGGTATATTAATTACTATTAAGTCTAATATATTTTCCTCTCTCGTGGGTTCTCTGACTACCTGGATAATGGAATGTTTATTGAAGATGTCTATTAGTGCTTCGCATGACTCACGATTTCTACCGGGTGGTGTGAAGTTGCAACTGCAATATTATAAGAACCTCTGAAAGTATTTGGCCACTCTCTTCTAAATGCTTTAGTCCCCATCTCTTTATATGCACCAAAGGTAACATGTGAAATTAAAAACGGTTTTGTAATTAGTAAGAATAGCACAAATACGTATTAAATCGTCGCGAGACATAATCGATTAATTTTTGATTTATTATCGAACTCACAAATTTTTAATTAAATCATATATTAAGTATACGTATATATCGTATTTGAATCCAAGACGAGTTTTTCCCCCAAAATTCAACATGCCAAAATAGAGGGTCGTCTTAAATTCGAGTACGAGGTTACGCGCTTGTTCCATGTTTTTACAAAGAATGAAAAAAGATAAAATAGTTGTATCTACTAAAATTTTCATTTCAAACTTACTATTCGGATATCAATTAATACAAAAATACATTACTAAAATTCTTATTCTTCTCAAATAAAAATTTTTAATAAACCATTTAAATGAATTAACAAATTATAACCATACTGAATATGTCTGTACAAAATGCATACCGAATACTTACAAATGAGGCGTTCTTTAAAGAACTACAGAAATACTGAATTTTATTTTTAACGATGACGTTCAATAAACAATTAGTTCGCAAACGATTCCTAAAGGTAAACAAAACTTTCCTTTTCTATTGGCTAATAGCATTTGCAGATGTCAGAAGAAATGACGGAGTAATTAATTGGGGTTCCTTCATTCAACAGTTTTAAACCATAGATTCTCTAATTGTGATTTTGTCTAATATTCGTTTTTAATGCGACACCCTCATCTCTAAAATGCATGATCATTTAAAGATAAGAGGCACAAAACAAAAAGGAAGATATGAAAAGGAATTCGGTGTAGTTATGATATCAATTTTAAACTGAAACAAATAAAGTTCGCAGAAAAAACAAATAACGGTAACGTCAGCAAAAAAACCAACGTCACTGAAGCAAATGTTACTCTTAAAACCGGAAGTTGAAGTAATAAAACTAATCGGAAATAATGAAGTGTTCCAAAAGGAGGTAAATCCCACGATATAGAAAAACAAGTAGTAACGTTTTAATTATTCGGGGACAGTACGGAATGTCACTTTCGCGTGAATTAAACTCAAAGAACAAGAAAATGCATGTGAACTAAAAATTCCATGGCAGAAACTTATACCCTGTATGTAATGGTTGGTGCGTTCGAATGATGCAATGAAATGGATTTTTCCTTACGCCGAAGAACTTTGCTGTTCCAAAAATTGTCTGCCGACATCAGTGAGTAACTTACCGCCTATCAAAACATATAACGGGACTTAGAAAAACCAACCCTTACATTTTGAGTTAATGCTGATGAAGCTCAAGTTTTATTCGATATGCCATCTAATTACACCGTCGATGAAAAAGGTGGAAAACATATGATAATAAGAACAACGGGTAACGAAATAATCCGAGTTACAGTAATGTTGTCTGTTTTAGCAGATGTTACAAAAATTTCACCATATGTTATCCAAAAACGAAAAACAATGCCCAAAGAACAAATGCCTACTGGAATAGTAGTTATATGCAATTCTCTGCCAAAAGATCAAGACATCATGGTAACAGATAAATCCAGAAGTAATAATGAATGAAATTTCAGAAGTGCTTTTCCAATGCCATGGATGGAAGTGGAGATGATGTTTTTTGGGAGCCTATAGACAAAGTTCGGAGTGATAAAGATAGTGGGAGAGGGCAATGGTAAAGAGAGCATAGTGATGATGACTGATATAATACAATGACCTATGATACACAAGAACCAAATAAAAAATACTGCTAGTTATGTAGATTTTTCAATTTTTGCAGGAATATATATATATATATATATATATATATATATATATATATCTTCTTATAAATATTTTAGTGTGTGTATGTGTGTGTAAATGTATGTTCTCTATACGTTTTTACACTGTTGAAGCTATCGAATTCAGAAGTTTCATGGGCCATCCTATGGACCAAAGGAAGAACTTGGTCTAGGTTTGCAGACCGTAGGTCTCATATATCCCATGGGGTCAACAAAATACTATTCCCATAAGAATGCTTGGGAAATGGTGTGGATAAGCCTCAACATGTCATGTAGCTCTTCACTGATGTGGATATAAATATACCTAAATATTAACTTACGATCACCGGAAATAGCTTATGTTACGCACGAAAGACTGAATAATTTAATTCTGTTCATGTGTTACTGTATTACATGTTAAAACGCTCAAAATTATTCTTTAAGCGTAATATTTATTAACATTTTTTAGGCGGCAACAAAACTAAATTTCTTAATTGTTGTCCTCTTCAAAGGGAGATAGCCACGTAAAGATAAATTCAAGGAAAACTCACGCCGTGGCGCGCCGTAGAGGAAGAATAACCAACGTCAAGATAAAGAGTACACATGCCGGCAGGATTATGTTACATGATTTGTTTGTCATTGTCGAAAGCCTTAAAGTAATCTGCACGAAACAGACAATTCCAGCTTTGAAGCGGATAGTTCAAAGTCCAAGCGCATTCTGTTGGCGGCACAAAATGTTTCATGTCCCGCCGAAATCGAATTCTCTTTCAACGAAACGAATGCATATTGGCGAAGTTGGAATCTGTGATCCGTGAAACGATCCTTTGTGAATACACACTTCTATTCGGGAATTATTGCGTCGCCTAATGATTACAATCGTTTTACCGCTACTTAAAATGAAATAGTCGATTAATTTGTGACTTGGGATGAAACGAACGGATTCGGCCATACTTCGGTTTAAAATATTTGGCTCTCCTGCATTATCACTCATTTGTCCCAATCTCTTGTCTCTCTCTCTCTCTCATTGACTGAATGAACGGGATAAATATTAAATGCGTTTCGCGTGTCCATCCTTTCTTGCGTCATGTTTCCAATTTGTGTGTGGGAGTGCTTCCGTCACTACTCGTCCATTATATATACGAATGTACGGAAATATATGTGCCGTATTCTTATTCTTCTTTCTCGCTTTCATTTTGCAATTCTCTCTGGAACAGACGGAATTAGTTAGGAATCGGGAATGAGGCACGTGGCTGAGTGTTGTCTTTTACTCAATAACATCGAGGCGTTTACCTGAATGGTTTTACTTCTATTGATATAGCATCAATTTATAAGGAAAATTGTAATTACTGTTCATTTTATTAGATTGTTTAAATTATCACAGTTTTTGCCATGAAATACTTTTAAATATCAAGATTATTTTATTGCTTTGAGATAAAATTTAGTTTTCATTCAACGCCATTCTTCGTAGCTAAAAGGGTAGGTTTTTACAGCTCATAGATAATAATACTATAATGAATCTTTTATTAAACTTTTATTTGGCTTTACCAGATCTTAGGAAAATTCTTTGTGACATTATGCAGAATATGATGTATCCGTTTCACTGAGCAATGGTACTTGCATACAGCAAACGCTTAAACAATCACCATACACCAACTTTAAAACTCGTAAATAAACCAACCAGACAGCACTTGAACTACCCAGTTACATAAGATAATAGTTTTCATTTTCTGCGAAATTAAGGTATTTATTCGGAATTTCTAAATTCTTTGGCTATCGACTCGCGTCCAAGTTTTCGAATTTCAAGTTTTATGGCTCAGATCGCCCTTTTTAAGCAATAACTATAATCATCATTAAGATAATAGCCTATATGTTACAGTAAAATTTATTTATATATATATACACACAATTGACTTCGGCAGGGAGGTTCATTAGGTCTGGATCCCCTCCTAAAGAGATGAGACAAACTTAACTGGGCAATTAATTTTGCTCAACTTTCAGCTAATTTGAAATTATTCTGTCCTTTCAAATAATTTGAATTTGATGTTTTATTATTCTGATTGTTGATATTTTGCAATATTAACGAAATTATTCAATCTACAAATTTATAATATTAACTTTTTTTCAATTAATCATTTGTTCAGAAATGGCGACATTTTTACGAAAAGTTTTGTTTTTTATTATAAGACGTAAAAAAAGTTATTTCAATTTTACCACTATTTTAACGTAAATACAGCGAAAATACAAAGAAGCAAATGATTCCCGGTTGCATACCCAACAGGGGTACCCGCACGCAAAAGAATTCCGAGAAATGTTATAGATTGATTATCCGCTCAACTGGGGTAAGCGGATATAGTCACGCTCCCCTCCCCCAGGGAAGCGAATTCAATCTGTGGCTTAAGTCACTTACCCCGCTTAAGAGGTTAATTATTGATCGGTTCGTTCGACTCTTATTTTGATACTTGAAAATTAACTTCTATAATACTGATAAGGTGCGATTAGAGATGATGCGTAGCCAATTTTTTCTGAAAAGAACGCGTCATCGTCCATATCTATGTATACGGAGTATAAGCTGTGAGTGCATATAATGCAACGGCAATGACCAAACGCTTGGCACCACATGGCATTGTACAATTAAAAAGATGGCAGAAATTGCGCGCAATCTAACCGTAACCGTAAGAACCCAGAATTTAATCAGGAAGTCGTCGAATAAAGCGCCAAGATTGGGAATGTTGTTTTTACAACTCAGCTGAACTCGGTTAGACTGGTGGAAACTGCGTCCTTACGAGTGTATAGTGATCAATGCAAAAGTGTGAATAATCTTTCTATAGTTGTGTTATTACCATTTTTTGTGTTGTAATCGTTGTAGTGAATGCATACACGTAACCCAGTAAGTGACCATGGTATTTATGTGCTACTGTTGACACTTTAATTTCCCGTGGCCAGTCCTTATTAAATCTCATCCAACCCTTCGGTTGGATAAGAATGTCCCGTCTCCAAAATTAATAAAATCCATTTGATATTTGATGACGGCTAACTTATTGGAGGAATGAAGATAAGAGCGTTTGCAGCGTCCAATTGAAGACTATTTGAGTAAGATTTGGAAATCTTCTGCTAAGTTTCAAAGATCTTCAGCCTCGGCCGTAAGTTCTTTAATGCAATATTTTTTTGGCATGGCCCACTTTTTCCGAAACTATATTTATTTCAGACGTACTGTCAAAGTGACAGTAGCCGTTTTATATTGAAGAGTGGAATGGCGTGACTGGCGATATGTCGGATAATGTGTCTGAAAGTCAAACTAGAAGATGAATTACAAACCTATTAGATTACACATCAGAAATCGAAACGTTATTAATATATTTCAGATTATTCAATATTTTAAGTTAATATTAAATAGATTCTTCGCTGATCATTTTTGTTTGTCATCCTTGTATTTTTAAATAAATATTTTTGGGGTTCAGAATGAGCAAACTAAAGAATAATTTGTTAAGTTATTTTTAAAGGGTTCCCAAGAAAGATTGCATAGAGATAAATGATTTCGATTACCTAGCATGTCCCAACGATCGCTCCTCGAATTTAAATAGTAGATGTGAGAGTGTATCTGTAAAAACATTATTTCCTAAAATCATTGATTCACTTGATATGAACTGCAAAATGATGACATTGGCTTTTATTTTGAAAAAGTGGCTTCAATTTTGCCTCGTGTAGAATTAAAGGCAATCATTTTGTTAAAAATTCCAGATGGGGCTTATAAATTTCCCACAAAAGGGGCCAAAAAATTTGAAATTTCAGAGAAGTTGGTGTTGCAGCTTTGATGGTGCTTATTGTAAGTACTGTTTCTTTTTCGCAAAAAATGATCAAACAAGAAGTAATCAAGAATAAGTACAGTTAGTTAATCTCAAATTTGATACATGGATGCGCGCCCTTGAACATTTTCGTTTGCATGATAATGCCTCTTATCACAAAGACTGCATCATCGTGCAAGATACTTGAGCACATAGTTTTTAGCTCTGTAATGCGCTATTTAGATAGTCATTCATTGCTTAGCGGATGCCAACACGGATTCCGGAGAGGTAGATCATGCGAAACGCAGCTCGGCCTGTTCGTGGACGATTTGTTGCGATGCGGAGAGAAAAATACTCAGGTCAATGCCATATTCATTGATTTCAGGAAGGCGTTCGATAAAGTATCTCATAGGAAATTAATTGCGAAGTTAGGACAATGTGGTATCAATTCGAAAGTTGTCGGTTGGGTGAGAGACTTCCTCTCGAATAGGGAACAGATAGTTGTCATCGATGGGAAATACTCGTCCCCCGTTAAAGTTGCTTCGGGTGTTCCTCAGGGAAGTGTATTGGGCCCCCTACTCTTCTTAATCTATGTAAATGATATGTGCTCGGTTGTTCGTAGTAAAATTAGGCTTTTCGCCGATGACACCGTTCTATATAAAGAAATAAAAAATCAGGAGGACCATCAGTCTCTGTGTGAAGACTTAAGAGCCATTTCAGCGTGGTGCAAAGAATGGCAAATCGAAATTAATTATACTAAATGTGCCGCAGTCACGTTCTGGAAAAGTAAGAACAAAGATTTAGGTTTCTAATATAAAATAGATGAAATGAGTATTCGACAAGCTGAGTATGTAAAATATTTAGGAGTGACCATTTGTCGAGATCTTTCGTGGGACATGCACATTCGTCGAGTTATAGGCGCGGCCAACAAGAAACTGGCATTCATAGGTAGAATATTACGGAACATTACAGAGAAAGTACGCGAAACATGCTACTTATCACTGGTAAGACCACAAGTGGAATACGCAGCGAGCATATGGGATCCGTACGAGAAGGGACACATAATTCAACTAGAAAGAGTACAGCGCAGAGCAGCCAGATTTGTAAAACAAAAGTACGAACATAAGGAAAGCGTCACCTCTTTATTGAGCGATTTGAACTGGGTATCACTGGAGGACCGTAGATTGCACTCAAGGTTGAAACTTCTAGAGAAATATAGGTCAGAATGTCTAAAAGAGGAGGTAGTGGGAATAATTGTGGCACCGACGTATATAGGTAGAAATGATCGAGACGATAAAATACGTGAGATCGATTGTAGGACGGAGCGTTATCTAGGCTCGTTCTTTCCGAGGACAATAAGAGATCACAATAGGAAATTTCGAATTGCGTTAGACAATCTTTAGGTAGGATTTGGTGCATTGCACCCCCTGCCACCCACCAACTTGGTGAATTGCAGGGTAACTTGTAGATGTAGATGTAGATAACAACAAGAACCTTATCAGAAAATGAAAATAATGAAATAATTCCAGTAAATTTACAAATAGACCATGAGCGCCGTTGACCAGTGGAGAATAATAGGGACTAGCTAATTCCAATAATTGAGACAGTCATATTATGTGGAAGACAAGGAATTCCATTAAGAAGACATAGATATACGGGACCCATATCATGTGATGATGAACCACATGAGAACGATGGTAATTTTTGATCAATACTTAGATTTTTTGCTAGATACGATAAAAATTTTAAATCAAGGTTAGAAAAAGCCCCGAAAAATGCTTCTTATATTAGTCCTAATTTTCAAAATTATATTATCGAAACAGTCGGAAATTTTATAAGAGAGCAAATAGTAAAAGAAATTAATGAAGCACCGTGCTTTGCGATGCTTGCTGATGAAACCGCTGATATTGCAGGCATTGAGCAACCCTCTATATGTATAAGGTATTTCATGTTCGAAAATGAAGAACCAAATTTATGCGAAAAGTTTTTAATATTTACACCAGCCCCAGATGTTACTGCAGAAGGGCTAGCAAATACTATTCTAAGGACGTTATCATCATTTGGAATTAACCTTAAAAAGCTTCGTGGCCAAGGATATGATGGCGCGCCAGTTATGGGCGCTATTGTAAATGGTATTCAAACAAAAAATTACGAGAAATTTCCTAATGCACTTTACGTCCACTGTTCGAGTCATTGTCTCAACTTAGCTATAGGTAGTGTTTGTGATGTACTCCAAATTAAGCAGTGTTTGGCTCTTTTAGGAGAGCTGTATCTTTTTTAATATACCGAAAAAACAACAAGCATTATTTGAGTTGATTAAAAAAGTTTTCCCAGAAACAAAAAAAGAAAAACTTACAAATTTGTGGGCCACTAGATGGGTTGAACTCAGTTTCAACGTTTTTGGAGCTGCAAGATGCAGTGATTGATGCATTAGAAACAGTAAATTGGACTAAAAGTATTGCCTCATCAAAAGCACAGCAATTTTTATAGAGCATTAAAAATTTTCAAACTACCATCAGTGTGGTGTGTTAAAATCATGTTTTCAGTCATAGCCTTGTTCTCTGTCAATATTTGCAATAGAGATTTATAGACTTAAATGAAGCAATGCGTGCTGCTGATGATCTTATTTCAATTTTAATTATAATAAAAAATGATACAACGGAATTTGAAAACCTTTTCTCAGAATCTGTTGGAATTTCACATAAACATGATTTTTCAGTTGAAAAACCAAAGCTTCGAGGACGGCCAGCTATCGTTTCTCCAGTTGTATCACCTGAAGAATACTATAGAAATTATGTATTTTTACCATTATTAGAAAATTTTCTGACTAGCATTAAGCAAAACCTTACCAATCACAGAAATACAATGGAAAGCTTTCAATATATTTTACCACTACGGAATTAGAATGACGTTAATAAATCAACAATTAACGTTCATGATGTTGAACATTTTTACAATTTTTATCCAGAGAACATAGCATGCAGCAAGCAAGAATTTCTTGCAGAAATATTTAAAACAATTGTCGGTGAATGCGACAGATATTACATTGATAGAAATTGTTAAATGTTGTAACAGACAAGTATTCCTGAACATTTATAATATTCTATGCATCCTTATGACACTTCTGGTCACTACTTGTGAAACAGAAAGTAGTTTTTCCGCATTAAAACTATTGAAAACTTACCTAAGATCGACTGTGTCTGAAGACAGATTGAATGGATTGGCTTTGATGAATATATACAGGGTAAATATGTTGGATGTAGATTTAATAAATAAAGAATTGGCTATGAAGCCTCGAAGAATCAATTTTATATTCTAAATAAAATATTTGTTATTTTTTATTACTAAATTTAATAACCAAATAAAAATATTAACCTTTTTATATTAAGTTTGATTTATGTTCCTTTAAGAAGAGAATTTTGACCCTTCCACCCCTTATAAAAATCCTGAGTACGCCCCTGATATATATATATATAAATATATATATATATATATATATAAATATATATATATATATATATATATATATATATATATATATATATATATAAATATATATATATATATATATATATATATATATATATATATATATATATATATATATATAAACAATATTTTGACTTGAAAACTTACCTCTTTAAGTAACCAAAATGTTTAGTGCAGAAAAAAGTTCATTGTGAGAGCATGAAACTATATGTTTTGTTTTTCTATTTTTACTTCTTTCTTTACAAATTTTTGCCAAACGTGATGATTCTATATGAGAAAACATTAATAGCTGTTTCACGGCTTTTACTAACAGAATATGATGATTAAACCAAATTAGGACCTTAAGTAATTGATAGTAATTTATTGTTAGATGATTGTCAACACGGCTTCAGGAAAGGTAGGTCATGTGATACTCAGCTCGGTCTTTTTGTTAATTGTTTACTGAGAAGCGGAGAAAAGAATACGCAGGTCGATGCCATCTTCTTAGATTTTAGGAAAGCCTTTGATAAGGTACCTCACAGGAAGTTAATAACGAAATTAGAAACCTTAGGCGTTAATTCTAAAATCGTTAGTTGGATCCGTGAATTTTTAAATCATAGGAAGCAGATGGTTGTTATAGATGGGAAATCTTCGAACTTAGTGGAGGTTGTCTCTGGCGTTCCACAGGGTAGTGTAATTGGTCCGTTATTATTTCTAATTTATATAAACGATATCAGCTCAGTAGTCAGAAGTAAAATTAGGATTTTCGCGGACGACACCGTCATCTATAGAGAAATAAGCAATCCGGAAGACCACCAGTATCTCCAAAATGACCTAGAAGCTATTTCTGCATGGTGTAAGGAATGGCAGTTAGAGATAAACCAAAAGAAAAGCTGCGTCATCAACTTCTGGAGAACCAAGAGTATCTCGTTGAATAGTAATTATTCGTTGGACGGAGTAGAGATTCCAGTTTCAGACTCGATTAAATACCTCGGAGTCACGATCCATCGTGATCTCTCGTGGGACACCCACATTCGCCGATTGATAGGTGCCGCTAACAAAAAGCTGGCCTTTATAGGGCGAATAGTTCGAAATAGCTCCGAAAAAGTGAAAGAATTATGCTATTTATCCTTGGTTCGACCGCAGGTCGAATATGCTTCAGCTGTGTGGGATCCTTACGAAAAGGGACTCACTAACGAGATAGAAAAGGTTCAGCGCAGGGCAGCTAGATTTGTAAAGAGGAATTACGATAGTAAACAAAGCGTAACATCATTAATAGAAAATCTGAAATGGACATCGTTAGAGGAACGTAGGCTGCAGGCTAGAATTATACTACTGGAAAAATTTATGTCGGAGGGACTAGCGAATGAGGTAGTAGGACTTATCAGAAGCCCGACGTATTTCGGAAGGCAGGACAGTGAGGATAAGATTCGCGAGATTGACTGCAGAACGGAGCGATATAGAGGATCGTTTTTCCCTAGGACGATAAGAGACCATAATAGGAAAAGATAACGTAGGAAAACTATGGACCCTTGGTGCACTGCACCCCCTGCCATCCACCGAAAAGGTGACTTGCAGGGTATAATGTAGATGTAGATGTAGATATATCGTTCACGAGAATATTGTTGTTGTTCTACTAATAGCTGATTCACGGCTTTTACTAACTGAACTTGATGATTAAACCAAATTAGGACCTTGCAAATCGTTCACGAGAATATTGTTGTTGTTCTACAACACTGAAACTAAGTATATATTTAACCTCAAATATCGTAAACTGGTATTTGTAAATATAGATATTTTTTATTTCGTACAGTAATTTTTCCAATCGCATCATTGACAAAAATATTATTTCGCGAATATAGACAGTAAATTCTGATTTACCTCTTGAAATCCGAACAATATGCTGTTTCTTTTGCCGAGAAACATTCTTTAAGAAAAGAATTTGCCAGTTCAGTTTAAGGCTTTTAGACATTCGTTGATGCCAATTAAGGACAAATTAAGGAAAAACATTTGTGATATAATTATCACAATAATTATTTAGGCACCATAAAGAACTATCTAATACATTACTTTGTATCATTCGATATACTTCATCACTGTACTAAATATGCTCTTTATTTAACATGAAATATAAAGAGAGAAAAATCAAACTAATTATTCAGGGCTCGATCAACAGTTATATCTGATTATAATGTGTTTTTCCAATCGGCAAAATATTTTACAACATATAGCAAATAAATATTTATCCTTAATCCCTCTTCAATTTTTAGTAACGATTGTTAATTTATCTGCATTTTTGAAACAATTATATATAAATTGAAATTTAATAACCTGTAGCAAATGAAGAAGGAGCCAATAGCACGAGAGAGGAACGATCCTTTCTGGACAACTTTAAGAAAAAGATTGCCAAAGGATTGGGATATGCATAGCGAGAACGGGTGAAATTGCACACAACAGGTTCGTATGCAGGAAAAACTCTAGCCAGGATCGAGAAACATTTACACTCCACGGGGTTAATGAGTGGAAGGGATAGCAAAACGGCCAGCGAAATTCTTTTCTTCCGAACCTCGTTTAAGGCCTTTAAGGCAGTATTAACAAGGGTTGAGGCATTCTCAGCAGGGCATATCCATGACCTTATCTGTATAGAAAGTTCGTGCAATATCCCACCATTAGGTCGGCAAATATAATCTGAAAAATCTCAAAAGGGTTAAGAACACGTGTTCTCACAACTGCCCTAGGACCTTGCTGTTACCTGATTGTCCAGAGTAGAAGCGTGAGCTTTTCAATATTTGAGTGCAATAAAATGCCCTTATATCAGTCCCACTATTAATGCAGCCCCCGAAAAGGAACGAAATCGTAGGTAGAAAATAATACTGAGAAAAAGTACATAGAAACGACTTAAATATTATAATTCAGAATAGGTTTTGGACGTATACATGTCCATCTTGTTGAAAAATCGACGCTTATCGACAACTGTTCATTTTCGTTGATTTTGAAATTTAAAAAAATCGACGTCTATCGACGTTTTTTGATATAAATCGAATCCTACCAAGCCTAGTTATAACTTTAGTCATGTGTACGCGGGCGGCACGGTTTTACGATTTGACTTTTGTAAATAATGAATATATTTTCTCTCTTGAAAAATATATGATGTATAATTCTTAAGAAATTATAATTTTTTAAAAAGATTGCTTTCAGCCAATGAATGATATTTTAGCTTAATTCCGTGGAAATAAAACCATTCTGCGTCAAATTATTTTTTCATCTTTCAGTTATTAATCACTAACCATTAAATCATGATATGCCCTCAATTTATGAATGACGCTTTCTAAAAACCATTCCATTTTTATGCATCTATAGTTGCTTTAGTGAAAATTTACTAGGTGTATAATTGGCAACTAGGGAAGCATCATGGAACGATTCAAATTTATTGGATAGATACGAACTTGTTTTTTATATTTGAACTATCAGAGAAATAATATGATTGTTTAGAATGCAATTAATTAATTAATACTCCAACAAATAAAGGCCGAAGCAGAAAATTTAATTGGATATGTTTTTTTAAAGACCTTCATATAAATATTGCTGTGAGGCATGGTATTAAGTTATTCAGAGGTTTCTTTAGTCTAAATAATTTCATTTGCAATTAGATAAGTTTATAAAACAACAATAAATATGGATACATATATAAATGTGGAGCCATCATGGTTATTATTTAAGAATATACTAGGAAGAGGTATCAATAGATTTATCCCCAGTAAGTTAAAATCTGATAAGAAAGAACCTCGTTGGTTTAATAAGGAAGTCAGGATTGCCTTAAGACGACAGAGGCGTAGCCACGCAAAATTGAAAAACATACCTACCACCGCTTCCGATGAGTATCGCACAGCTATAGTCCATGAGTATAACAGTGCCCGCGTACTAGCGAGAAAAACCATGCGTAACGCATTTAACACCTTCCGGAATGAGGTATTAAATACAAAATTGGAGGAAGATCCAAAAGCGTTCTGGTCCTACGTAAGAGAAGTCAAGGGAGTGGGTCCTTCAATACCCTCCCTGCGATGTGATTCCGGAGACATCCTTCACGATGGGGAGGATAAAGCTAATCTACTAAACGTTTACTTCGCGAAGGCGTTCACGGCAGGTGGAAATATACTTAAAGATAATCTTATTCCCGATGGATGTACTCGGATGGATAATATTAAAATCTCTGAGGCAGGAATAGCGAAGCAACTGAGTGCGATAAAGCCCAACAAAAATCCTGGACCAGAAGGAATTCCCGCGCGTGTATTAAAAGAACTAGCAGAAGATATAGCTCCCTTCCTTCGGATAGTTTTCGAGAAATCTCTTACCCTCTGTGAGGTTCCTGATGATTGGAAACTAGCACACGTCACACCCATTCATAAGGGAGGTGACAAAGAAAACCCCGAAAATTATAGGCCGATTTCTCTAACATCATTATCATGTAAGATTTTGGAGCACATTATTGTTAGCAACACAATGCGTTATCTTGAGAGTAGATCGCTCTTAGTCAGCTGTCAACATGGCTTCAGAAAAGGTAGATCCTGTGACACCCAACTCGGTCTGTTTGTGAATGATGTTTTATCATGCGGCGAAAATAATAAGCAGGTCGATGCAGTGTTCCTTGATTTTAGAAAAGCTTTTGACAAGGTTCCCCACCGTAAGTTGTTATTAAAATTGGGAAATCTTGGCGTTAATGTTAAAGTCATTAACTGGGTTCGCGCTTTCCTTTGGAATAGAAAACAAAAAGTAGTCATCGATGGTAAGTCCTCGAGTGTGGCAGATGTAGTCTCTGGAGTGCCGCAGGGTAGTGTGATCGGACCTATGCTTTTCTTGCTTTATATAAACGACATCAGCTCAGTTGTAAAAAGTAATATCAGGCTTTTTGCGGATGACACCGTAGTCTATAGAGAAATTAGTGGTCCTAGCGACCATCGTCAGCTTCAGGATGATCTGGATGCGTTATCTGTTTGGTGCAAGGAATGGCAGCTAGAAATCAATCAGAAAAAGAGTAACGTTCTAAACTTTTGGAAATCTAGAAGCCCATCGTCCGTGTTTACCTACTCGATAGATGGTGAGATCATTCCTGTTTCGGAATCCGTGAAATACCTCGGGGTAACCTTGAATCGTGACCTGTCTTGGGACACCCACATAAGACGAGTGATAGGTGCGGCAAATAAGAAGTTGGCTTTTGTGCGTAGGATAGTCAGGAAAAGCACGGAAAAGGTGAGAGAATCCTGTTATTTATCGTTGGTTAGACCTCAAATGGAATACGCAGCAGCGGTTTGGGATCCATATCAGAGGGGACTCATAAAGGATTTAGAAAAAATACAGCGGCGAGCAGCTAGATTCGTGAAAAAGAATTACGATAAAAAACAGAGCGTTACGTTACTCATTGATGAGTTGAGTTGGCCATCGTTGAAAGATCGTAGATTACAGGCGAGACTTAAACTTCTAGATAAATATAGGTCGGAGATATTCGTAAATGAAATGAAGGATATTATTCGACAACCAACGTATATCGGACGGAGGGATAATGACGACAAGATTCGCGAAATAGATAGTAGGACGGAGAGGTATAAGGAGTCCTTTTTCCCTAGGACAATACGTGACCACAATAGATAACAGTGAATAATAATTAGTTAGGAACTTGGTGCGCGGCACCCCCTGCCATCCACCGTCAAGGTGACTTGCAGGGTAATATGTAGATGTAGATGTAGATAAAGCAATTTACACCCACTCATCATCCATTATTTTTTAGCGTTTTTTTAAATCCGCTAATCTAATCGTTTTGTCCGTCAGTCCGTCCGTCACACTTCCGTGTCCAGTAAACAACTTTCACACAAGTTAGAAACACCAAATTTTGAGGTATTGTTCATGGCCATAAGATCTTCCTGCGGGTGAAGTTTGGAGATTCCAGGGACAGCCAAAAATATGGCTCTCAAGATCTTATTCATCAATTCTTTCCTTATTTGTACATATACGTTTATTCTTGGTTTAAGAGGGAATAAAAATTTTAATTACATTTTTGTCATTTGATTCATTTCATCTTCTGTATGAGTCGCGCTTGATTGATAGAAAAGTCAAAGATTATTACAGCTCATCTTCGTATTTATTACGCAGCCTAAAAGCAGATACTCGGCATTCGGAAGAAATAAAATAATATATTTCTTAACTGCACAGCCGATATGTCGATTGAATACAGATCCAGAAACAATTTTATGTTTACATTACTATAATGTTGTCTTCCTGTACTAACCGTCTCACATTAAACCAAATTTTTATTTAATTTCGTCCAATAGCAATCTTTTTCGAAGTCTCGCTAATTTAGCTCTCCACTCTCTCCGTATTCCCGTCATGTTCCTTTGTCAAGTTTCCCGGTTTTAACTATCGAATGGGCATGGGGGAAATTTTTGCGTCGGCCTCGATTGTGTTTATGGCGGACTCACGCCGCCGATTTCCAGTCAAATGTACCTGACACGGTGATGATGACTGATTCCCTACTTCCTAACTGATTGATCATCTCCCAACTAAAAAATGAACAAGTAACACACATCAAAATGTATGGCCGCGGTAAAGGTTATTTTGGCGGGATCATATTTGAAACTCGACTTTCATTATTGTTATGTAGATTAGTGAAAATGGGGTTACACAGAAAGGCATGAGAGATATCCATTTCGATCAATTTTTGTTTCCTATTAGCCTTTAATATCCTCATTTTACATCGTGTAGCCATGTCATTGAGGATTGATATTGTCACGTGGAGATATATCTTCAAAAAATTCTTGGTTTTAATTTGTATCTCGGCTATCCCTAAGCGTTACAAGTTATTGATTCACTTAACTGATCTATATGTTATTCATAGCTTAAAATGTGATGGAAGTTTCTATTTTAATAACCTATTTTGATTCCAGAATTAGTATTCATTTAAGTAAACTGATCTGAAATAGCTAGCATATCATAATTACACAGGTGGCAATAAATAGTCATAGCGGCCATTCTCGAACTGAGAATTAATAAGATAATTGAACGTCATTCATCTTTTCATGCGATTTAATGATCATCAGGTAAAATTATATGAAGAAATGGCTGGTGAAAATGTGTGATGAAAATTAATTTACATTTACAATAAAAACGTGTGCATAATGTATCATTAGTTCTTGAAAATTAAAATACACCACTGAGCAAACTTCTTAATATGTAATGTAAACCGGAAACTTTATCATATTTTAATATGGTACTCTAAAATATATTTATTAGAACTGATACGATATTTTTGTTACCTGTAGTTCTCATAATTAAATTTAGCATTAATCTCTAATAATACTGGCAAAAATATATTTTCATCAGTTTGTTATTTTTTCTGAGTTGGTTCAACGCGGAACCATTGAGCTCGACACATGGCTGAAAATAATTCATGAATAAATAATTTGAAATATATACTTGCCTCAGGTATCTCCAATAGCCACAACAAGGTTAATAAACCGTATACTCACTTCGGCTACAAAGCAGCCATCTCTGTAATAATTCTCCGAAAAAGATTCTAAATTCTTTTAGAATCTATTTTCGGTGAAATACTACTGAAGACGACTGCCTTGTAGCCGAAATTCTCATATGGCTGTTAAACCTTGTTTTGGCTATTGGAGATACCCGAGGCAAGTACATTTTATAAATTGCTTGTTCTTGAATAAAGGTTGGGCTAGATTTTAAAATTTTCTGTAAAAGATCCATAGCAGTCACAAAAAATCTCAAATGAAAGATTTTAGCTGCTGCAAACAATACGAACTGCAATATTTACCCATCCCTCTCTAAATAACAAATTAACGTTCCAACGGAGGAATTTTACGGTGATTTGAATCCTTCCGGGAATTATTCCACGTGAAAACGGTCGGGTTTATTGCTCAGCCGCCCCTCGGCTGCAGGCAAAAAATTCCGGCGCTAATTCAATCCAATGTGTGCGTATGTTACTGCGCAAGAGTTTTGAAAAAACTCTTTCCCTCTCCATCTCCCTGGGCAACCAACCGTCTAAATCCCCGGCACATCTCTTTTGGCTTATATATTTCGGTAACCGTAGTCCATAAAACTCACTAAGGGAAATGGGGGAGGAGGAAAGCACGGGGATGAGCGTGGGCGGTAATGGGCACTGGAGAAAGGGGGCGGAAGACGCATAGAGTAGGGGGAGGGGGGGAAAGAGGCCGAGAATGAATCAAGGAGTATACGGGGCTGATCGAGATTAGGAAGTTTTCGAGAGGGTGGTGCAGGAAGGGGTTTGCGAGAGTGGGCAGCAAAAGGTTGGGGAGAGGAGCTATGTGGTGAGGGAGCACTTTTGTTGAGGATCGGAGGGAGGAGGAGAGTGAGGTCACACGTGGGATGGGGGCAAGGGGGAGAAAAAAGACGGACGGACCATTTTTAGCAGTGCATTCTGGGAAGAAGTGGGTTGGTTAGGCGGAGCGAAAAAGAGTAGTGGGAGGGAAGGGTTTGATGGAGATATTTTGCTGCTGCAGCAGAGGAGAAGAGCGGAATGTTTTTTTCTCTATCTTCGATTTTCTCTCTCTCTCTCTTTCTTACCTTCTCCTGATGGAAGGCTCTTTGTGGTTTAGGGCTTTTACTGGGAAACGTCATGTGAGCCTATGTGGCTGGGGAGAGGGAGAGAAGGACCCTTTGGCGTTTCACGGTTCGATCTTCTTATATCTTCTCTTTAACTCTCTCCTCTTTTTCTGTCTCTCTCTCTCTCTCAACACACACTTTAAGGAACGCCTTGAGTTTTCAGAAAATGAGCGAAAAGATGAGAATGTGAAGAAAGAAAGAATATTACTGGATTTTGCCGTGACAAGAACGAAGAAAATCGGATCGATTGATTGATGGGAGGGATTATATATCAATGGTAGTTTTTTGTGTCAATTTAAAAACTTATTTTATTTTTGTGGAAGGTGTATATTTTCAAAATAGTATACGCGAAATAAAAAATTCGTAGGAAAGATGTTGGTACTTGTTGCTAAAATCTGGAGAAAAACTTGCGGGTCCACTGAATCAATCAAATGTTGAACAAAATGTCACAAAGTTTAACTTATAGATATTTGTTTTTTCTAAAATCAAAACATTTTCTAGTAATCTAACTTCAAATGTATACATTCGCGAAATATTTTCTGTTTCCCGTAAACATGTTTTTATAAATCTTCAGCGCCAATGTCAACATCAGCCTCGGGTTGTACGTAGTGAATTTGCTTCCCAGTGATAGTATCACGGATTTTAATTCTGTCATTTTTCATGGTTGTACGTAATGAACTTTGTTATGGATTTGTTTTTAATGAGACAACATTTAACAAATTGTATATGCTGAATTTTGAAAATTTCCATCATTCAATACCAATGTGATATTGATAAGCACAACCAAATCAACGTTTCAGTAACAATGAAAACTATCAAAAATATAATAAGATGTAAAAGTATACTCCATAAACGGAATACACAGAGATTTAAAAGGCGTTCTTAATGGGAAATACGTATGAAACGGTATCGAAAGATTGGACGATTGTTTAATTTTTATTTCCGAAAATATAAGTCGTAATTTTAAGGTCTTGGAGACTATCTTGTATTAAATGTTGTTCTCTACCCATATAAAATTTTATACTATACTACAAAGATAATATAAGAGAATGGGAGAGAAATATATGAATTTCTAATAGTTGTTTGCTGAGAGAACCGTCTTTGCGATCGATATAAACAAAATATGCGGTGTTTTGCTTGGGATTTTCTCGATTTTTTATCTCCGAAGCCATAAGTCGGAATTCTATGGTCTCTGGAACTATCCTCTATCCGAGTAAAGTTTATAAACCATACCTCACAGATCATGTAAGAGCATGGGATAGAAAAACATGGATTTTAATTTTTGCTTGCAAGAGAACCGCCTTAGAGATCGATTTAAACAAAATATGCGATGTTTTGCGCGAAATTTTCTATCTCCGAAACTATAACCCGTAAGTATATGACCTCGCGGACTTTCTTGTAGTAAATGTTCATCTCTATCCGAAAAGAGTTTTTAATCTATACCTTACAGATCATATAAGAGCTAGGAAGAGAAAAGTTTGGTACTTCATTGTTGCCTGACGGATGCCATTTTACGAGATAAGAGTATAAGTTAATTAAAGTAATTATGTAAAGTGGAAGTTCTAACTGACGGATTCAGTTGAATATTACAAATGGGGCGATAAATTTTAATAACAATCTCTCATATCTAATTAAATTAAAATCCGTGCAGCGGTTTAGGAGATGAAAGTTACGACGGACGGACCAGATGTGCCGATAAGGAGTTCCGCTATTACCGCTTCGCTGGTAAATAATGCCTAAAAGGCGACAACTACCGCTTTAACTTTTCTCCAGTGTTAGGAATTGTTTCTTTATCTTGAAATAATCTTGTTTTTTACCTACGGTATCTGGGCTGTATTTGACGATTTATAGTTATTATATTTCTTTAATATTCACCCTCAATACCACTACGACTCTTGATATTACATATACGCATGGAAACTAAACATATCATGTATGTGGAAAAATGTCCATTTAATACTTTATTTAATACCCATATTTATATGTTTATTAATATAATTGAGGGAAAAATGAGCTAAATTAGAGTTGACGATAAAAATGGCCTGTATCACCAAAATAATCCAAGCTTAAAATAGTGTGAAATACTTTTGTATTATCATATGATTTAGCTAAAAAACTGGCGACTATGAGTTTTAGAAATGATATGATGGTAGAATACTCTCGCAATAATATGCTAAATTACTTTTTCAATTTTTGTATGTAGTTAAATAAATAATGTAGTGCGCAGGTTGGAAATTCATCAAGATGTGCATTTATTGCAGCTTATTGCTGCGAGGCGAAAACTTCAATCACATTGAGTTTATTGGAGCACACACGTACAAACAAAGTTTAGTATTACTCGTCCGTTATATTTAGCATCTCCGATGTCATATCAATTAAGTAAAGTTCATTTCCCAAATTAAAATACCGCAGTAGTAATTACGTAAAAGGATTTATATAGAAATGCAAAGGTTTTATCAATGGGATGATTCCAGATAATCTATTTTAAATATAATGTTATATAACGAAAAATTTGGATATGTATGGGTTAACTTGACGACAAACTACAAAAAAGGAAAATAAACCACCTCAATTTTCGATTGGTGCGTCAAACTCACTTCGAAGAAACTTAAGTCGCGTTCATACAACTCCCAGACGTGAGTTACGATCGGAACTGCTTTTGTGTCCGCCATATCCGCCTACGTTATACACCCACGAATTTTCCATTCACGACCTCGAGAAAATACACCAGGGGAAAAAATCTAGAGGGATGAAGAAATTGAATTTAGCGACTGCAATTTCCGATTTTTCAGTGCTAGCAATATCCTAAAAGAGATATCTGCAAAATCATCTCCCGCAGAAAATCAAGGTCGCCTTCAGTCATCCTCCCGTTGAGATTATGCACGCCTGTCACGCGCTTTAGTTACGGTATAGCGGGTAACAAGATATTAATTAGATCAACCACAATGGCGTGGAGTTGGATACTAGCGCGGGGAGAGAGAGAGAGATGGAAAGAGCCTTCCCGAAAACTTTCCCACGGTGCGTCATAAACTTAATATCCAGCGTCATGGGGGCGTACGGACTACCAACCGAAACGAGGGGTCCCTTTTCATCTTGCGCGTCTTTATCATCGACTTCACCTATTTCCATCCTTGCTGTGTCCCGTTTTTCATTCCGCGCGCCCTCCACCATCTTATTCATACTTATTTATACTAATCATACTAACTTTTCTTATGTCTCACGTTCTTCTCACTTATTCCTCCAAATGCTTCTACTTCTCTCATTCATTCCGATCCTTTCGCTCCTCCGACTCCTTATCGCCCTTTCAATATTCCCTTTTCTTATTTTAATACCACACCTTCCAATCCTTTCACTTCTCATTCTTTTAGTACTCACTTTTCTCCAAACCCCTCCCAATTCCTCCTACTCCTAGTAATGCATCCAATCCTCCAACTTACCGCACTTCTCCCAATATTTCCAATCCTCCTACTCTTCCCACTTCTTCCGATCTTCCACCTACTTCCAATTCTTCACCTCCTTCCAATTCTTCGCCTCCTTCTAATACTCTCAATTCTCCCATCTCCACTCCTTATTACAATCATCCGACTCTTTTCAAACCTCCCAACCTTCCAATCCCACTCCTTACAGTCCTCCCACTCCTAAAATCCCTCAAACTCTTTCCAATAATCTCAACCCTCCAATTTCCACTCCTTCCATTACCACTTCTCTCGTTCCTAGTCCTTACAATCCTCCCATTTGTTCCAATCCTCTCAACTCCACTCCTTTATATCCCACTTTTCACAATCCCTCCACTTTTTCCAATCCTCCAAATCCTTCCAATTCCCGCGATACCCCACTCCTCGAACTCCTCCCATACCTCATAATCCTTCAGCATTTCCCAGTCCTCTCATTCCTTCCACTCATACTTCCTCCATTTCCACTATTCTCTTCTCCCACTTCTCTCGCTTTCCCACTCATCCCACTCCAATACCTCCCCGTCATCCAACACTTCCCAGCCATCCCACTCCTACCAGTCATCCCGTTCCTTCCAGCTATTCTCCACGTCCACTTCTCACGTTTCCCTTCCCCGCCCCATTCCATCCACCTTCCCTCCCGCTCTCCCTTCTCCTCTTCTCCATCATCCTCCCCTCAGACTGAATAAACCCGCATACTTCCACAACTTCCGAAACCTAAGTTAATGCGTTCCTCAAATCCTTTAGCGAAAGGGAATCGAATTCCAGCAAGCATCGTTTTGCAAAGGTCACGGGGATTACTACTAAAAATAAAAAGGTGCGCGGAAAATAAAGTAAATTCCTCACGGCGAAAAATAAAACGCGAAAATAAAGGGAGCGGCGAAATACTCGTAACTTTCCGAAATAAAAGTTGAAATAAAAGGAAAGTCTTTTGGGGAATGTCCGCTTAGAAAAATCGAGGAAAGGAAAGGGAAGGAAGGCGACAGAAGACCTTGTTGGCCCAGTTTCACTTGAAATAGTGGACTGGTGTGGGGAGAAAGGGAGGAGAGAGAAACGGAGAAAGAGAGATATATAGAGAGAAAGGTGATAGCGAGAAATAAAGAAAGGGAAAAGAGATATAGTGAGGGAGAAAAATAGAGTGAGGGGGGAATTTGAGAGCTACTAATGTAAGAAGGGACGGAGAGACAGAAAAATGATAGAGAGAGAATGGAATAGAGAGTGTGAGAAAGAGAGGGAAAGAGATGAAGATGCAGATGGATAGATAATAGTCTTTATTCGGGCGAAATTTGACCATAAGGTCAATTCTTACATTTAACCCTTCGTCAATATCATGAGTTTTAAAAATAAAAGTATTATAATGAAGAGTATATAAAATATACAAAGCATAAAAAAGTTTGTGGAGACAGATTTAGGTTTGTGGGGGGAAAAGGATTGTTCCTCATAGTAAAACCCACGCAGGGAAACACCAACAGAGATCGGGGCGTGAAAAACCTGCAGAGAGAGGGAAAGAGAGAGAGCTGGGGGAAGTTTTGGAAGCGTGCTCAAAACGGATCGAGAATGGGGAGGGGGTTGGTAGGAGGATGGGGTTTTAGATTGGATGGCACACCTTAGAGGAATCCAAGGGTGAGTTGGGGGATGTTTATACATGTGTGTGTATCCAGAGAAGGGAAGGGGGAAGCGGGGGGAAACTTTTACGCCTTAGGTATACAGCGTCGTGTGGGTCAGATTCTGACCGTGGGCGACGGATAGAGGAAGCGGAGGAGAAAGCAAATAGGAGAGAGATAGGGAGAGAGAGAAAAGTGGCATGCTCTAGCGTGGGGGGTTGGTATGGAGGGCGATTCGGATTGAAGCGCACAAAACGTAAACGCCCATCACTCCCTCCCGGAGCAACTAAGGAGAACCGCCGCCGGTTATGTGGGTTGAGGTTGGACGAAATGTAAGTCAAGGGGCAAATGGGAATGGTTTACAGCGCCATCTTACTGGAACGCCCTTAGTCGTTAAAGAAAAGTGGGGAGAGAGAGGTGACGGTATTGAGAGAAAAGAGAGAAAGAAAGAGGAGCGATGGCGGAAGAGGACAAAATATAGTTAAGTGAGAGGATTCTTGAATGGGATTGGAAGAGTAATTTAAGCGAGAATACAGAAGTAGTAAGATCGAGAAGAAGAGTGAAAGAGGAGGGGCTAAAGGGTGCTGCAAGGAAGAGGGAAGTGATAGGAGTAGAGAAACAAATTGTGCTTGGCTTTAGTCATAGGAGAGGGATTTAGAAGAAAAGGTAAAGAGATAGAACAGGAATGGTCCGGCGTATAATGGAGGAATGGATGACACAGACAGAGAAGGAGAGAAGAGCGCGGATTAAGAAAGAGAGGGGCTGAGAGAAAAAAATTTTGAGGCGTCGCTACAGAAAGGGTGTAAGTAGATTAATCGACTGCAAATTTTTAATTCTCTTGGCATCACAGAAGAAATAGAAAACGATTAATACTGTAGATATGTAATGTCTCTCGCAATAAAATTAAATTAAAAACAAAAAAATCCATTCAAATGGTTATATGGGGATAAAAAATAGTTGAAATATTGAAGCGAATGTGTGGGGGAGACAAAAAGAATGAAAGGGGCCATAAGAGCAGTGGCGGAAAGTGGCGAACGAAGAGGAAGGTTTTCGGGGGAAGGGAATCACATGATCGCTAAGGGGCAAGGAAGAAGAAGAGAGCGCTTGGGAGAATGCCCTCCTACTCCCTCGTCCACCACCGCGCCTCGTCTCCCGCTGGTTTTCATGTGTTTTGTTGCCGCTTACTCGAGCAAACCTTTTATTTTTACGCTCATAGCGTCGCCAACCTTGCGAAAACAAATGATCACTATCGCAGAGATTTCGTCTAACTGCTTCCTCACACATTCACACAGTATCCTTGTATGTCTTTCTGTCAGCGATGGCCTTTGTGGTAGGTGGTGGATGAAGAAGCAATCTCAATGTTTTTAGTTCTTTATATCTGTGTTTTAATCTTTGACTGTAAATATGTAAATAATTTTAGTGTCAAAACAAATACAATTACACGGCAAAAGTATAAAATACAGAAACACCTCTCTGAAGACAGTTTTACTCGTAACGAATTCCTTTCATTGCTTTTCAAAAGTATTTCCGTGCGCTGGTAAGGAATGGTAAAATCTATGAGCTCGGATGAACACAGATAATGGAAGTGGAGAGAGTCTTTAGTGTAAAAAAATTATATTGATAACCTTAGTGTTATTGATGAATTTTTTCTAGAATACATTTTATTTGCCGAATACATCTAATATATAAAAATGAATGTCTGTATATATGTGTTTGTATGTCTCTTATACGTTTTTACACCGTTAAAGCTATGGAATTCAAAAGTTTCATGGGCCATCCTATGGACCAAAGGACGAACTTGGTCTAGGGGTGTAGACCGTGGGGTCTCTTATACCCCATGGAGTCAACAAAATACTAGTTACATAAGAATGCATGGGAAATGGTGTGGAGAAACCTAAAAATGCCATGCAGCCCTTCACTAATGTGGATATAAATATACCTAAATATTAACTTACGATCACGAGAAATAGCTTATTTTACGCACGAAAGACTGAATATTTTAATTTTATGTGTTATCGTATTATATGTTAAATTGCTAAAAATTATCCTTTAATCGTAAAATTTATTAACATTTTTTAGGCGGCAACAAAGCTAAATTTCTTAATTGTTGTCCTCTTCAAAGGGAGATAGCCACGTAAAGATAAATGCAAGGAAAATTCACGCCGTGGCGCGCCGTTGAAGAAGAAGAGCCAACGCCAAGATAAAGGGTACAAATGGATTAAATATAGTCTATGAATGCTTTTAAAATGAGTCAAATGATTTTTAAGGAATATTATAACATTGTTATCTTTTTTCATTAACATCGAAAGATTTATCGCAACATAAATCGATACATCTACTTAGATTTGTTCGGTAACCAGTTGTTGTTTATTGTTTACGTTTTGGCTAATGGTATTGATATAATTCACATAATTTTATTTCTGCTTTAAAGGCTTCGATGCATCTATCCATGTGGATATTAAGTAAGACGTTAATGCGTAAATATATTATTGGTAAAACTTTACAATACAATAGATAAAATATTAAATGTTAATGTAAACATCGCCTGCGTAATTAAGGAATGGAGAACGAAAATTCAGGGCTCATGGTGCACTCGGTGTAATTTCTATTTTAATGAAACTGCTCGATTATGCCAAATATTCTTGGAAAAGCAGTCTGCCTTGATTATATGATGGATTCACCATTGAGATACACCCACAAGCACAATCCTGACTAAAATTTTTCAATGGTTTCTCTAGGTGGTAGTTTAAATTCCGTGTGAACCTCGAACTGCGACCCGTCAAAAAGTGTATCTGGAAGTTCCATGAATTCATTCTGAGAATCCCACGAGAATATTAATATACGAAAAAGAAAACTTTTTATATCCTTCCATCATCCTCAAGCAAGTTTCAAATTAGTCACATTTAAAACTTCGTTTGTTCATCTTGAAACACAACGAAGTCAAATCCTCGGATGATCCGGTTATTGGGCCAATGGAAAAATACGGGGAATTAGAGATCGCGATATTTGATTCACAAATTCCGCATAAAGTATGTATGCATATGAATTTTGGAGATATAAGGCAAAAATCCTAATATATCATATTTCCTTAATACTTAAAGAGGGAATGCATTTTTGAATGCGATGAATTTTGGCAATTTAATTGCATAAAGTAGGAAAATTCCAGCTTTGCTCGTTGATCGGGAAAAGGAAGTTTCACAGTATTTTTTCGCACTTTTTGAAAATATCCTTTTTCGCTTTTACTAATCTTCCTTACGTTTGGATGATACAAAAAGGCAACATTTTGGAAAATTATTCTTTATCTAAAGAGTTTGCGTCACCGTTTACTCGCAGAGTGATTCTATCCAATATGTTTTTATATCCTGATCACGCCGATCAAATCAGAATTGATGGACAATATCTGCTCGTTTACAGTTAAATTTGAAACGTCTTTTAAAGTTCCGTTCTAGCGAAACACGCCATGATTTGATTTGAGAGATTCACGTAATTGTCAACTGCGTAATAGCAAAACGGCGGCGTGGTACTCGAGATTCGGCTTCGCATCGTTCATCCTAGATGCGCAATAACGTACGTCGCAGTTTTTTCCAATGAGTGAAATCGTGTGTTGCACAATTGTACCGAGGAGTCCTCTCAGACAGCTGAGCGCATCACGCTCAGAAAAAAGTACGTCAGTTTATGAGTCACAGAAACGAAGAGGGGCATTAAACGGTTTGCCGTCGTGTCGTAATTGACAAAGGTATTATTATTTTTCCCGACGAAACGAACAATGCCTTACTATTTAATACGCATTAATATAATAAAGGAAAAATATGTCAGGAGCAGTTGTTTGCCTCAGACACAGGATTTTTTCGTGAGGTTTCATGGAAAGTCTCGCAAAATGCGGCGCCAAAGGACGGAGAAATGCGGTTCCTGTGTCATCACAAAACATAACAAGCAATTCCGTTTCTTTGTCAATTCGAAAAATAAGGTTTCTTTATGTAAACAAGTATTTTATTCCGATGTCGCAAGCAATATGTGTGAGAGACGATTATTGAGGATTTATTTACTGTTTTTTTTGATAGCCGTCCTTGCATGAAGGTCTGTCGCCCGAGGTGGTCACGTGTTCCATAAGTCCGGCAAATCACGTTTCAACAGCCTTCGGACATTTCTCTCAGAGGCTTCCGCGTTAAAAAAAATCAAAAACAGGATGTGACTACGAGTAGCGCCACAGAGTGCCCGTGCCAGACAGCGACAGATGCGGTGGGAGCGTGTAGCCATGGATTTGAAATAACCAACGTAAAGAGAAGGTCGAGATAGTTGTGTTTGCTTTAAGCACGTTGTTCTATCTTTCCAATAATGTCTTAAAACGGTTAATTTTGTATTGCGAAGAAACACTTTAACTTTTGAAATTCAATGTTCGTATTGAACTATTTTTATTTTGGAAAGGTAACAGTTAAAAACAACTCTATTGAATTTCAAAGATATATTAGACAATTAATACTGACAATTTTTATCAAGGAGATGAACTTTAAAGTTTTTATGGCAACATTGAAAAATTTCGCCTCTTCCGTACGGGTCCTATGTTTATTCTTCAAGTATTACGTATCGAAATACTGGTATTGAAAGACGTGCTATTTATAAGTCAAAAACTTTCATCTCCTTTTCAGATATCGGACAATAATTACTGCACAAATGTTGAGATTAATTTCAACCCTTCGCTGTATTTAACGGATAATATTAACTGCAAAAATGATGACATTAATTTCAATCTTTGCGTGCATTTAAAAACATGGCAATGCATGAATTATGCTATAGATTGAAACTTGGTTCATTAGTGTTGATAAAAGCGTTGAAATTGAGTCCGACAATTTTATGGAACCGCGGCAAAATCTGTTTTATCAGTCATAACACTTATAATTACTCAAGATATTTTGCAGAGGATAAAATTAGTTTAATAGTTTCTAATGACAGGATGTAGTTTAGGTGAAACTGCGTAAAATATATATGAAAGATATTAAAAATGAGGTAAAAATTGCTTTAAAGCCATTATTAGCGTGATATGATATTCTATGCTCTTTTGTGTACCGAATATTTGACGCCAGTGAATTAAAATAAACATTTTAATTAAAAGAAAAAGTAATTTGACATTAACAGGGAACCAAAATCTTATATAAACTGACTTATTTACTCGCCAATACGATATATAGGGCAAATAACTCCCACTTCTTATAAATGAATAATTCAGTATTATTGAAAAGACTTAAAAATTTTGTTATAAATTTAAAAAACTATTGCGTATTATTTTCAAACGTCCCTCTGACTTATGAGGGGAGACTGAAAACTGATGTATTTTTTTTAATTCAGAGTTTTTTTATGTGGTGTGTTAGTGTTCGGAAGGCAAACAAGGCTTCAGTCACATCTTCATATTCGACATACATCTCTGACGCCGAATTACCTCAATATATCATTTTAATTTTTTCTCATTTCTTCTTTTTCTTTTATTTTTCCTTGATTTAATTGAAATATTATTTTCATCATCATCATACTGCTGTCCGAAGGCAGGTTTCAGCTGAATTACTGCCTCCATCTCTTTCTCTCCCCGGAGCCCTTTTATACCTCTATGAGTATTATATTCCTGCTTCAAACTCTCTAATATTCCTATTCTTTTTCTCCCTCTTCCTCTTCTTCCACTAATTTTTCCTTCTAAGATTGTCCTTTGTAAACACTGTCTTCTCAATATGTGTCCTATCCAATCTGCTTTTCTTTTGCTGATTGTTTTTCTGTTGGTTTGTATCGTGCGTAGGAAGGAAGTGCAGTCCAAATTTTTGTATTCAAGTGTTATATCTATACTTTTTCTTGAAACCAAATTCAATGTGTCTAATGGCAGTCGATTTTCTATAGCCGACTCTTTCTAATTTTAAGTTACAGAGATCAAGTTGCGGCATTATTTCCCTCTGGGATAAATTAAGCCCATTATTATTTTTTAGCCAGGTTATAGGGAAATTTTCATGAAAACTTCAACTATAATACTTTAATAAATCCCCAAATTTAACTATAAATGTTTTTTTCCTTATGTTTTATGGTCCTCATTGCTAATGGGAGCCGGCGGTGTTGGAAAGATTTTTTTAACCTCCTATGGCCTAGTTCCATCAATAGTCAGAACCATTTCAAAATAAATCACCCTTACAGATATCAAAAGTATTGTTATTGTTATGGTTTTATAAGATATAGGAAAAGAATAAGAAAATGTCACTTTGTTATATGTATCTCATGAAAAGGTAAGAATGCATGTCTCGTGCAAAATATTCAGAAATCGAGGAAAATCTTTAGTTGTCAAAGCGAAACTATTTCTTTCATTTATTAAACCATTAACGTTATATTTAGTCATTTTCGCCTTCTCTAAGAACTCATAACTCAATCACATTGAAAATTACTATTTTTACGCCCCCTCTGAAATACAATAAATGCTAATTCGGCCTTTTCAGAGCAATAATAGCATAAAAGCGGTATTGATGAATTAGATTGACATGCATGTCTCGCGTATTTTCTTGTGTTACTTCTCGCTCTATCTTACAGACAATCCTTGAGTTTGAAGTGGATAAAGATCTCTTGAGAACTACATGTGAGCTCTGAGGAAAAATGGTGCCGGAGCTGCATGACTGTAGCTTGTAACGGGCACGGGAAATCTTCTTAAGGATTTTTATCGGAAGGATTATTGGAGTCTTAGATGTTTGAAGAGATGGATATAGTAGAGCATGAAGGAGGGAAAAAGAGAGAGAGAGAGTGAGAGAGAGAGCATTGGAGCAGGAATGGGGGTGCGTGGGTCCACCCTTCGTCGGTGGCAGCTGACGCGAGGGCGCGTTTTAAAGGAAGTAGACATCGGTCTCACAGCTGCGGGAAGGGTTTAAGGCAGAATGTGCAGTAAAACAGACCCACGTGTTTTCGGGAAGGGAGAAGGGCCATAGCGTAGGTGGTGTATTCGGCATATAATCGCTGAAATACTCGGGAATGACGTTGTAAGTCTTGAATGGAATAAGCAATGTAATTTCTATAGAAATAGAGGAGTTGGCGTACCGAATTCTGAGCATTAAAATTTAATTTCTCTAGTTTTATAAGATCATATTGATCAATTGCGAATATTTTTAGATAAATATCCAACCAACGGATTCGCCCTTTTCAGTCAATTAGGCAGTTCACTATATAAACTTTGTAGTTATAATTGACAAAAATATTGGGAAGACCAGACGCGAGTTTTTGTAGCAAAAGGAGCGTCTTCAGTCAGGATTCGCCGATAGTAAATCATTAATTAAGAATGTACAGAAAATAAATTGGTATTAGTAACTCTCTGACAGATTATTATAAGAACATGTGCATCTGGATGCTAGATCCCCATAAATTGTAAGTTGTTTACTTATCAACAATTAATTCAACATAATGTGCGCAAAAGTAAAAATACTATTGAACTATTGGCACTGCTATTATGCAAGTGCGACCATTGCGCCTGTAACTTCGAGGAAACGATTCGAAATATACGGCAAAAGAAATTTTATAAAATCACTTTGCTGTAATTACGAAACGTGCATCTTTTTGATAGCGTTTGACGTATCGTAAGCATTGAATCTCAAGTTAAATGGATAGTTCTTTCCAGGACTTGAATAAATAATGCCGCGATTAATAATTTCAGAGCTTCATGAAACACGTAGATTTTGTCCAAATAATTTTTTTAAATATCCACCGGTGCAACCATTGGTGGTTGCAGGAAATTTTTTTTAAATGTTCGTTTTGGTCCAAGGAAAATAAGCATGTTTGAAAGAAATCGGTTTATTGAAATAAATACGGGCTTACGATCTTAGAAATATGAAGGAATAATAACTGCGTAAAATCTACATTATAGCTTATTATATCACTGCTTAATATCACTGTCTTTTTCTAATTTGTTATTACCCTCCAATTGCAAATTATTCAATAGAAGGATCATATTTTTTCAGGTAACATTTCTTCATTATATTATGTTTTATTAATGAACATATATGGTTCATAACTAATTACATTTAATAACTACTAATTACATGTACATTTAATGTTAGCGCTTTGAATTTCCCCTTTGACGAGCTTTTCTACAGGAAAAGTGAATATCTTAAGATTAATTTCAAGTTTTTCTCAGCATATAGAAAATAGTTTAAATCGACCACCATAAAATTATAACCTACTCATTTATTTGAAGAAAATATCAAGTATACGTGACAAAACCTCACCTAAGAGAGATTTTTCAAACATGAGATAAATTTATCCAATGTAACATATTCCAGGTAATTAGGCAAATACTGTAAAGAGTTAATGTTTATTTTAATGCATTTATACTCACACTTAAAGAGGAAAAAGTGTTATGGAGTAATTAAATTTATAGCGAGAACGTCTTTTAACCATGAAATTCTTTTTAACGCGAGTTGAAAGCATAATTCAATTGCAGTTTGGCATATCAAATTTGATAGATTTATGCGTTGAATTGGAGAATGCAAACCAGTGAGTGTAAAGCGATACATCTACATCTACATATTACCCTGCAAGTCACCTTGACGGTGGATGGCAGGGGGTGCCGCGCACCAAGTTCCTAACTAATTATTATTCACAGTTATTTATTGTGGTCACGTATTGTCCTAGGGAAAAAGGACTCCTTATACCTCTCCGTCCTACTATCTATTTCGCGAATCTTGTCGTCATTATCCCTCCGTCCGATATACGTTGGTTGTCGAATAATATCCTTCATTTCATTTACGAATATCTCCGACCTATATTTATCTAGAAGTTTAAGTCTCGCCTGTAATCTACGATCTTTCAACGATGGCCAACTCAACTCATCAATGAGTAACGTAACGCTCTGTTTTTTATCGTAATTCTTTTTCACGAATCTAGCTGCTCGCCGCTGTATTTTTTCTAAATCCTTTATGAGTCCCCTCTGATATGGATCCCAAACCGCTGCTGCGTATTCCATTTGAGGTCTAACCAACGATAAATAACAGGATTCTCTCACCTTTTCCGTGCTTTTCCTGACTATCCTACGCACAAAAGCCAACTTCTTATTTGCCACACCTATCACTCGTCTTATGTGGGTGTCCCAAGACAGGTCACGATTCAAGGTTACCCCGAGGTATTTCACGGATTCCGAAACAGGAATGATCTCACCATCTATCGAGTAGGTAAACACGGACGATGGGCTTCTAGATTTCCAAAAGTTTAGAACGTTACTCTTTTTCTGATTGATTTCTAGCTGCCATTCCTGTCAATACATTTATAATTAAGGAAATGTTCTCTTGCAATGGTCGGTGCTCATTAGTGCACGAACGTTTATCGAAAATATTTACTTACCGCTTCTCGCGGAAAGTGCATAGGTATTCCAGTTCAATACACCGAAACGTAAAATATTCCATATCGACCGAATGCTGAATTTGTTGTACGATTGGATGAATATATAGGGTCAAAGATCTCTCGACGATGAGGAAATTGCCTTGCACAGTCATACGGGTTTAGACGTCCAATCTTCAACGATGCTGGTCAAAGAATATAATTTTTACCACTTATAATAAATTGTTGGAAAAGCTTTTATGCATAAATAACCTATTATTTTTTGGAATTTCATCTTCCGGTTAACGAATTATGAGTGGTTTCTAAATACATTGCATACGACATCTAAAATTCAGGCATACGTATATCATCATAGGTGGTCTGTTCGTAGACTGGTCCGTGATTATTCTTTGTTAGACCTGGTTCACCACATACTCCTATTATTCGCAGTCTTCTTCATGTCTTAATAGCTTTCAAGTTTTCTATCAGCTGAAACCTTTCTCTTTTTCCTTCCAGTTTTCCCTTTAACACGTCTTTAATCATGCTCTCTCTCCTCAGGTTATGTCCTAGCCAGTTCGCCTTCCTCTTTCTTATAGTATGAATAATCAGTCGCTTCTCTTCTATTCTTCTTAGTACTCATCGTTTTTCGTCCTATCTCTCCATTTTGTCTCTAGCATTCTTCTCCATGCCCACGTTTCAAGGCTTTCCAAGTATTTCATATAATTTTTCCTTAGCGTCCATGTATCTGTCCCATACAAAGCTATATATTATACAATGAGCGTTAGTAATTTGACAACATAAAATTCAGTAATTCAACATGGTTCTCGGCACTACTCTCTTCCATAAACCCTCCTACATATTGTGATATATCTGTTTTGCGTATATGTCGCACAGTACCTAAGCTATTCTCTTTTCCCTTCCTCTTTTGCCTTCAGATTTTCCTTCAATCATATCTATAGATACGCATACATGTACATCTCAATTTGGCCATGAAAATCAATTATTTATCGATTTTAAAATATTGTTTTGAAGCTTTTCTTTCTTATTTAGGGTCTCAGAAACATTAGAAAAAGACAAATATTGACAAATTGAGGAGGACTCAGAAACTTAATTATTCATGTATTATTCATGTATTTATCACATCTAATTTTTCACAAAGCTCATGTTCTATAGAAATAATAGACAAAGATGAAAGCCTCTCCTGTGTAAATAATCTTTTATGATTTTTAATTTTGAAAATGTTTTTCTCCAGATGCAACGGTCACAATAAGGGTGAGCAATATTTGTAGTGACACTGAGATGTTGGGAAATACTGAAGAGCATGTACTCCAAAACCTCAGTTATATTCATATTAGGGGCCAAAAATGTTTGCAATATTTCCTATTCATTCAACAAATCCATCGCGCCTATATCAAATTCATCCTTCGTTATATCACTCAGTTTGATCTCTAAGTCTATGCATAATTTCATTTTATTTTCTTTGTTTAATTTATTAATATTATGGATATCATATAAAAAGTTTTGTTATGATCTTCCAGCTGGGCAAATCTTTCTCTAACAGATGGAATTGCGGTATCTAAAATTTCTTAAATGAAATGTCTTTTAAAATATTGCTTTGAATCGGGTTCTCTTTCATCAGGTGATTTATAGTTAAAATCTCTCTTCTTCACTCGCTGCCTAAGGACTACCACTTCTGGAAATTTCGATTCAATGTCAATATTTTCTGCAATTTCCCTTGCTGTTATCAAAATTTCTTCAAAATCTTCATCGGATCTGAACTTAATTAAATATTAAAGTAGACCTATTAACATATCAATGCATTGGAGAATATTTTAACTTAGATGTTGCATGGCTTTACTCACTACGTTAACTCTTGATAAAATGTTGTATCAAATAACTATGAAACAAATAAATTAGTATGATTGAATTTACATGCCAAGTGATTGTGCCATGTATTTTGTTTTTGGGTCACGATTTTGATTTGAAGGAAGTTCAAATAAGATATCGCTTTATCTTAATGGTTTAATAGCTTCAATCCTACTTCCTAATCTATTGTCTGACAGCGGTTTCAGTGTAAAATTTACATGATTTTTCATAACCTGCCATCGGTTCGTTGAAGAAGAGAAAAAGTTATACAAATCTTGAATTATACCAAAGAAATTAATTGATTCATTTGTGACTTTAGCAGCATCATTCGCAACAAGGTTTAGAGTATGAGCTGAGCTATGGGATTAACATCTAATATTTTTTTCTCCCTTTCGTGTAAGCCCCATTATCATAACCTTGTCCCCTCATGTACTGTATGTCTAGATTCATTTCGTTTAAAAATTTCATCAAAAAATCACTTAAACCACAACCTGTTGTATCAAAAATAGGGCAGAATCCTAAGAAGTGCACTCTTATTTCAACTTTTTTTATTTCCATATTCAACAGGACAAAGCGAAATATTATACTTATTTGTTCTGTATGACTCTTGTCTGGAGTACAATCTAATATTATTGAGTAATATTTACAATGTTTCAATAGTAGTAGAGCGGTCGTAGTGAACGGACGTGCCTGCTAGACGCTCCGCAAAGGGAAAGTTCCCAAAGTGCTCCCCCGTGTTTTCACCATCGCCCGCCCGCGACCACCGGCCACGACGCCCGCCCCACCCGGGACCATGAAGCGCCCTCCCCCGGTCTGGAAATTTCTTTTACTTATTCTTCTTGCTGGTGATGTGCATCCCAACCCCGGTCCTGGTAACAGTGTCTATGTCAGGAGCATTAAAAACAAGCTCTCGTCCGCCACCATAAACCTTGTGGAATTGTCCAATTTCAGAGTAATAGCGCTGACGGAAACGTGGCTTAGTGACAGTGTCGGCGATAACGAATTAGCCCTTAGGCCAACTCACGCCATTTTCCGCCGCGATCGCAGTTCTAGGGGAGACGGAGTGCTATTGGCAATTCATTCCGCCCTCCAATCCAAACGCAGAAGTGACTTAGAGACGGATTGTGAAATTCTTTGGACCGAAGTTGTCATTTCCACTAACTCGCCCCGGAATAATTCTGCGGTATTTAACAACAAACTATTTATCGGATGTTTTTATCGCCCGCCCGACAGTAACATTTCGGTGTTGGAGAGCTGTTTTCAATCGGTGATTCGTGTGCGGTCACTCTGTCCCAATGTTATTCTCCTCGGGGACTTTAATCTGTCTATTGGTTGGAACTCACATACTGACGGTTCTACCAAAAGTGTTCATGATGAATTCTTCCTGGACCATTTCATTAACGGTCTGGGTTTTTTTCAATGCAACTCCCACCCCACTTGAAACTTGGCAACGTTGGATCTTATCATTTCCTCAGTCCCCGTGCAGGCCATGATCCCCGGCAGAAACATTTTCGCCTCCGACCACCAGTCATTAGAACTTCTCCTACCCCCACCCTACCGATCCCCACCGCCGTTGTCCTCACCCCCTGTCCGAACCATTAGAGCTTGGAACAAAGCTGACTGGCAGGTCATCGACCGTGCACTCTCCCTCTTTCCATGGGACCTCCTGGAGCGTTGGACTACGCAGGATAGCATCTCCCTTTTCTACGACATTCTCCACGGTGCCATTGGTGACCTCGTTCCCTCCCGCAAGATTTCCAAGAGACGACCCCTATGGATGTCCGAGGCGACCGCTGCAACCCTCCGTAACAAAGAAGCCGCTTGGAAACTAAGTAAGACCCACCCAAACCCCCGCACACGCTCGGAGTTTGCAAAAGTTCGCAGCCGCTCGAGAACGCTCCTCAGACGTGACTATGCCAAATATGTGAAAACAATCACCGAAGAACTCAAAGACAATTCCAAGAGATTTTGGACTCTCGTAAATGGCAGAAGAAAGTGTTCTCGTATCCCCCTTACTGTGAGCTCCGATTCCAAGTCATTCACGAACCACGAAAGGCCCACCGCTTTCAACGACCAGTTGTTCACTTCGAACTTTTCCACACCCTCTCTCTCATCCCCCTTACCACCCGTTGAGTCCATTTGCACTCACTCCCTCTCAACCATTTTCACCACCCGCAGTGAGGTCCTAAGCCTTCTTTCCTCCTTACCTTCAAATAAGGCCACAGGATCGGACGCCATCGGTTCCCTATTCCTCAAACGCACGGCCAACACTCTTCATCTCCCTATCACAAAAATATTTAACACATGCTTCTCCGATGGGTCTTACCCGACGGAGTGGAAAACAGCAAATGTCACCCCTATTCTAAAGTTCGGTTCTAAAAATTGCATTGATAATTACCGCCCCATATCTATTCTTCCTGTTCTTTCCATCCTCTTTGAACGCATTATTCACAGCCGCCTCCTGTCGTTTATCCTCCCTTACATTTCCCCCTATCAACATGGTTTCCTTCCCGGGAGCTCATGCCTCACCAACCTTTCCGTCATTCACTATCATATTACCAATGCTTTCGAACAATCTTCCCAACTCGACGTTTGTTACGTCGATTTTTCCAAAGCTTTTGACACCGTGGATCACATTCTATTAATTCACAAACTTACCAATCGTTACAATATCCATGGACCCCTTCTTAGTCTTCTCACCAGTTTTCTATCCAACAGTTTTCAACGTGTTACAATCGACGGCGTTACTTCCCCTTCCCTTCCAGTTCCTTCCGGTATTCCACAAGGAAGTGTTCTTGGTCCCCTTCTTTTCTCTTTATATATTGATGATATTGTTGATTCCGTTCTTCCCCATTCCTGCAACATACTGTTATACGCCGACGATTGCAAGATATTTAAGCAAATAGACAACTCCAATGACAGTCACTTGCTTCAGCTTGCCCTCCATTCAATCTCTAATTGGAGCTCTGCATGGAAACTTAAAGCTAATCCCACCAAATCTAAATTTATACAGTTCACCCTTCGAATCAAACCCATCCCTTCAGTTTATTTATACTCCGCCCAACCCATACCCGAAGTTTCCTCACACAGTGACCTTGGAGTGCTCTTCGATTCCAAGCTCACCTTCACCTCACATATAAGAAAAATGTCATCCAAAGCCATGTCCCTTGTTGGCCTGTTGTACAGATTCACCGAAATCAACAACCTTCAGACATTAAAATCAGTTTTTTCCGGTTGTGTCCTACCACTACTTGAATATTGCTCTCCTATATGGTCCACGGCATCTCCCACCAACCTTAAACTCCTAAATCCCCCTCTAAATTTCTTCCTAGCAATCATGCGCCATCGAGTCCCCACTTACCGTAACTTGTCTCGCGAGGAATTGCTTTCAGTGATGGGTATTTCCTCCCTGCAATTGCGTCGGAAAACATCAGACCTAAAATTTCTCCATGGAATAATGAATGGTAAATACCGACCAAATGAACTTCTTACCTACTTCTCTCTTCACGTCCCCCCTCGTCCCACCCGCAATCCCAACCTCTTACACTTACCCAAATGCCGACTCTCCATCACCAAAAGATCTCTCTTCTATCGATTGTCCCCAAACATTTAATTCCCTCGTTCGTTTGTTCCCTGTTATTGATATGTTTTCCCCCATCTCATCCTTCTCTGCACTAGTTGCCCGGTCACCCCCATAATTCTTATTGTCTAAACGCTTTTGAATATGTTTCTGTTTTTGAATTTTCCTGTTTGGAACAATTTAATATCTGTTCCACGATTGTTAATTTAATTTATTTTATTTGTTATTTTATGTTGTTATATTACGGATCCATTGTAAAAGGCCAAAATTAGGCTGTTTATGGACCTTTTTTCATTAAATAAATAAATAAATTAAATAAATGAATTATTCTCTCTCAGATTTGTTGACATAATTGAAATGATTTCGTTCTGAATTTTATTGCCAAGGTAATGTGGCATAACTTCATTACTTTCTGTATTCGACCGATATGTTCTGCTATAACAGCATCAAATTTAATTATCATTTCCTCCAGTTTTAAAAAGTTACCCTTGTTCGATTCATATAATGTACTGTAAGTTTCCCGTAAAGCAAGATTCTGTCAAGATAAAATTGTATGGCGCAAGCAATCCTTTCGATAACTGCGTGCCACCTTTCTTTTCGCGATCATTAATACGTTCATTATCATGGTCAATACTGGTATGATTTTTTAAATCTCTGAAAAACTGAATCCAATTCCTGTATGATTTCATATCTTGGCCACTTTTTTCATGTCTACTTAAAATTTGTGATAGATGTTGCCAGTCATTACAGCCAATGAAGTTAGATAAATTTGAATTGACTCCAAATATTTTAAACCAAAAACAATAAACAGCTTTTCTATACATAGAATAAATTAGCCAATTTCTTGCTACCTTTTCACCATTGTCTAAAATTCTATAATACTAAGCATTTGAAAAACTTCTCCCATTCGTACATTTCCAAAAAAACTAGAAATTAAAACTTGTGCAGGACCATTTTAAATTAGTGCTTTCCGGTATTTGTCTTGTATGAATTCCGGCCAAAAACCTGGATCTTCTGAAAGATTACAAAGAAAACCTCCTGAATCAACATTATGATGAATTTCATATTCAAGCGTAAATATGACTATCATTAGTATTTTCTTCAGTTATTTCGTGCCGAGTGTGGTTATAATTTGTCTCAACCTTTTCATGCTCTACGTTTTCCTCTAAAACTGCACTTAAAGATGACGAGGAGTTGATTTTAGTTTGAAAAAATTTGGTGATTGAAGATGAATTGCTCTGTATTTCCTTAAGCCTTGCTATCCTCTTTTTCTTATACTCAGCTACAGATAATCGTTTTCTTTTAACAGCTGACATCTAAAACAAGGATTAATTGTTAATAATAGCTAAAAATAAATTAAATTCTTACAAAATTAAAGACCTACAATAAATAGAAAAATGAAATTATATATATATATATATATATATATATATATATATATATATATATATATATATAACTCGTAGAATTCTGCATCAATAATGACCTTGTAGTGACTAATACATGGTTCAAAAACCATAAACGAAGGTTATACACATGGAAAAGCCCAGGAGATAGAATAAGATGCCAAATAGATTACATCCTTGTAAAACAAAGATTTAGGAACAGCATAAAGAACACCAAGGCATTGCAAGGAGCAGACATTGATTCAGATCACAGCCTTCTAATACTTGACGTGAGTACAAAGCTCAAACAAATAAGAAAAACGAGAAGAGAAAGACAGACCTGGGACCTACAAAAACTGAAAGAAAGGCAGGATGTAGTCAGCATGAAGTTGGAAGATAACCTAAGAAAGTTGGAAAACAAACCGAAGACCGTCGATATAGAATGGGATGAAATTAAAACCAGTATCAAGGATACCTTGGATAAAGAGATTGGAAAACAAGAGAAGAAAATCAGAAAACCATGGATCACGAAGGAAATGCTGGAGAAAATGGATGAGAGACGAAAATGGAAAAACGTAAACAGTGAAGAAGGTAGAGCCAACTATAGGCGTATAAACAATGAGTTGAGAAGGGTAACAGATAAAGCTAGAGAAAATTGGCTAAAAGGAAAATGTGATGAAATAGAACAAATGGAGAAATTAGGACGGTACGATATGATGTACGCTAGGGCACTGGAATTAGAAGATAAGAAGTCTAATGGAATTTGTGGTAAAGGAATTATGAATACGGATGGGAAGATAGTCTCAGAAACAAAGGATGTAGCACAAGTATGGGAAGAATACATTAAGGAATTATACAGCAAAGAGGCAGGAGCGGCAAAAATAGAACTGGAAAATGAGGAAAACATTGAAGAAGACAACTTAGGACCAAGTATTATGGAGAGCGAAGTAGAAAAAGCGATAGTGGAACTTAAGAAGGGGAAAGCCACGGGCAGCGATGGAATACCGGCTGAGATACTTAAAGTCATAGGATCAGAAGGACTAAAAGCGATCACGAAATTAATTAATAAGATTTACGACACGGGAGAGTGGCGTCAGGATTTCCTAGAAGTAACAATGATCCCTCTAAAGAAGAAGCCAAAGGCAATGCAGTGTAAAGATTACAGAACTATAAGCCTTCTGTCACACACATCGAAGATCATCACGAGGATTCTTAATAAAAGGCTGGAGAAAAAGGCAGAAGAAATAATAGGGGAAGATCAATTCGGTTTCAGAAAAGGACGAGGAACTAGAGATGCTATAGGAGTAGTTAGAATCATATCAGAAAGGGCAATAGAATACAGTCAAGATATCTGCGCATGCTTCGTAGACTGGCAGAAGGCCTTTGATAGAGTAAATTGGGTAAAGTTGATGAAGATATTAAAGGATATAGGTGTAGACTGGAAAGACAGGAGACTGATTAGGAATCTATATGAGAATCAAGTTGTAAAGGTCAGGTTTGAGAATGTGGACACCTGCGGAATAAATATCGGTAGAGGAGTAAGACAAGGATGCTGCCTATCGCAAACCCTATTCAATATATATGGAGAAAGTCTAATGCAAGAAGCTTTAGAAGGCACAGGGGATTTCAAAATTGGAGGAAGGATTATAAGAACAGTAAAATACGCAGATGATCAAGTACTTCTAGCAAGAAAGGAAGAGGAGCTACAAAAAATGATAAATAGACTAGTGATAACAGGTAGAAAATATGGTATGGAAATAAATACAGAAAAATCCAAGGTCATTCGAATATCGGGTAAAGAAGAGAATCTGAACATAACTATTGGGGGAAAGCCATTAGAACAAGTTTCAGAATATAAATACCTTGGAAGTATCATAACACGAGAGGCTAAATGTACGGATGAGATCAAAACTAGAATAGGAAAAGCAAAAGCGGCTTTCAGGAGAAAGAAACAACTACTTACAGGGAATATAAGGGAAGATATCCGCAAGAAGTTGATAAAATGCTACGTATGGAGTATAGCATTGTATGGGGCAGAAACATGGACGCTAAGGAAAAATGACATCAAATACTTGGAAAGCTTTGAAATGTGGACTTGGAGGAGAATGCTGAAGATAAAATGGACAGATAGGATGAAAAACGATGAAGTGCTACGAAGAATAGGAGAGAAGCGAATGATTATACAGACTATCAGAAAGAGGAAGGCTAACTGGGTTGGACATTACCTGAGGAGAGAGAGTATGATTAAAGACGTGTTAGAAGGAAAACTAGATGGGAAAAGGGAAAGAGGTAGGAAAAGGTTTCAGCTGATAGACGATCTGAAAGGGAAAGAGAGTTATCAAGATATAAAGAGGACAGCGGAAAATAGGAGTATATGGAGAACCAGGTTTAACCATGAATAATCACGGACCTGTCTACGGACAGACTACCTATGATGATGATGATATATATATTAAATGAAAGTTGTTTCTCCAATGGAAAATTTATACTTATAATTGAGCTGACGGCATGAAATTATGGGATAAATACGCTATCCTTTCAACAATAGCAGAATAGAGAATATCCTCAAACTATTATATTACATGCCATTCTTGTAATCTAAATATTCCTTCGAAAACAATGTACACGCCTGCTAGTGAGTTTATGATTGACAAAAAAATTTTCTTAAGGAAGATGGAAACAATTTGATTTCCTTTCCAAACGAACGACAAAAATAAACACAAAGTTAAACTTCTTGAAGTTTCAGAAATATTATTTGGGTGAATCTACTATGAGTACTTACATCTTGCATTGATGCCACCATAATTAAATTACTGCACAAAATCGGAAATACAGCACATTTTACACGAATCACTATCACTGTCGATGAATTTCTCGACGCAAGAAGGCACTGACTCAAAGGACACTGCTGAAAACATCCACCTTCAACCAAAAGCAAAGAGAGAAGGGACCTCCTTCGAAACTTCTCCGAAGAAAGCACAGAGAAAGTGATCCTTATTTTAAGAGAAATGAAAGCGGAAATGCAGACGGGGGCAGTATGCGGCATAAGAGTTCAAACCCGTCTTAAGGGGGGGATGGGTGGGCAGTCACCCAGGGCCCCGCGCCTTACCCAAGGGGACTTTCGGTAATGTTTTATGACAAATTCATTAACACCTTTTGCTTGACCAACGCATTCTTTGCCTCGTTCCTTTCCTTTGCTCCGCCACGTGCAGTATCAAACCCTCATAAAATGCACCGAGGACGTGGATAGGGTAAGCTTTCCTTGTCTCAAAAGGTGACGCCTTGTACCCTGTCTTCTTCAGTTCCTCTTTGTTTCCCAAGGGACATTTTTATCCACGCTAAGTTCCATTCATTGGTTCCGGCAGTTAGAGAGACATGGTAAGGCAAAGTGCTGCCAGTTATTTTTTTACCTAATGAATCTGTCGGACTCTTCGCTCAATTAGCAGGAAATTATGTAGATTGCTGGAAAACTAGTGCGGAAAAAATAACGTTTTGGATTTATTTGGCAAGTTTTTAAGTACTCAAAATTCTAAGAAATTGTTGCATTTTACACGAATGGCTAAAAATCTATAGCAATAAGTCGGATTATCCCGAAAATGTCCCTCCTGAATCCTTTTGAAATGGTGAACGGAAGACACCCCGCATTGAGCAAGTAAAGGGCTGCTACGGGTTTCTCTCTCCTGTTGAAACAAAACCTTTCTGGGTCCTCCACAACGTCCAGATGGAGAGAGCATAAATTACCGCGCAAAGTCGCAAAGAACTGACTTTCGGGGAACTGTTTTTTGAAGAATCTGCCATTGCCTAAAACTAGTGTCGCATTTTGGAATTTGAAAAAAAGCACAACGCTCACTCCTCTTCAGATAGAAATGTAGAAGTAATTGAACACGTAAGTTTTCTCGAAGTCGCGGACATTACAGGAAAAGGACTTAGCCAAACTGTACTAAAGGAACTAGGTGATATGGGAATTTCATTTAAACATTACAGAGGACAAGGATATGACAACGGAGCAAATATGAAAGTAGACACTCATTGTCGCCCCGAAGAAACTTCCGCGCCATAGAGGCTGCCGCCCGTGTGCAATGCACACATTGCACCCATGGTAGACACGGCCATGTATTCAACCATCGAAGTAAGTGTGGTCGAGAGTAGCTGGTTTATCTGTACTAACAGATTCTATGGCAATTCGTCGCGTGTCAAATTCGTCGCAAGACAAATTGGTCGCAAGGAGAATTCGTCGCATGGCAAATTCGTCGCATGGCAAATTCGTCGCATGATATATTCGTCGCAATACAAATTCGTCGCTTGGCAATTTCATCGAAAGACAAATTCGTCGTAAATCCAGGAATATTATCTGATCAGAATAATAATAAAAGGCTTATTCCTCTAGTCACTTTGTGTATGGCGCTTTATATACGTGTTTTAACAATCTTCTCATTTTTTTAGAAGAATGAGATTTGGCAGGAATGCAGCGCTTGCCCGCGCTTTCATATAATAATCAATATCCTAAAAACTACTAAAGTTATTGGCAGGCCACCATCTTAAAATATAAATATAAACTATTATAAACTTTAATTTGCTGCAACTATCCCTCTAAACCAATTCGAAAAATAGTTTCTCGCAGGTCAACTTTTTTATGCCTCGACTAAAAATGTTAGAGAAATGTTACGATTAATATTTTTTTTAAAGGTAGTTCATTATGTTTATTTATTTTTGCGTTACTTTGTAGTTATTTAGAATCATTATAGAAGTCACGTAAAAGAATTTGTCCCTTGTTAATCAATAGAAGCCAAAATATGACGATGTATGTATAAGGAAGGAAGATATACGCAGAATATAGAAAATAGACATTAGTTCTTTTTTATTTTTAAGGTATTTGTCGATTTTTCAGAATGTTTATAAATGCATAATCACATTTAGCATAAAATGTACTATAAGATAGCTTTATATTTTGAATCTGTCGTACATAAAATGTTTTTTACTCGCATTCTCATGAAGCGAACTGAGACTTAATTGCGAGTGTTATTACAGAGTGCGAGTTGAGATTTGGCAGTAATCTTTAGTCACGCATTAAAAGTCAATCACGAAAAAATCCAGAAAAAGTCCCTGGTTCGAATCCAGGAGCGTTCCTTTTCTGATTGATTATCTAGGGAAGAGCTGAAACTTAGCGTATCCTGATCAGATAAAATACGAATATTTCATCGACTAAATTTTCCGAAATTTTTATTAGGATAATTGTTGTGAATAATCTGCACGGGAGTTCTATAATTTATTTGTAAATTATGAAGCATCACCAACCCTTCCCATACACTAAATATCATGTATCGCCGGATTAATGAAGAAAAGGATATACTATTTCCTCAACGATTCCTGAATTTGTGACGAAATTGCCATGCGAAGAATTTACCTTGCGACGAATTTGCCACACAACGAATTTGCCACGCGACGAATTTGCCACGCGACGAATTGACGTGCAACGATTTTCCCGCGACGAATTGCCACGCGACGAATTGCCCGCGACGAAATGGCGGTACACCGTCCTAACCATAGTGGTTTCCTACTGCATGCATATAAAATTCTTCAGGCATTAATTGTGCGCAGCAATGACGTAATAATTGTAACCGAAGACCGGATAACTACTTATTTCTCGACCGGAACATATCGTAAGCTCAAAATTACATCTAACTTCTTACTCTCACAGAGATTTTTGTTTAAATACTGAAACAATTCCGCAGTTTTCTCAGTCGTATATCACTAACAGGGCAGAAATATTTGTAATACGCACGAGCCTAAAACTCTGGATATCCCTGTTTTTTATTGAAAGTTGTTCCCATTTAAATGCTGTTTGTGTTAAACATTCCCTACGGTTCATTTTCTAGTAACTTCTCCCTTTCAAGTCATCTACCAACAGAAAACTTTTTCTCAATTTTTTCCTTTTCCCTTAATGTGATTTATTTAGTCACATATTTAATGAAAAGAAGAGAAACACTTAGTAAAATAATTGTTTGTGTTTCTCTCCTTTTCATTTATTATAGAGTTCCACAAGGTAAAGCCATCATCCGTCGATTTAATCATTGAGCTTTTTTATCAGAATAGGCCAGATCCAGTTTACCTTCCTCTATCTTATCACCACAATCATTTCCCCCCCTATTTTTCTTGATATTCCCTATTCCCTCCCGCCATTTAATTTTTAGCATAACGTATATACAGACTCTCTTCGGGTATCGCAATACTCAACTTCCGCAAATACCTGCGAGTTGCGGAAATTTATGTAAGCAGGCTAGCAGACTACTTTACATGGCGGAGTACACTTGGGTGCGCATCGCGGTCGCCTTCCTTGCATAGCTTCAGTATGTTCTGCAGTGTCTTCATCTCTTGCTGTTTTTATTGTACGTAGCTCGTGTTTTTCGCAGAATACGTGATTTTTGCCCCTTCAGTCATGGATGATAAGAGTAAAAGTGATTCTAAAGGTGCTAGTGCTACGAAGAAGAGACGTACGACTACGCTTAAGGAAAAACTTGGCATTATGAAGCGATATTAAAGCGGTCAATCACAGTATATAATATGACAAATGTAGATACTTATGGTAATTTCTGACAAACGTAAAATTCGACTCACGTAAGGATTTGCGAAACTGAACCATTACCTAAGTCGGGGACTGTAAATATAATAGAGGGTCGCGCGGAAGAATCGCGTTCTTCTTTAGGAGCCGCTGTGCTATTGATAAGATGAGTAGAGATCTGAAAATATTATAATTAAATAAGAGCATATTCAATTCAATCAAAAAAATAATATTTTAATAATATATGTGCAAACAGAGTTACAAATGTTAAGACTTTAGACTTAAAACAGTGACGTTGAGAAATAAAATTTTAGCATGACGGCCATCATTAAAACTTATCGGGGATATGAACAACATTCTCATAAATCACTTTTTTCATAACTTATTTCCATTGAGGAATAACAGCTTGAATGTGATATGGTGGTAATTTTTCGACGTTGTTCTACGATACTGAGTATTTTAGATATGTTGCTCTTTATGCCTAGCCGGTGCATACTTCTCTTCTATACCTGATATTGATTCATATTTAAAAAAGCAATTATACAGTAGTAATCATGAGTAAATTTTTTGTGTATAAGAAGCCGATTTGATAGCAAGTTATTCTGCCGATTGCTTACACAATAAAAAATATGTTCGATCAGCTTCATATATATATATCTTATGTATATGTATCTTATGAATATTTTAGTGTGTGTATGTATGTATGTATGTTCTTTATACGTTTTTACACCGTTGAAGCTATCGGATTCAAAAGTTTCTTGGGCCATCCTATGGACCAAAGGAAGAACTTGGTCTAGGTTTGCAGACCGTGGTGTCTCTTATATTCCATGGGGTCAAGAAAATTCTATTTCCATAAGAATGCATGGGAAATGCTGTGGAGAAACCTAAAAATGCCATGCAGCCCTTCACTGATGTGGATAAAAATATACATAAATATTAACTTACGATCACGAAAAATGGCTTATTTTACGAAAGACTGAATATTTTAATTCTGTTCATGTTTTGTCGCATTACATGCTAAATCGCTCGCAAGGTTTCTTTAAACACAAAATTTATCGGCTTAGATGATTATTTTCCAGGCGGCAACAGAGCTAAATTTCTTAATTGTTGTCCTCTTCAAAGGGAGATAGCCACGTAAAGATTAATGCAAGGAAAGTTCACACCGTGGCGTGCCGTAGAAGAAGAATAGCCAACGTCAAGATAAAGGGCACAAATGGATTAAATATAGTCTATGAATACTTTTAAAATGAGTCAAATAATTTTTAAGGAGTATTAGAACATTTTAATCTTTTACCATTGACATTGAAATATATATCGCAAGATAAATCGATATATCTAATTACATTTATTCAATAACCAAGATGTTGTTTATTTTTTACGTTTTGGCTAATTGTATTGACATAATCCATATAATTTTATTGCTGCTTTAAAGGCTTCGGTGCATCTATCCATCTGGATGTTAAGTAAGACGTTAATGCGTAAATACATTAATGGTAAAACTTTACAATACAATACAAAATAAAAATCGTTTGCTACTTAAAAGAAAACTTTCCCGATCGAAGCCGGGCGTTTCAGCTAGTGTATATATATATATATATATATATATATATATATATATATATATATATATATATACTAGTCATCCGTGACTAGCACTCATACCACGCACTTTCATTCACTCTTTCTAATTCCTTAATCTCCTTCCGCGTTTCGTCTAATTGCTTTATCTCTCGTTCCCTCTTCATCCGAGTTGGACGACTTTTTTCAACTCATGCCTCTCCTTCCCTTCCGTCAAATTCCCCAACCGTTCTTAACTCCCACGCATCGCTCTCTTCCTCTTTTTCTCTCACTACGAAAACACCCTCCCAAAGTTAATTAAGAAGGCTAACTATCTCGAGACTCAACCGTCTCCAAATTTATATTGCGAACTTATCTCCTTCGCCTTCTTTGGTACCCTCTCTCGCGTTTCCTCCTTGTCCTGCGAGAAAAAACTGAAGAGTGTCTTTCAAGTAAGTTGCCGCGTTTGCTTCTTTATTCATCCACCCTAGATAGAGAGAGGGGAGAAGAGAGATACAAAGTGAGGGAGAGAGAGAGAGAAGAAGAGAGAGCGGAAGGATGAGGAAGAGAATGATGGTGACTAGAGGCGTGGAGCGAGAGAGGGAAATAAATAATGATTATCTTTTCGTAAAAAAATCGAGAGGATTCATTTCGGATGCTGGCTGGAGGGTTTTCTCCTTTTTAATTCGAAAGATGGCGCCGGTGGATACGCGGATCGTTGTGTCAAGGCCTTCCTCCTTATCTCTAACTCTCTCCTCTTTTGATTTCGGCGAGGCAATGCCATCTCATATTCCGGGCTAATTACTCCCCGGAGACATACTCGTTTAGGATCTTATCTTAAAAAAATCACGCAAAAACTCCCACGAAGCATCATTATTCCCTCGCGTCGAATTTGGCAGTGAATGGTGGAGAGAGGAGAAAGAATTGGGTTTCGGTTGGGAGAGAAATAAAGCGGGGAAATGTATCCCGAGGGAAAAACGACCAAATTTGTTTCCTCTTTTGCGTTTGATATATCTCATTCGCTGAACGTGAGGTTTCGTCTCCCTCGGTAGTTGAGTGGTAGGATATCCTCCGGGCAAGTAGGAGATCTGGGTTCGATTCCCAGTCAGTGGAAGGTTTTTTCTGCTCCATTCTCACGCTTTCCAAAAAAGTACATTCGTAGCTTTCAATTATTTTTACTACTTAATTCGGCGATAATTTTAAGGTATCTTCCAGTAACAATAAAAATTATGTTCGTATCGTTTGATAAGAGGGCATTAATAATATTTAAAAATTTGGATGCGTTTCTTGTGCTGTGACAAGATTATTAAGTCCTTGACGCACTTTTAGAGAATGGGTATGCTTTTTATTTGCAAACAGAAAATCTTACGTAAACTCGTTAGAAATTTATTTTTGCATTTCTATCGACTTAAACTGATTCGAAATGTTACTAAATAGTCGTTTAGTTTGCAACATAAATTAAATTAATCGCACAATTTAATAAATCAGCGCTGCCTTACTCGGTCAATATATCCAAACACTTCTTTGGCTGCCGGATCAACCACCTTTGCTTTCTTATGATTAGCCTTTAATTAGCTTTCTGTCATTCCACCTCATTTTGCGGTTCACCATGTAAATTCACAGTATTAAATGATTAAATAGTGTAAATTTATAAAGTAACACGCTACCAGTCATGTGTCAGTCTTCGGAAGGACAATTTGGTTTTGAAATTTTACTTTGAATATGATCTTATTTTAAACTCTTTCATAGCAGTGCATTGAGAAATATTAGCTCTTAATTATTATTTTCACCTTATGATAATTAATTAAAAACGCTATTACTTCGGCTATAAAACTCTTGTTTAGACAAAACTCGCATTTAAAAATTTAGGGTAATTCATCAAGCGTTTTTATACTAATAATGCTTGCATGGAAAGAGAAATATTAGGGTCAAAATTCAATAAAATGCATCTGAAGGTGGAAATTATGTAGATGAGATACAATTGATATTCTCTACTGTTTCATGGATACATAAGTTACGTTGATCATCTAATGAAATCGAGATTAGGACTGTCTTCAATACATTCTTCAATTTTTAACGTTTTTAAATACAGCTATCACGCCGTTTGCTTATTTCCTAACGTTAAACAATAAAACAAATCTTTAAAAAATTAATGAAGTTTAATCAAAAATTTGTTTATTGTTTAATTTCGGATTTTAACTTGTGGAATTTTATAATCCAATCACAACGATGATGACACGCAGTAAACTTTTGCTCGCTTTTAATAGCGCTTTTCGTTGACCTTATCCAACATTCCACCCGATGATCTTATCACCTGACATGTCTTGTCACTTTCACCCTGTGGTCTTTGTAAAATTTCGGCGGCATGGGTCTAACCCGTCAACCGCACGTTGCTAAAGTTAGAACTAATCCGCATTTACCACAGACCAGACGGTTTTCATCCACGTAAGCTACTTGGGTAGGTAACTTTGTTCCTTGAATAATTTCATCCTAAAGGTTCCGGGTGAGAGAAACCCATCGTACGCAAGCTGTGAAATGACATAAGATTAAAGCTTAAGGAGTTGTTGTGAATCGATCTTTCTATGATTATTTTTTTAACCCGGAGGAAATTAAATAGAATGACATATTCCATATGTATGTATATATGTATATATATATATATATATATATATATATATATATATATATATATATATATATATATATATCTCGCAGTAATTTTTGTTTGGCAGAGATGCCATTTTCCTGTACTGCCTATGTTTGCAATTACAATCAACTAGGATCAGGATCAAATCCTCAATCATGTTGGTATCTGAAAAATCGTTTCTATACATGGCTAACTTAATTTTATATCTTCCCGTGCCAGCCATCCAAGACGAATTCGCTTTATTGTTGCTACGGCTCCAGATATGCCTCATCACCTGGCGAGAGTATGATGCTCTTTAGTAAGCCAATTGCCTCGTCACTCGCTGTGAATAGGATAATCTTAAACGTTTACTGATTCAGCGCGGATTTTGCTATTTTCTTTTAAAAAATTAATTTCCGAGTTCGTAACTCAATTTTAATAAATATAAAAATTAAATGTAATACAGGCCTACGATGATTTCCATGCTTTTCGTTTGGCTAGTATGAATGATAAAATGGCACAAAGTATTAAATGGCCTATCATTTTGCTAAATTATGATTCTGTAGCTCTGATGGAAGCGCCGAAGGGTTTGCATGATATATTCTATATTATATTCTCTTATATTCTCCGATATCGTATATATGTAAGAAGCAGCTATTTATAATATTCAAGGAAAATAGTGAGTATATAAGGCGACAGATAGTGGTTGAAAGTGGGACACTTACTTAGTAGCGTGGACGTCCACGGCGATAAATGAAGCAGGATTAGCTTGCACGAGCATAAATTGTTTGAAATAAGAACAAAAACTCGAATCTTTAAGGTTAACACATTATTTGATTTTATGTACCTGCATTTTATGTTACGATAACAATGTACTTTCAAGTTAAAAATGATACAAATAATTTACCTAATTTTAAAATAATCGTAAATCAGACATCAAAATTTCAAAAGTTTCGTGATTCTACCTTCAGTTTCTTTTAAAAGACACTCTTTCTACCCCAACGTACAAGACGAAAGAGTATACTTTTCATATTTATAAATTTATCTCTCAAAATTTTCATTCTTTCTAATTAAGTTTGTGGCAAATGTCATAAGGAAACTCCCTAGAGAAAACTTTTCTTTCCCGGAGACAAGATTTGTTGACATAATTACGCTAGTCTTCTCCTTTCCTTTCTCACCAAGTTACGAAATTAGGACCAATTATATTAAAAATTTTTATTTTGATATTTTTCAAATCTTATTTTAGTGTCTGTGAGAACACGGTTTACTTTTACACAAATTATGATAGAATACTTATGACCTTATCATCCACTTAAACAATAAAAGACCATAAATCGATTCTGGTATTTTTCGACTTCGTAACCAGTAATATACGATAGTTCTCGGCCGAGCGTGAGGGACAAACAAAGCTTAATATTTAAATAAGTAACTTTCATTGAAGCTACTAACGAATGATTTGGTGTAATGGTTATTGCGTTTGGCAGTGGAGCTGAGGTTATGTAGTTCGGTTCCCAAAATTGAAAGATTTTTTCTTGCCTAAATTTTGAAAATGGATGAAAGCAAACATCTATAATAATATAGCTACTTGTGCCTCACTCATTTACTGACACAAAACTCTTAGGTACTTCTAGAACGGATAGAAATTGAAATTTGGTATTTTGGTAGGTCGTGTGACAAAACCAACAAAAAAATCTTAAATCACAAAAAGGTTTATATTTAAGGGGTCTTTTTAACCCCAATGTTCCATTTCAATACCCTATAAGAAAAGCATGGGATTAAGTGCAAGGCTTTCTAAAAATGCATTTTAGATTACTATAAATTCAGATACGAGTTCAAGAAAAGAACAGATGTTAATCTAAAAGAGTTAATAATTTTTGAAAGCAGAATTGAAATGCCTAACGAATTATCGTAAATATCTGTTATTTATTGGAAAAAAGTGTGAATTTTATCCTCTTTTTAACAATGAAAATCTTTATATATTACAAGTAGTTGGTGCTCTCAGAGAGAGTTTTCTCTCTCTGTAGCTGATGAAGGAATAATTCCGAAAGCTTCTACGTTTGTGATGTTTCTGTGTTTTAGTGTTCTTTTACGTGTGTCGCTTCGACATCCCCGGAGCCTAGCCAACCTGAAGTCGTCCGATTGGTGAGTGTTCACTGGGTTTCCTCATCCCAACACCTTGTTGCCACACATATATCCATTTTACCTTTCCTTTTCCGTAAGCTGTTTTATATATATATATATATATATATATATATATATATATATATATATATATATATATATATATATTAGGGTGGTTCTTTTATGTTTTTGAAAACTGGAGGGGGCACGTTTTGAATCTGTTCCATTATGAAAAAAATAATTTTGGTAAAATTAGGTTAGTTTTAAATAATATTTAGGGGTCGCTACCAAGATCTGAAAAATCGAAATATATCATAATGCTAAACATAGGTGCATTCATTTTTAAATTAGTTTAAATTTTAAACTTATTTGAATTGAATTGTGAATTGTAGATACTTAGTATTGAAAATTTTGATGCAGCACCCATTGGTCAATTTTACGCAATACTGCAATAGATATAACCTTTCAGATGTACCTCTCAGAAATTCTGCGTAAGTCTACTTGCAGGAGCACTCTTTGTGTTATGTAATAGTCCATATCAGGTCTTTTGGAACAATCTAGAACTGTCTAGAACGTTATAGAACCTTCATAAACAATCGTAAATCGTTCCTCAGTTCGTGTAAGTCGCATTCAGCAAAGGGAAGCAACAGCTAAACAAATAATCTCTCAATTTAATCCAACAGCTCCGCTAGTTGTGCATTGGGATGGCAAGCTGCTGCCAGATCTTACTGGAAAGGAAGTAGTTGATCGTCTTCCTATTTTAGTCACAGGTGACGGAGTAGAACAACTGCTCGGTGTTCCAAAAATTGCGGCTGGAACTGGATTGGAAATGGGCAAGGCTGTTGTTGAAACTTTGGAACTATGGAATCTAGCAGAGAAAGTGAAAGGAATGTGGTTTGACACTACTGCGTCAAATACTGGAAGAAAAAATGGAGCATGTCTTTGGATTGAACAGATATTAGACAAGAACCTTCTCTACATTCCCTGCAGGCACCACGTATTGGAGCTGATACTGGAAGCTGTCTTCTCTGTAATCGTAAGTCCATCAGCGAGCCCAGAAATACTAATCTTCAAGCGATTTCAAGCTCATTGGGTGTCACTGGATTAGTCCGAATACAGAACTGCACTTGATGATGAGTTTACTGCCAGTGCTGTTGCCGATATTAAAGACGAAATAATCACTTTTGCTGCAGACCAACTGAACCAGCAGCAACCTCGCGATGATTACAGAGAACTCCTGGAAATCTCTATCACCTTTCTTGGAAGTGAACCTTCTCGTGGAATTAGATTTCTTGCTCCTGGTGCAATGCATAAGGCTTGTTGGATTGCCAAAGCCATTTATGCTATCAAACTGTGGATGTTCAAAGGACAGTGTTCCATTGAAGACAAAAGAGGAAGCTGGGATAAGGGGCATAACAATTTTTGTTGTGAGATTCTATTTGAAGGCGTGGTTTCAAGCTGCACTTCCAGCTGCTGCGCCTTTATATGACCTGATGCTGTTGAAGAACCTCCAACAGTAGAAGACTACAAACTCAATAGTTGCCAACGCTGCTCTGAAGAAGCTTGCTCGTCATCTGTGGTACCTCAGCGAAGAGCTGGTTGCCCTTGCTTTCTTTGATAAAAAAGTATCAATAGATACAAAAGCCAAATTGATTCAAGCTCTCCAAAATGATGGTAATGAGGACCACTCAAAGAGAGTGACTGTCGATCTGGATAGCATCTTGAAGAAAAATTTGGACTATTTTGTGTTAGTCAACACTTTAAAGTTTTTCGACATACTTTGTCTTGACTCGAAATTCACAGAATTGGATCCCGAACTCTGGGCATCTGATGGGAACTACATTGCCACAGAAAAGTGCATCAGGTCCATAAATTGCATTAACGATACGACAGAACGCGGAGTTGCCCTGATCGAGGAATACAATCGATTGTACACCCAGGGTGAACAGCAAAAGCAATTTCTTCTGCAGGTTGTCAGCGATCATCGGAGGAGATATCCAGACTTTGCGAAGGGAACACTTGCCACAAACAATTAATATACCACTGTGTCAGTATTGCTATGTTCATCATGTGACAATGTAGCATGGAAATTACCAACTATAAATTTTATATGCTTTTTACTGTATTGCATTTTGTTTAAAATAAAGAAAACTTAATGTTTCAAACTTTGGTAGCAACCTCTAAATTTCATCTAAAATTTACCAAATTTTGGGAATATTATTTTTTTAAATATTGGAACAAGATAGGCTGGTGCCCCTATTCAAAATAAAACGTATGTTTTCCCCCCAATTATAAGGACCACCCTAATATATATATATATATATATATATATATATATATATATATATATATATATATATATATATATATATACACATACATACATACATACAAACATACATACATACATACATACATACATACATATATACGAGTAGTCGGTGCTTGCATACAAAAACGCTTAAAAAATCGTCATACTCCAAGGTCTAAACTCGTAAATAAACCAACGTGATCTCCAGGGCAACAGTACTTCAGCCATCTGGAGCCTATATGTATTAGATAATAAATTCCTTAAGTTATAGCATAATATTTATAATTTTCCTCGAAATTGTGGCAACTATCTGTAATTTCCAAATTCTCTGGCAATCGGCTCGTGTCCAAGTTTTCGTATTTCAAGTTTAGTGACTCAGATCACACTGCATGAGCAATAAGAATAATCATCATTAAGACAATACACTAAAATTATGGAACTATTAGAATATTTTTTGTTAAGATTAGGGCAACATCATCCGCCTTTAGCATGTGTTCGGATAAAAAATACCGCAAATGTCGCCATTATATTTAACGGTTGAAAAAAGTTAAAATTTCTCGAAAAACTACGAAACACAACATTAAAATGCTTATCCCGTTTTACCGTCACCGCTATGAGAGTTGCTTCTCCTATTGTGATCTCTTATAGCCTAGGAGAAAAACACACCTATTCGCTCCTTCCTACAACCGATAACCCAAATTTAATCTTCATGTTTGTGCTCTCAGTAGTACGTGAGAATTGCAATTATCTATGTTACCCTCAATCGCAGTGCGTGATGCAATTAGTGTTTTGGATAGAGTAAAATCTTATATATTATCGGAAGATAACATTATCGAAAATTAGAGTTATATGCTTATATGATTATGGGAATTAACTTGATGTAAATTCGATTAAAGAAAAATGAAAAAATATATTTCCGTAACTCGAATTTTCTATAACTTTAATAATTTTTGTTTTATTTTGAGATTCGAGTAATAAAAGTTCCACTGCATATATACACATATTTAAAAATATATTTTCATAACTTTAATTTTCAATTACTCGAATAATTATTACTTTTCCTTGAGATTCGAGTTATGGAAGTTAAACTGTAATTCGTTATGACCGCATTCATTTCCATTCAAAGCATTAAATCACCACAATCGTACCTTTAATATCAGATCCCTTTAAAAGCATTGAGGTCGTTGCCATAGTATTTACAATTTTCACTGTTGAAAAGAAAATATTCACACTTTTTTCCGATTAAAAGCAGATATTTACGTTAATTCGGTATGTATTTGAATTCTACCTTCAAAAATTAAGGACTCCTTTTTTCACATTCTCTTTGCAAATTAGCATCGCAATTTTAAATAATTTAAAAATGCATTTTTAGAAAGCCTTGCAGTAAATCCCATACTTATCTTATGTGGTATAAAAATGGGCCATTGGGGTTAAAAAGACCCCTTACATATAAACTTTTTTGTTATTTTAGATTTTGCTCGTCGGTTGTGCTACTCGACCTACCTACATGCTAATTTTCAGATTAGCGCTTCTAGAAGTACCTAAGAGTTTTGTGTCAGTGAGTGAGTGAGTGAGTGAATGAGTGAGTGAATGAGTGAGTAAGTGAGTGAGTGAGGCACAAGTAGCTATATCATTATAAATCTATAAATATAGTAGGCAAGTTCATATAAAAGTTATTAAAAAACAAACAAAAAGCAAACTATATTATTAACAGTTGTGTGTTAACTCGTGTTTCCTCCACGCCATAGAAACGGCGCTACAGTCGAACGTCTCTGATTGGCTTGCAATCAGACAATGAAAGCACTTCCAAGCGTGACACATTGCAGGCACAGAGAAAGGATTTTATTATGTTAGATTTTTTAGGTGCATCGCCAAATTCAATTATATAACTATCCCAAAGAGGCTTCAACGTCTACAGATATACCTGTTTTAAACTTACTAAGCAACATGATCAAATTCTTAAATATCTATTTAAATTATTTTATTCCGAGTTTTATCAGTTTCCCATGACTAAACTTAATTTCTTCCGGTTATTCCTCAAAACTTATTGCGCATAGAAAATTCATTGAATCACTCCGCGATTTACTTTCTCGGTCTTTTCTATGTATTCAAGTAGTTTTTGGCAAAGGATTATATTTTGTACTAATCTATATATATATATACCCAGACTTTTTTCCGGGTTTACAGTTTTGAATTTTTCAAGCTCATTTCACTCGCTAATATTTTCATTCAAACTCAATGTACTTTCAAGATAAGTGACCAATATTTCTCCTTAATTGTATGAACAAATTTAATATAGATTCAAATTTGATGCATTGCTAAGATTATTTTAAATAAGTTGTGTAATTTTACAAACTATTAACACAGACCTCTAATCAGGGTATGATTTGTATGGAACCCCCTGCACAATAAAATCAAAATTCTGGCCCAGAGGTGCATATCCTCGTGGTATTTTTAGTATGTGTACTATGTTTTAAGTCTCTGAGTTCTTCCAGTTAATGGTTCCCATTTTTCTAAATATTCTGTACTGGTAGAATAAAAATTTGAAATGATTTCATAAAACTCAGATTCATTTATCTTTTCAGATTCCACCAGCGACTTAAGTTGAATTCTTACATCTGTTGTAATAAAACTTTCTTCATTCCTAGCAATAAGGACTTCTGTAAGAGATTTAACATCCAAGGCTACTTCAGTTGCCGACACATCAGTTTTTTCTATAGATTCTACTGCTTTCTGAAATGTTGAAATTTGATCTCTCGCAAATGATAACCATCATTTTTGGCAGGAATCTTCAAATAGGTTTTTCAAAATCATTGGATACTTTTGTTGTGAAAGAAAGTAAGAACGTAACCCATTATACATTTCTAATATTCTGTCTATCGCAGGTCCTAAGGGTAAAAAACTTGTGTTTCCATGCTCTTAGAATAATCTTCTCCTGCAAATTTACAAAAGTCTTTGAGCTCCTGAACTCTAACTGCATATATGTGAAAGTACTTGTAAACTTTAACCGCAAAGCATTCAACATCAAATGGCAAACACTCAATAGCACATTGACGGCAGTTGTGTATGATATGTGCACCGCAACCAATTCCAATAACATTCCTTGCAAGTCCTTTTTCAAGTTTACGCTATATATTATTTTGACTATTTCTGTTACAACCGCCAAAATTGGTGTTTGCATTATCGACACAAAATCCTACAATCTTGTTTTGCAAATAATACTTATTTACAACGTCAATTAGCAGGTTGCATTGTCAATCGGATGTTTCACCAGGCAAAGAAGCAAACTTTAAGATTTTAGTTTGAACACCATTATCTGATAAGAAATACCAAACAAAAACCGGAAAAAGTTTGTTCTCTTTTTTGTTTGGAGCATCTAAAATAATAGTTACACTACTGCATTTAATCAAATCAACGGAAACTTGCTCTAATACATAAGGTGACAAAACATTGCAAATAATTGCTTCCGATTTGGTAGGGGCAGATGAATACTTAAGTTGGTAAATCTTTTTAATCAAACTAGACAATCAGTTATTTATGCGAAAACTCTGACCGTGACGCACTGTATGAAATGCAAAAAGCGCTTCACAGGCTGCAATTTTTTCACGTCGAATCCTCTGATGAAAAAATGAGCTTGTACTTCTACAAGCCCCTGCTACATTTTCAGCATCTTTATGTCTTCGGCTTCGCAGGTGTTGATTTATGTCACTCTTACCCCCATGAGCAACAAAAAAGTGAACACCGCAGATTCCACAGTACACCTTAGAATTGTCATTTACAAAAATACTGTCCTGTTTAATAAATTTAAACTCCTTTTGCAGGTCCTCGTTAAATGAACAAATTCTCTTCGCCATTTTTTTGTTATTATGGGTTACTAAAAAATATACACAAAAATTATTTAAAAAGCTTGTAAATCTCAGTAGACTTATAAGAAATGTAATTTACGAAATGAAAGTAAATAAGATTTGCTTAATATCGAGCAAGATGAAAAATGATCACTAAGACAATAATGTAATCAAACTAAGCAATTCTATTCAAAAAGTAATTTTTCATAGTAATTAAATTTTCTGGTTCTCATTTGTTACGTGTATGTACATTCTTATAAAAAGTAAGATGTGCTAATAATTCCAATGAAATATCGTAAGTATAAATTGCCTCTAAATAAGCGAATTAGTAGTCTTAGCTTTCACAGGAATTTCTTTTGGTTTTATCCCACTATCACAATGTATGCAACTAGCTCTGCTTGCTTCACTTCATCTAGCACTGAACTTCGAAGATAATACGGTCGGGGAAAAGCTAAGAAGAATGTTACAGCCGAATCAAAGCCTTACACAGACATTCTTTCTTTAAGCGAATTAGAACGAACCATTAATTCTGTGTAAATGTTGATGCGTCGCCTTGATTTGTTTGAATACCTCGATTAACCCCGCAACAAAGATGCAACTAGCGATTCAGCTTAAACATTGAAAGATCCGGAGCTCACGGAAACGGACAGACAAATAAATCTGTGTACCTGTTCTATAGTGACAACTTAGCCTTATTCTCACTTTCCTAAACAGAGAAATATTCTCAGTTAAAATCTAATATTATCCATATTTTGAGAAAATTGGGAAGTCTGAATTTTAATCTCTAAAAGCTTTGAAACGGGACAAAATGACTTTTTTGCCGGAAACGACGGGACGGTCTGGAAACGGCCCGAAAACGGGACTGTCCCGGAGAAAACGGGACGTATGATCAGCCTTTACATAAGGAGCATTTTTTAACGTGATGGGCTTAAAACCTTTCCAGTTTCATTCTGGCAGTGATTTTTTTAAAATTATTCAAAATAAATAATTAATTAATTAATTAATAATAATAATTATGGAGAAAGGACAAAATTCTTTAAATTACAAAGTTTTGGGATTGTTTTAATCTATTATTTTTACATGTGGGAAAAACGGAAATCGCTGCGGGGTGAAATATTTAGAACAAGAAGAATATTTGTAATGATGAAATGTCTGTCTGAAAAATGAATGTTTTTTCAAGGTGATATGAAATGCTTGCAGTATGCAAGCACCAACTACTAGTGTGTGTGTGTATATATATATATATATATATATATATATATATATATATATACATACATCATTCATAAACGCATGCATGCATACGTTCATACATACATACACGTACGCACGCACACACACGCACGCGCACACACAGACACACACACACACACAAATATTATACACATATTTGTTTACGTCTGCATGCTGATATATTTAAGTGGAAAAATAAGGAAATATGTCGCACGTCGGAGTTCTCAGTCCACCGTGTGTTGACATAAATCTCTTTTGCAACCTTCCCTAAAGCCAAAACATTCTCACCACTATTTTGTTCCTGTTTTTAAAAACAGGAACGCCAAAGACTTCCGCCAAAATATTGAGCCATGGCAGATATATATATATTCTACGCCGCCAATGCCGTTGATTGTTCCAATGCGAAGCCGCTTGGATGATTCAGATCGTTGAACTCTCTCTCTGTCTCTCTCTCTGTCTGTCTCTCTCTCTCTCTCCCGCACGACTAATTGTGTGGCTGACTGTTCCCTTTCCTCAGCCAGCGCTGCCGCGGCCATATCGTTCCTGGAACTGGAAAAAGTGAAACCGGATGTTGCTGAGGAGTGGGGGATATATCAGTGTGTTTCAATGCTGCCCTCATCAAAGCAAAGCCTTTGTATTCACCAAACGTTCTTAAAAAACCTTTTATACTTGCCCCTCATGTCATTATTCCTCCAATGATTTTGATAATAAGAAATAAGAAACTTTTGAAGTTTTTTTTTGGGAAAATTTGTAATATGTAATGACGGTGTACATATTTGAGTTTTTTGTACTTATTTTAATCAACAGATGTGATTTTTTTAAATCAGCGATAAATTGAAAAATGCTTTGAATCCGGAGAACAGCATTTCCGAGTAATATGTAAAGACAGTATTCCTCTTTAGCTAAACTCAAGACACGAAAATGATGGAAGGGATAACAAAAAATGTCAATTCTCATTCATATTTTATTCGATGGACCAGAGAGACGTTATATTTAAAGTGATCGCAAAAATCCAAAATAAAAGGCAAATAATAGAGGAAGCAGAAAGAATAGGACTAATGAATATTCATAACACGCTTACTTTCTCCGTTGAGAGTACGTGTATCGAAATATTCTCTCGATTCATATATCACTATGTAATTTCCTTCTCTTCTTCGGTATCTCTCACTTTCTCTATTGGCATCTATCCATCTCACTCTTTTTATATCTATCCATCTATATATCTCCCTCTTTACCTCTAGAAAAGCAATGTCTTTTATCTATCCGGATAAAAATAACGAGGGAGTGTGTTGGAATTTAGTGGAATTTTTACTGCTCGAAAACGGCGAGATTTCTTAATCGGATAGGTAAGGCCCGTCTGAAAATTCTGCTCCCTCCGTGATTGGATTCTCTTCTCATCCGCCGTCCTCACCTCCCCTTCCATTTCCCCACCTTACCTCTCTTTTCCCCACCTCTCCTCTCTTTTCCCCATATCCCCTCCCTTCCATTTTCCCACCTCCCCTCTCTTTTCCCCATCTCACCTCCCCTTTCCCAATCTTCCCTCCCTTTTCCCCATCTCCCCTCCCTTTTCCCTATAACTCCTTCATTTTCCCCATCTCCCCTCCCATTTCCCCTCCTTTTTCCCACCTCCCCTCTAATTTCCCCACCTCCCCTCCCTTTTCTCCATCTTCCCTCCCTTTCCCCCCCTCCCCTACGATTTTCTCACCTCCCCTTCTATTTCCCAACCTCCCCTCTCTTTTCCCCATCTCCCCTCCCTTTTCCCCATCTTCCCTTCCGTTTCCCCAACTCCCCTCTCAATTCCCCACCTTTCCTCCCATTTCCTCACTTCCCCTCCCATTTCCCCACCAATCATCCTACATCATCCAACCCCCTCCCCTCCTCTCCTCCTCCCTCGTTCATGCGCGGATGCGGTATTATTATCTCATCCAGTTATTATTTTTCAACATCGACTTTTTTTTCGCTTGGCGTGAAATCGATTTAATCCGCTTCAAAATGTTTGCGCGTTTTTTTCCATGACTCGAGTTCGCAGCTTCAACATTTCCACAGTGTATTTTTAGTTAGTTGCAACTTTCGTTGTGAGTTTTGCGAAACATTTGTTTCTCTCCTTCTCTCATGTAATGTTGTAAAATACGAATATAAGGAATAATTTTGAAACCATAAATGGCCAATTACGACTCAAAGAAAAACATTGAAAATAAATTTGTTTTTCATTAACTGAAGGACTCTGTTTATATATTCTGTAACTATATGGAAAAATCGGGCGAGTGTGCATATATAGATACGTAGGCGGGATTATTTACTCTCTATCCAAACATCTGGAACTACAGTAGAATTTCAATTCATTTCCTGACTCTCCCCCTCCTCGCGCCGCGGTATTCATACAGAGAAAAAATCGGCGTCGGAGTTGACCCACTCTGAACGAAATGAACGGAAAGGACAAAGGACGGAGTTCTGTAATTGAGTATCTTCTCTTCATCAGAGAGAGAGAGAGAGGGTCATGGCATGCACAATTTGGAAATACCCCGTCCGAGAATGTTGGTAATCATGCCAAACGCGTGGAAATCGACACAAAAAGGCATCCCAGTTGAATTCAAAAATGGGATTTGGAGAAAAGCGCATTGACTCAACATTGTAAATTTAAAATTTTTAAACTAGTTACCGATCATTACCTAGTTTCCATATCTTTCAACGATACACGTATCATCTCCACCTATTTTTGACACTTTAGTTTTAATGATTAATATTGTATACATTTACAACCTTATGGCATATTTCGATTAAATTTCAGATATTTATCGGTACCGTACATTATCCTTTTATGATTTTCTTGCATTTTATATAATTTATAAACCTGATTGTTCAACTTTATCAATTAGGTTTAACTTTGAAAGAGTAAGAGGAAATCGATGTTTTCTAATTGCTTTTCGATTATTTTTAACAAAAAACTAGCTTTATTAACACAAACACAAAAACATTTGCTGTTATAGGTTGTCTTATACTTCAGTAGCAGTAAATGTATTGAACTTTTCCGTGTGTATGTATATATATATATATACACACACGTGTCTCTTCGACGCCCCCAGCAGCCTGCCAGCTTGGTCCTCAACTTGGTTAGTGTCCGCTGGGCTTCCCTCAACACCTTGTTGCCACCCTCATCACTACCTTTTCTTTTCCTTTAGTTAATATATATATATATATATATATATATATATATATATACATATTTGATTTTAGTTTTCAAATCTCTACCTAAAATGATAGTTTAGCGTTACAGGTGCCCATTGAAATTTCTCCAACGAAATTATTTACTGTATCAATTATATTTAACCTCTTTTTACCCGCACTGAAAGTGATATAATAATAATAATATTAATCATCCTTTTTAATAAAGTTACTCGTTTGATTAAAAGCTCGCACAATTTACCGTAGAAACAACGGTCCTGCCTCAAAAAAGGTTATGAAATATTTTCTATCTCAGCTGCCCAACAAAAGGAACTAATTCAAGGCACATCCAGGAAGTCACGTAGCGGCGAGACTGCTTCTAATCCTCCGATTCAGATGCTGTTTCTGAAAAGTACATTACTTACGGAAAAGCAAGAATAGAAAGAGAACGCAAGGAGATAGTTGCTGAGATAAAATAGAGAGAGACGAAATATGGGAAGGCTAAAATTGTTTATACTACCTATTACAACTTCAGATACACGGCGGCCAACTACAACGCAGTGTTGGGTGACCAAAAAATGTAAAAATAAAATAATTTCGGCTCCCTCCGAACACCGGTATCCCCTGAAGCCATCGAGCTGATTGATCAGCCGAGCGTTTTAACCTCTGACCTATCTGCCACTCTCTCCCTCTCTCTCTCACTCTTCCTATATCTCTAACCCTTCCCGTCTCCTTCTCTCTTTCTTCACTTTATCTCCTTTCTCTTCATCCCTTAAATATTTTCCAGCCACAATAAAGAATTCAAAAAAGGAAAGAGAGAGACGGAGGTCTACGGGCCGGGTTCGATTCGCTTCCGAATGAGTTCTTTTCAATTTCCGCTTTCTCTCTATTTCCCTCTACATTTCCGCCCGCCGCGCAAAGCAAATACGATCCGCCATTGTGGGCGTCTTCGGGATCGCGTAATGGAAAGAGACTAGGGGAGGGGGTGGGGGAGAGTTTTACGTGGCTGCAGCGCTCATAAAAAAAGAACAATAAAAAAGAGAAACGATAGCACTTAAATGGGGACTAAATGGGGTCGATGGTAAAGAGAAGAAACGACCGATGAATTATGATCACAGAGGCGAAAAATTCGTGTTCCTTCTTTCTTGCCATCCTGCCGACGTGTATCTCTTTTTCACTCTTGCCGTCTCTCTCTCTCTTCCTCTCTCATTCTCTCTCGGAAATCTTCCTCCTGTAATCAGTTTTTGGATGACCTTTACAGCCGGCGGTAAATATAATTAGAGCCGTGCGCAAGAGCGGGGACGTTTAATCACTGGACCGATTCGATTTACGGGAAAATTACGACACGTCACCCATTCGACCGTGTGCTTGGGCGGAATAGCTTTTTGAATTTTTTTTTCGTAGTCACAGGGCACGGCATTTTCATTGACAACTTTTGTTTACGATCGAAAGGTGCTTAAATTTTGTTTTTTATTTTCGTTTCGTCCGAGTTGCTGGCCGTAGGCGTTGTTTCCCGTGAAATCGGAGTTGGATCGAGATTCTTTTGTTTCCTTATGCTTCTCCGGGAGATTAAACTCTGTAATTATATTACGAGTGCAATTACATTTCTTCCACTGATGATTGTGTTCCCTTCTAATATACCTTTACTATAAAATATAGCTTTCCGTATTAAATAGTTTCCCTCGTAACTAACAACCATTCGTAACTAAATTTGATCACTGAATATATATATTCTATACTCTATCTTCATCGCTGAAGAAGGGCATATGCCCGAAAAGCTTACGTGTGTTATTTTTGTGTGCGTGTTTTCTGTCTCTTTGACGCCCCCAGCAGCCTGCCAACTTGGTCTTCAACTTGGTAAGTGTCCGCTGGGCTTCCTTCAACACCTTGTTGCCACTATCATCACTACCTTTTCTTTTTATTAAGTTAATATATATATAGTTATTTATTTACATTCAAGGACGTATCAAGTCTTAACACGTCAGAGCGCAATAACGCGGTGCGACTAAGACGTTATGGGGATGCTTAATGGTTATGTAATCGCTCTGTATTGCTTAGAATACTAATTATGTTTACTGTACAAACATTTTTGTGCACAGAATGTGTGTCTTGCGGCTCTTGAACTAAGGAAGATTATCATTTGCGGTTCTGCGACTAAGCAGATTTGGCCAGCCTTGATCAATATATTTGCATTTGACTTTCGACGAGGAAGCTTCCATCGGGTTGTGCAGAAGGCTGAACACGGAGCTTAATGCTCCAATTCTACCCAAGGTTTAATAATATGAAATGCATAACGTTGTAATCACCACCATTTACAATTAATTTAATAGCAGTATGATGCTCTTTCTCTCAGAACTTCGAATCAACATGACAGTTCTTTGGAATTTGAATGTAAGTTCATTCTTTATATTTTTAATTTTTTGAGCTGGTCTACAACGGAAGATATCGGAAAATTTGGACGTTGGCAATAAAAATTCCAAATATAATATATTTGCTGCCAAAAAGAGCTCTCAGCAGAATAAAACGCTCGAAATGCAATATTGCTTGGTTAAAACTTGTATAAGCAATGCTTTCACGAGACTACCGTGTTTGAGTATCCCCCTTACGTAGAGTGTCCAGACGTCCCGGTTTTCCGGGATTTGTCCTGTTTTCTGTGTAGTGTCCCTGTGTCCATAAAAAAGTATTTTCCCAGTTTTTGGGCTGCTGTCATTATGTAAAGTAGTTGGTTCCAAAAGGCGAATTGTCGAAAGGATAATTTAGCGCAGATACAAAGCATTAGGGAAATTTTTAATTGGTGTATTTCCATTATTGCGATTTTTCTTCGGTAAATGGCGGCTCGTCAAGTGAAGTGAGTGAAGTAGAAATTCACCTAAAACTTTTAAATAAAACAAATAATTTATCGTACCATATAATTGATTTTTTCATTCAAAATCTATATTTTTTAATAATTAGGTAGATGTGCAATCCAAATGGCTGAGCATTCTGTTTAAAATAACATTTCAAATGCGTTACGAGCAGAGTGAAGAGCTGAGAGCTCCGACTGTAAGCACTTCTTCCCGGAGTGGACGTGCTATGCTAGGGCAAGCGGGGAAAGGTGGTTGCTATGGCAATGAGTGACGTCAACCGCTGCCTCGTGAAGATGGTATGGACCCACACTTCACTCTCCCGTCTCCCTCGGTCTTGAGTTTGTCTTTGATTTTGGTTGGCCGTTGCGTGGTGCGCCGCTGCATTTAGTTAATAGTGTTCCTTTGTCGAATATATTGTTGCCATTGGTGTTTCTCGTTAATTGCGTTAATAATTTCTATTTTGCTTTTTGTAAAAATTAATTCAGAAAATGATTTAGTGTGTAATTTGTTAGAGCCTCCGTTTTCCTTTGTTTAAAAAGAATAATAAATGACAAGGTACACTATTTCGCAACAAAGATTATCGTCTTTAGCTAATATCGCAATAAAAAGAGAACTTCTATGCGAAATAGTGGATAAAAAATCCTTTCTTCAATGACATCATCGACCGTTATGCTGCCTCAAAACATAAGAGAATGGATCTGATCTTCAAGAAGTAGTGTAACGTTTTTATGGATTTTTATGTTGTGACACTTCTTCTACTTCTCAGGTCGCAAGCCCCGACTTCTCTAAATGTAATGCTTTTTGTCTTATCACTTTGTGGTTACATAATTTATCCCCTAAATGATCGCACAAAAAGTATTACGTGTACTTGACTGACTAAATGCACGAATTTGCATCTAGTGTAACGTCACCGAAGCCTTAGAGATTCTGTAAGATTATTTAGACTGTAGTGAGTAGTGCAGTGACGTGTCATCTGTAAAATCTCGTTTTAAACAATGAAAAATGAACATGCATCTTCAAGAAAATTGAATTTATAGAGCAAAAAAGTGAATTTGTTAAATTATGCTCATATTTGTTTGTAATTCCGGGTCACAAAGCAAGTTGCAAGAGAATTACTTCTTTGTGTTACATCCAATGGACTGATGAACTCAACAGATAAGAAATTAATACTCTTTATGCAGTAAATAAATTATAATATTACCACACTCAAATCACGCAAAATTTATTTTCGTAACATTGAAGTGAAAATAGCCATTTGAAAATAACTAAAAATGATTATGCCTCTGTTTTGTCCCGGTGTTTTCTTCCTCGGAACATAAAATGTTGCGGTTTTGCTTCCTCGGCATCTGGATACCCTACCCTTACGGAACACAACCCCGTCTGGCGGCTTGCTTCCCTCGCCTATCATTTCCAAATTAATAAACATGAAGCTAATAAATATTTGAAATAATAAACACATTTTCATTAACCTATTAATAACAATAAATAAAATGAGTGATTTATTTTAATAGAATATTTCGTGTTATAATTATCAGGTCATCATATGTTTAGGTTGTTTGTTGAAATAATAATGGAATTAATAATATAGTCTATGAATTCTCATAAATACTTAAATCGGTACTATTATAATGTAGACTAGTAGAGAGTCCGCAATTCTACTGCGATAAATTTTGAGAAACGTCAAAAAATATTATAATACACGAAGAAAAAATGATAAAATCAATAACAAACGAAGACCACAGAGAAAAAGAATAGTCAAACGTCGATAGAGTGTGACAACCCATTTAGTTACAATGCCTTACAACAAATAAATACATTTCCCCCTCTCCTTGTTTTCTCCCTCTCTCTCTCTCTCTCCCTTCTTCCCATTTTCCCTACTTCTCTCTCCATTCCTCCAATTCTCTTTCCCTCTCTCTCCATCCCCCCATTCTCCCTCCCTCTCTCTTCTTTCCTTCCATTCTCTCTCTCACCCTCCCTTTTCCTTCCCATTCTCTCTCCCTCTCTCTCTCTTTCTCCTTCCCATTTTCCATCCCTCTCTCTCTTCCTTCCCCCATTCTCTCCTCTCTCTTCCTTCCTCCCATTCTCCCTCCCTCTCTCCCTCCCTCTCTTCCTCCCTCTCTCCCTCCCTCTCTCCCTCCCTCTCTCCCTCCCTCCCATTCTCCCTCTCTCTATCTCTCCCTTCCCCCCTTTCTCTCTCTCTCTCCCTCTCTCTTCCTTCCCATTCGCTCTCCCTCTCTCTTCCTTCCTCCCATTCTCTGACCCTCTCTCTCTTCCTTTCCCCATCCTTCTTCCTTCCTCCCATTCCCCCATCTCTCTCTCTCTTCTTTCCCCCATTCTCCCTCTCTCATCCTTCCGCCATTCTCTCTCTCCCTCCCTATATTCCTTCTCCTTGCTAGTTTTTCAATGTTTGAAACTGAAAAAAGAGATTGTTATGCTATATCATTTCCATGGATAATTAATTCATTTCAATGTCAGAGGCTTAGGATATTGAATTTGGCAACAATATCGATCGCCATGGAAAGTAAAACCATTTTATTAAAAAAACTCGAGATTTTGTTGCTTAAATTTCAATTTTGGAAAGATTCGATCCATATTTGAAATTTCACCGTAGGAAAATGAAACTTAATTATTTTCTTCGTCCTTGAGTTCTGACTTTATACGATGATGTAATTTTAATGTACAAATGAAAAATAGTCTACACTCACCTCCATGTTTTTAAATGGGGAAAATGTAAACAAAATATTTTTAAAAGATAAATTGCTTAAGTTAATTGGTTTATAAACCAATCTAGCACCCTATAGTCTTTATTGCGGTTAAAATGACATATTCAACTTGTCTCTGGTTTTTTAGTATGGGTCCATACTTATACTTGACCGAAAACCGCCTCAGACAGTCGATTATTTTTATATATAATATGATTATTAATTCACACTTAAAATTATTAGTTTAGTTTTGATGGTAGTTAAAGTTTTACTTTGCTAAATCGGTTAAATATTTCCCTTTTTCCATCAAAAACAAAATTTTTAAGCTAATTATGCATGGATTTCAATTTCGTCTTTAAAAATTTAACTAATTTTTTTTCAGCTATCTAACTCTTCACGTCCTAAGTTCGTATCTCAATTTTACAATAGAACTTTTAAAAGCACTGATTTCCTCGCTTTCCTTATGGGGTAGGCATGAAACAATGGGACCGGAAAAGCTCCCAAAAACAAAATTTTTTGAAATTTCGGAATTTTTTCATCCAAATGACCCAAAATCATGCTAAATTTCAGATATCCAGCCTCTATATATAGATATCCTTTCAAATATTTGTATATAATCACAAAAGGTATTACATCATCTATTACCCTCAATGAAATGTAAGCGGTTAATGGAAATGGACTCTTCAGCATGAGTTGATATGAAATAGTTTCGGTGAGAATGCGAAGAATTTAATTGTTCCCTGACATTGACGATTTCGTAATCAAGTATCACTTTCATTTTTTAGTGTTGACCTCCGTCAGAGATTCGGTTATCGAATTCCTTCGATCCTTGCCAGTCGTAAAAAGCAGGCCATCCAGCAGCACCCACACTGGCCTAAATGGAATCTCAATGTTCGTTGCGTAATATCAACTTATGCATGATTTCTGCATTCTGAGTTATGCTCACCCACAAACTTAGATCGTTGCCAGGGTTCAAAAGGGAGAACGTGGGTGGAGTATAAAACTACTGGAAGACCACTGGGTCAATCCCTTTGTGTGGGTGGAATGCTGCAGAAGTTTACACGGATCCTTCGTAGTATATCCTAAATAGCGTAACTTCTTAGAAACAATCTACATTCTGCGGTGGACTGAATATGCTTTATATGAATTCCATGCGTAAAAATAAAACATTTTAACTTATCTACCAGGCATAGATGAAGGAAAGAGGAAAATGCACCGTAAGAAGGTAAAAATGCATTGCAAAATATATGGTGCCTTTTCTTCAGGTGTCAGAGAGATTTTAAGGACATACTTCCATGACCCGGCTGTAATATAATAGTATATTTTACCTATTTTTGGATCGAGTTTCGGATAAATGTGATGTTTTTCTAATAAATTCTGTGCAAAGGCATTTTTCATTATCCTACTTGAGTAGTGCGCAAAGAATCCATTTGTGCTAAATCGGGCAATGTTTGATTGCTTAAGGGCATCTTTATACATTTGTAGACATGGCGGACGGATGTTAGCGAGGGTAGACTCTTACCTAAGTAATTCTCGTGTAATGTTTATGCCGAAGGCTAAATCGTAGACTTTAATCGGTGCTATGGAACTAAGCGAGGTTAGAACAAAACGTCATGAGTCGAATGACACTTTCATTTGCCAAATTTATACCTTGTTATGATCTTAGCAATAGATAAGAGAGCGAAATGGTGGTTTCGTTATGGAAGTAGTCGCGGAAGATAAAGCGTAACCTATTTTTGTCGATGAGGAGAATTTGTACGACTATGGATTTTCCCGTTTCTTGCCCACAGAGAATTAATGCGGGCAGTAAACAATGGAATCGTTCATAAATAACGGATGACATATATATAATATTGAGTGTGGGATGCTGTAAATTGTTTGATGTGACAAAATGAGTAACATGTAACACACGTATTAGCTTTATCGACTTCAACTGTCCCTATTGGCAGCAGATGCTGCCTGCCTCCCCCAAATGACACCACATGTACCTTTTCGATTTACATATATTTAATTTATATTAAAATTTTACTACTAAGGTATTTAGGGTAAAATTATTCTTTATTAAAAAGGTTGGAAAATAGCACTACCATTTAAAAAAATAGCGTTCATTTAAAATTTGACAAAGGCGATGAATCTTCTACTCATTGTTCTGTAGATACCATTTATTTGTTACAAGGTGTTAGATCAGATCAATAATTATATTTTGATTTTTCCATTCACAATTATTTTCATACTTTTAACTAAATGTCAGTTGCCTTACGTATGGATTCGTCATACCAGTACATATTGGTGTTTGTTGTCCGTGTTGCATAAGATCAAGGATATTTCCTTCGAACACTTTTTTGCATTATCTATATTCACATTTAATATAAACAAAGCATATGCAATATTTTTCGGGTTTTTTATTATAAAATTCGGTTCGACTAGAAAGTCTACATTTAACGAGAAAAGTTATTCGTATAAAAAAGCTTTTCTTTTATAAACCCGACTGGCTCAATATCGTCCAAGGAAGCTTGATCCGATCAAGTCGAGACGTAATGAGAAAATACATCGAGAGATTGTATGTGCAGTATCCGTTGTAGGAGGTTATTGAGAGAGAAAGAAAAACAGCCAGATGCATACATTGTCACAGGTTTCCAGTTCTCTTCATTCTCTCTCTCTCTCTCCTCTCTCTCTCCTTTCTCTCCCTCCTCTCTCTCTCCTTTCTCTCTCTCCTCTCTCTTTCTCCTCTTTCTCCTCTCTCTCCTCTCTCTATCCTCTCTCTCTTTCTCCCCTTTCTCGATACACACCTTCTTTTCTACGCTTGACCTACTTTTGCTAAGCCAGGACATCGTTTTATTTCCTCTCCTAAAAGGAAATAGGTTTTGTTGCTTATATGCATGAGAGGGGCGAATGTTTTTCCGCGCGTGGGTTTCGCCCCGGCGGATGTTTTATTTTTCCTCCCCGTGAACCCCCTTCCCTCCGCTCTCTAAGCGCGTGGGCGAAGATCTAACAACCACGTCTTCCTCTCATCTCCTCCAATTTTCCCCTTACACTCCCTGGCGCAATTCTTTTGGCAACACTTTTGCCACAGGCCTTTGACACAAACGACGTTGATGACAACATCTCCGAAAAAAAAACGGACACGGCCTGCCCACGAATCTTCGAAAGAGCGCGAGGTAGCCGATTTTCTGTTTTATTTTTTTTTGGGTTAATGTCTGATGCTTGTTCAGTGGTATTAGAGCTCTGCTTGTATCCAACATTGTTTCATAGCAAGTTACCACGGCGAGAGGATGCATATCTGCACTATTTTAGCACTTCTAATCAAACTATTATCTTTTAAGCACTAAAAAGTCATTAGCGCTAAAAAAGAATTTTCGGATAAGTATAACTAATTGTCTTTGTGGGATGATTAATCAGTTTTTTCATCAAAATTCGATGCTGATTAAAATTTTTAATTCTTTATTTTTAAAATCTATATCGTTATGGTGTAATATTTGTTTACCATAACTTTAAAATGTAGCGAATCACTAATAGACAATTTGAATTTCATTGGGATAATAACAGCTGTTTAATTAACTTAACATTAGGAATCTAAAATAAAAATCTGATGTATTCAGTACATGATTTTCTCCATACAGGGTAATTAATATGAATGCAATAATACTTACGTGTTGCTCTCAGCAACAGCGAGTGTAATTACCGATAGTAATTTCGGCATTTTCACTCAAGGTTAATTTTTAAACACTGAATAGTTTTCAAAATGAAAAATACTTTTTGTCACTTTTCGCATAAAAGAAAATATTGGTAAACAAAATTTTTATTTAGTGCTGTAAATAAAAAATAATCAATGCGCGTTCAAAACTAGCGTTGGCGGCGCTGACATTGCTGTCAACATTTACAAGAAAATTTGTTTACAAAATATGACGCTAGATGATATTGAAACAATTTTGATCGTGATTAAAATGACCCTCGGCAACGTAGCTGTTGCTATCAGCAATTAGGAAATTTGATCATAGCAACGAAAATTAATGGATCACCAACTTAATTACCGTAAATTCAGACAGATATTTGAAAAATCTCTTAAACAATCCATTTTATAAAAAATATTTCAAAAAAATTGTAGAACATTATATTTTCTACAAAGTTAATTACAACAAACATTTGCATTAATGAAGTTCTAACGGATATTTTTGCAAAAAAGGATAAATACCGAGATTAAATATTCACTTCCGGTTGATTAATTTTAGCCATAATGTAATCATACCTTGATTTTTAAATTAAACTCTAAATTGTAAATTTTTGTTGATTTAATTAGTTGTTTTGAGTTAAGTAACACTCAAAATTCCTATCACACACAAACATTGATAAAATAGTAAAAACGTATTCATAGGACATTAATGAGTGTATTTCCGTTGAAATCTCGAATTTGATTTTTCACGAAAGCGTTACCCTTTCCAAAATTGCGTAAGGAGGAAGTGAAAATGAACACCTTATGATCAGATTATATCCGTTCGCATGTTTTATCTCCCAAATTACTCATCAGATTTTGATAGAATTTGGTATTTAGGATTTTTTTAACCAAAAAAATAATACATATGGCTAACATTACCTCACCGGGAATGTCACTTTGCAAGCAACGAAAATGAACTTTCCGTCATATCTCGTTTAATATTAGTTATACCAAAAGAAAATCTTTTTAAAAAATTGTAGAACTAAGTAACTAAATTATTTATTTTTCTTTAGTATAATTTTATCGAAGGACTATCCATTTTCAAGAAAATATAACAAGAATATCTCAAAAGATTTTTAACTTAGAAAGTTTCTTGCGTGGTGTTTAGTTGCCAACGAAAACAAACTTCCTGGAAACTGATAAAAACAAGATCCGCTATTTATTCTAAAATACATTTAATTTCCTTTCTTGCGTGCAATAATAATGAAAAGAAAAGGATTATCTATGACGATAGAATTAATGTAAATATGTATTTCAGATTAAGTATACACACAGTGCTTTTAAATGAAAATAAATGAATAATTTTCTATGAAGACATGATCTTGAGCCTGAAGATAACATTATTACTACTTAATTCAACTGAGGTATGTTTTCAATAATTATCCATCGTTTTATTACTTACAATAGGTTAGGAAATAAATCGGTGATTCAAAAAATCAATATTTATTTTATATTAATCCAATTATGGTATATCTTTGTTCAGTGTTCAGATATTACACATTGCCATTCCCAGTCAGAATTTTCCTTCTGTTTAAAAAATATTCCCAATATGCCATTAATATTTATTTTTTGACAATTAAATAAATCGGAAAGAACACCACTCCCTTGCATGTATGTAAGCATGATGCGTTCACTTTTCATCTCTTGTGAACATAGATTGCCTACTTCGACGTCTCAGCATTCGATAAAATTACTTTTAGACGAGGTTACGAGGAAATGCACGTTAATCCATCATTGATCTTGAATTTATCACGCAAACTCCAACAGACATTATATGACAATTTCCTTTATGCAGTTGTACTCATTTCTGATTTTCCCTAAAGTCGCCCTATTTGGTATGATGTGGCTGTGCGTTTTTGTTGCCGCTCATATAATGTCAAAGTAACTGCCCAGGTAAACTATATTTTTGCTATTACAATGTGACCTACTATGTATCCTACTGTTTGACCAAATTCTCCAGAAATAATGTTTATTTATTTTCTATTTTTGACTAGCTGATAAACATCATGTAACGGCCTTTTTCTATCAGCAATTCGACGATAACAGTGACGAGCACATATGATCCTGCCCTCGGAAGGATCCTCCTTTCGTCCCCTTGCACCAGTACTCAGAGAGTCTAACCACTACTCTACAAATAAAATCGATTTTCGTATTTTCACTACAATAAATTAATTGATAGCGCAATGCGCTTTTGTCCTACAGACTTTTAAACAAATGCAGCAGGTGTCAAGGCTCGTGATAGAAACGAAACAAGAGAAACGCATATTTTCGCGGCTTCCTCTGAGTGCGAAATTTGGCTGCCAAGTTCGAAATGACCATTATCTCGTCCCTTTTCTTTCATTTGACACATTTTCTACGCCGGTGTTTCTTTTTCACCCCACTCCGTGGCAGCATTAATTTCTTCGTGATGCCTAATATACTCTATCGCTGCTTTCAACGTTTTTTGAAAATTCTCTTTTCATTCGACCTCATTATTCTTCTCTTGCAGCATCGTTGAAGAGGCCCAATCGCAGTTCCGTCTAGAAATTTTTCCTAAGGAGCAGTTATTCTTAACGTCAGAAAAATCTCAAAATGTATTTGACTTAAGAAAATGTGCGAAACGACTTATTGTCTTAATCTATCATTCTGTAATTTCTTAAACAAGATTTTATCGAAAGCATTTTTAAGAAATGCGAGTGAAGGATAAAAAATTCAATCAGACCTTATGCATTATCACCGAAGAAAAATAAAATTTAGGTAACAACATACAAGCGTATATACTCAAAGGAAATGAAATAAATATCTTAAAATAACATTGGAAAGTAAAAAATATGGATTTTATAAGAGTTCTTGAAAATTATAATATGAATGTGTTGCTTAGGTTTTAAGTATATCTTTGGTAGAAGATGTTTCTTTGCGATAATAGAGAATTAAATAAGCGCGTTTAGGCAAAATAAATTAGATGTCCTAAAATTGTCATTCTTAGAGGTTAGGCGTAAGATGATTTCAATCTCGCCACAAATAAAAACCATGTCAATCTATCTCTCGAATGGTAACTTATTTCCTTGCCAGTAAGAACTGTTAGTTATTTTCAATGAAACCTACCTCATAAAACTAGATATACTGCTTCATTGCATGAATAATTATTTTGTTTAATGGATACCGAGCATCACTTTAAGTTCATTGTAATGACAAAATCTAAAACATCTCCTTTTCATGTAAGTCTCTGCAGAGCTCAATTAGGGTCGTTGTTTTTAGTTTCCAAAAGGAGAATTTATATAAAATTGAAACTCTTATCTGCTGAACCTGAACTTATATAAAATTGAAAATTTTGTCTGCTGAACTTATTTTTATGATTCATATTAGGAAATAATTCTTTATTAATATAATTTAAAAGCTTTATCTGAGTACATTTCAAAGTAAAAACTACTGTTTTAAAAGGTCTGTATATCAGATTAAGTAATATTTATTGTATTAATGTCTGGTTATCCTTTCAATTTTTACAATAAAATAAACAATCGACAATAAGACAGAATTTGAAGCTAACATTTATATTTAAGGGTGTTAAGAGAAGATAAACCTATTGGCTGATATTGCAGAGAAACGGGGGATGTAACTTTACCAATAAAGAGTCCTAAAATTTTTCTTTTCATAAAACTCAATTACAGTTCCCGTTGGTTATCCTGCGTCACTCCATTCCGCTTTCCTGATCCAACCCCAGCGGGAGCGTGGGGGGAGGGAGTGGACGGATGTGCGGTGGGTTGGGCGTGTGGGGGTGGTGTGATATTGAGTGTGCAGGAGAGAGAGAGGCCTGGCACACCTGTTGGAGGCACTTGGGAGGGAATTGGAAAGACTCCTTGCTTCCTCCAAGAGCAGATCGAAGCGTGTCATTTGCGGCGTACATTGGAGAAGCTTTGACGGGGAAGAAGATATGGCGCCGTGGGATTGCTTCTCACGTTTCTGCGTGGATCACCAAAAAACCCCTTTTCTCGAGAACCATCACTTTCTGCTATTTCCGAAAACTTTCTTCCCCGCTTATGCTATCTCCTCTTGTCATCTTTTCCTCCTCATTTACCTTTCTCTATCGTGCCGCTTATTCTTCTTCCACTGCTTTTCTTTTAAAAGCTCTGCCCATTTGTCCACTTCCTCTTTTTTAGAACAATATTTATTCTCATCCGTCTCTATATTTTCTTCAGTTTCAACTATTTCGTCGTGGTTTTCATTGTTCCCTACCTCTATATTTTCTTTTTATTATTTTCTTCCGTTAATACATATTTCACTTTTCGTCGTTTTTCTTTATTTTTTGTATTACTTTCTTTTCAAATATTTCGGTGTTTATTTGTTTCTCTTCCCCATCTTTTTTGCTTATCCTAATATATTATTTCATTTTGAAATCTCTTTTTCCTCTTCCTTCCTTCTTCTCCTCATCTATGTATTTTCTTGCTTTCGCTTTTTGTCACAATCACTTTCTCATTCCCATTTTCTCTTTTACTTTTTTGTTTGGTTTTTAATTTTCTTCTCTGTCTTTCTCCCACTTAACTGATTACTTTATTTTATATCTTTTTTGTTCTTAGCTTTCATTTTTCACCTGGTTATTTCATTTTTTTCTCCCACTATTTAACTTTACCTTCTTCCAGTTTCCGTTTTATTCATTTCTCCAGGCTGTATCATCAGGCAGGAATCTACCTATCACCTTTACTCTTTACCACTTTGCTTCTCAGAGGCACGTGCAGCTGAGACTGTGTTGAATCAAACGCCCTCTGTATCTCTCTCTGCATTACTCTTTCCCAGAAGTTTGTCCTTTACGAAAATAAGGAGTGCTGTCAAGTAGCAACACATCTTTCTCTAAATTTATCTCCATTTCCTCCGTTTTCTCTCTCTCGATCTTTCCACCTAACTCTCCCGAGACCTGACAGAAGTGTGTATTTTAATTTTTACTGAGTTAGCAATTCAAGTAGTTTAGGTGAGAACAAAACTGTGTATTAGGCATATTATTAAATTTTATGTTATTAAAGCTCATTTCCAACACTCAACAAGCTAAATAACTAACGCAATCATAACAAAACGTTGGCTTGTAAAACTTAGTTTGTAAATTGAGACTTAATTAACTCTGGAATGTATTAAACCGTAAAGATACATTTCATCGTAATTTCGTCTCTGCAGGGTCTTTAGATTCACATTGAGAAGCCACCGTCGTTACGACACCATTAAGAATATTACTTGTAGCTAATAAGTCGTAACAAGTCCATAATTTAATATCATATATTCACTTCTACTTAAATCAATTCTAAATAAGCAGTCAAATAATAAAAAATTACATACACCATCTGCTAAGGAAAATTCACTGGACTTGGAGATTTTGGCCGATCATGTGATATGAAGTGTAAAAAATGTTCTATTTGTAAAGTAATAAGAGTAGTTCTTTACATAAAGTACATACTTGGTGATGAAAAAGTAATCCAGAACAAATAACTATGCTACAATTACTTCACATTAATATTTATCCGCTGGATTTAAATGCCCGCGCATATGGTTCGACTGCGGATTTTCTTAGTTTCTTGAAAAATCACGCATATCATTATTTCTGAAAAAATGACAAAATAGAAAGCATTTTATAGTAAATATATTAAATAATTGCATGGTTTTGTCTTATAAAGGAAAAGTAAGATCTAAAAACCTATTTGTATACAAATTTGTTATAAAAAAAACGAAAAGTGACAATATTTACTTTTTGCTAGCATAGTTTTTATTCCCACAGCTGACGCAAACTCGGTGTATTGAGCTCTCTCACTCGGCTCGGTTTACTTCTTCTTCCCAAGGATATGAGGAGGGGACCAAAGGCAGAGCCCTAATATTTGAGAGAGATATGATTTCTGAAGTGTCAGTTTATGTATGAGGTCTCCTCTCCACTGAGGCTTTGACTTTCGGCATTTTTGCCTAAGCCTGCCGTCATGCCATAGTTCTGGGGCGTTCTCTTTCCAAGCACCCGGTTTTCGGACAAACACAATGGTCTTGAAACTAAGTGGAACATTATGGTACGATAAGCAGCAAGGAAATACAGTTGGTGGAACATGTGTGTTCTACACAGCGTTTACAGGTTAATCAATCACACAACCGGGTTTCGAGGTAAAATTGTCATCATCATTTTGTTAATAACTTCTATATTGCCATCTTTAAAGATATAATTATTAGTAATGCAGTTGTAACAAGAATATTACTGATTTTAATTAAATCCTTTTTGCGCTTTTACATATGTTTGAACTGTTTTGGTACCAAATACTTGTTCTTTGATGAAAAGTAAATTTAAAGTCTTCATTACGGCTAATTCCTGGTATAAGGAGAAAGGGCAATTCCTGCGCGCCGAGAAAAGAAAGAAAGGCACGAGAGGGAAAAGAAGGGATAGAGAGAGAAAGTCAAAATAGAGAAAACGAAAAAAGATCTAGGTGGCAAATTTAGAGGGAGAAATATGAAATTTCATGGCAGGTGACTTGAGAAAACATGATTTTATAAAAAGGAGAAAAAGTAGACCGAGGTTGAGAGATAGAGAGAGAGGGTTTCGAGCAAGCAATTTCTTGCAATTTCTGTCTTCTTATTTTTTAAGCGCCAGATTATTCGTGTGGGCGTGGGGGGTGAAAGGGGAGGGATTTGAGATAAAGGAAACGAGAAAGGAGCCTCCTGGAATCATCAGGCTCTCCTTTTTGGGGATAGGAGGTTAATTGAAGATTAGGATTTATAAGTCCGCGTTGGGGAATCGTAGGAAGGTTTATGCGAGATCTCATTAAACACGGAATTCTATTTCCCCAGTGATTTTGGAGAGATCTGAAGATATACCCTGTGAATTGTGCCGAGGAAGCTAGTGAGCGCGCTGTAAACAACATGCTGTAATCATACGATGGCACGAGAGTGTTTTTAAGAAGTCCGCATGATACAAAGGAATGCAATACCTAAGAGCATCCTGTGCCGCGTGCACCAAGAACACAGTTTTGCTATTACGGTATTTGTAGTGTATGACAAATTGACAGGCATAACGCGGATAATATTGCCTCATACGCAATTGACACTTTTGATTTGTCATTTTTCTGTCTATCCTTAGGATCCTATGCGGATATCGGCGGAGGCGCGGCGTCCCATGCTGTGCAACTTTACACGGTGTAACTGAGTACACTACTCCTTTGATCCAGTAACGCATGTATGTAGAGCTTTTTAGTGCTTTTCGTCATTGCTGAAAAGCACTATTATCTTCGTGATGTCCGTCCGTCCGTAGGCATATATCACGAAATAATTTCAGCCAAATTTGGTACATAGAATCTTCACATAAATTAATGATCAAAATGACATATTTGGACCGGATCGACTGAGCAGGGGTGTCACAATGGCAAAGTTTAACTATTCTGTAATTATAAATTAAATCAATATGTTTAGTGTAGATATAGATATCAGGGCTGCCACAATAGAAGTAATTTAAAAAAATATTTTGACATGTATTTGTGTTGAATTGTCAGAATCAATTTTAGCGAAATATAATATTTATAATTTACACATACATATAAAACCATAATAGCAAATTTAGCCCGGATCATTAAAACTGAGGTGCCACAATAGCAAATTAAACTCTTTCAATAATTATAGATTTGGAGGGAATTGGCTGGACGGATTTCAACTAAATTTTTATATAAGATTTTAATAATATGCCATAATGAAATCAAGATGTATAAAACGGAGCTAAAGAGAAAGGCTACCACAATAAAAAGTACAATAATATTTCTTTTACACCTATTTCTAGAGAACTCACCGAATAACAGAATATGGTATTTATAATCTTCATATAAATAAATAATCAAAATAGCTTATTTCAACCGGAACGCTTAAACAGGTTAGAATTCTTCTGTAACTATGACCTTGGAAGGTATTGGCTGAATCGATTTCAAAGAAATTCTTGTGTAGGGCGAGTATAGAATGGAAAGACGAAATGAACATATTTAGAACGAATCTAAAAATCAGGACAACCACAATATGAGGATTAAACTACGGCAAATTTGACAAAAAGCACTATTGTACGACGGAAAATAGGTGTATATATTTACTTCTTAATTTTTTCATATTTTATCTTTTATGATTGCTACACGTAGTAAAATTCTGACATCAATCTATATTCCGCGCGGTGGATTTCTTTCAATTTCATTGTAAAATAAAGGAAAGGAGTGATAAAGAAGACCGCTTGTATGATAAAGGGCATAATATCCTTGGAGCAATGCACGTGTGTGTACAAATTTATCAGCCCTGACAAGTAGCGAAAGGATGGAAAGATAAAGCAAAGCTTTTTTTTGAACAGTTCATCAAAGACGGAGAACAAAAACATTTGTAATGTGTACAGAGATAATATTATATTACCAAGATTTAATCTATAAGGGAATGGATAAAGAGATTCATGAAACTAAAATAGCTTCTATTACCAAGAAAATGTAAGAATTAAAAGAAAAACAACGCTTTATTCATTTCGAATTAAAACCTCTCCCAAAATTAGTAATCAGGCCAATCACGTTATATCAAGCTAATTGAAGAAAAATATGAGTCTAAAAAAATTTGCTACCGCTCCTTTGTTTATTAAGAAGAGGGTGTGCATGGAACGACAGAATAAACAAAAGACATTTTCTTAAAGGTCAGACGTCGATTTTGAATGGCGGAAGGAATATATTTGTAACGATTTCTCTCCCACGCAATTATGTTTGCCACCGCTACGGATGTGGATAACTTTCGGGGCACAAACATTCATTTTCCTGCCTTCTGGATTCCATTTGTTCTAATGAATTATGTTAAATGAGAAATCTAGCACCTTGACCGTAAAGTTCAAATTGATTGAACTTTACGGCAGAGGAGTTACATTTCTCATTTAGCATCAATTTCTCCGTAGTCTCCAACTTTACCTATTTCCCTAATGAATTATGCACGTCTTTCAGTAAAAAGGTTTTATATCTCATTCAACGGTTGCGAATATTTTGGGAGGAGATATTGCAGTCAATCATTTACTATCTCATTTTATTATTGTTTTTTAAGCTTCGGCAAACTTCCAGTCAAATAAATGAAAGATCCGTTTATATAAACCGACAATCACTGATATCAATAAAAGTAGATGCATTTATTTATAATGGCCATTCCCATGAACTGCAGTGATTCAGCCGACATTTGAGTTCTGAAATGATAAAGAAAATCTCTTCTTTGGCCGCAAGAAATGTTTATCTGTAGATAAGGAATATTATATAAACGAGTATATATATATATAGTAATATTTCCAAGCTAAGTTATTGAAATCGAAAATTTATTTTTTCAAGTGTTATTTTGCTACTTGCGCGCATGTGTGCACGCAAATGTAGGATTGCAGGAACTTAGGAGATTGCAAAAAGTTCCTTCACCGTGAGTGACGATTGTCCTTTCTTGCCTTGTTTCCAATGTTGTCAGGAAAATGAAGAGAGAGATTAATAGGCGGATATTACGCTTATGGTAAGTTTGACCTTTATGGCAATAAATACGGCGACACTTGTCGTTAAGGAGAGATTGACTCTTAATTCATGTAAGGCTCCTCGAGCGCCAGCCGTCTCCTTTACATTTTTCTCTCGGATCATGCCAGATCCTTTTTTTCTCGTTAAGGATAATTGGCAAATATCGGATTCGAGTATTTCCATGAAACGAATTTTAAGGTTATTTTGGAATACCATAATCGTTAGAAGCACTTACAAAAAAGTTCTCAATCAGATTCTTGCATGATATCAGCGAGCGCGAATGAATCATAAAAATTTAATTGCGATTAACCTTTAATCTCTAAGTACCCGAGGGTTTAGGAAAGGCCATTAGGGTCTTAAACCCGATGAAGGGAAATTTCCAACCAACAGCTCCCCGAGGTAGAGGACGGACAACACTTTTTAGAGACTAATGTAGGTGGAGATCGAACGAATGCCGGCATAAGCATTCAATTCCATTATTTCAATGGAAAAGGATTTTCTCTGGTCCTTGGGGTGAGAAGTCGACCCTAAAGGCGGATGAACCAGAAAGTGTGGTCAACGACATAGAACTAGGCAGGCAAGGGGAAATCACCTGATTAATCATCTCACAAGCGCATCATGGATAATTCGAGAATTCAAGTCATTCTGCCATGCAAACCGAGTAGCGATCGGCGCCAGTCCGGGTCCGAGCCGACTGGTATGAAATAGGCAACCGGGCATCCAGTAGTGGTAAACCAGGAACTTCATGGGAAATCGACATCTGATAAAAAACAAAGTCTAGAACTTACAAATAAAATAAGTATCGGCACCTGGTATGTCTTAGGCTTGCTATAGGTAGGTAAGCTACATATACTGGCGAGATAACTATCCGACGGAAGGTGATAACATTGTGTGGATTATGCGAAACAAATTGGTAGGGGAAAGGCAACTTCGAAACCCAGGACAATGTGATTTACATCGCTGGTGCAGAGGCCTCTGGTCGAAACGGCGTTAGCATGTATAATTAAGAAACAGATTTCGAGATTTGTTTACAGATAAAGACCAATATATAATCGAATACTAACAGTTACGCTACGAACTAAATCAACCACACTGCATGTGATCCAAGTATATTTATTAACTACGGATGCGTCTGACACAAAAATTGATGAGTTCTATACAATGCTTGAAGATACAATATCGACCTTCAAACTAAGCAAAACAGTCATCATAATGGGTGATTTCAACGCCAAATTTATATGAAAGTGACCAATAACCACTTACATATTGCAGTAGGAAGATATGGCCTAGGGATAAGAAATGAAAGAGGTAAACGACTCATGCAATTCGCTCTAGATATTAACTTTTTCATCATGAACACCATGTTCCAGCACCATACATACACCTTATCAACCTAGATAGCCCCTAACAGACAATACAAAAACAAAATACATTATATACTCATCAGGATAATATGGCGCTCATCATTTCCCTACTTGTAAACTAAACCTAGCGCAGAATGTGGTTCCAATCATCGCCAGCTATGAGCGGAACTCAAAATTTAATTTCGTCAATTAGCGAAGAATAGCGGAACTCAGAGAATGATAGTGCCTGAACCGGCAGCCTTCTAAAAGGTGCTACTAGATTGTAGACATCCGAATAAAACAGAGGACTGAACAGTTCTGGACAGAGCTCAAAAGATGCATAAAAAAAGGGGCGACACGATGTGTTCCATCAAAAATTACGGATAAAAACATTGGATACAAGATAACACAATTAAACCGATAGAACAGAGAATAGTGATTAAACTAACAAATATAGATCCATTGGATAAAGCTAGAAAAGTACATCAATTAAACAAAAAATATAACATAAATGTAGAAAAAACAAAAACAATCATATTAATGAAATATGCTCGTAGCTATAACGTAATTCCAAAAGAAACGATTCATTTGAATTATATAACAAAGTGAAATATCTAGCTAGATAATTTGAACCTAAAACACAGTGATGGACATTGGTATTCCACGCAGCCACCCTTCGTGAGGGTGACCCGTGTGATTAAGGGAATTACCTGGCCTAACGGCTATATTCCAGCCCTGCCTGCAAGCAGGACAACAGAAGTTTCACCTCGCTTCCGAGGGCCACTGAAGGACCGTCGAGATACGTTAGAGCCACGGCGCTGACCGGCTAGCCGGAGCTCCCAAGTCGACCCGGTATCTGCTACGGAGTCTCTACGTGGCAGAATTTGCGGCCTAACTACTACAGAGAAGCCCCAAGGGGGACCACCCCTGACAACCATATCAGCCACTACAAAACAAACACCAAACGATCGCTTCGCTCAAGCGCAATCCCCGTAGTGCTTCTGTTTTACCGGACTAACGAGAGCGGTTGCTCGCTCGCCAAACCCAGACTAATCGGGAATCTTTCAAGTTTTACGGTGCGAGTGACCTCTCCTACTGGGAAAGGCAGTCATGCTATAAATTCAGTATGATGCAGCGGGAGAGGTCCCAAAGACGGGCATCCTCTCGGTGTTTCGTAGGCAGGCGCCGCGCGGGCATATGGCTTGGGCTCACCCGTTTGCCGTCTTGTCGAAAAATCAAAATCAGTGCAAGCAACCAACCTGAGTCGACGACCAAGCGGGTGGAGCCACCGGCTGAGAAACATTCTACCGTGAGCGCCCACCCCCTAGGCATCCCCCAGAGCATCGTAAGGTTTTGTTGGCGTTTGAATCACCCACCGGAACCGCGTGGAGGTCCTAGCTTGAAAGAACGCAGCCAAGTCCCGTGTTGCGAGTTCCGAATGAGCGACGCCGTACAGTCGAGTGCCACCCCAACTAACTCTTTCCGTAGGCAGTAAACCAATCTGCCTCACCGCATTCCGTGCGGCGCCCTCAAACCGCACCTCATGGGGTAACCAACCCCCTCTGCGTGACTCCTTTCCACAAGAGAGACACAGGAGTATTCCCCTAGATGCCTAGGTTCGTGCGGGTCCGGGATACTCCCGAAGGGCGGCGCTGTCTCCCAACACGAATGACGGACAATAGATTTTCTCTCAGCCGCCCTTCTTAGGGGCGACCCCTCGGTTTTTTCGAGACACCCCAGCCTGGTAGGCCATATTCCCGCCGCAGCTGCAGTATGTTTAACCTCGCTTTCGAGGGCCATTTAAGGAAGGACCACACGCTGGCCCAGCGCATCTGCGAACCGCTGGCAACACAGACTACCGGAATGAACGAATCGCACGGTCTTAGTTCTCCTTCCGGTGGGGGTTGCGGTCTAGCTTCCTCTCGCCCGAAGGCGCACTACAGCCAATACGAATCCATCCCATAAACCATGTGGCTGACGCTAGGTTCCCGTAGTACCAATCTTTTATCCCGCGTTTTTAAGAGCAACATTGCAATAGACGCTGACGAGATTGCAGGAGTTCGGAATAAATTTTGTTGTAATCATTTCCCCGACCGTCACACACTATAACGATCACAAGAGATGAAATATTTATAGGAGAAGTAGTGAGGGCTCTTCAAAAGCTTAACAATCGAAAATCGGCAGGCAGGCTTTGTTGATTATAAAAAAGCTTTCGGCAAAGTTATATGGGGAAAGCTATGCCCCATAATAGAAGAAATGGGCACAGCTATGGCTCGAATAGGCAAAGTTCAGTCCAACAAATTCAGCACCTTGGCCGGTGTACGACAAGGATGCATACTTTCGCCGATTCTATCATATTCAGTGAATTCCTTATCTCACTCGTTTCCAGGTTCAATGGACGCACCTCGTTCTTCTCATTTCCGCATACCTCCCATTTTCATCTTCAGAGTGATTTCTTTTATGTGGACCTCCACGTTTCTTTAACTCCATCCGAAGATGAAGATTGTTGAAATCTATAATAATATAGCTACTTGTGCCTCACTCACTCACTGACACAAAACTTCTAGGAGGGATAGAAATCTAACATTTCGTATGTTAGTAGGTCGAGTGAAATAACCGACGAAAAAATCGAAAATTACAAAAACGTTTATATTTAAGGGGTCTTTTTAACTCCAATGTTCCATTTCAATATCCCATAAGTAAAGCATGGGACTCATGGCAAGGGAATCTAAATATGCATTTTTAAATTACTTTAATTTAAGATACGAATTCGTCAAAAGATCAACTGTCCACCTGAAATAACGGAGCTCTTAATTTTTTAAAGATGAATTCAAATACCTAAAGAATTATGGTAAATATCTGCTTTTAATCGGAAAAAATGTGAATTTTTTCCACTTTGCAACAATGAAAATCTTTAAATACTATGGCAACGACCTCAATACTTTTAAAGGGATTTGATATTATAAGTTACTAATGCAGTGATTTAATCCTTTTAACGGAAATTAATGCCGTCATAACGAATTAGAGTTGAACTTCCGTAACTCGAATCTCAAGGAAAAGTAATAATTATTCGAGTAATAGAAAACTAAAGTTATGGAAATATATTTTTAAATATTTGTATATAAACAGTAGAACTTCTATAACTCGAATCTCAAAGGAAAGAAAAATTATTCGAGTTATAGATAATTCGAGTTGCGGAATTATATTTTTTCGTTTTTGTTCAAATGAATTAACATCAAGTTTATTTCCATAAGCATATTGTTTAACTTATTCTAATTTTCATTATCATGCATATTATGGAAACATCATCACCAATATTTTCTTCCGATAATATGTAAGATTTTCATCTATCCAAATCACTAATCGCATCACGCATTGTGATTAGGGTATCGTAGATAATTACAATTCTCACGTAATACTGAAAGCACAAACATGACTATTAAATTTGGGTTATCGAATTTAGGAAGGAGAGAATAGGTTTGTTTTTCTTCAAGGCTATAAGGGATCACAATCGGAGAAGCAACCCTGATAGCAGTGACGGTAAAACGTGAAAAGTATTTTAATGTTGTGTTTCGTAGTTTTTCTAGAAATTTGAACTCTTTTCAATTGTTAAATATAATGGCATCATGCCTATTTCGTGATTGTTTTTATTCAAATATGAGCTAAAGACCTAAATGATAGCACAATATTAACAGAAAATATCCTAATTTTTCCATAATTTTTAATGAATAGGATAATGTGTTAATGATGATTATTCTTATTGCTCATGCAGTGCGATCTGAGTCACTAAACTTGAAATAAGATAACTTGGACACGAACCGATTGCCAGAGAATTTGGAAATTACGGATAGTTGCCTTAATTTCACGGAAAATTATAAATCTACTGCTATTACTCATGGAATTTATTATTTTATACATTAGGCTCTACGTAACTGAAGTCCGGTTGCTCTGGAGATCGTTTTGGTTTATTTACGAATTTAGATCTTGGTGTATGGTGAATTTTTAAAGTGCCTGGCAGTTTGCAAGCACCGACTACTCGTATATAATGATATATATAGCAGGAAAATAATGTCCAGCTCAAACTACAAGAGCTAGAGAGCTTAAGGTTTCTGCATTTGTATAAGTGATGAAGAAATTTCTATAAAAAATGAGAACTCTTACCTAAGTGACATGGGTTTGACTCCAGAAAATCCGATATTTGCTTTTTTCCACATAATAAAAGCATTACGCCATTTTTAAAATTAATTTGGGGCACTTGCCAATAAGCTAGGGAAATTAAACTTTGAGCGTTGCTAGAGGGCTGCAATGTCTATTAGGAATTGGTATCATTTTTGCTTAGTGTACTGGGTTTGACTCCAGATGCCCCAGAAATCCTTCCATGAGTTAGCATGAGGAAAAGTTATTCCAGTGTATAGACCATTTTAAAAAGAATAGCAACCTGAAAATTTGCACGATTATAGGATTTTACTAACAATCTTTTATAAAATTAAAAATTTCAGTATAGTTAATTTTTAGGTGTTTTTTACTCCATTGGTAAATTAAAGTTTAATAGTTTTTATCTCAGAATCTATAAGTCGTAGATATAAGTTTGCAAACATTTTGTAGAAAATACTATACAGAACGAAAATCTTAATTAAGTTCATTTTTGCTTCCAGAGTCCTAGGTTCGACCCCAGATGCCCAGGAAATTCTCCCATAAGTTAGCTTGGGGAAAGGATTATCCAGTGTGTAGACCAATCTAAGATGTATTGGGAGCTGAAATATTGCACGTTTATAGGATTTTGCTCATTACCAACCAGAAAAATCAAAAATTTCAAATTTGTTAATTTTTAGGGGTTGTTTTTATCCCATTTGTACATTAAAATTTAATAATTTTTATCTCGGAAACTATAAGTCATAGTTACAAACTTCTACAAATATAATCCTGTATAGAATTGATGAAAATCTTGAAAAAGATCAACAATGCGGCCGCTAAAAATACGCAAATGTTTAAATAAATTTTTAAAGTTTATGAATTTCCAAATGTGCTATGAGGCTGAACTTTTTTAAGGCAGAGTTTATTAAAAAACAAAAGAGGGGTTATAGAAAATTTGATATTTTGTTTTTTTTTACTGTTAAAAATTCTCAAAATTTAAAAAATTAGGTAAATGTTTAGTTACTGATGAAACGCTTGCAGAATGCAAGCACCTTCTACTAGTAATCAATAAGCATTCTACATCCTCTTTCTCAACGACAACTTCATTGTCCCAATGTATAGCGTTGATATATGCTATATATTATAAGCTTTAATATATCATCTAACAATAATAATCATATCATACTTTATCTAATCTAACAATAATAAAAGGCTACTTCTGTCCCTTTGTGGCACTCTCTGTCACGCTTTAAAAATCCGAATAACTCGATAATGGAAGAAGATTCATTTTTGATATTTAGCAGGAATGATTGATTCATATATTGTAAGATGATGATGAAATGAAATCTAGAAAAAAGTCCTAGGTTCGACTCCAAGGTAGGCCTTTCCATTTTTCATATGATAATACGTAAAAATCGACTTTTTGACTTGCAGGCTTTTCTTCCTTTTGAGATATAAATTAGAAATAATTCACCTATTATCTTCAAATTTAGCCTATTTTAAAGAAAACACTATGTAAATTCTTATTCAGTTATCTTTTTTAGCCTACACTTCGAAGTTCCTCATGTTAAACGTTTAATTCATATATTTTAACAGGATGTTGCCATGCCAACCCATTACATTGTTAAACCTCGAAATCCTATTTTTATTGCAATCCTTATGGGTAAAAACATGCTTTGAATGTTCTTAAATTAGTACGAGAGAGAAGAGAGAGAAATTCTTTTCAAAGCAACCAATGTAAACAACATTCGTTGCGTTATTTACTAGGAGTACATTTGAATGTAGAACATTAATCATTCCCATATTAAAATTTGGTACTTAGAGTCATCGTAGGAGTTCGAAACTTTAAACAACGAACGCCCAAAAAAACGAAAGTTTGTTTTCTTGCCATCCAAGTGCCAAAGTCAAGGTATATTTATGTTCATTTTTTATTTCACAAAAACCTATCCCGTTGAATTTCAACGGGCATCTCCCTAGTGGACATAATAATCGTTGTGTTAATTGACGTTTTAATTTTTAACCAAAATACGTATAGGGATACTCTGTCCCCAGACTGTCCGTGCATTTTTGCCAGTATTAGTAAATTTAATCACAATAGCTATTTTTGGATAATTCGACATTATATCCACAAAATCAATCGATGAAAATATAAGAACAGACTTTTTAGCTACTACGTTCAATTGAAAATACATCTAAAATGCATAGCAAAAGAGGATAGTTTTTAGAAAACTTTTTATCAATCAACATCGAAGAAGAAACCGACTGCTTTAAAGATTTATGATAGAGAAGCATTTTTGCATGTATCTGTGAATGGTTTTAATGTTTTATCCTCGTATACGAATCGTTATACTCTTATAAAATTGTACAAAATATGACTGAGACAATCCTTCATTTTTTGGAAAAACATCGAGGCGAGCGAATACAGAGGGCGTGAGAATAAGAGGATATAGGTATCAAGATAGATAGAGGATAACTGGAAGGAAAGACAGAAACAACGGAAGGTGGTAAAACAGACGGTGGGTGATAGAAATAGAGAGCGTATATAAATAATCATAGAAATAGAGTGAAAAAGAGAGAATGGCTGAAGAGGGGAGAGTGAAGAAATCAGAAGGAGAAAGAGAGAGGAAGGGCAGAGGAGAGACATAAAGAGAGGTGTAGAAATGCAGAGAAATAAAATATAAAAGAGAGGCGAGACAGCGATGAGATGGAGGGAGAGATGCACTGATGAGGGAGGAAAGGAGAATGGAAGATACGGAGCTGAGCTATAAGAAACAATCTCTTCTCTTTCTCCTCCCTTCTCTATGCCATGGTATCGATCTTATGTCAGGTTCCCACGGTCTTTTTGGTGGTAAAACCAGCTAAAGGAGACAGATTACGACGTTCTTAGATCAAAGAAGCGTAGGTTTTTGTAATTTGGAAGAAATGAGGCGTAGACATGATAAAGACAGATGTCGTTTATATGAGATGTCCGAGAATGAATTTCAACAGCGGACGGCGTAGGTGAGAGAGAGATTGAGATAGGGAGAGAGATAGAGAGAGAGAGAGAGAAGGAGCATAGGGAAGAGGGAAGAAGATAAGGGTTTTTTTTATCGCTCCGACTCATTTTTTTATTATACGGCGGATACGTAGGATCGTACTAAATCCGAGATATGTGATTTATGCTTAATTTTTTCTCTCTACTCTCCGGTCTGCGCGTTATAGATAGATCTTTATATAGGAGATCATCGTTTTCTTTTTAGAGATCATAAAGTCATACTATACGTGTTTAAGGTTGTTAACCATTTTTATGCTCACCTATTTATGTTTTGATGGCCCCTCAGCATCATGTTAAGATGCTTTGAACTTGGATTTTATCAATACGGAGTACCTAAATATTAACTCGTACATTTTACGAAGATATTTATGTCAATTCATTTAAAATTTACAAACAATTCACTATATAATATATTTCTTCTTTGTAGGCGTTAAATTTTTCTCGCAGTTCCTTAAAATATTTATTATCATTTAACCTTTTTGGAATTTTTAGGAATAATACAGAAATAATGGCCCCATCAGAATTTATTTTATTTGATTATACCGAAAGAATTCTTTTAGACGAACGTCCTTTATGTGTCGCATCAATGCGATAATATGCGCTCATAATGCAAGGTTTCCATATTTTATACCTTCGGGAATATGAATAGAAATGTTTTAATTTTATCCTATCAGACATTGTAATTATTTAATTTCCCAGAAAACGCAGACTATTTGCCGATCGTGCATATCAAACATCCATTTGAAGGAAAATATATTATGTACGACACATCAGTTTTTATAAAGGCATATTTTTGACTAATTCTATTTTTAAAAGGTTCGCCAGTTTTACTTCTCTGAACGAACTGGACCGCTCCGTGCGTGGTATAAATATCTTTCATGAACGCTGTTGATGTAGTTTGGTCCGAAGCCTCTTGTGTCCAATCGTGAATGCCAAGTTGATGCCCAACCATTATTACATGGCCCGAACTGATGAATCTGTTCTAAGAACTGATTCCTCTTTGCATAGGGGCGACTATGACCAGACTTTTTGCATTTTGTAGCGAAAAATTAAACAAAATTACGCGAGACTGCGTTTTCAGGATATCCCAATTTCACAAATGCGTCATATTTTATATCATTTCTTAAGGTTTTGCAAGGGTGTCTTATGTATTTTCTTTGTGTTAAGCTTACGGCGCTGTAATAATAACTATTATATAGAATAGCCGACTCGTTTGATAATTCGTTCCTAAAAAGCGGGTTTAAGGATTTAATCCAATAACGGATTGCAGCTTGTAGAAGTGTTATTTTATTATAATTAAATCGTAATAAATTGAATATGAGTTTGAAGGAGTAATTAGATTATTTTCAGTGACATACACTCCGATAAAAAAGTAATCACACTGCACTGTGTTACGTAACAAGCAAAAAATTCTTCAAAAAACATTAGCAACGATGGAGTTGATTAGCCGGGTATAAGAATATCGAATTTAAATAAACGGCGCAATATACATTGCACAAACTTTCTCATATACGTATATTATTATTATTATATATATTTACAATGCAATTGAGCACCTGGCCCGGTGGCAAAGTTACATAAGTTTAACCTATAAACATATTAAAATTATATTTACAATTCACATCCTAGTTACAATATTCTCTCCAAGAATCTTTCATATCAGGAGCTTAGAGTTTTCGAGGTTCTTGGCAGGCCTTCACAGCTACCGTAGCGGTCACGGGGCCCTCGAAGTCCCCACTGTACCTCACCCTACCAAGCAATCCATCTACTTCCTCCAGCTCCCTCGTTAATAATTTGTCTTAAAATATGGTTACATAGTAATACTAAAAGTAATGAATATCGTTTACATTAATATTTTTAACTCTAGATATATGTGTGTGTGTGTGTGTGTGATTTCGACACCCTCAGAAGCTCATCAACTTGAATACATCTTACTGGTGAGTGCTCACTGGCCTTCCTTATCCCAACAACTTGTTGCCATTTATTTATCTTATTTACCTTTACCGTATTTACTCGCGTAATTGCCCCACTTTTTCAAACGATGTTTTTACACCAAAACGAGAGTGCGACAAATACGCAATTTTCCCTTTTCCAGTAATGAAGTGCTCTTTTCAGGATTAAGTATACCGAGAATGCAATTTAAAATATTGACTCAGAACAGACTGCTATACAAGAACAAATTCTGTTTTATCGAAATTTGGCAATTTTTCCATGTGAGTCACGCAGCGCAAACAAAGATAATCTTCGTGTCAAAGTAAAGGAGGCGCGAAGATGATAAAGAATGATTTAAGTGCGCTTTATAGATAGAAAGACTAAGGTTAACCTTTTTAAATTTATTTGAAAGAACCACAAAACGAAAAAATCAAAATTCGTCATCTGGGCGTTCGCACAGCAAAATGAAACATCTTGTCAAAGTAAGACAGAGGAAATATGCGGTGCAAAGTATAATATTTAATTTCCTCCTGAAAATTAGGGTGGGGAAATTACGCGATAGAGAAAATTACGCGAGTAAATATGGTATGAATTTGTTGCTTTTAGCATCACTTATATTTTGAAAAGTTACATTATGTAGCAATATAAAGGAGAAAGTTTGTTAGTTTGTTCACTAATAACTTGGACACTATAAGAACAATCGAATTCAAAAGTTTCATAGGGCATTCTATGGACCAAAGGAAGAACTTGGTCTAGGTTTGCAGACCATGGCGGTCTCTTATACCCCATGGAGTCAACAAAATACTATTTCCATAAGAATTCATGGGTAATGGTGTGGAGAAAACCCAAAATGCCATGCAGCCCTTCACTGATGTGGATATAAATATACTTAATATTAACTTACGATCACAAAAAATGGCTTATTTTACGCACGAAAGACTGAATATTTCAATTCTGTGCATGTTGTGTCGTATTACATGTTAAATCGCTCGAAAGGTTTCTTTAAGCGCAAAATTTATCGGTTTAGATGAGTATTTTCCAGGCGGCAGCAAATCTAAATTTCTTAATTGTTGTCCTCTTCAAAGGGAGATAGGCACATAAAGATTAATACAAGAAAAGTCCACACCGTGGCGTGCCGTAGAAGAAGAATAGCCAACGCCAAGGGTACAAATGGATTAAATATTGTCTATGAATATTTTTAAAATGAGTCCGATGATTTTTAAGGAATATTATAACATTGTTATCTTTTGTCATTAACATTAAAAGATTTTTCGCAACATAAATCGATACATCTACATACATTTGTTTGGTAACCAAGATGTTGTTTATTGTTTACGTTTTGGTTAATAGTATTGACATAATCCATATAATTTTATTGCTGCTTTAAAGGCTTCAGTGCATTTACCCATGTGAATATTAAGTAAAACGTTAATGCGTAATAATATTAATGGTAAAACTTTACAATACAATACATAAAATAGTTAATGTTAATGTAAATATTGCTTGCGTAATTAAGAAATGGGGAACAAAAATTCGGGGCTTATGGTGCTCTCGGTGTAATTCCTATTTTAATAAAACTGCTCGATAAAGCCAACTATTCTTGGAAAAGCAGTCTGCCTTGATTATATGATGGATTAATCATTGACATACACCCATGAGCACAAGCTTGACTAAAATTCTTCAATGGTTTCTTTAGGTGGTAGTTAAAAGCGTCAATTGTTAACAATAGTCTTCGGTAGGTGGCGTGGTGGTGGCAGCTAAAAATATAAGATAACTCTTAAACAATACATTATATGGAAAAATGTATCAAACAAAGGTTGTAGAAATTAAATTTCCTACAGCTTCTATTCCAATACATTTTTACATATATCAAATATTAAAGCAAATATTTCAAAATAACGGATAAGTGACAAGAGTGAACACCCACTTCCGGTAGACCAATGTTTACCAATATAAAAATGTGAAATATAAAATTTCGCGTTGGCCTTATTAATAGTTTTAGAGTTAGAGCGCTCACAAAAATCTATCACACCGACATAAGGACAGACACACAGACATCATCGCGAAACTAGTCAAAACGTGTTCAGGGAACCTTAAAACAGGTATTACCGTGAAAACTTGAGTTCGATTTTTTTCATGAAAACAATACTTTCTCATACTACAACTACTATACATACTATGGTGAAAGTAAAAATTTCATTTTAAAAAACCATTATCAAATTCATTTATGCCATTTTACATGAATTATATCTGCATTATCTTTATATATTATATATAACTAGGAGCCCGTTGCAGTACTTCCTGCAAACATTTAGGGAACCTTAGATGAAGTGGCCCAATGCGATAGTTCCTATGACAAAAAATTGTTACACAGTGTGTTATTAGTTGAAAGATTTTTATTGCCTCTCTCAAAATAATCATATACCTCACACCATTTTCATAGCCATACACACATATCTACATGATTTTGACTAACACTTACCGGTACACAAAATTTTTTGTTTTTTCATTATTTCTGATGGTACAGTAAATCGTATATACTGCGGTTTGCTTAATATTAAGTAATCACTATAAAAGCACCAAACACGTGTCAAATAACTTGCTTAATTATCGAAATAAATTAATCACAACATTATCAATATCATAATTGGCTTTAAACTGCCCAATAAAATTTGAAAACGAAACGATATTTTTTATGTACGCGTGAAATATCTTACTATTTGAAATGTTAAGTTATCCATTATTACAATGGATTGAAGTCGTTTCTGGCTTCAAGTATCTTTGCTGTGTGTTTCATTTGTTTTATAAATGCACCAAACTTTTCACATAAATTTTCATTCGGTTATTGTCCTTGATGCGTATGTGTCATTGTAAGATTAGTGGAAATGCACTTTAATACCCGAGTCCAGCAATGCAAAAATTCCACAAAAGTATTCAGGCGAAAGATTCGTTCAAATTGAGCAAACCATTCTTGATTTATTTGCGTTTATACTGGGAGGAGACATCATTCGAGGCTATATCTGTTTTAATCCTTCATGCGCTTGTTTCATTGTAAGCTTAGTGAAAATGCACTTGAAAGCACTAGTCTAACAATGAAATAATATTAGGTGAACAATGCCAGATACCCTAGCAAAGGTTGAAAAACCGGAGAAAATCAAACATAAACTTACAATATGGGCAAACACGAATTAAACAACAGGCTCAACGGTAAGAATATTCATTTACTTTTACGTTAAATGATATAAATCTCGAGTCAAAATCGCGATTATAAGACATTTTAAAATGTTAAAGACTAAAGGTCAACGCATCGTATTCTAGCCGATTACGTGTTAATCAAATGCGAACACGAAAACTATCCTGGTATCAAATTTATGCCTTTGCGGAGGACATCTTGCCACCTAAAACCTGTAAGAGCTTAGGCTGAGTATTCAGGTGAATGATTCGTCAAAATCGAACCGACCGTTCTCGATTTATTTGCGTTCATGCCGGGAGGTGACGTCACTCGAGACTTTGGACGCAGGTAGGCAGTAACGCAGGCAGACACCCAGGCAGATACGCAGGCAGACACGCAGGCAGACACGCAGGCAGATACACAGGCAGAGACTCAGGCAAATTCGCTGGCAGGCACACAGGCAGGCACGTAAGGACACAGCGGTTATAATATATTTGACTATCTTATTTCGCTTTCTTATAATTCTCTTACCATTCGATTGTAGATGAATTCGTAACCATTCGTCAACCACATTTTATTTGACTCGCAAAAAATGAAATTGTCTGTCAAAGCAACGTAATATTTTTCATGCTTATCATTTAACTGCCATTTTAATACACATTTTTTGTATTGAAAACTGGCTGACGGTAATTGCTCAAAGACATTCGAGACAACCTTTTGCACATGATAACTACACCGTTTTGAAATGTTAAAATAAAATAAAAATGCTTATTTAAGTGCTTAATTGCTTTAGATAAAAAATAATGAAACGTTTTAGTATAGTATTTAATTTCATTTTTGCCAACTGCGTTCCTTGGAACGTGGCACCAAATCGAAAATCCAAATTAAAGTATGTTAATTTGCAGCGATTTTTGAAAGCATTATTCAATCCTCTCTGATACTAGTGCCTGATATTGCATTAATTGCTTGAGTATTTATTTGAGAAATACACAAAAGACACAAAATACATAAAGACACAAAAATATGTCGACCAATTCCAATTTTGGTTAAAATAGGACGGTAATAACGATTACTTTGGATGAAGATTTACATGCATTTTACAAAGTACTTAGCAAGCCTCTTGTTAAATACTAATCTGAGCGAAATATATTGAAAACAAAAGTTGAATAAAATAATTAAACACAAACTTTTGTCAAATTATTTTTCACGTAAAACGTAAGGCTTACGATAAATTTAAAGAAAAGTAAATTAATGTATTTACGTAATTATAGCAAAAGTTTACAAAAAAATTTCCTCGATTGCAATAATAATTTTTAATATTAGTTACAGTAAACAAATACCACATGAAGTAAGTTAAATGACATGAAATGCTATTCTTCATGTACCTGAAAGAAACTTCACAACAATTTAGAACTTTCAGGATTGTGAAATCTCAAAGAACGGATTTGGAAAATGTGTACTCCGACTTGGAGTATCCATTCTTGTTATTTCCGTTTATGCCTAATTTTCTCAGCATTTGCTCAATTCTGTATACAAGACCTCCGATACATAGCGTATACCTCTGATGAAGAATTGAATAATGTCCAATTTTCATTCCTCGAGTACAGCGATATAAACATTTCTTAGCTTCGCCAAGTAATCTAATTTCAATTCAAACTTTTCTGACTCGTCACTCTTTACGTTTGATTTCCGCATTGAGTCAATTACGTATGAGTTAACAAGTTCGTATCCGAATGCTGACTCGTCCGTCAAACCCAGCGAAACGGAACAAAATATTACTTTTCTACCCTTTCTATTACCCATCTTTGTCACTCGACTGCCGATGAATCGAAATAACTTCGGCAAACCTCTGAGAATCATGGCTATCGGGGAAGCAAACAGAGCGATTGTTGGAACGTTGAGAACTCGTGGACTGTACACAATTAAACGCATTAACAAGTGAAGAATAACATGCACATGGCTTCTGGATTCGAGAAAGTAAGAACTTACGCAATTAAAAGGTTTGATTGAAATGCTTTCATTCATTAAACGGTACCTATCCGAATTGATGTCTAAGAATGAGTCTATAAATGCCGACGGATTTTCGTGATATTCACTTTTTTCTCAGTCAGCTAAATATGTAATTAGTATTATTATTACCACACATGTGAGTGATAAACAAGTTTATCATATAATCAAAATATATTCGATTGTAAATAATGTGCGCACGGAGGAAGTGATTAGCGTATCTGATTGTCTATGCAGAATTCATCGAGTTCCAGTAGGCTGACAGTAGTGCTTATGCAACGGCATCCTTGGAGGTATAATTATTTGTGCTCTATGTTTTATCCTGACTGACATTTTTGAAGCTTTTGTGAGAAAGCTTGGTATTAATGTAAACTGACTCAAATAATCTTTCATGGAAAAATATGTCAAGTCATTGATGAAGGTAGCATAGCGGGAAATTTTACGAAAGAAACGTACAAAGTACGGTCGTTATTATCAGAGAGGAAAACGAAAATTTCGCAGTTTATTTTATATATATGTTTTGAGTCGCGACATAATTCTGAGCGTTTTGGAATTTTGAATCAATTTTTGAATAACTACATTGACTTTTTACTGAATTATAATGCCAGAAATAATCGTTACATCTTGTCTACATGATTATTACAGTTTTTATACATGTGACAAGCTAGTAAGCTCATTTATTTGTTTACAAAATTAATTACTGATCTTCAAAGCATTAAAAAACTATTTTAATTTTTTATTCTATGTGGTGATATCATCACCTTTGCTCCATCGGCAATGAAATAATTACATTATATAGATTTTCTTGGGAGGGAGAAAACCGAACCCGGCATATTTGATAATTACAGCAGCGAAACCGTGACGAAGACATCCTGCCAGCCTTCAAAAGGCAATTCAAGATATTTTTTCCTGTAATGTTTTTCTTCTTCCCCAAAGAAAATAAATAGAAAAACTTATCTCGCAGGAGCATATTTCGCCGTATCATTTTTCGATTAAAAACTCATCTTTTTTGTTCATGAATTAAATCTACGGCGATCAATTTTCCAATATGGACTTTATTTACGTTTGGCTTATGGAGAGAAAAATAGGGAGACGGTACTCTCGTGCGCCTTTCCTTCATCCCTCGATTATTTGTTCCTGCGATGAGCAAGGACAATGTCAAGGGGACCAATTCGTTTGTGGCGCAAGAGGGAGAGAGATTTATATCACAAACGGACTTAATCGCTCTTCTGGCCTTTTCTCAAAGGAGGAAAGAGCTGCGACTAAATGTTAAGCCAGAAACAACGGTCAATTATTATCATAGGAAGGAAAAAAGAGATTGAGATATACAAAAGTCGATTAGTAAACAACGCTCCCTGGCTGCAGGAGACGGCATTAATTTTGGCAAACAATTACTAATCCGCTTCTCTTATTAGCTCAAACGTTACGCAGTATCACGTAATCCTATCTCCTGAAAACTCCACACACCCACGCATACACCCAGAGACACGCACATACACGCCCGGGGTCGATCTATCCTTCCTTTTATAACTCTTTCCCTTATTCTTCTTCTTCATACCTCGTCTATTACTCCCGTCCCGACATTCCCATCGCCATCCGAACCCGCCTATAGCCGCTTTTCTGGGTCAGAGGCAATTGAGATCGTGATATCTACTGATTACGTCACGCGACCGTGTGTGAAAATTTCTCAACTGCGCAAAAAAATAGAAAATTGCTCGTGAAGCGAAAATGATTCGTCCGAGTATGTTTTTTCCCTTCAATTATCGTCTGGATTGTTTTTGCTGTTTAATCAAAATGCATTAAGTGGAAATGGGTCGGTTGTGAGATCTCCTGTCAACAACCGCCAGGGGCTGCGAGATACGTTAAGGAATAGGTTACTGGGGTGTGCTGGAAGAGGTGTTCATAGGTTTATGGGACAATGAACTGACGAACGTTGGAAACAAGGGTTATGTAAATTGCCGAATTTCACATGACGACGGCGTAATTACCCGCCGTGTTTGAGGGCAGTGTATAGGACCGTATGCGTCGCACATAGGTGAGTGACCTGATTAACCCTTGTGAGTTAAGGTCGCCAGTTACGCGGCGAAGCGTCTACCCCTTCTTCCGAAAGCTGTTCACGATCATAATTTCCTCGCCGTCGCCAAAGTTTATGGAGGAGCGTGTAGGAGCCAGATGGCCGATTCACGATGACCGCAATCTACCTTTCTGAGGATATAGCAAGTTATTGACGATTTTGCATAAATTTTTTAATTTAATACAATAAAACATTGACCTGAGTGGAACTTGTATGAAGGATTTATTTATGAATAGAGAAATACTGTCAGAAATAGCAATCCAAAATTTTCTTGTTAAGGATAAAACTTGAAGTGTTGAAAAATCATAAATGGACAATGGAAAAAATATCCATTGACCTTGAGAACTGAACTAAACGTATAACCTAGTTAACTCTTTCGGCCATAAAATATTTTTGAGTCAAGTAGATATGCGTCAGAGTCGCAACTTTTCAGCTTAAGTGCGCCTTTACTTAATCCAGTCGATTTTCAATCGCAGGAGAATAGTTTTACACTTTAAACGGCAAGGTTGAGGCTACTTGAACCATTCTTTCATCTAACTGTAAACAATTTAAAAAGGAGTACTGACAATAAATGTGGTTTTAAGAGAAATTGTGTATTCATGATTTGGTGTCATAAAAAAATAGCTTTGTGATAATAAATGTTAGAATTGTGATAACTAATTCTAGAAATATAAATAATTTTATTTAAATTTTTTTCATCATTTTGAACGGGATTTTAAGAGACCAAAAAGATAAGTCTTGCTTTTGCTTCCATGACCTTTTCTCACTGATGGAACAAGTTGAATTAGTGTTGAAATTCATAAGAAATGTATATTAGTGTTAGAAAAACTAAAAAAGTGGAGATAGGAGTGAGTAAATAGATTTATAGACGTGAACTAAATATTTTTGTTAATGACGGGGAAGTTTGTGTTATGGTTTTTAAAATTATCGAAATTATTAGTGTAACCGCTATTATAAGGAAGGGAATTCCAAAAGTTAGCATTGGGACAAGTAATTTGGACGAGCCTTCAGTGCTCACTGAGCGAATCGAGCTCAGGAAATTGAATTTACTGATGGTAGATGAAAAGGTGAAGATGCGCTTTTAAGTCATTTAGATGTGGATTTCTCTACTGTCTTCCAAGGTTTGCCATTCTAATCGAATGAAGACGTCACCTATGCGATCATAATTGCAAAATTTAACTCTTCGGTAATTGTGAATTTGGAAGGAATTGGCCTATCCGTTTTCAGGGAAAGTTTGTATCAAGGAGGTGTGCAACATATAAAAACAAAATCAATATTGTGACACGCACGTCTTGTCTGATCGTCAGGGGGTAGGTTACACGATTTTGGAGTGAAAAACCACATGTGATGTTCCTTTTTGAGCAACAAATGTATTCACAAAATGAAAGAAACAAAGATACAATAAAACAATATGGCTTCCTGTGGAGTTGTAGAACCGTGATCCCGTTGTGTCCAAATCCTTTGGCCTCGTCCGAGCAGCCCGCTCGATCCAAGCACTCTCTCCCTCCGCCTCCGCCACCATCTACCGTCTTCCAAACCCCAAGACCCTCTAACTTCCTTTCCCCCTCATCTTTCCCATTTACTTCCCCTCCCTTGCTTACTCTTTTCCTCTCCTTGTCTTTCCCATTCACTTCCCCTCCCTTGCTTACTCTTTCCCCCTCTTCTCCTTCGCCAATCACGACTGCCCTCGACCCCGCATACCTCCGGGATCGCCTATTGGCCTATCCGTTTTCAGGGAAATTTGGTATCAAGGAGGTGTGCAACATATAAAAACAAAATCAATATGTATTGTGTAGGTATAGAAATCAGGACTCCCACAATCAAAGTAATAAAAAAATAATTTTATGCGTATTTGTGATGAATTTCCAGAATACATTTTAACAAAATTTAGTACTTATATTGAAGCATATACACTACACCATAATATTATATTTGGACCTGATCAGTCAATCAATGGCGTCACAATTTCAAATTTAACTATTTCAGTAATAATGGATTTGGAGGGAATTGGCTGGACGAATTTTAAATAAATTTTGCATATAAGATTAGTACAACATATCATAATGAAATCAAGATGTTTAAAGTGGAGCTAAAGAGCAGGGGTACCTCAGTAAAAAGTTAAATGTTATTTTTTACACGTATTTATAGAGAACTGACCATATGGATTTTAAGAAAATGAGGTGTGTATAATCTTCATATAAATAAATAACCAAAATATTATATTTCAACCGGGTCGACTAAACAGGGCTACCACAATATCAAGGTTGGAATTTTTCGGTAACTATGAATTTGGAAGGTACTGGCTTGCCGGATTTAAAAGAAATTTCGTTTGTAGGGCACGTATAGAATGAGAAAACGAAATGAATATGTTTAGAATGGATCAAAAATGCAGGGTTACCACAATATAAGGAAAAATAATTTTCTGACTTCAAAGCAAATACATTAGTATACGATTATACTAGGGCAAATTTGACTAAAAGCAGCTCTGTACCACGGGAAAACCGTGCACACCCCTATTTGTTGAATAAATTTACATTTTGTGAAAACCGACAAGAATAAACTACCCTTTATTGTTGCGCTTAAAATGGAGTGATGAGAGACATGGGAACGAATTGGGAAATTGTTGGGTCGGAATAAAGAAAGGTAAGGCGATATGGTGAAGGAAAGTTATATCTATAAAGATTCAGTAGAGGTAACAGATAGAATTGGCTCGAGGAAAACGTAGCTGGATATGATCAAACAAAACTATCCAATATTTTACGGCCGAAGTTCATTTTAAGAACCATAACAAATAGTAAAAGATATTACTGCAGAAAATTATTTCAAATTGTGGTACTTGGCGCTAAAGATTGTATTATCTGGTTATATATTCAGAGCTGCGGAATAGTTATACGTACACAAGAATGCCTCATTGGGTGTCGAGGAGACACATGAAGAGATAAAAGTGAAAATCTTTTCGGGTGTGACCTTTCTTCACCCACTGTGAGTGTGTGTGTGTATTTTTTAGCTAATCAATCTCTTGGATTATTATAGCCATAACTCCTTCCACACCGAACACAATCACAAGGGAGGAAGGAAACCCGGTGCAGGCATTAGCCTACTCTTTAACAAAGAACACCAAGGAGGCCAACGGCTTAACGTCCCTTCCGAAGGACGGAACGCTGAATTTGCGCGGTCTCCTCAAACCACACCAACAGGGGGCCGTGTGACCTTCGAAAAAATTCTACTGGCGCAGGGTTCGTGACCACTGCCTTTTCAAACAGCAAGCGAGTAGAAGCCAGCGTCCTAACAACTACACCACCTTCAACCACTGTGAAAAGACAACTAACCATGCTGAGCGAATACAGTAATAAGTTTGTTGTAGTAAATATATTAATAATGCGGAACTAATGTCAATTTAATTTCATGAAAAATTCAATAGTGTCTCATATTCGACATATATTATTATCTTATTTTTCTATCCCACAGATAGATAATTCCCTAAAATCGACAAACCCATCAACCTCTACCAAAATTATCAGCGCATCGCTGAGGCACCAAGGGCCGAAATAGATTGGTGATGACATCATATTACGTGGGATTGAAAGGGAAGGGCGTAGCAAGACTTGGAAGTCAGTTTCTTATCCACTCACTCCAGTCCCAAGCTTATTAGCATGACTCCTTTGTTTATTAAGTATTTGTATAGTGACGAGGAAACTTGGCTATTTGCGACATGGGATTAAAAACCTATCAAATGTTTCCACTGTAAATCCCACGATGAAACTACGGAGTACATTTTTGGGTGTTCAGAAATAGTATTTCATATTGAATAAATAATCTTTGAATATTGAAGAAAAACTCGCGCAAGAGTGTCACTTTTGAACCCATCAGTTCATTGCATTAGCTAAATGAGCTTTATGAGCGAAACAATCCAACTCAACTTTCCAAAGGTCATGACGTAGATCATTGCTTCCCAACCTTTTCCACGCGTGACCCAGAAAATCAACCTCAAAAAAAGGACACCGATCAAGTTTCTACATAGTCGCACATCGATGACAGGAACAATGTTATATTTAGAATTAAAAGCTGATACCTACTTTAATTAATGCGACACCTGCGCCTGTCCTTCGTTGTACAGTCGATCAAAAGTTGGTATTGTGGTGAAAAGCACGCAGCGCATTTCTGAGGATAGGTCCAAGGGAGATTGATATCGAGACTTGTTAGTGGCCACTAATGCACTGAATCCTACTTCGTATAAATATGTTCTAAGGAACAAACCACTTAATGGCGCGACATGGAAGTTCTTTGTATTCTGATCTGGCACTAAACCAGAATCTATCGATTGGCAGCTGAGGACATGTAGCCAAATGGATTGACTGTGGAGAGTTCTATAAGCTGTTCAATTTCTCATCCTAGCAAATCTGCCTCTTCAGAACGACATTCAAATAGGTTTCAAATCCAGCCAAGCTTGGACGAAGGAACCAAAGCCAGCCTCTAGACGACAGAAATATGCAACCATGATTTTCGTCACAAATAGAATGTCGCTGTCCTCTGTAAATAGATAAAAGATCTGGAAAAACTTCAAACTTCTTTGTGTTGGGACTTGTCTTCCAAAACCCTATTTTTTTATAAAGCCATTTATGCAGTCATTTAGCAGGAAGAATGGGTACATCCTTGCCCTACAAGATAGCATTTAGCTGATTAAGTTTTGGAAATATATCACAGATGTTGGCAATATGATACATCTGGCAATCGTCACTCAGGAAATCCACAAATTCTCTCTTTTTACATTCTGCGAAATAGATGACGTTTCACGGAGGTTGAAAAAGCGCTCTAGTGCCTTACCCCTGGATAGCCACCGTGCCTCTGTATGGTACAGCAAAATATCGTACTCAGACCACGTGTGGACTGGTTACATACCTTTCGGTGCAATCATTGAGCCGTTAAGTCCGAGGACCGGTCTCTTGAAACTTGTATATTATTTTCTTTTTCGACGAGTCTTTTTTAACCATGATAAAATTTTTTCTCCATTATATTATTTTATATTCAATAAGATTTGATCCATTCTCCGCTAATAGTGTGATGGAAGAGGTTTGGGCCGGTTATCTTCACAAATTACCAGGCCGTTTGATGCCCGAGATCTGAGGCAAACGCTTCAATCCTTCGCTTAACCATGTTGTTTGAATTGGGAATATTTTTCAGTTTTTTGGCCTCACCATCTCCACACGCAACCCTAGCCATGCCAATAGCAGCCGGTAAAATTAATGTCTCCCCAAAGGGTTGCGATTTCTTGCATCGAGCAATTCAATAGCTTACTTCGAATGCACATCTCACAGCTTGGTCAGACACCGAAAGACTTTTTTCAAAGTGTAGTTTCTGTCGCGTAAGCTCTTTATTGCGTTGCTGGAAGAACGATATATGCTTCTCCGTATGCTCCTTGTAGTTCTTTTCAAAATGTTGCTTTAGTTTACATATTAGGTTTCATGCTCTCGGAGGACAATACTAACTGACACAACACACATTGAGGTCTTTATTCACTCTTCACTTCTACACTAGTAAAACGAAACTGAAGGAAGGTCTCGTCATACTTTCTAACTCGTTTTGCGCGGACGGTCTTCATTTCATTTTCTGCCTTACCTACATCCCTGACTTGCCTAAAAGAACACGGATCAAATGACTTTTGCAAGAGACGATCCATCTCTAAAGGGTGTTAACTAATCTCACGTAAAGATGCAGAGTAAAAAACCACATTCTAAGGAACTATTACTTGCTATCCCACAAGACAGGCGCTGTCCGACAACTAACTAGGCCCAAGGAACATCAATACCAAGTGACGAAATAAAAAAAAATAAAAAAACATGAATGAGCCACGGAGACAAGAGGATTTTTTACGTAATCGAGAGGCACAGCTTCGCGTTACCAAGAGAGAGAAACAAAGATGCTGCATTCTCGTGAACTGGGGCTCCGCTCAGTCACCCTTTCAAGTGGTAAACAAAATCTCTATGATAATTGGATCCTTACGTTGTTTAGTCTTCCGTCAGTAGAGATGTTTATGACATTCCATAAACATCACGTCAGTCCAGAGAGTCGAGACGATATCATGAGCCAGTGGATTAATTACGGAATACATATTAAAATTTACTTACGCTTTCATATTTACAGTTGATGAGTAGATACATATGTTGAAGAGGAAAGTAAATGTATCTCAGACGAGTTCGCGGCCGCAAGAACGATCTTTGGGGTCGCTACCCCTTGGTTGGGAAGCTCTGACGTAGATGGTGCTGTATGTAGATCGATTTCCATTATATAAATTGATTTTGCTTATTGTTGTATATTTCTGCGATTACAAAAAAGAAAACCTATTAATATGTCATTTATCTGAATTGAATATTACCTACCCGTTAAATATCATCAAAGTATTGAGCCGTTTCCATTTTTTGGAGAAATTAATAACAGGTTTTAATTTATAGACATATCTTAGCCCTGAATTGTATGCATAATGAAACTGTGGACAGTAAAAAAGTAACAATTTCTAAACAGAAATAATACATCGTGTATATATATAAACTCAAGGAAAAGGAAAGGCAGTAATAAGATATATACGATGTATTTTTTCATCAATCATCAACCTTTTCACATCACCTTGTCATTCCCCGCCCAGTGTGTCACCTTCAGTTACACTCTCTATCCATCGCTGAAGAAGGGCATACTTGTGCCAGATAAGCTTACGTTTTTGTGTTTTTTGCGTGTCTCTTCGATGCCCACAGCAGCTTATCAACTTGGTCCTCAACTTGGTAAGTGTCCACTTGGCTTCCTTCAACACCTTGTTGCCACCCTCATTACTGCCTTTCCTTTCCCTTAACTTAATATATATATATAGAGAGAGTGAGAGAGAGAAAAAGGGAGAGAGAGAGAGTATACTTAATGGCGCCAAAAGTTGGACATCGACCCGGAACCGAACCAAAAACTAGAAACGAATAAAATCTGATGTGGCGACCACATGACTTTATCCATACGTGTAATATTTCTAACAATATTGGAAAACTGTACTCCATGTCGGAGTACACAGAGCTTCCAAATGCGTTCATTGAGATTTCACAATGTTCTCAATATTTTTTCCTCAGATGAGAATTTAACGAGAAGCAGGCGAGGTACGATGTAAAATACATGCAGGTCTTCATGCAAAGAAGTTGTAATTATTGTCCGATTTTAACCAAAATTGGAATAGGTCAATTTTAATAAAACTCCTCAATACCAAATTTCATTACAATAAGTCTGGCGGTTCCCGAGTTGAAACAAAGGAACATTGGAAGCTACAATTAGGTCTTCATGTAAAGTGGTCGTAATTATTGTCCGATTTTTACCAAAATTGGAATCGGTAAATTAATATTAGCAAAACTCTCCAATACCTAATTTCATCAAAATACGTTTAGCGGCAACCGAGTTGAAACAAAGGAACTTTGTAAACTACATGTAGGTCTTCATGTAAAGTGGACGTCATTGTTGTCCGATATTAACCAAAATTGGAATCGTTCGATCAATTTTAGGAAAAATTTCCAATACCAAATTTCAGCAATATACATCAATCAGTTCCAGAAACAATGGAACATTGTCAAACTACTTGTAGGTCATGTAAAGTAGTCGTAGTTTTTGTCCGATTTTTACAAAAATTGGAATCGGTCAACCAATTTTAGCGAAACTCCCTAATACCAAATTTCATCAAAATTACGTCCAGCAGTTTTCGAGTTGAAACAAAAGAACAATGTAGGTTATCATGTAAAATGGTCATCATTTTTGTTCGATTTTGAGCAAAATTGAAATCGGTCAACCAATTTAGCAAAACTCTCCAATACCGAATTTCATCATAATACGTGTAGCGGTTTCCGAGTTTTAACATACGGACGGAATCAACCTCCCCTATATGCGTTCACTTCGTGCAAAGAGCGCATAATAATTCCAAATAGGATAAATGATAACAAATATTTTAAGGAACTGCGAGAAAATTTTGAAGACTATACAAAGAACAGAAATAAACTCAAACTGTAATCTTCTGTTATAGAATATATATATTTTCTGACCAAATAAAATATAGCCCCGAAGCTCCAACAAATAAGAGAACAAAAAGGAGCGTAATGTGTTTGCAATAGTCGCCGGTAGGTGGTGTGGTGGTGGCAGCTAAAAATTTAGTTTTTAAACTAGCTCTTCAACAACGTATTGTATGGGAAATAGTTTCAAACAAAAGTAGTAGAAAAATAAATTACCTACAAATTTTATTCTAGCACGTTTTTACATTTATCAAATATTAAAGCAAATATTTCAAAAGATGGATAAGGAACTAGAGTAAACACCCACTTCCGATTGACCGATTTTTCCAAATACTAATCAGCATGTCTTTCTTTAACAACAATGTCAAATATAATTTTTAACGGTGATCTAATCAATATATTTGAGTTAGAGCACCTACAAAATCCAGGTCATACAGGCACACACCCACCGACATCATCGATATAATAGTCAAAACGTGTTCAGGGGACCTTAACTTTTAAACGGGCAAGCTTAATTTGTACCTTAACCGGGCAAGTGGGGTCAGATTGTATCCCATATATTAAAATAGTTAGCAACTTAACTAAAGGTGTATGGATTATATATTTAAATTTATTAATAATGAAATGATTAATAAATATTACTGTAGCATACAATTTTAAACATATTTGTTTATTGTTGATTTTGATAATTCATTTATTTCCTTACAATGGGGAAAATTTGAATATAATGGTATAAAAATAACTACAAAATGCAATTACAATTTTTATGGAACATTTTTTACATTTACAATAATATTTATAATCTCCACAATTATATATGTATACTGTATCTATTTAAAATTCTTACACTCATTACATATAGCTAGTTTCTCACTGTGCTGCTCGCATATAAATTGATTGCAAGCTGTACACCGTATCTGCACTTTCCCATCTCTTTTCCTGTCACATATCTTGCATCTTCCCCTCTTGGTTGCTCTCACACTGTCTATCTCATTTGATGCTATTTGAACACCACACATTTCCATTACTCTTCTAATGGATAGATGAAGATTTGGAATTGCATATGCTCGTTGTTCCATTTAAGGAATAACAAGTTCTTTTCCAAGTATTTGTAAAAACTTTCTAGGCTTACCTGCCCACTGCGAAACAACTTCATTTTGCTCAATATTGTGTTCAAGAATGACCACAAGTTGTTATAAGCAGCGATATCAAGCCAGTTCATAAATAGTCGTAGAGAACAATTAGTAATTAGTAGGTAGTCAAAAAACTATAAGAATTAAAGATACGTGTAAAGTAAGGCATGCCTGCACGGCCGTCAATATGAGAAGTGAACTGTGAAAAGCGTGGTTAATATGAAGAAGGGCCTAATCATGCATATTACTGTGAAGATTTGCTATATTAGTGAACGTTCAAAGATCACATTGTCACGCCAATAAGTGAAGTCCATTTCTGCCCTTCTGAAATTGTAGTGGTTACTAAAGAAACTTTCAGAGTGATTGATATACAAATTTTTTTCTTTATCGGGCATGATGTTTGAAGATATTGTTCCGGTCAGATAAAAACAAGAAAAGAGATAACAACATAAAGAAAGTAAAATACTTAGTATTTCATTTATAAAAAGTAGAAATTTATTGCAGGAAACATGTAGTAATAAATTTCTTCGTTCTATAGAGGCAATTATTATTTTTTTTATTTTTTTCTAACCGTGGAAAATCAAAGAATTACAAACTCGAGCATCAATTACATAAATACCAGAAAAATGATAAGAGGCTTCCACGGATAAAATTTCGAATACACAGTTTTATTCACGGAATCGCTAAAAAATTAAAATATACCAATATATTATTTATCCTATGAATATAAGTATTATTTACATGCTCCTGCATGAACAATACATAATAAATTACGAAGAACTCATGTGGGTTTTTAATAACATTACCATGAGAGTGGGGTCAATAATGACACCAATCTTACATTTATTATTTATCATGTTATATGAAACAAATTATAATAATTTTCTTTCACATAGAAGGAACTTAGTAGTAAATAAACACATACAAAATCAAGAACTTGCATAATGTAAAACTTTTCTCAATAATAAGCAAAACAACTGATTGGGGTCAAATATGAACCCGCTTGCCCGTTTAAAGGTTAAAACTCATTTCCGTTGAAATCTCGAGTTCAATTTTTTTCATGAAAAGAATACTTTTTCTATATTTCGTATATGGAGAAAGTAAAAACTATATGTCTGGATGGAGTGGTACCGAACCGAAAAAAAATAATTCTGAGCCCGAAGCGAAACCGAAAACCGTTATTTATTTCGTTACTTTTTCTGTTCGCGTAAAAATTGTGATCTTTCATTACTTCTCCAATTTTTAGACTAACATAGATAAAAACGAACGTCCTAAAGTATACAAGAGATAAACATGAAACAATCTTTTTTATTTGATGTTTCGTGAAAAAGAAGAATAAGCAAAAATGGATACAGTTTTATTTATTTCGAAATATTTGGACGATCGGCCTTGACTTCCAGTAACATTTATAAAATCCGAAATATTCTTATTAATTGGATCTCTTATTATGCGTAAAGCCCCACTTCACGCATGTGTGACTAAAATCTGTGTTGTGTTTATATTAAAAAAAGGACTTTTAGTATTGCAATTGTCAACTTTTATCCCTTTCAATGCAAAAAATCCGTTTCAAAATTCATATTATCTCTTGAGAAAACAATAAAAAAGTTTGGAAATGTTTACTGCCTATCGGAGTATACAGTTTCCAAACACATTCTTTGATATTTCACAATGTTCTAAATATTTTTCACTCGGATGAGTATTTAACGGGAAACTAGTGAGGGACGTTGTAAAATACATGTAGGTCTTTATGTAAAGTAGTCGTAATTATTGTCCGATTTTTACCAATATTAGCTACTCTCTACTAAATTTAGTAAATCTCACAAATATCGAATTTCAACAAAATACGTCAAGCGGTTGCCGAGTTTAAACAAATGAACATTGTCAACTACTTGTAGATCTTCATGTAATGTGGTTGTAATTTTTGTCCAATTTTATCCAGAATTTGAATGGATCGACTAATTTTAGTAAAACTACCCAATACGAAATTTCATCAAAATACATTTAGCAGTTCCTGAGTTGAAACAAAGGAACATTGTCAAATACTTGTAGATCTTCATGTAAAGTGGTCGAAATTTTTGTGCAATTTTATCCAGAGTTGGAATCGGTGGACTAATTTTAGTAAAACTGCCCAATACGAAATTTCATCAAAATGCAACATGAGGTTCCCGAGATGAAAAAAGGAACATTGGAAACTATATGTAGTTCTTCCTTTAAAGTCGTAGTAATTGTTATCCCATGTTAGCCAAAATGGGAATCGGTGCACCGATTTTTTTTTAAACTCCCCAAAAGCAAATTTCATCAAAATATATCGTTTTCCGTGTTGAAACAAAGGAATCTTGTAAATTAAATGTAGATCTTCACGTAAATTGGTCGTAATATTAGTCAGATTTTCACCTAAATTGGAAACGTTCAACCAATTTCAGCAAAACTCCACAATAAAAAATTTCACCAAATATGTCCCCCGATTTCCGAGTTTTAACATGCGGACGGATAGACGGACGGACAGAAACGACCTCCCCTATTTGCGATCACTTCGTACAAAATCGCATAATAACACACAATCCTGTAGTTTCAATGTTTTCTGAAAATGAAAGAAAGAAAATCGAATGAAAAAATATCCACCATCTAACAATCAGACGGCAGTAAGTGGGATTCTCTTGAAGGTGGCCTAATAAATTGTCATTCGGCGGAAGTAGATAAATTCTCTTGAGGCTGGCTAAATAACTCCTCATCTGGCGGGAGTAGGTGTGATTTTCTTGAGGGTGTCCTAATAACTCATTTTTCGGCGGAAGTAGATAGGGTTCTCTTGTGTTCGCCTAATAACTCGTCATCCGGCAGGAGTAGGTGCGATTCTCTTGAGTATGGCCTAATAACTCGTAACTGGCGAGAGTACATAGGATTCTTTTAAGGGTGACCTTATAACTCGTCATCCGGAGGAAATAGAGAGGATTCTCTTGAAGATGGTCAAGTAACACCTCATCCGGTGGGAGTAGATGTGATTCTCTTGAGGATGACCAAATAACACGTCATCCGGCGGTTGTAGGTGTGATTCTCTTGAACGTGTCCTAATAATTCGTCATCCGCCGGAAGTAGGTTTGATTCTCTTGAGCGTGTCCTAATAACTCGTCATCCGGCGAGAGTAGGTGTGATTCTCTTGAGCTAGTCCTAAATACTCTTCATCCGACGGGAGTAGGTGTGATTCTCTTGAGGGTGTCCTAATAACTCCTCATCCGGCGGGAGTAGGTGTGATTCTCTTGAGGGTGTTCTTATAACTCGTCATCCAGCGGGAGCAGGTGTGATTCTCTTGAGGGTGTCCTAATAACTCGTCATCCGGCGTCAGTGGGTGTTATTGTTTTGAGGGATCTTAATAACTCGTCATCCGGCGCGAGTAGGTGTGATTCTCTTGAGAGTGGATTAATAAATCGTGATCCGGCTGTAGTAGTTGTGATTCTCTTAAGGGTGACGTAATTACTCGTCATCCGGCGGAAGTAGGTGTGATTCTCTTGTGGGTTACCTAATAACTAGTCATCCGGCGGGAATAGGTGTGATTCTCTTGAGGGTGGATTAATAACTCGTCATCCGGCGAGAGTAGGTGTGATTCTATTGAGTGTATCCTAATAACTCGTCATCCGGCGGGAGTAGGTGCGATTCTCTTGAGGGTGTCCCAATAACTAGTCAGCCGGCGGGAGTAGGTGTGATTTTCTTGAGGTAGTACTAATAACTCGTTATCTGGCGGAAGTAGGTTGGATTCTCTTCAGTGTTGCCTAATAACTCGTCATCCAGCGGTAGTGGCTTGGATTCTCTTAACATTGTCCGAATAACTCGTCATCCGATGGCATTATGTGGGATTTTATCTATTGATTTTGCTATACAACCTGGTTGTTGTATGGCAGGGAGTGAATATTTATCCAACAATATATTTTTCTCTTATGTTCAGGAGTCTTTGGGGGATTATGATTACTCTTTGTGTAGTAAAATTGCGAGCTGTAATTTTCGGTGTATGGCAGTTGTCGAATATATCTTCTAACCAAATATTTCTTTATTTCCAGGAATCTTTAAGGGTATAGTAATCCACTTTATGTATTTGTATTGCTTGCCGTCATGGTCCGTGTATGGTGATGGTGAACCTTTTTCCTTGTATATCTTTAATAGTTTTTTCAGAAATACTATGTGGAATTGGATTCTAATTTATTTATTTAAATTTCTAGCCAGCCTGGTTGGCGTACTACAGAGGATTATTCCTTTTCCAGCCAAAATGTTTTCTGCCGTTTTAGTTAATTTTGTAAGATAATGGAATACTTTTTCTTTATTAATTGAGAGATCCACCATATTGAATGTATTCGAAGGGCTGACGATGCGTTATAAGTACCGAATAAATACTGTGTATATTACCTATAACAATCTGTATAAATAATGTTCTAAGAAATCCGGTCACGCTGACAGATAGCAGGTCGATCAAACTGCGTGAATAAAATGAAATCTATACATTCATAGACTATTCTTTTACGATATGACTTTCAAAAATTACACGTCATCACTCATTTTAAATATTAATCTGCTCAGAGTTTACATGAAGCGATTACAGGAATAATACGTAGATGACTGTAACACGTAAATCATTTGAATACGAAAATTACTTAAAATCATCTCAGGAATTCGTGACTTGATACAAGGAACAGATTAAAGAACGAAATTTGATATTCTTGCCATCAAATTTTGAACACGCTTCGAATCGGTCCACAAATTATTTTTTAACGCGAAAATCTGACCGTTTTTACGTGAAAATTTTGTGATTATCATTGGTCCGGTTACGTGTTATTTTTTGTGATGCGTCGCATCTGTGATCAAATTCGCGAAATTTCAACGCTACTTTTAGGCTGGTTTCCAAAGAAAACATAGCCTTATGAAATGGTCCTGTCTGTGTGTGTGTATGTACGTATGTGTATGTGTTTTTGTCACCTACTAACAACTTTTGAAGCAAAGGACCGATTTTCATGAAACTTGGCTCCCTCGTAACAAGATTGGAAAGGTGTACTCCATGTCGGGGTACACAGAGTTTCCGAATACGTTCTTTGAGATTTCACAATTTTCTCAATATTTTTCGCTCAAATGAGACTGTAACGAGAAGCAAGCGAGGTAGGTTGAAAAATACATGTAGGTTTTCATGCAAAGTGTTCATAACTATTGTCCGGTTTTAATCAAAATTGGAATCGGTCAATTAATTTTAGCAAAACTCCCCAATACCAAATTTTATCACAATATGTCAAGCGGTTCCCGAGTTGAAACAAAGGTACATTGTAAACTACATGTAAGTCTTCATGTAAAGTGGTCGTCATTATTGTCCAATTTTAACCAAAGTTGGAATCAATATGTCAATTTTAGCAAAACTTCCCAATACCAAATTTCATCATAATACATCAAGAGGTTTCTGAGTTGAAATAATGGAACATTGTCAACTATATGTAGGTCATGTAAAATGGTCGTAATTGTTTTCCGATTTTAACCAAAATGAGTATTGCTCAACCAATTTTAGCATAACTCCCCAATAACAAATTTAATCAAAATACGTACAGTGGTTTCCGAGTTGAAACAAAGAATATTGTTGGTCTTCATGTAAAGTGGTTATAATTTTTGTTCGATTTTGACCAAAATTTAAATTGGTCAACCAACTTGAACAAAACTCTCCAATACCGCATTTCATCATAATACGTCCAGCGGTTTCATAGTTTTAACATGCGGAAGGACGGACGGATGGAATCGACTTCCCCTATTCTATGCACTTCGTGCATAGAACGCATAATAATTCCAAATAGATTGAATGAAAATAAATATTTTAAGGAACTGCGAGAAAATTTTAAAGTCTTTACAAAGAACAGAAATAAACCCAAAGTGTAGTCTCCAACAAATAAATTGATTTGATTTGATTTTTGAAAGAATAACAACTATACATCGAATTGATTGGTAAGAGTCAAATGGTTGCTATGGTTCTATAAGATGGTTCGATTAAGCCATCATCCTCCCGACAACTGTCAATTTCTCCAGCAGCTTCATTTACATGCGAGTGCGTTTTTGTAATTTCAGCCTTCTTTTGTGTCAATCGCTGAACAAAGGGCTCACCTTATAATATTTAGTCATATCTGCATATTCACGAGAGAATTATCGATCTCTTCTTATGGCTGAACACAAGTTAAAAAATAGAAATTTCAATATAAATTAACTGAAAATTTCTCTTTTTCACCGAAATATATTTCGGTGAACAACCACTGAAGACGACTATATTGTAACCAAAATGCGCATCTGGTTTTTCATAACCTTATTATGGCTAGTTCAGATACCTTGGATAAGCAATTACTTTTCAAATTTTTATATATTGAAGTGCTTATTTTTGAATGCATGTGCCGTGTTCCTCTTATTATATGGCTGCAAATAGCATTAATAGATTTTTAATGTAATTTTTTCAGTCCATTCCTTTTATGTAATAGACAATTTTATATTGTCCACGGATGGTTACTTTTGTGATATAAGTTAAAATTTAAGTAAATAATGCACACATGAACAATTACAATATGTGTAACTTCGTATGTAACAACGGTCGAAAAATTGTTTCCAACCCATCGTTTATTATCATATACAAGCATAAATTATTTCATTAATCATTTTCTCTTTACACGTTTCATAAGTATCATTCCATCCTCCGAGTTGTTTCTTCACTTATATAGATTTGCGCCTCCTCCGTGACTGGCGCTGTGCGGCGGAAGATTCTCTGTAGCGTGGGTTATCTTGAGTAACGTCTTATAAGTCCATGAAATTCAATTAGAGGGAGTTTGCGAGGTAGTCTCAAGCGGGACGAAACGGGGGTGGACGTGACTTTGGTCCCTTTGCGACTCTCCGATCGCGCGTTGTCTTTCAAATTGCGAGAAACTTTTGCAAAATGGATATTCTTTTTCGAAAGAGGATAAAAGATAATTGAAGGTCATGGTGATATTTTCCTAGTAATAATTCAATTATAAAAGAAGAAATACGTACAAGATATTAGGCATTTACTTTTTTATGTTTTATAACAATTTAATTATATATTTTAGCATGATTAGATTTTGAAACGCGATTTATTTTTTTTATTTCAAAATGTTCACAGAATACTCATCACTCAAAGTTCTTGCGTAGGTCGAATGTCTAAAATCCCGCCTTCCCAGATCCAGATAGGTTCGAATACCGACCGTTTTTTAAAAGAACTTTGTTTCATATTGTTTGAAGCTACTCCAGAAATATATCGTAGCTTATTGCAGATGGAAAATTTTAGTTATTTCAATAGTATTTCGACTCACAGTCAGTATGAAAGAAGTGTTAAAGAGATCAGAACGACAATAGGAAGAACAAAGGTGGTAATTGTTAGTCGACGAAAATTGGTGAAAGGAAGCTTGAATAAAGATATTAAAAATAGCCCATTGGAATCGTTGATATAGATTGTAACTTTATATGGGCATGAGACGTGGACTATAAGGAAAGCATATATGAGTTTTGAGACGTATGTGTGGCGTATACTGGATAGAATTAGTTAGAGGGTAAAAAGGGGTAAGAGAGACGTTTACTTTGAATGATATGGAATAGGCAGAAGAGAAGTCACATTTGTGATGTGGCGGTCTGCTGGAAGAATTGATAAAAAGGAGGATTCCAGGAAATAGGAAAATAGATAGAAGAAAAAAATGAACATTAAAGAATGGTAGATAACTTTTGATACATTCGATACATTACATATGTACTTGATAATTACCCTGGCTTTGCCCCGAGTATAGAATTTAGAATTTTTTATGCACATATCATTCCCTAATATTTTCATTCAAACTCAAGGTACTCTCAAGGTAAGTGACCAATATTCCCCTTTAATTGTTATGAACAAATTAAATGTAGACTCAAATTTGATACCTCCCTACCTGCTAAGAAATGATAGTTCTGGCAACGAATTGCATATCCTCAACATCTCTTTAGTATGTGTACCAACTTTTAAGTCTTTACGTTTCTTATTTCAACATTGATATTGGTAAAGGATTCATAAAAATTGGTCAATTGATTGCTGAAATATCATTAAAACCAAAATTTGGACCGACCGTTCCATGAGGACCTCTTGACCCCGTGGGCCAGTGAAAGAATAAGGAGCGATTTCCCCGTCAGGAGCGACTCCAGGGTCGCTCCGGCCTAGATGGCAGTTACTCCACCCCAAGGAAGAATGAACCCAGCAAATTTTAAATTCCAAAAGTGAGAAAACTTTCACCAAGTGCAAAATACAAACGCTAAACACAAAAAATATCCAAAAATTCCTTCAAGGAAGGTGATCTTGGTTTTTCTATTGTTTTATAACATTATTATCTATTGCTTGCATTACGTAAGAGAAATTCCATTCGCGATCCCTATCACGGCTTGGTATCGAAGCTGTTTTAGATTTTTAATAATAGGTTAAATATTTTAATAGTTTCTACACTTCTTTTTCTTCAAGTAAAGTTGTATAAACAACTCAACTTTGCGTGAATACGGGGAGGGAGAAGAAGGAGGAGGACATAAGTAACCTAAACGATATATTTTGCAACATGGGTGTCAATCGACAACAAATAAAACGCGGATAAGTTTTAATGATAAATTAACAACTTAACCGTACGGGAATACGGGGAGGGAGAGGAAGTGGGAGGGCAGAGGTGGTCTAAACTAAATTTTTGCAACATAGATGTCCATTGATAACAGATAACATGCAGATAAGTTATACACAATAAATATATAAATTAAGCTTACCGGAGTGGGGGGAGGGTAAGTAAAGTGGGAGGGCAGATGTGATATAAACGAAATATTTGAAGCATGGATGCCAATCGACAACTGATAACACGCGGAGAAGTCATAAGCAATAAATAAACAACTAAAACTTAATGCAGTGTGGGGAGGGAGAAGAAAGGAATAGGACATAAGCAACCTAAACGAAGTATTGGCAACTTGAGTGTCAATTGACAACAGTTATAAACATTAAATAAAATAATTATTGCATGACTTCAATATAGACGACGAGCATTTTGAAAGTTAAAGGTTGCGTTGCGAAGTAATACCTCAAAGTTTGATCTAAGGAATGGATAGTTTGTAAGTTATGAGTTATTCTTATTATATCATTTCACTCCGTTTAAGACTTCCTACACACAAATATAGTGTTCATTATTTAATAGATACCTACACTTACATTTAAAGATCATATCCATTAATTCCGGAAATCATACAATAATAATATTCATCGGCGGAAGCTAGTACAAATGCTCATCCTAGAAGCTGATGCATATTAAAAATCTTTCTAATTTCCACTCGATGTTTTATGATGTTTCTAATCTTGTTAAAATTCTGCGTGAATTTTTTATTATTTTCTATCGATGATTATCAATGTTTACGACACAATTCTATAAATCCATCTTGTTCTCTAGTTTGTATGCATATTTTATCGTAGTTTGCGTTACAAAATTTTTATCCGAGTTCAACAGTAAGAAATGAGAATTTCGCATTTCTTTCTCATATATGATCTATAAGGTGAAAAATAAAAAATATATTCGAATAGAGCGGGTCGCGACCCCATGTAGTGTCGCAAAAGAAATTCTGGGGGTGGCAAATATTTCTAGAATTAAAAATAAATGAATGTTTACGGCTACAATATTTTAGAAATTTAACAAAAAAAATTGATATCTGGAACCAATTCGGGGAGTTCTTCTTAATAGTTGCAATAAAAATCGGTCCCAACCAATCTGGGCTAAAACTATATCCACGGACACTTTCTTTGTCGGCGGAATATTATATTTTTAAAAAATAATAATAAATAAACAAATACAACAAAATATATCTATAGTTAAAAACGGGTAATAGGCTCGAATTAATAATTCCGATGGAGAAATGGGAGAAAAAATCAAACTTTATAATAACAAGAAATCCAAACCAGGACTAATGCAGGCTGGTTTCTCAAAGTTGACGTCCCGAATTGATTACTTATATTGAAAGGAAATGTTTCAGTATGTGTTAGTCATTCCAAGGAATTCTCATACCATAAATACCTTGTGTAATTCATAGTTTGCCAATGATGGAGAAAAATTGGAAAACAAATTAATGTAGCCTTATAAGGTCTGAAATGCTAAAATTAGCGTAAAAATCTCTTTCCGACTTTATATTTTTCATATATTTTTAAAATATAATCAACCCATTTGTTCACTCGTCAATGTTCAAGTCGAGTTCGATAATAATCGTCTCCATGGCAACAGTCCAATAACGCTACGTTTTAGTATAAATTCAAGAAAATGCGATCAATTATCAAGATCCTGTGATACGAATTAAAATCTACATTCCTTTCCTTATAACAGTGCAAACCACTCCGATATCATAATTTTAAGATATTTTAAAGTATTGAAGAAAACATCTCTGCATGATGTATTTGACTTTGACTTCCTATGTAAAACAAATTGGAAAGAAACATTCCTAGAATCCACCTCGAGACTTCAATCTTCGCCAAATAAAATATAGCCCGGAGATGGACCCTAGCAGAAGGAGACTCATACCAAGTTTCATGAAAATCGGTCCATTGATGCAAAAGTTGTTAGCAGGGGACACACACACACACAGACAGGACTTTTTCATAAGGCTATGTTTCCTTTGGAAACCAGCCTAAACAGCGTATTGAAACATTATCAAATAATATAAAATCAATTTTAATAAAGCAATTAAAGGAAAGTCCAAAATTCTCAATACAATGGTTGAATCGACGGATATTTCTAATCTTTCTCAACATCTTGTATGTGAGATACTGCTATGATGGAGATATATTTCAGAATTTCTTATTTTGCAAGGCTTTGGATGGAAGAACGACTGACGAAATTTTTTTTTTGACTTCTAGATAATTTTTTTCAAGATAATAATCTCACGTGGTCGAACTCATAGATTTGCACCTATGGCGCGGCTGCGTTAACTGGACCAAATATTGGATTAAAATGTAGAATAAAAGTAACTAATCCAAATATGTGTAGTATTTCATCACTTCATGATACACAGGGAGACCTTGGTAGCAAAATAAATGGAAGACAATATGCGCAGAATATTAAAAGATGAAGTGTTTCATCAATTTTATTAAAAGTTATAGTTTGAATAGAAGACTTTACGCACTTCTCTGCAATGAAATGGGATCCGCATATGAATCTCTTCATCTGCATACAGAAATAAGATGGCTCTCGCGAGATAGAGTCTTTTTGATCTGAAATATGAAGTATTGATATATTTATCAGATAAAAATTCAAACCTCGCTTAGTGATTTATGAACAAAGAATGGCTTGTCAAAATTAGTTACCTTTTGACATTTTTGAGAAACTCAGTATCTTATATTTGAGCCTGCAAGGAGAAGGAGCGATCATATTAATATTGAGTGACAAAATAGAGGCATTTATACAAAAAACTAAACCTTTATATAACAAAAATCAATTGTGGGAATTATGAAATGTTCCCTTGTTTTTTAGAATTTATTAAAGATAACGGCAACAACGTCAATTTTATACAGTTTAAAGATATAATATAGTTCATCGTAACAAGTTCATTGAAAGTTTTTCAAGACGGTTTGATAAATTCCAAGAACAAAAATAGGTTGGATTCGCAGTCCATTTTCGTTCAAAATTTCTGCATGCCCAGAAATAAGCATGCTACAAAAGATGCAGTTAATCGAGCTATCATCCGATGAGACGTTGAGAGATCGTTTCAAATCATTTCATTAGAGAAAGAATATCCAGATTTATTTAAAAGGGCAATAAACACTTTATTGCCCTTTGCTTCAACTTATTTCTCTGAAATTGGTTTTATAAATTGACAAATATTAAAATTAAACTAAGAGCACGATTGAATCCCGAGGATGAAATGAGAGTAGCAGTTTCCAATATTGCGCCAAACATGGCTGACATACGTATTATGTGCCGCCCAAGCACATCCTTCACATTAATTTCTTCTAAGTATTTTATATTTTTAGTGTATGATTTTTATTAAATGGAAATTGTAATTGAATATTTTATAATTGTATTTGAGTATGTTTCTTGTATTTACTTGTTTTGCATAATTTTATTAAATGGAAATTGTAATTGTTTATTTTATGATTGTTTGAATATATTTCCACTATTTACTTGTTTTGTACATCTTAGTTTAAGCAAAACCATTTATCATTATTTATTTAAAATAATCTTATAACAATAAAGATGAAGATGGGGATAGGAGGTCGCAGCAAGTTAACATTTGAAAAGTGGGATCGCGGTCAAAGAAAGTTTGCGCATCTCTGGAATAGAGGACCTCATTTTCCACAAAAAGTGTGCAAAAATACGATTTACACCTCAAGGATAAAAATTTGAGAAATTCCCTTGAACATTTTATATGCCCATCTCGTAAAGGATAATAACTACATAAAACTACCACCCAGAATATTCCGGAGTAAAAAATAGTGCATTGCGTTAATTTGTGGGAGGAAAGTATATACGAAATTTTTAAATGCAGGAAATCGCGAAGTACGACCATAATTTAAGTGGTGTTGTCATCAGTAAAATAGTTCCAGGGTGTTCCATTTTTATAAATATAAATTTTACAGAATTATTATTTTTTATTCTCTAAACAAAAATTTTAAATTTTCCTTCGTTGTATTATATTATCAACACAATCTAAAACATTCTAAAATAATTTATATATTAGAAGTGTCACTATCTTCTAGAGCCGGGCTGTCCCAATTCTAGCATCACGAGGGCTATATTTCTACTGAAGTATCCGCCAAATTAACTTAAGCCATTAACGCCTGGCGTGATCATATGAACACGGCAAACATCGCAAGGTTTAAATCATGCTATTGTCTTTATTTTAGATACATTATATTTCTTTTTAGCATATGCCTTCTCAAAGGTTAGATTAAACTTTTTATATTGTTGTATATTCACTAAATATTATAGTTTTTGAGTTGTGACAACTTGAATTTGACACATGCCATTAATCCGTTTCGAAGCTATATAATACTCTATTTCATTGTTTATAGCACGTACATTTCTTGTGCTTTTGCATAATATTTGCGACATATATATTAACTATATGATGATTTAACTACAGTTTAAGTAACTTTGTTGTATTGTATTATTGTGACTTGGGTAACTTAGAATTTTCCCGCGTGATCATATGGACACGCTAGGCGAATCCCTTAGCAATGTGATCCCTCCATACGTGGATGAGTAAGGCAATCGACAAGTCACCTCAAACTTATTGTGTAGTTGTTTAGACACATGCTCCATAATAAGTGATGAATAGGTAGATAGGGTGAAAATTAATATAGCTTGACAGAAACCAGACACCAGTAAACAAAGTGGTAGATAGTAGAAGTGATTGTTCATTTTTTACGGCGAGACGAACAACTTAGTGTGATCCTTTGAAAATTTCATTACGAAACAGAAACCTTTTGAACACTGATGGTTTCTGACATTTCTTTTTACAAGGCGCTGCAGGGATTTAGTTTTCAAATTTCTTCTTCCGATTTCTTCCTGAGTTTCCGTATATCCAGCTGAATTGAGAAGTTAATCATCACGATTTCCATAAAACTACTACGTTTTGCAGCTATTTTATACTCACACTTATTATACCACCAACTATGTTTTCTAGTTTAAAAACGAAAGAGTGAAAAAGACGGGATTTTTATTACCAGATGGGTTGACAATTCAATAGTTACTGTAGCGACCACTTGTCACAGTATTGAACCAATTACCATGGTTTCATGGTGTTCTCAGTCGGAGAAAAAAACTGCGCATTTCTCGACCAATCGTGATATATATATGGGAGGATAGACAGAATGGATGAGAATGTGTTTTATCATAGGATCGGAATTCGAGGGGGGAAATGGTGGTGGTGTTTATTCACGTGGTTATTAGACGTGTCCTTACACGATGCGTGGATTCTTAATAAAAAGTCAGGAACTGAAGTCTCACAATTAGACTTTCAAATTTAACTCGGTATAAAAGTCCTCCTATTGCAACTGAGCGATCGTCAGTGTCAAAGGTTAGCACTTTGCAGGTCCGAGTCAGTGACGAAATTCGTCTTGATGGAGTATCCAAATACTTGATAATGTCAGGAAACAGACGCCGTTGTGCTAGTGAAAGGTGTTCTAGTACTGTACGCCCATTTTGCATAAAATGGGATGTGGGATTATGTTTTACACGCTTTTCAAAAGTTCATAAACGTTAATCATTTCTCTGCCTAATATTTTATTTATCTATTTTAAAATTTGTTTCTATTATAAAAATATAAAATTATATTTGTGAAATAAATCTTATATGCTAAACATTGACTTTTATTATTAAATTCAAGAGATAACATGATGTAATTGCTTTGCATTCGGCGTTTCTTTCGAAAGAAACGGTAAGATGATGGGGATAGAATTGCTAATGGATCCTCCTAGCGTGATCATATGAACACGACACTTTTCACGAGAACCGTTGCGTATATGTTCTTGTAATTTTAACTATAACGTTTACATATAATTAGAACCTATAATTGTAAATATGAACAAAATCGAAAAAAATTAAAACTCCGGCGTCAAAGGGTTAAATGGAAGATTGTGGGATCCTATCAATAAAATTAAACACGTTTTTCAATAACTTGCATCTTTATTAACTATACATCTCTCAACACATGCTAGATTTGTTGAAACGTAATTACTGAGAGCACTGAGGACGGTCATACTATTTTAACTAAACTCAGTCGATGTAGCAAGATTTAGCAAGTGAGACAGTGATTCATCTGATAGAAAAGAACGGGAACGAGATTTTATAAATGTCATATTGGAAAGGTTGCTCTCTCACAAGTAAGTACTTCCACACATAGAGCACATTCTTTATCCAAAGTCTCTCATGTTTGGATATCGTTCTTAGGGCAAAAGTCTGAATACGTCCACACCTTTTTATGCCCTTCCACTGAAAAAGCGGTTTGCCTGTAAGTCATAGAGTTACAACTGATACTAGGGGGTTGATCTGCAATCACTAAACTGAGTGGATTGCTAAACAAGGCTGTCATCAGTCATATTTTTAAAGTCTGAGGATCGTTTTCTAAATTCCTGCAAAATGTCCGCTATATTAGTAGTAAAGACTGTAAAATCTGCGTCTTCACGCAGTTCCTCGGATAATTCTGCACACGAAGGAAAGTGAGTAAACTCATTTTTTTCTAAGGCAAGTAAAAATAATTGTAATTTGTTTCGAAATCCCAGCATATGCCTAAACAATTCAGAGAAATTCTGTCTAAAATTGTGTCTTGGTCTATGATAAAACTTTGAATATATTGTTTTTATTTCCTGATCATTTATTGTATACCATTAATCCCTTTTATTGGTTTACGTCGACTAACTGTGGTCGCTGCCACATAGAGTCGCTCCCACCTGGGGTCGCTCCCGCCTGGATTCGTTCCTGATTAGGGTCGTTCCCATTGTCTAAAATTTAGTATTTTGGTCTATGCAAGATCTTTGTTTTTACTTCTTGATCGTTTACTGTATACTATTAATCCGTTATATTGGTTTCCGTCATCTAAGTGTGGCCTCTGCCCCCTGGAGTCGTTCCTGACAATGGTCGTTTCCATTTTCTAAATTTGAGTCTTTTGGTCAATGCAAAATCTTGGTTTTTATTTCTTCATCGTTTTGTTTACCATTAATCCGTTTCATTGGTTTCCGTCGTCTAACTGTGGTCGTTCCCACCTGGAGTCGTTCCTGACTGGATATTGTCCCATTGTTTAAAATTGTGTCTTGTGGTCTATACATAAAAATTGTTTACTAACGTAATTGCGCGTCAAATATAACGGATATGCGTGAATTAAGTATTAAATTAAAATAAAGTTGAAATAAAAATTTATGGAGCCATCTTTTTTGTACTAAAAAGTAAACAAGAAATATAAAATTCACATAATTGGGCGTTCCATACAATTCAAATAGTTTTAGGGGGATGTAAATTATATGACAAATAATTACTTGACGCTATACAATTCTTATATGCTTAAAACTACTTTTAATTTGCGGAACATTCAATTTTGTCTCTCCCCCCTCTCTATCTTCCCCCCCCCCCTCTCTCTCTCTCTGTCTCTATTCTTTCTTTCATCCTCTCTCTCATTTTAAAGCGGTTGTGCCCAACCTACGTTCCGCGGGTCGCATTTGGTCCGCGACGGGTTTTTGTGCGAACCTCTGATGTAAGACAAATTCCAAAAATGTAACAGACAAAGTCATATATTTTTATGAAAATTATGATAGTAAAACTTTTAATATTGAAACTTTAAACATATAAATCTTATTTAAGCTTAAATTTTCATGCACATATCACTCGCTAATATTTTCCTCCACACTCGAGGTACTCTCTAGATAACTGACCAACATTCCGCCTTAATTGGTATGAACAAATTAAGTACAGATTTAAATCTGACACCTCCCTCCCCGCTAAGAAATCGAAGTTCTGGCACCGAGGTACGTATCCTCTACGTCTCTTTAGTATGTATACCAAGTTTTAAGTTTCTTGGGTCCACATTGATATTTGTAGAGGATTCATCAAAATTGGTCACTTGGTTGCTGAGACATGTTCAAAATAACGAAATTTGGACCGACCTTTCATCTACATCTACATCTACATTATACCCTGCAAGTCACCTTTTCGGTGGATGGCAGGGGGTGCAGTGCACCAAGGGTCCATAGTTTTCCTACGTTATCTTTTCCTATTATGGTCTCTTATCGTCCTAGGGAAAAACGATCCTCTATATCGCTCCGTTCTGCAGTCAATCTCGCGAATCTTATCCTCACTGTCCTGCCTTCCGAAATACGTCGGGCTTCTGATAAGTCCTACTACCTCATTCGCTAGTCCCTCCGACATAAATTTTTCCAGTAGTTTAATTCTAGCCTGCAGCCTACGTTCCTCTAACGATGTCCATTTCAGATTTTCTATTAATGATGTTACGCTTTGTTTACTATCGTAATTCCTCTTTACAAATCTAGCTGCCCTGCGCTGAACCTTTTCTATCTCGTTAGTGGGGACCTCTCGACCCCGTGGCCGATTTAAATTATATTTGGCACTGTAACTCTCCTGATCAACCTGAAGCTGCATAATAGTTCTGGAGATAATTTGAAAGATCTATCCAAAATGTTAGGAACTTATAAATGAAATTATGAGAAAAGTAGGGATGTACACTGGTTATTCGTGGTACAGAAGTGATTTTCGTCAAATTCGTCGTAGTATAATCGTATACTAATGTATTTGGTTTAAAATTTAGGAAATATATATTCCTTATATTGTAGTAGCCCTGCTTTTTAGATCCGTTCTAAGCACTTCCATTCTATACTCGCCCTACACATGACATTTCTTTGAAATCGGTTTATCGAATACCTTCCAAATCATAATTACCTTTAAACTTGATATTGTGTTAGCCCTGTTTAGTTGACCCAATTGAAATATACTATTTTGGTTATTATTTGTGAAGGTTATATATATCATATTTGTTTAAAATCCATGAAGTCAGTTCTCTGGAAATACGTGTAAAATAAATAATAATATACTTTTTTCTGTGGTTGCCCTGCTCTTAAACTTCGCTTTAAACATCTTGGTTTCGTTATAGTATGTTGTACAAATCGTGAAAAATTTAGTTGAAATCCGTTAATCCAAATCCATAATTACAGAAAGAGTTTAATTTTGAATTGTGGCATCCCTGTTTAGCTGATCCAGTCTAAATATGCTCTTATGGTTTTTAGTTCTTTTCATCATTGCTGCAAAGAACTATTATCTTCGTGATATCCGTCCGTCCGTCTGTACGCATATATCAGGGAAGAATTGGTATAACCGATTTCAACTAAATTTGATACATAGAATACTCATATAAATTAATCACAAAAATGACATATTTGGACCGGATATACTCTGCATGGGTGCCACAATTACAAAGTTAAACTTTTCAGTAATTATGAATTAGGAAGGAATTGGCTCAACATTGGCAACATAAAACACAAAATCAAGATGTTTAGTACAGGTATGGAAAGTTTGGCTGCCGTAATACAAGTATTAAAAAATTTATTTTACACGTATTTGTGTTGAACTGTCTTCATCAATTTTAACTAAATTTAATATTTATAAAGAACACATAAAAAATAATAATAGCATATTTGGACCGGATTAGTAAAACGGGTACCCCAATTAAAGATTTAACCCTTTCAGTAATTATGGATCCGGAAGGAACTCGCTGAATGGATTTTAACTAAATTTGGTATATAGGATTTTTGAAACATATCATAATGAAATCAAAAGGTTTAAAGTGGAGCCAAAGAGCAGGGCTACCACAATAAAAATTAAAATAATAATTTTACAGGTATTTCTAGAGAAATGACAACATGAATTTTAACCAAATATGGAATACGTAATCTTCATATAAATAAATAACTAAAATATCATATTTCAACCGCATCGACTAAACAGGGCTACCATAATATCAGGGTTAGAATTTTTCTGTAACTATGAGTTTGCAAGGTATTGGTTGAACGTAGGTCAAAGAAATTTCGTTTGTAGGGTAAGTATAGAATGAAAAAACGAGATAAATATGTTTAGAACGCATTTTAAAAAACCAGGGCTACCACAGTATAAGGAAAAATAGATTTCTGATTTCAAATCAAATACATTAGCATACGATTATACTACGGCGAATTTGACGAAAAGCACTTCTGTACCACGGAATTCCCGCGTACAAAAAACTGTATTTGATAAATGCATGAAGGATATTTACGTGAGCCTCAGGCAGTCGTGTCTTTCTATAACGTAGTTTTAATTGTCTTGTATACCTTGCAGATTGCGTGTAAAAATAATGAACGCAGGTGAATATATATCATTAGATTTTTGCTTCAATTACGAACAAAAGATTTCTACATAAATTTTCTGACCATACTAATCCATGGTTCATCCCATTCATGCTGCTTTACAAAAATTCTCATACCTTCTTTATGTCGTTTCCCTTAGACTTCATTGTGATCTGTTCCTGTCTCTTTGGACCCAATTACGGATATCTTTGTCCAGCGGTTCCGAGATCTTCCGGTGATGTGCTTCTCCAATGGCTCTTTATGTCTCTTTCAATTATGTCGCAGACTTTCGTTTTTGCCCTTAAACATACCTTTTATCCACTATCGCTTTTGTCGATTCCATTATTTGTGTATAATTTTCTGCGTCTGGATTATACTTGAATTCACAGTCGACTTTCCTTCTCTGTAGGCAAGAATAACAAGATCAGAATTTTTGAAAAAAATTTCGCGTAAAAATAAAAATATCTTACTTTGTAGCCCCGTGTCGTCTTTCAAACACACCGCTTCTTTCGCTTTTTACTTAGTCCTCCAGATATAATAGTATACCATTTGCTACCGACCGACTAATGGTAATTTTTTCGCATTATTAATAATACCAACCTTTATTTCATCATCAATGTGTTGAAATTACTTTTTCCAGGCTCATGTTGTTCGCTTTTGTTCATGATCCTCATTTACCCTTCCTGGAAAGGTCTAAGTTATTCAAAATATCATAGATGAAAAGGAGTATAAAATTGTAACGCACTTCTTAATTGTGGAATAAATTCTATTTAGGCACTTAAATTTCAGTAAATTGAGCATAATAGTGAAATCCTTTTGATTTTACTGAATCTTTTGATTAATATACTGCATTTTCAGTCGATATTAGCAGACATGAAGTATAAGTATTACAAAAAGGATTCTAACAAGACTTAAATGTTGCATTTTGTCAGCTATTAATTTTTATTGTGAATTGTGAAAAGTTAATCCCAGATCCAGTTAAATGCACATTCTACTACAAGAAAATAATTTTTTTTTCTTTTTCGAGATATATCGTATATTTTTTGATATAATTGTTATGATCGATATAAAAATAACTTCACTCACTCATTTACACCAAAGAATAATGCAGCGAGTTTGGATATAAACTAAGAGCTCCATTTGCAAACATTTAAATACAAAATGGAATGGTAGCAATTTACTGTATTCTTCCGCAATAATGATCCTTCTTTCTAAAAAATTGAGCCTACTAAACGGACCGGTATCGCATACCAATGTACTGACCCTTCATGGCGTAATTGCTATGGTGGTGATTGCCGGGGCTACTAAAAATGGAGATCTAAATGCGAACATATGCCAGTGCAAATAAACAAAGTCTTTGGTCACCATATCGAATTCTCCCCATGCATCATCGCGCAAAGTTAGGAAACACCCAAATAGAATATCGATACCTGAGCGATTGCGTACGACCAGAAAGATATCACATTATATAATCTCACCCTAATAAAAAATTGGCGGAACGTACATAATAATGGCGCGGAGATATTGGGGTGTGGATAAAATACAGCTCCTCTCACCCTCTGGATATTCCCTGCCTCGTCGTTTCCCTTGATATTCCTGTGAAATTAAGTCCACTGACGCCCACGCCTCCCCTGGGACTTCATCCCACTCATTCAGCGCCTCATATCGATCAAGTCTCTCTACCCCCTTCGCCCCCTCCGTTCCCCTCTCCCTCACCTCAGCAAGGCTTTAGAGAGAGAGAGAGAGAGGGAGAGAGGAAGGGAAGGGAGAGATATGGAGAGAGGAAGGGAAGAGAGAGAGGGAGAGTGGGGATGAGCGGCGGATAGTGGAGAAATGGAAGGGAGTAACATCACCAGAATCCGGGGCCATATGGCCCCTTCCCTCTCCTCACCTAGTCAGCTGACCCGACGCGTGGTGAACCCATTGGGAATATATACACGTTTTTAATACGTAAACAAATTTCTGCGCTTCCAATTTAAACCCTAATAATATAAAATAAATTGCCCGACCGTTTCTGGATCGCCATCGTGTAGATGTTGTCACGACGGTTTACCAAGTGGAGCAGGTTGGGGAAGTATAATAACTGATGATTTCTGAGATATTCCGGGTGAAAATTGTCTTATGTCTTCCACCTTTTTACTAAAAAAATAAATTCTCCTTCTTTATGAAAGAAAATGATGATGTCGTGGTAAAGTTTGTGCTGCTAAGTGATAACGAATGATGCGTAGGTGGTTACTTTTAGGATAAGTAGCTCGTTTTCAGACGGCCAAAAATATGGGAAACTAGCTAAGAAGTAATAGACACCAATTTAAATTAGCGCTCTCTTCCTTTGCTCCAAGTAGGAGAGCTGTATATAGCCATAAAGTTGTAACAAATTGCACCTGCGCTACAGTTTCTCGTCGATGCACAGCCGTATGAAAACTTCAGAGGCTTGTTACGCAAGAGTGAAATTAAAATAATTAAAATAAATAAATAAATAAAAACATATATATATATATATATATATATATATATATATATATATATATATATATATAATCGCTTCACAAAAGGTACTAGTGCAATCCTCAAGGGATGAATGGGCTCTAACTACCTGAGTCTGTTTTTTAGTTATAGATTAGTTTCGTTTTCTGATTAATTACATACAATGAATTTGAATGATATGATTGCCGGGCATTTTAAAATGGAAATATTATGAAATCGTTTAGTTAAAATAAAAATGTCATTCAGCCCAACCTAAGGTGTTTTTTTAAAGTACGCTTGAAAACAATAGCAATTTACTTACAAAATTTAGTCGGAAGCCTATAAGGATTTGTGGTTTACTTTATAAAACGCATAAATTCAGTCGTCTTAATTACAGAGCGTTTTCATATTCGCGAAAAAATGTGTCTCTTGTTCATACTGATTACAAGCTCGATGAATAGTTAGACTGAGAACCCTCAAATATAAACCCTTTCTTTAACAACTGAATGGTATTAGGTGATATTTTCCCGTTACACATCGAAATTCAAAATATTTTCTTCGCCGAAATGAGTTTTTTCATTGATACAGTTCCAACAATTCTTCGATCAAAAATACTCAAAACTGAAAACGAATGCATTGAACAGAAGAATATAAATGGCGTTATAAAATAATGAAAATACTTTTGTGATTACGTTCAGTGACATAGAAAAGATCACAGCAAGGCTGGTAGGGCCCAAGGGAGAGGGGGCCCCAATAGCCTCAGAATTCCACATTTCCATATTTTTGGCCATTTTACTTTAGACCGCTGATTACATAGCAATAGTTTCATGTAACATTAATGAAATTCATCTTTGATGTAATACAATTTTTTACCTTTCGTTCCGAACTTGTCTAATACAAAAGCCAGTATATTGTAACCGGTTTCTCTGCGTCTCTGCGTGCGTCCCTGCCTGCCTGCGTCTGAAGTCTTCCAGCATGAACGCAAATAAACCGGGAACGGTAGGCTCGATTTCAACTAATCTTTCGCCTGAATACTCGGCCCAAAATTCTACAGATTTCAAGTGGGTAGTCGTCCCCAAGAAAGGCATGGGTTTGATACCATGATAGTTTTCGTTTTTTAATTTGATGAACACGTAATCGGCTAGAATACGATGTGTAGACCTCTAATCTTTAACATTTTACAATATCTTACGATCAAGACTCTGACTCGAGATTTATACCATTTCACGCAGAAAGAAATAAAAATTCTTATTATTACCGCCAATTCTGTTGTTTAATTCGTGTTTGCTCATATTTTAAGTTTATATTAGATTTTCTCCGGTTTTCAACATTTCAAAAAGGAGGTTGCTAGAGTAGCCGGCATTGTTCATCCCGGATTTGCATCTCGGGCTTCAAGTGCATTTGCACTAAGCTTACAATAAAACGCTTGAAGGAGAAAAACAGATTTAATCATCGAGTGACGTCACCTCCCACTATAAACGCAAATAAATCAAGAACGGTCTGCTCGATTTCGACAAATCTTTCGCCTGAATGCTTGCCGCAAAATCTTGCAGTTTTAAAGTTAAAAGTCATCTCCCGAAAAGGCATGAGTATGATATAAGGGAATTTTTCGTTTTTGCATTTAATTTTCGCATAATCGGCTGGAATACGATGTGTAGACCTTCAGTCTTTAACATTTTAAAATATCTTACGATCGATTGACTCGAGATTTACACTATTTCACCTAAAAAGAAATGAAAATTCTTATTCTTGCTTTATATTCTGTTGTTTAATTCGTGTTTGCTCATATTTTAAGTTTGTATTCGATTTGCACCGATTTTTCAACATTTCAGTTGTTGATCTCGGATTTTTGCATTGTTAAACTCGGACATACAAGTGCATTTGCACTAAGCCTACAATGAAACAAACGCATCATGGACAACAACCGATTGAAATTTTATGTGAAAAGTTTTGTGTAAATATAAAACAAATGAAACACATAGCGAAGAAAAGAAGCGATTCCAATGCATAGTAATAATGGGCAACTTAACATAACAAATAGAAAGATATTTCACGCATGCATTGAAAATGTCATTTCCTTTGCAAGTTATATTGCGCATTTTAAGAAAATTACTGTATTGTTAATGTTTTGATGAATTTCTTTCGACATTGACGCGTGTCCGGTGCATTGATTACTTAATATGAAACAAACCACAAAACATACGATATGCTGTACCATCATAAATATTGATCAAAACAAAAAAGTATTATATACCGGTGATATAAATCATGCAGGCATGTGCTCTTGGTAATGAAAATGGTGTGAGCTATATAATTATTTTAAGAGGGGCAATAAAAGTGGTTCAACTAATAACACTCTTTGTAAGATTTTTTTGTCATAGGAACTATCGCATTCGGTCACTTCACGCAAGGGTCTCTAGATGTTTGCAGGAAGTACTGCAACGGACCCCTAGTATCTTGAATTGGCACTGAATACATACATATGTAGTTTTAAATAAATTGAAACAAGTTAGAAAAGTGTACAGTGTATCACAAATAGGCGCGTTTAACACAATAGTGTTTGAAATTAAAGGATATACTTTGAACAAACGCACACCATAAAACAGCGAAACACCATGACTTGCGTATTTCAGTTTTCTTCCCTACCATAAGTTGGTGCTATTAAAGCAATTTTAGTATAATTACCAAAAGTCACAATAATACGATCGGAAAGTGGAATATTTCTGAACATTAGATATGGAATTCAATCCATAAGCTAAGTATGGAATTAAATCGTGCTGAATTTCACAAAAATATACCTTTCTTTCCAAAACTCCCCTACAAAATACTATTCGACAAAGTTAATTTCCTGGCAAGAATCAAGGCCCGTTAAAAAATATATATTTTCTTTGGGTTATTTCTTTCTCTCCAACGCCATTGAATAATTAAGAAAAATGCCTTTTGTTGCCATGGAGAAGTAATAAGTCACTCCAGGAAAGTGATCGACTGGTACAAATTTCACCGCTTGGAGTTCACTTTAAAATTTTTAATCTCAATCTCACTCAACCGCGCCGTCCCTCTAACTCGTTTAAAAATATTACTATTGCAGCTGCGACTTAAGAGTGAGAAGCAGGAAATGTTTCTCCGAAGAATGAAAATCAATGTAAACCATTTTTCGGGTTCCTGAAGATTCCCAAGGAAAAAATGATAAAACTGATGTAAATATAAGACTGGATGAAAAATGTTTCCCATTGATATTATTAGCATTTTGCTAGCTCTAAATTCTTATTGTAGTATACAAATTTTCATAAGGTTTTGGAAACCTAGTCTGACAATATAAACAATATTTAACTCCGATTAGTACTATGGAATTACGATTCAGAATGACAACAATGTATATAACTTAATATACTTCGGTCACTTGCTAAAGATTCAGTTTTTAAAGCATTTTTTTCCTTATTCATGTAGCTAACTAATTCACTTTATTTACTAAAACGATTTTTGTAACAATACCTTCTTAATAATAATATCTTCTCCCGCCCTCTCCCCCTCTTTCCTTCTCTGGAGAAATAGACTTCCTAGTCTCAATATCGCCATAATAAAGACCATTACCTATCTATCTTTCTCTCTCTCTCTGTCCCCCTATCCATCCTTCTGTCTCCCTCCCTTTCTTTCCCTTTATCTCTCTCTTCCTCACTCTATATATATATATATATATATATATATATATATATATATATATCTCCACATTTATATATTTCCACTATTATATATGTCCACAGTCTTTAAATCAACATAATGGAAATGGACGGGGGTAACTAAAGGAGGGGAAGAGAATATGAAGTAAAAGAAACGGAGGGAGGTGGAAGGTGGGAGAGGAAAATGGGGGGTGTAGGAAATCGTTATGAAACACAGTCAATATTGGTGCTAATCAACTAAGAATTTTATAGCAATTGCAAATATGCAGCAATAAAATAAAAATGGAGAGGGTAGACTGTTTCCTTAGGATTTCTCACACACAACCCTTTTGCTCTCCCACTCATTCTACCCCGTCAATTTTTATTTTATTGTTGCGTATTTGCAATTGTTATAAAATTAGTTGATTGATACCAATGTCGACTCTGCTTCATTAGGATTTCCTAAACCCCCCTTTTCCCTCCCCCACCTTCCGCCACCTCCATTTCTTTTACTTTCTATTCTTTTCCCCCCTCCACTTCCCTTACGTTGACTTAAATACTGTGGATGTAAAGTCTGTGGACATATATAAAAGTGGACATATATAAATATGGACATATTGGCCGTGGACCTAAAGACTGTGGGCATATTAGCTGTGGACCTAAAGATTGGATATATCAGCTGTGGACATATAGGAAGAGGACATATCGTCTGTGGTCCATATATATATATATATATATATATATTAACTTAAGGAAATGAAAAGGTAGTGATGAGGGTGGCAACAAGGTGTTGAAGCAAGACCAGCGGACACTTACCAAGTCGGGGACCAAGATGGCAGGCTGCTGGGGGCGTCGAAGAGACACGTTGAAAACACAAACACAAAAAACACGCTAGCTTATCGGGTCTATGCCCTTCTTCAGCGAAAGAGTAACTGAGAGTGACACACTGGGCGGGGAATGACAGGGTGATGTGGGGAGGTTGATGATTGGAGGAGGTGGGGAGTAGGAAGGGTGGATAGCCAATAAGGAGGGAGTGTGGTGAGGTAAAGTGCGAATAGCTACAAAGTAACAGAGGAGACATTGTAAGGGGGCTAATAGGGTTAGCGGAGGTTGAGGCCAGGTGGGGAGAAAGAGTCAAGAAGATGTATATGTGCAAGTTCCCAGTGTCGGAGAAGGGGGGCAGGAGTGTCATTGGGTAAGGCGAGAATAACCCTTACATTGTAGCAATTATTGAAGGGGATATTGTGGGCATTGGCGTGTAATGCAACTGGGAGGGGGCGTCTGAGAGAGACGCTATTCCGGTGACAGTTCATGCGGATATTATATATATATGTATATATATATATATATATATATATATATATATACATATACATATATGGAGAGGATGATATAAAACCAACAGTACTTCTAGAAAGTCTATATAGCTGAAACGTTTCATGATGAAAAATCATTGGGTACAACCGATGGGGAAAATCCAAAATTTCAAAAAAATTTAATTTTTAGGTTAATTTTTCCGATCCCATTGTTTCATTCCTATCTTCCATAAGAAAAGCATGGAAAGCAGTGTAGGATATAATTTGATTGCAGCTATAAATTACTCAAAGATGGCTCAAAAAACTTTTGGCGTGAACTGAAGGAAAGTTAAAACTCCAGCCAAAAAGGGCTAATACCACTTGTTTTTGGCTGTAGTTTTAACTTTCCTTCAGCTATAAATTACTTAAAATTTTAAGAACATAGCATTTACTGTAAACTTAGTAGGGTAATCGTCGGGCACATACCCTCAAAATATTTATGCGATTTTATGTGAACTTTTTAAGCTATAGGATATACTTATATTCACATAAAGTGCATAATTTACAGACGTAAAACGTCATCTACTGCAATAATATGTTGTTATAGTATTTCATGCAACTTTTATATAATGTCATTCAAAAAAGTATTACCGTATTTTCCGCCAGATACCGCGCACCAGCAGATAACGCGCATCTTAATAATTTTATCGAATTGAAAATTGTATACATAACGCGCAGACGAAATTTTTCTGTTTCTGATAGAAAACTGAATCAGCGCAATTTCTTCTTTCAATTTTTTAATCCAACTTCAAATTCATCACATGATTAGTCGTTCATTTGTTCTGGTTTTGGTGAACGGTATGAACACGTGCTCAGTTATACTAATTACTAAAAGTTTTATAATAAAGCCCATGGAAAACGAAAATAAATTATGACGAAAATCTTATACTGCAAAATTTAAATTAGAAGTAGTGAAAGTAGCCCAACAAAAAGGAAATCGTGAAGCCGGAAGAATTTTTAGTGTAGGAGAATCCAGCGTCCGAGAATGGAGAAAAAGTGAAGCAATTCTCAATTGCTTGCATGAAAGAAAACGTGCAATGCATTTCGGTGTGTTCGGTGCGTTAACGGTGCTTGTGTGTTATCTCCATGACCCTTCTAGTCGTTCTATTCGTTTATTTTATGCTTGTTATTATTTACAATACAATCAACTCAACTGCGAGTATTTTCTGTAAAAGAGAAAATGCGTAAATGAAATGATCGGACACGGAGTTGGGTTGTTTCGGTTGGTTGTATTGTAAATAATAACAAGCGTAAAATAAACTAGCGAGTATGTTGAATTACGTTAGAACATTTAGTGATATTGTTTCATATGTTGCTTTATAGACTGATATATTTATAGGTATTACTAATTGAAATTGTATAATATGGAAATGCTTTAATTACGTGGTAAAACGTGTATTTTTTTAATTGAATAATTATTTTCGCTAGGAAATAATTTAAATTTCCATTTGATGAAAAGAACGTCTGCAAGTGTTTTTAAAATGTGACGAATTTTCGTAAATTTCCATTACTATAAGAAAAGCATATCAATTACAACGAAATAACGTTCGCTTTGAAATACAATTTTTTTCCTGCGTATAACGCGCATAGTCACATTTGCTCGATTTTTATATTTTTTTGTATAGATAACGCGCGCGGTATCTGGCGGAAAATACGGTATATATGTGATATTTCTTCTTTACCTAATTTTTGAAGGGTTATATGAATAAAGCAAATTTATTGAATGCAAAGACTGCATTTTTATGAATCCCTGAAGCGCATGTTGACTTTGTTCAGCAGTGCATTGTCTTTTGTCAGAGACAGTAAAAATCGCCTTTTGATCGACTAGTTACCTTACAGGATATTGCGGAAGATTATAGAATAACTACGCAGGTGCTTTTTCATTCATAAGCAACGGGTAACATGACCTTATTATAACTATACCGTTCGTGAAAGCCGAGCTTCAGATTTACCGACCATAGGACCGAGTGAGAAAGTGTCGCAACACACTCAATCCTTTTCAATGGTTTTTAGTAAAACGGATTATATTATTCAAAAATGATGAAATTGGTCCCAGAAGACAACGGATTGTGGAGGTAATTATGGAGTGATAGGAATGCATTCACCCATGAAAGACGAAGAGTGATAGAGAACGTGGCACTAGAGAGAAAATAAATTAGAGATAGAAAGAGATAGAAAAAGTCAATGAAAAAGAGAAGGCGAGTAAAGGAGCGGGGGTGAAGTCTCCGTCCTGGTCGTCCTCCAGGAAAAAATAATATTTTTACGACCAAGGTGAGAAAGGTTTTTGGGTAATGAAGTGAAGGAGATGGGGCGTAAAATATGATACGAGAATATTTTTTTCTCCGTTCTAAAGGATGAACCTCTCAAAGGCCAGAGGAAATATTGCCAGCCGATTCTTGTGCATCATTATTAGGGGAAAATTTTAATAGAGTACGTTAAGGATTTTCATTTTTTCAGCGAGGTTATTCAATGAGAACTTCTTTTATTGTTATTTAAATGACAAAGAACAGTATGTAAAGAGATTCCGTTATTTTTAAACTGAAAAAGATATAAGTGCAAACTTTAACCTTTAACTTGAACATTCCTTCAAAAGATTTATATTAATGACATATCCTTTTAGCTGTGGTTGTTTAAGAGCGCCGTCAGCAGTACCGTGTTCCTAAGCATGGCTTTGCTAACATAGCTGCGTTCCGCGAACTCTTACTTTAATTAATTTGGTAAACAGTGAGGATAATTTTATTACGAATTGTTTGGAAGATTATTTTGAAGTATAATATAATATTTCTGTCGTTTTTATTTAAAATTATTAATTAAAAATTTCAGACATCGAATAAACTACATTATTCTTTGTTTAAAAATATTGTCAATACAGTATAATTAAAAATCATTTAATAATTTATTTATTTATTTAAAAACATTGCAATTTGGCCAGCCGGCCAGGTGGCAAGAAAAACAATATATAATTCTAAAATTCCAATTTTACAAATAAAGTGCTCATAAATTATATTTGAAAAATTAAAATATATTAAAAAATATTTAACAATATACAATTTCAAACTAATTACAATCAGTGCCTAGAGTGCGGATTTTCGTGGGTTCATGAAAGGCCTTCTCGGCTACCGTAGCGGTCACGGGGCCCACGAAGTCCCCACCGTACTTCACCCTTTCAAGCAATCCCATAATTTTCCTGCACTTAGGCACAGTTACATACATACACATTGATGTTACTAATATTCCTCCTCACAGTTCGTCTTATTTTTACCATGCATATATGAACTAACTCTACGTTTAAAATGTTTCGCGTCCTTAGGTAAGGGCTTGAAGAGCACTTCAGGTAACTTGTTCCACTCGCTTATTCCCCTGTTTAGAAACGAATACTTTGCTGTATTTGTCTTTTGCGGCCTAAGTTTAATTTTAAATTCATGACTATTTTTCCCTGAAAAATTCGGCACCTGCATTCTACTTCTTAAGTCTTCCCATGCTTCATTATTGCTGTATGCCTGGTACATCTACATCTACATCTACATATTACCCTGCAAGTCACCTTGACGGTGGATGGCAGGGGGTGCCGCGCACCAAGTTCCTAACTAATTATTATTCACTGTTATCTATTGTGGTCACGTATTGTCCTAGGGAAAAAGGACTCCTTATACCTCTCCGTCCTACTATCTATTTCGCGAATCTTGTCGTCATTATCCCTCCGTCCGATATACGTTGGTTGTCGAATAATATCCTTCATTTCATTTACGAATATCTCCGACCTATATTTATGTAGAAGTTTAAGTCTCGCCTGTAATCTACGATCTTTCAACGATAGCCAACTCAACTCATCAGTCCCCCTAATCTGTTAATTTGTCTCCTATTTTCTAATGATTCCCAATCCAAAATTTTCAACATTTCTGTGACGCTGTCTTCCTTTTTAAACCTACCTAGCACATATCTCGCAGCTTTCCTCTGGACTTTCTTTATTTTCCTTTTTTGACCTATTCCATGCGAATCCCATACATTCGTCGCGTATTCTAATATTGGTCTGACTATAGTTTTGTACGCCTTTTCCTTCGCACTTCGCACTTTAATCTAACTCCATGTTTATATGGAATTATATTCAGAACAAATTTGTGTTGGAATTATTAATTTTTACTTTATCAATACGTAGTGTAAGGGAAAGTATTGTTTTCATGAACAAAATCGATTTCGAGATTTCAACGAAAATACACGTTTTGAGGTCTCCTGAACACATTTTCACCATTTTCTCGACGATTACTCTGTGTGTGTGTGTGTGTGTGTGTGTGTGCGCGCGCGTGTGTGAGTGTGTGAGTTTGGGGTTTTTTGTGGGTGCTCTAACTCAAAAACTATTAATCAGATCAACGCCAAATTTTATATTTAACTTTTAGTTCGTGTCGTGCTTTTTACCCCCATATCTAATATCGGCGGTCCCTCAGTTCGCTCCTATTTAATCTGAAATTTTCATCACATTCTCGATCTTGAATTAGTTTTAAATGCTGAAATGTTGTTGTCTACAGCCTTATCCAGTCAATTAAATACAATTAAGCAATAAAAATAATTAAATTTGAAAATGCCGGGAAATTACGCTTTTAATGTTTCTTTTTAATATTCTAAAAAATCGGTCAATAGATTTTTAAGAACAAGGTTAAAAGAGATATTTCAAACGTTGAAACTATATTTTACTTAAAAAGTTACAAAAAGAAAATTATAATTTCAAAAAGCAAATATGGCTTGTCAATACTTCCAGTTATTTAACACAATTTCTGCAGGCCTTTTTCGATCATTGAAAACATTTGATCTTTGGCAAGATGTTCAAAAAAAGCAGTCTTTCGTTTTATTTGGGGAGGACAGAGACAGTATGTCTTCTTCACCGTTAGTCGCTTCAGAGTGGGGTTGTCGCCTGGGAAAGGTGCTTGTGCGAGTTCCTCGTCGATTGAGTAGGGTACCTCCTTGCGTTCTTTTGCTGAAATTATCCTCTCCATAGTAATCCGTAGCTCCACACTCAAGTTCTTTGTTAATTCCAATCTCCTTCTCATGCAAAGCATCACCAATGAATCAGCCAAAATTTTCGTGAAGTCAAGGCGGATCGATATTGTGTTATTTTGTAGCACTGGTGCAGTATGTGAGCGTTCACTGTGTTTATGTCCAGCAACGTAAAAAAATATTGCCATTGGCCATCTGTTGGTGCAGCGATTTGAACTATACACTACACACTTCTTGTCTAAGCTGCCGACACCGCATTTCGTCATATTATAGAGAGATATCATTTCCGGCTTGTTGTTTGTGGGGTCAGTTTCTATGCGATGGTGCATGGATGATACGACCAAGACCGCTTTGGATTTTTTAGATACACGTGAATGTAGAGTCATGTCTTGGTAAAAACCGCAAAGTTCACTCCCAACTGGTCTTGTTTTGTTTGGTAAAAATGAGGTAGAGATTTCCTTCTTGTTTTTCTTCAGTGTACCGACAAAGGTTAGTCCACGCTTTTTTAGTTCTTGAACTACCTGGATTGAAGAGAAGCAATTATCGGCTGTGATATTCCTGTTTGATATCTCTATCGGTTTCGACAACCTAATGACGGCCTGTGTTCGTATAGCAAATCTTTGCTCTTCACTAGTAAGGGTTTTCTCATCAGAAACTTTTCCTGTATAGAGGTAGACATTATCAACATCATCATCATAGGTAGACTGTCCGTAGACAGGTCCGTGATTATTCATGACTAAACCTGGTTCTCCATATACTCCTATTTTCCGCAGTCCTCTTCATACCTCGATAACTCTCTTCCCTTTCAAATCGTCTATCAGCTGAAATCTTTTCCTACCTCTTTCCCCTTCTCCGTCTAGTTTTCCTTCTAACACGTCTTTAATCATACTCTCTCTCCTCAGGTAATGCCCAACCCAGTTTGCCTTCCTCTTTCTAATAGTCTGTATAATTATTCGCTTCTCTCCTACTCTTCGTAGAAATTATACAAATATCCATTTCTAGCGTCAGTCATGTACATCACTTTGATTCCATAACGCGCCGGTTTTTTGGCATGTAGACTCTAAATCTACAACGTCCTCTAAAGGGAATTAGCATCTCGTCGATGCACATATAAGCTCCGGGGTTGTATAATTTTTGTGAATTTTCTACAATTCTTTAGAATAAACTTGCTATAGCTTCAGCAGAATTTGACTTTTACCTTTCTTTTAGATTTTCCAAAAAATCGAAGGAGATAGAGTTAGGAGAGATAGAAAAAGTTTTATGCACATCCTGACCTGAGCGGTGGCTAATAAATTTAGAATACTTTCACGAGAAGGTTTTAAGATTGATGTGTAATTAAGAAGGCCCAAAAATGCCTTCATTTCAAGGCCGACTTCTTACTTTGTCGTAGGATTTTTTGAGTTTCATATTTCACATTTTCACCAATTCATTAATGATTTCATCAGTAAAAATCAAATTCCATACATGAAAGGGTTCAGAATCATCATCAAGATTCTTCGCTACGTTTCAAAGCATAGATAATTTTACTACCAAATTGTGTCTGGTGCGTACATTCTTCGGTGCAGGATCTTTAGACCACTTGAAGCACTTCTTCTTGCCATAAAAGTACTTTTTCTCTAAAGCAGAATCTTCAGTATCTCCATGTCGACCGTCTGAAACACTATCATCCACTTCTTCTGTTTCGGTATTATGTTCAAATTCGTCAACATAGAATCATCCCCACTGTCCTCTATGTCTTGAAGGTCCAAGTCCTCCAAAATACCGGATATGAAATCCTCAAATCCTTCCTCATCCGGGTGCATCCTCAAAGGCGGTTGCCTTTGAGCCATTTCTGAGACAATAAAAATTAAAATAAATAGAAAGAACAGAATTTATCAAGGAAACGTTGCAGAAGTAAAGTGGGAAAAAAACTTACGAAGATGGTGTCACCGATCTCTCCGACCGCTCAAAACCAAACAAAAATCCACTCAAAAACTAATTACTGTACGACACTGCGATTCTGGCTGTGGCTAAAGCAAAACTAAGCAGGAAGTTACACGTTGGCTCGAGAAGAAGCGAGTCGAAGGGAGGGGGCTAGACAAGTTTGAGCTTGCACGAGCGGTCTGTCAGACCACGACACCAGCTAAAGGTTAACATTTTCATTAAAGTCACAAGAGTTGATAAGTTTTTGGTAATCAACCGAAAGTGGGTGTTTACTCTTGTCTCATCTGTTTTTTTTATTTGCTTTAATATTTGATTAATGAAAAAGAATGAATTTAAGCATGTCTCTTAAAATTTGAACGCTTATATGCTAAAGTTTCACTTGTTTTTTCGTTTTCTCATATCAGAATTTTACCAAGATTTTCAAATATATCTTTTCGTTATCCCTACGCAAAAAAATCATAGGCTGATATGCAACATGATGCCATCACTCATGTGTTTTTATTCAGAGGAAAAAGCTAACGGAGCAATATCATTTTGGGCTCCAAAAAGGTTTTTACCAAGCAAATAAAATTATTAATTTATCAATTTAGGACGTTTAAAGTCTAGATACATTATCTTCTACCTAGTTCAAACCCGCGTGAAAAATCCTTTTTCAATTTTACTAGATTTAAACAGCGTTTCTATAAAAACTTTCATATCTTCACACAAATCGTACTCTATTTGAATCAGGTTATGACATTCGATTTAAAACTTCGATGGCAAGTAGATTTTAACTTTATTTATTAAATCAGGAACACTTTAAATTCAAGTACACATTTGTCTTCATAAATATTGCCCATGAAGATGTATAAACATTTCAATAAATGTAATTTTATTAGATTATATTAATTGTTAATATGTTGCCTTTTTTTAATTTCTAAAATTATTCAAATACAATTACGTTCGACTTTAATTTTAAGATGGCTCTTCAAATAATTTTTCGAAATGTTACACGTTTTTATTCGTAGGTTTATGATTGGATTGAGTTTATCTGTAAAATCTTTCAGTACCCTAAGAGAATATAGATTATTTACAGTTTTTTATGAACAGATGTTTTTTTTACTAAATGAGTTGCAATTTGGCTACATGCCAGGTGGCAACATTACATGACTCATTGTCAATAAATTTCACATCATATAATTTACTGCGTGATCAAGGTAACTTGTCCAAAATTTAACAGAATAAAATTATTAATTTCATAAAAATAATACAATTTTGGCTAAAATACTTATAATACAATTACTTTCCCCTTGGCTTTAATCGGAGCCGAAGTTTTCGAGGTTCATGGTAGGCCTTCACGGTTACCGTAGCGTTCCCGGGGCCCACTAAGTCCCCACCGTACTTCACCCTACCAAGCATTCACTCTACTTCCTCCGGCTCACTCGTCACCTTTACATTTTCACCTAAATTGCTTAAGCGATTTAGGAAAGGGCTTAAAGATTTCCTCCGGTATCTCATTCCATTCACCGATTCCTCAATTTAGAAAAATGTTCTTGGCGACGTTTGTCTTCTGCGGCCTGTATTTAATTTTATATTTGTGGTCGTTTTTTCCTATGTAGTGAGGTTTCTCGATCCCAGATGATAAATTTTCCCATGCCCCTTAATTATTTAATATTTTAAAAATCCCACATATCCTGTTGAGTTTCCTTCTATTTTCCAATGACTCCCAACCTAACACTCTTATCATTTCCGTTACACTTTCAGTCTTCTTATGTTTCCCCATCACGTATCTGGCAGCCTTTATTTGGACTTTTTCTAACTTATTTATTTGCCTCACTTCATACGGATCCCATACATTCGTAGAGTATTCCAAAATTGGTCTAATAATGGCTTTATACGCTAACTCCTTGGTGGCTGTACCGCTCCCCTTGAGGTTCCTCATCACCCAATGTAGGGATTTATACGCCTTTCCTACCACATGGTCAATATGCTGACCCCACCCAAAATTTACTGAAATGATTATTCCTAAGTATTTACAGTAGTCACTTTTAGGTACGTAATCACCCATTAGCTGATATTGCCTACATTCCTTAACTCTTCTTTTGGTAAAAGTTATAAGCTTACTTTTCTCAACATTTATGTCCATTTTATTAATTGCTATCCAGGTATCCACCTTCACTAAGTCCTCTTGTAAGTTGATCCTATCATTCTGACTTCTTATTTTCCTATATAATATGCAGTCTTCAGCAAAAAGACGTATTTCTGAAGTTACTTCCTCATGAAGATCATTGATATACATGAGGAACAATAAAGGGCCTAGGACACTCCCCTGGGGGACCCCGGATGTGACAGGTACTTCTTTTGAGTATGCTTGTCCTACTCTGACCCTTTGTGTCCTCCCGGTGAGGAATTCTTTTATCCAGCTTATAATCCTTTTGTCAATATTTAGCTTCTTAACTTTCTCGTGTAAACGGTCGTGGGGTACACTATCGAATGCTTTTTTGAAGTCTATAACTATTGCCTCAGTTTCCACCCCATTGTCTAAGGTGTCAGCAATATCTTGACAGAGTCCTAGAAGCTGAGTCTCACACGAATATCCTTTTCGAAATCCATGTTGGTTCCTATAGAGCCAGTTACTTTTATCCCAAAATTTTCGAATGTATTTCGCAATTATTTTTTCCAACAACTTGCACACGACCGACGTTAAGCTTACTGGTCTATAGTTTTCAACCTTAGTTTTCTTCCCTCCCTTGTATATAGGAATAACGTTTGCTTTTTTCCAATCAGATGGTAATTCATGGTTATTTAGGGATATGTAGAACAATGTCCTTATGTATGGAACTATTGCTTCCGCACCCAACTTCAGTGCATCAATCGAAATATTATCAGGCCCCATCGACTTATTTTTTGGTTGCTCACTAATGACTTTCAGTATTTCACCATCTTTTACCTTTATATAGTCCATTTTGTTTGCGTCTTCCTCAAATTTCTTTGACGGCAAATCCCTTCTATTGATTGCGGTATCCACTCTTCTACTTGTACCATCACTTCCCTTAAAAACACTAGTGTACCAGTTATTCAGTTCGTTCGCTTTGCCCACGTCGTCCGGTATCACAATACCCTCGTTGGATTCAATGGGTACTATATCCTCGCGATTATCCTTTTTCCTTTTAATATATTTGAAGAATTTGTTTGTATTCTTCTTGTCTAATATGTTCAGTAAATAATTATCCCTGGCTTTCGCTTTTTCTCTGTTTAAATTACTAAATAGAATTTTATATTTTTCCAGGTACTCAGGTCCTAAGTGTTTCTCTGTATGCGCAATTCTAACTATTCTCTTTAGCCTCCGTATGTTTAAATTATAGTATTCGGGTTCGCTATTATTTTTAAGCATTTTTTGTGGAACATACTTTACTAGCCCTTCATAAATGATGTCCTTGAATGCATTCCATATATCATTAATACTCCCCCCTTCACCTGCCCACATAGAGAAATGGTCCCTTAAGTGGTTTCTAAAACCTTCACTATTTCCTCTTCTGTAATTTCAAATAAAATTTTTGCTCGATTTAGTTGCTTTGGTCGTGAGCCATTCTAATTCTATAAGCACTGCCGCATGGTCACTTAAACCTGGCATGATCTCCGGGCATATGTTTTGTAAATACGGCCTTAAAAGAAAGACATCAAGAATATTTCCTTTCCTTGTTGGTTTGTTTACCAACTGCGTGAACCCCTCCTCTTCAGTTAGACGATTAGCAATGCTTTGAGCCTTCCCATCCCCCACTGCGTCCCTATCCCACCGAAATTTCGGGAGGTTTAGATCCCCCGCTATTAGGGTATAACTACCTGGTCTTTCTGAGCATTTATCTGCCAGAACCTCAAGCGTAAACATGCCATCATTTGGTTTCCTGTATACTCCTATAATATCCAATGCCTTCTTGCGATACTTAAGAAGTAGTTTAATGCAAAGCATTTCGCAGTCGTCCCTTACCCATTCTAGCGTGCTTAATAGCTCTCTATTAACACAAATAAAGATCCCACCTCCTCTTTCATCTCTATCCCTCCTATACACAACAAACCCCTTCGGAAATATTTCACTAGAATAAATGTCCTTACCTAACCAAGATTCCGTGCCTATGACTATGTCCGGTCTACAAACCTCAATTTAAGACTGATATTCGACCCGCTTGTTTCTTATGCTACGGCAGTTAAGCTGAAGGATCTTTAAGCCCATTCCTTCGTACTCGTGAGCTTCCACAGAAACACCTCTAAATCCCCGTTCTAGTTTTCCTGTTGGTTGCAAAATTTCACAACACTGTTTATAAGTCTACCGAACTTGAAGGAACCTCTTCTGTTCAAATGCAGTCCATCACGGCCCAAGTCCCCTTCACCAATCAAGCAATTAGGATCAGCAAAAAGCAGACCCTGTTTACTGCACACCCAGTCTATCCCTTCATTTATATAGTCTATTCTCCCATTATCCATATCACGCCTTCTAATTATTCCACTAATCACAATCTTAGCACCCGTGAATTTCCGTTTGGCCGCAGTACACAGATCCCAAATCAACCCCACAACAAGATCATCTGATTTTGCCATCCTGATATCATTTGTCCCCATGTGAATCACCACCACACGCTCCTCACCTCCCTTGCCGTGGTTCTCGATTTTCCTTTGTAGCTGCTCCGTCTTTATCCCTGGAAAACACTCCACCAACGCTCCTCCCTTGGTGCATTTGGCCCCGGCGAAACGTAACATCGAATCTCCCAATACAAGCACCTTAGATTTTACATCTACATCTACATATTACCCTGCATGTCATCTTGACGGTGGATGGCAGGGGGTGCCGCGCACCAAGTTCCTAACTAATTATTATTCACAGTTATCTATTGTGGTCACGTATTGTCCTAGGGAAAAAGGACTCCTTATACCTCTCCGTCCTACTATCTATTTCGCGAATCTTGTCCTCATTATCCCTTCGTCCGATATACGTTGGTTGTCGAATAATATCCTTCATTTCATTTATGAATATCTCCGACCTATATTTATCTAGAAGTTTAAGTCTCGCCTGTAATCTACGATCTTTCAACGATGGCCAACTCAACTCATCAATGAGTAACGTAACGCTCTGTTTTTTATCGTAATTCTTTTTCACGAATCTAGCTGCTCTCCACTGTATTTTTTCTAAATCCTTTATGAGTCCCCTCTGATATGGATCCCAAACCGCTGCTGCGTATTCCATTTGAGGTCTAACCAACGATAAATAACAGAATTCTCTCACCTTTTCCGTGCTTTTCCTGACTATCCTACGCACAAAAGCCAACTTCTTATTTGTCGCACCTATCACTCGTCTTATGTGGGTGTCCCAAGACAGGTCACGATTCAAGGTTACCCCGAGGTATTTCACGGATTCCGAAACAGGAATGCTCTCACCATCTATCGAGTAGGTAAACACGGACGATGGGCTTCTAGATTTCCAAAAGTTTAGAACGTTACTCTTTTTCTGATTGATTTCTAGCTGCCATTCCTTGCACCAAACAGATAACGCATCCAGATCATCCTGAAGCTGACGATGGTCGCTAGGACCACTAATTTCTCTATAGACTACGGTGTCATCCGCAAAAAGCCTGATATTACTTTCCACAACTGAGCTGATGTCGTTTATATAAAGCAAGAAAAGCATAGGTCCGCTCACACTACCCTGCGGCACTCCAGAGACTACATCTGCCACACTCGAGGACTTACCATCGATGACTACTTTTTTTTCTATTCCAAAGGAAAGCGCGAACCCAGTTAATGACTTTAACATTAACGCCAAGATTTCCCAATTTTAATAACAACTTACGGTGGGGAACCTTGTCAAAAGCTTTTCTAAAATCAAGGAACACTGCATCGACCTGTTTATTATTTTCGCCGCATGATAAAACATAATTCACAAACAGACCGAGTTGGGTGTCACAGGATCTACCTTTTCTGAAGCCATGTTGACAGCTGACTAAGAGCGATCTACTCTCAAGATAACGCATTGTGTTGCTAACAATAATGTGCTCCAAAATCTTACATGATAATGATGTTAGAGAAATCGGCCTATAATTTTCGGGGTTTTCTTTGTCACCTCCCTTATGAATGGGTGTGACATTTGCTAGTCTCCAATCATCAGGAACCTCACAGAGGGTAAGAGATTTCTCGAAAACTATCCGAAGGAAGGGAGCTATTTCTTCTGCTAGTTCTTTTAATACACGCGCGGGAATTCCTTCTGGTCCAGGATTTTTGTTGGGCTTTATCGCACTCAGTTGCTTTGCTATTCCTGCCTCAGAGATTTTAATATTATCCATCCGAGTACATCTATCGGGAATAAGATTATCTTCAAGTCTATCTCCACCTGCCGCGAACGCCTTCGCGAAGTAAATGTTTAGTAGATTAGCTTTATCCTCCCCATCGTGAAGGATGTCTCCGGAATCACATCGCAGGGAGGGTATTGAAGGACCCCCTCCCTTGACTTCTCTTACATAGGACCAGAACCCTTTTGAATCCTCCTTCAATTTTGTATTTAATACCTCATTCCGGAAGGTGTTAAATGCGTTACGCATGGTTTTTCTCGCTAGTACGCGGACACTGTTATACTCATACTCATCGGAAGCGGTGGTAGGTATGTTTTTCAATTTTGCGTGGCTACGCCTCTGCCGTCTTAAGGCAATCCTGACTTCCTTATTAAACCAACGAGGTTCTTTCTTATCAGATTTTAACTTACTGGGGATAAATCTATTGATACCTCTTCCTAGTATATCCTTAAATAATAACCATAATGGCTCCATACCTAATCTTTCTGTCTTTTCATGATAACTGACAAAGGTACTTTTGAGATGTAAGCTTAAACTTTTAAAGTCGGCCTTGGCGAAAGCGTATACATTCCGAAGAGGCTTAGGATGTCTTTTGAGCTTTAATTCGCACTCCGCATACACAGCTCGATGGTCGCTAAGTCCCTCCTCTGTGGATACCTTAGTTATCCTATGCGGGATGTTAGAAGCAAGCAAGTCGAGAACATTGCCCGAACACGTGGCTTTTCGTACCATCTGGATTAAGGAATATTCATGAAACGTGTCAATTAAGGCTTCACACGATTCGCGTTCTTTACCTCCCGTAACGAAACATAGGTTTTCCCAATGGCTTCCCCCGATCTCTCTATCTTCTCAACTTCAGTCCTATTTTTTTTCCCTTGGACCTCATCCCTGAGTTTTTCTGCTCCCGTTTCCTTCCTCTTAATTTCCTCTCTCAGTTTCTAATTTTCCGCCATTAACTTCTTAATATTATTCCTGGCTGATTCTAATTCCGTCGTCAGCCTCTCTATAGTTTCCTCCTTTTCTTTCATTAACTTCTGGCCCTGTAATAACCCGCAATTGCCACAATTCCACTCCTCCTTCACGCATTCTTCCAACTTACTTTTTGAACAATTAAAATGATACCAATACCCACACATACTACACCGCACACCATTTCTTAACTTCTTCCTACATGCAGTACACTTCAACACAACCACGCTACTGTCAACCCCCATTATAGCCTTGAGAACTTTCACTTTACGGAGCGTTCAACAGGCACGTCCGTTCACTACGACGGTTCGACAGAGAGTGGTTAAAATTCGAATATCTCCAAAACAGTTTAAAAACTTACCCAAGGTACAAAAATGACTAAAAGCTGTTTCATAGAGTATATTTAACGAAATCAATTCGTCACAAAATTTTTTTGTGTCAACTGGATTAAATTATTTACACATTAACACACACACACAGACACACACAGATATATATATAACAGCTTACGGAAAAGGAAAGGTAAAATGAATATATGGATGTCAACAAGGTGTTGGGATGAGGAAACCCAGTGAACACTCACCAATCAGACTACTTCAGGTTGGCGAGGCACCGGGGATGTCGGAGCGACACACGTAAATACACGTATATATATATATATATATATATATATATATATATATATATATATATATATATATATATATATATATGCGGTTAAACTTTTACATTAATTTCTGCTGCGTTAATGAATGAATAATTTTATATTAATTTGAGGCCACTGAAGCAAACATTTACCCTTGGTGCCGACTTTCCTAGCTAGGCCTTTTTTATATGATAACAATTGCAGAGGATACAATTCTTTAAAAAATGCGCAAATTATTGCCTGTATTTTATGAACAATAGTTTATAACTATTGAAATTAATGAAGATATTCCAGAACTAGTTGTCATTAACATAATAAATTAAAATGATTTACAAAACGATGGGGATATTCCAACAGCCGAATTTTATATAACAAGAGGAGTTTCAGAAAAGATTTCGTGAGAGCAAAAAAAAATATTGGTGAATAATCACGATCATTCATGCACATTTACGACATTTCGTATCCATTTCCTTATCCGACCTTTCCTTCTATTTTCAATCCCTGCCTATCAGGGGCAGATATTCTGTATCAAGACATATGCTTTAAAAACATTCACGATATTAGGAGGGACCATCGCTCACCCTATGTACACTCTATCTCTCCCCTTCCCCTTACTCTTCTTTTAGACTACTCCATCACACCCACTACCTCCGTTCACGCTCCTTGACTTCTGCGGCGAATTCGGCCTCTTCGACCTTTTTCCTTTTTTGCGAGACGATATATCGATAGGACCGCAAAAACCTCTATTCTTTCTTCTCTTTAAGGAGCAAGAAAACGTATCCAACACTGCTTGGATAACTCTCATCCCTCTTTCTCTCTCCGTCTCCCATCTATTTCCCTCTCTCTCCTCTTCTCCCCAGACCTTATTCTCTCTCTCCCTCTCTTACCCTCTGTTTTTATTCCTCACACCACCTGTTTCCCCATATTTCTTTCCTCTCCCTCTCCACGCCTCCGAAGGTTCTTCATTGTTTCTCCAATGGCTGGCTTCTATCTTCGATTACTTTTGATCACATTTCCTTGCACCTCTGAATGCAATAATGCCCAATTGTGTTTCCTTGCACGGATCCGAAAACATATATCTAACGTTATATCGCCACATGGTAGATAGGGTTTTTGTTTCACGTATCAGTTAGTAATTATATTATGTAACCTGCCAAGCCCTCTGAAATTTCTCGCAAGAGTCAGCACAGTGCTTAAAAGTAAAACAAAAAAGTTTACCTCTTAAGAGGTTAATCAATTAGCAATCATCAATTTTTAAGGAAAACCTTTTGCATAAATTGCAAAGTTAAGACGTAAAATTGATATAGTAACTGGAAAATATAAGGATGGAGGGATTTATAATAACAACTTTTGTCCAATAAGAGGGACTAAAAACATTATATTACAAATATTGAAGCGTATACTCGTCTGTATAATATGAGTACGATTTTACGTCAAAAATGGCAGGTAAGCATGAAAATATTAAAGTAAAATTATAAGTCAGTTATGTAGACCTTAGCTAAGCGTTAATTCAAAATCTAAACGTAAAAAATCAATCCATTGCTTATTTACAACATTTATCGGGTCATATAAATTAACCAAATTTATATCTTTATTAACACACTTTTATGATTTAAACTTATTTTAAAGTCGCTGACATAATGTCTCAAACAGTTTTTATTTGGACAACTTAACGAATCGCAAAGATACAGTTGAAAATATTCTATATTTTATTCGTTGCTATGTAAACAAAACAAAAAATAAATTGAGTACAGAGACTAAAATACAGAATTACGATAAATATTTCAAATTTAAGCAAAAAATTTCAAATTTATTACAAAGTAAAATTAAAATGGTATTGCAACATTCTTTAAAAAATATTTTTGTTAAATTACGCTGGAAAGGTGTCAATTATTTCTTTCTATACAGCTCACGCAAATAATTCTACTATTGACATCTTCCTCTCTCAAGTTATTCTTCCTGTTGTACTTAGTACTTCTCAGTTTTTACTACCCGTTCATTTTATTTTTAACATTCTATTCCAAGTCTACAATTCGATAAAGTATTAGTTTACTGAGACTGTTTGTATCGTCTTGCTAAAATATTTTTTTAACTGATACACGTAAAAGCATATACAATATTCCCATTCTAAATTTGTAGTTTTTACTTTAGCTTTAACGACTACTACCGGTTATTCACCATTAGCTGTAGAATTTAATTTCTGCAGTTCTAGAATTTCTGGTATTACTTGTATTACTTCACCTGGTCTTCCACTAGGTTATTTCGTTTCTTCTAGCGCTATTCCGTCTCTTTTAATTCTTGTGACTTAGCAAACATTATTTTGTACCTCCTTAACTTCTTTATGTGTTTTCTTCACATTTATCATTCATTCACTCTTCTTTACACTTTTCAGTATTCTTTTTGCTCTTTCTTTATAGTTTGATCTACATTACTTATAATTCTGCTTACTTTTTCCATTTTCTCATTTCAAACATAATATCAACCATTTCCTCGGTGTTCCATAGTTTTCTTATTTTCTTTTATTGCTTACATAAAGCTTTATTCGTACTTTTTACAGTCTCATTCTCCATCTAATTTTCTCCCATTCTACTTATTTTCATTAATTATGCAAATACTAAATTTTTGTTCCCCAAGTATGTAATTTATTGGACATCTCACTATCTCCTAATCGTTTCCATGTATACAACATTCTTTTGTTACAATTGAAACCATTTTTAGCTATGACTATTTTTAGCATTTCTTTCGAAAATAAACCACTTATGTATTCGCTTTGTCCGTCCGTCCGCCCTTCCGTTCGTCTGTTCGGGCAATATTCATAGAATTGTATATCGTGGAGAAGTCAAGTTTTAGTCTATATAAGGACTAAATATGACAACAATTTGGTGGATCTAAAATTAACTGCTGAGTAATAATCAAAATAAACGCAAAAAGTACAAGCTGTTACAAATGTAGGCAGCTAGCAATACTTCACCTGTGCATTCTTTACTCCGCTGGAGCGATAGCAGTCAATAAAAATGGACTCTACATAATTGGTCTGTAATTATTTCATCATTTGTTATTTATATTGAAAGCTACCTGAATTTCTCCGACTCGGCATCCCTTACAAAGGCCGCATTTAGCGGTAATATTTTCTCCTTTGCCTTCTCCGCCTCCAGTCTACCATTATAAGAACAGTCTTTTTACTTCCCTTTTATGTGCAATTATCGTTATTTTGTTTATGAATCTCCTCGAATTTCTCTTCCTTATGTTTTGACATGGTGTCAACATTTTTGTGTCAACTCTTAGTTTTATTTATATTGTTCTATTTTTATTAGTAGTAATTACTCGGTCACGCTTTTCATCAGATCTCTCTTTATGATCCCACCTATTCCTCACAGGCCGTCATTTCTTCGTCGTCTCCCAAGACAAAATGCTTTCTCCTTTCCATCTTACTACACTCAAAAACATAATAACAATTCTGTTACTTCTTATTTCTTCTTAGAGCTTTTTCTACTCTCTTCATAAATTTTACATTTCATGTACCTATACGTGAATTACTACTGACAAATGTGTAATATTTTACCTTGAACTAACTAGCTAGCCATGTTTAACCGTACCATTAATATTAAATACGGCCCGATCCACGGTGGTGCAGAAATGGTAAAGATTCCCAGTATTCCAGTAGGAATGTTTAATTAATTTCTACGTTCTTTAAATAATTATAAATAAATGATTATTACTAAGTGTATATTTTTATATCTGAGTTATTAAAGTGATAAATAGGATGTGAATGATAATCGTCTCTGTACAGCATCTAAATAATACAGTTAATACAGATAATAAGTCTGTTAATATTGACAGATATTATTTTTACCAACTGTTTCTCGAAAATAGGCATCTACTTGATTTCCATCGAAATAACTTCTGTAACCAATCAATATTTTATGAAGTACCCATCCATACTATGTTTCATATATGAGAGGTATAGGTGTAAATATTTCAAGTAATCTATAGCATTCAATTCGAGCTAGCCTCATGACTAAAATCAAATTGACACAATATCTCTGTCCAATGACCAAAATGAATTTAAAATATTAAGAACATTTGAATCTACCGCTGATAACCGCTGATGACGCCTGCTTTGTAGCCGAAATACACTTATTGTTATCCCAACCTTTTCATGACTGTTAGATGTATTGTATATATTTAATTCTTATAACATGTTTTAAAATGCGCGCTTCGCTGAAAGATATTTAAGATATTTCAAGTTAATTGTAAGTCTCATTTTACGCTTCTGTAAGAGCTCTCTCCTCCTGCTGAACCGCTTTTGAAAAAAAAAATATATATATAGGTTTCTCGCCTTTCAATCGCCCTTTGACAACTTACACCCATTTTGCCTCTTTCGTTTTCTTCACCATTCATTGAAAACGCCCTTTGTGTAACATTCTACCAGTGCTGCAGCCGTAGCGACGTATTTATTTATTGTCAGTCTCGCTGGTAAAACAAAGTATCGGAACGAACCACTTTCCGAATCTTTGTCAGCGCTCCTATCACCCTTTTTTGAAATCTGAATTTTTCTCTTCTCCTACCCTTTTCGCTTCCTCTCTTTCCCTCCCTTTACAAAATGAAACTCTTTCCTTTCGACATTTTGTTCTCCCACTTCTATCACACCTGCGGTCTTCCCGGTCGGGTAGAGAGATTGCAGGATGAAGGTAGAGGGAGACGAAAAACGTATTTTTTTAGTCTTGCCTTCTCTCCTCTCTATCGCCTCGAAGCGGAAAAGCGAATAGGGAGAAAAATGCGAAAAGAAAAAAAAGCGAAACGAAAGGAGCGTAGTTGTTTTCTTTTCGCTCTATAAACTCGCGCGCGCACACACACATAGGAGAATGTCAATCTATTGTCACTTTGTCGAAGATGCGAAACACGAAAGAGGAACAATAGATGGTGGGAATGATAGAGGACACTCAATATCTTCCGTTTCTCCTCTTGGTTCTCGTGGAAATTTATTGTCTTTGCATCAGAAATTCCCTTTCTACTCTTTCCTTCCTACCCGTCTACTTCCTCTCTTTTTATCCCTTTCCCGCTTTGTCTATCCATTGCTTCCACATTCAACGTTCTCTTTCTCTCCCATTCGCCTTTTCATTATTCTTTTTTCATAATTTGAAATAGTAGCTCCGAACCGTACGAGTGAGGACTTACGTAGAGAAAGCCAGGACCGCTAAGTGAGTGCTTATAAGTGCCAGTAGCGCTAAGTAGGTCTTTCTAGAGCCAAGCTGTCATCATCAGTGGCTGATGTTAAATGACGGGATGGTGTCCGGTATTTAATCTGTGGTTTTTTTCTGTGGAAGTGAAAGGAGGAGTGGGAGGGTCAACGTTTAAACAAAAGAGAGGGGAATGAGGAATAGGGCCGCAGTCGTTATACATAACGGCGTTCTTGTATTTTTTGAAACATACGTATGTTCTCGTAAGCGTCTATTTCGTTTTCATTATTTACTGATTTTAGCAATTTTAAATTGTGGTTAGTGATGGAGTGATTTAATTCCTGTATGTATGTTAACCCGTTATGGACTGAATTAATTTATGTCAAAAATCTTAAATATTTTCTATGTTACATGGAAGTAGAATTCATATAATGAGTAAATCAAGAAGATTTTTTTTTTAACTTTTAATTTAGTTGATATTTTTATTTTTATGCCGTTACCATATGGTAACGCTAGTCCAATCCTACAAAAAAAGATGCGTCTTATTTTTTTTATATTGAGGTTTTTATTGCATTTAATCTCAATAAGAATGGTAATGACCATTTTTAACCTTGTTTATTACAATTTTCACTTATATTTACAAAGTATCACACGTTTGAATTAAGTTTTCATTGACGGATTACACAAATTCCCGGAAATTACTGGCAATGAATTGTGAAATAAAGTCTAGGTTATACATATTATATTCTGAAAACATGTACCTTTACAAGAGTTCCACTTTGGCTTTATTTCTGAATTTCCTTTACCTAATGTGGAATGGCTTGAAACAAGAAGTACAAAGCCCTACATTGCACTTTCCGCATTCAGTGCATACACTTGATTTGCAATGTTCTCCTGCACAACGACGCCTGGAATTCTGTTTTGTGGACTGTACGAGGTGGTCAATTTTGTCATATCTAAGGGTTGATAGGACACGACCTTCATGAATGCCACATTCCCCACTGGGTCGTCCACCTCCCTTTGGAGGTACACTGTATTTAGCAATTATGTTCTGAACGATGAATCTGTGAAAGTCTAATTGTGGCAGATCTCTGCCGGACTTTCTATATAAAATCCAAGCATTGTGAACAGAGACATCAATCAGCCATGTAAAAATGGCCCACCACCATTTTTTACTCCTAATTGAAATGCGGTAAGTGTATAGATTTTTTATATTCTCAGGGAAGTTTTCAATAAATGACAATAATGGAACAGCAGCCTTACCGACACTTTCTTCATGTTCTTTTTTGCGAAAAGGCATTTTCCCTTGGTATATTTCAAAATCGATCAAGTACCCAACAACTGAGTTCAAACACCAAACCCTGTAACCAAATCGAACTTGTTTTCCGCGAATAAACTGTTTGCAGCCATGTCTACCATAATAGGCTATCATTGACTCATCATAAGAATTCTGACGCTCTGGTTTGTGATGATTCGAAAATCTACTCTTTAGGTTGGTAAATGGCCTCAGTTTCCACATTTTATCGGAATAGTAAGGATGGGTATTGTCCGCGAAGTGAATAAATCTCATTATAAGTAAAAAACGATCACGCCTCATGCTATATAGCCTTCATAAAATTGCCTACATTGTTGTACATATTGCTATAATATGACGAATGAGTATCTATCAATCTTTGAGAGTCAAAATAATTTCAGAATTGTTACAAACATTACAAAGCTACAGTAAAAGTTCACCTAGTAAATCGTGATACAAAAATGTAACCTATTTTGCAGGATTGGACTAGTGTTACCATATGGTAACAGAAAAAATCATTTCAATAAATGTCCCGTCTTCGTTACTTTTGGCTTTTAATGGTGGCATGTTATAAAAATGTACATCAAGTTCTATTATAATAGCAAGAGTTTTGTAAAAATAAACTTATATTACCTTTGAAAAATAAAATAAAATATATCTCCGCAATAGAGAAAAACAAATTTTGAAAACTGCTAAATTCAAATTGCTATATTTCAGAAAGATAAATTTTTATATCTTTTCATTCATTTCATGATATTCCTTTATCCTTATTCAAAATAAATTTGGCTACGTTTTAAGAAAAAATAACAACTATTACTATTACAACTGAATTTAGAAGGGCCTCACAAGTGTTACCATATGGTAACGCTAGTCCATAACGGGTTAATACACTTGAATTATTAATTCTGTAGTATCTTAAGTGTGCTATGTGATCTATAAAGCGTGTTTCTAACTTTCGATTCGACTGAACATTTTATCGGGCCTCTTACTTCAAGAAAGGGAGAAATTCAAGATTTTGGGTAACTGAGTGGTAGTGAAATCTTGCCATTTCCATCCATTTTCGCGGGTCCACACGGAACCCCAATCTTTCGCAGAACCCTACAGTTCCGCGTAACTCAAGTTGAGAAGCACTTCCATACGTCACGGGGCACTATACTTCACGGGACCCCAGGCGCGCGACAAGTGCGACTCCCTCTCCTGAATCCGCCACTGCTCTACAGTACTTTATACTTCAAACGAATTTTATTTTGTATCTTATTATATGTATAATAAGCTACGTTTATCTCTCACGCTCGACTGTGGCGCCGCTCTTAAAAAAAGCTTTATAAAAGAGCGGGAGAATCGAGAACTACTTACGACTGTAATTCCATTTTTACATACTTTCTGAGTAGGTAGAAAATTAAAATTTGGTATGAATGTTTTATTCTTAAGAAAAAATTCTCAAAAAAGACCCAGGTTCGACTCCAGTAGATAATTTCTATTTCCCATAAGATGACGTACAAAATCTATTTTTGAACTTAGAGGATTTACTCTTTAGCAGATTTAAATTAGAAATAATTGACCTATGATCTTCGGACTTAAACCGTTTTTAAAGACACAAATATGCTTATTGTGACATTTTACCTACGATTCTAAATCACTAGATTAATACGTTTAAATCATATTTATCGGAAATTTTGTAGCTTTTTAACGATATGTTAGTTACCTTTCCGACCGTATCGTTGTTAAAACTCGAGATTGTATTGTCGTATCAATCATCATACTATACGAGTTGTCGGTGCTTGCATACTGTAAGCGTTTAAAAAAATCACCATACATCAAGATCTAACTCGTAAATAAACCAACGTGATCTCCAATGCAACAGCACTTCAGTCATGTGGAGCCCATATGTATTAGATAATAAGTCATTGAGAACTCATTCTCGCAGAATATTTATAATTTTCCGCGAAATTATGGCAATTATCCGTAATTTCAAAATTCTCTGCCAATCGTCTCGTGTCCAAGTTTTCGCTTTCAAGTATCTTTGATTCAGATCCCCCGCATGAGCAATAAAAATAATCATCATTAAGACAATACCCTATACCAGGGGTGGGGGAACTTTTTTTCATTGGAAGGCCAAATGTTACTTAACGGAGACCTCATCAGGCCGCGCATTGCGATGCACGTTGCATACATTCACATTTATCAAAATTGAAATAATAAAGAGGCAAACTCAATTTTGTCTTTTTAATTTAACAAATACAGATTTCAATTCTTCATATTTACTAATATTTTTAAAAACTTTGAAGGATTTCACACATTACAATGACTTCTTAATCTAATGCAAAAAATTTAAATTTTTCATATTTGCTATTATATTAATAAACTTTAAAGAAGTCAAAACAAATTAAAGACGTAAATATAATGTTGCATTCAAAAACATTCATCAAAATAAGATGGCATACACAATTTAATGACTTTTTTGTGAATGTTTGTTGTGAGCTAAGAACTTGGTATTTGGTTCCAGCATTGTTGTCTTGAGCTTCAATTGGTCTTCCAGGTGAGTGTTTGTCATCTGAGATCTCACAAAGAGAAGACACGGTAGTGGGGTCACGGATTCTTATGGAACTTGGTAGTTGTATAGCTCTTGATTCTAGGATCACTGCAAATCCCCCTTTTAGGCGTATACGGCCGATAGTTTCCCGAAAATCGTGATTAAATATTACAATTTCACGTCAAATGGTATAAATTTAATAATGCACGCCTATTTGAACAAGTAATTGTTGGCGGTGAGTGGTTGCGTTCGAATCGTAAGGGCGAGAGCTCGATTCCCTCGTGGGTGGTTTTTTTTCATTTTGCCTCCATTTACAAATCCGTTTTCGCATTAAAATTTAACTAGACAGCCACATTGATATTTTTTTTCCGTTGTTTGGTAGTGATTCGGATTTTTCTCAAGTAATTCAACGCACAATTATCTCCACAAAGTTTACATTATTAAATCGCATATTCTTCATTGATCTCGGCAGACGCTACATCCTATATTAATGCTTATGACATGGAAAGGATCACTGAAATTATTTTTGCGAAGACTTCATCCGAATACTTATAATATAGGCGGAGGTATATCAGGCAGTGTACAGCCCTGCACCGTTTTCAGTGATTTTCTTATGGGTGTTTAAAATTAGACATTGGTGTCAAAAACACCCCTTAAATATAACTTTATCTGAAATTACGGATTATTCCAGAGGTTATACCCAATGATCTATATTCATGCCACATTTCAGCTCTGTAGCACTTCTAGAAGTACCTTAGGATTAATATCATATATCCTATATCACATATCCTATATATGTAAGAAGCAGCTAAGTAAAGAAAGAGTGTATTGAATGTTTTAATATGTGAGAGAAAAGGAGAGAGAAAGAAAGATAGAAAGAGATAGATATAGGAGGAGAGAGAGAGAATGAGAGAGGAGAGAGAGGGATGGGAAGAAAGTGAGGAAGAGAGAGGGAGTGAGACGGAGAACGAGAGAGAGGGAGAGATAGATACGAGTAGATAATGGACTTTATTAGGGCGAAATTGAGACTAGGAAGTCTATTTTTCAGAGAAGGAGAGAGGGAAGAGGAAGGGAGGATGGGCGGGAGGAGGATTGGAGAGAGGAAGAGAGAAAAGGAGGAAGAATGGGAATTGCCTTAAATTTAATACTTAATCCACGCATGCCCGTCATATTTGACAGGCAATTACGCTAGTTTTTATATAATAAGTATGTTTCTTAAGTATATCATAAGTGGGTTTAGATTGATTCGCAATATACCAATATCGCGATACAATATCATTTGTGGGCATTAAACGCTCCCTAATTTGTAATCTCACTCATCTATATTCTTTCATTCCATCCTGCTTTTACTTTTGTACATGATATTGGTTTCCAAATTATTCCAGATCATGATCATAAAAGTTGGTCATCATTTTAGTGCAGTCCTCTACAGATCCGACTCTTCCTTTTTCTCTATCCATGATAAATAATTTCCGTTATTTCCGTCAATTTTTATAAGCTTCATTTTATTAAATTTGTTCTCCCACATTAGATCTCTTCCTTTCGTTAGTGTCCTTGATCAATTATCTTATAAATCTTTTCATCCGCATTCTCTGCATTTTCCTTCTTTGCCATCCTTCTCATCTTCAAAAATTTCCTCGCAAACACCTTCAATTTTCCTTAATCAATTTTCCTTTGCTCTTCTGATAATTCCTTCCCGTTTTCCTCCTAACGTTCTTGGCGTCTTTTTCCTCAAAAATCTGAGTGCATTTGCCCCTATATTCTACAAACTCGCCTCACTAATTTATCTTTGTAAAATAGCGGAGCGGCAAATGACTCTTTAACAACTTCCGCTGACCAATTTCTCCTCTCATCCATAGATTCTTGCTTCCTTTCCACTCATTCACTTTCCCCTTTATCCAAGCACCTTTGTGCTTTTCCAGCCCACTTTCAAATTACCCACTACGCCATTAATGCATCACTTCTCTCCTCTGTTCCTCTCTATTAAGCCTCTGACATTCTCCGGATCCCTCAAACTCTCTCGTCCAATTGGTACCAGAAAAATCCATCTGCCCTTTCCTTTTTATCGCCCACATCGCTGTCGGATTGGTTGAGGAGAAGAGTAGTTTTATGACAATTTTGTAATTTAGTTTTAAAAAATGAAGGATGTTTTAAAGAAATGTTTATAAAAAAATTTCATTGATCCACGTAAACATAAATAATATATCAAACGGAGCTGGGGAGCGAATGGCCAGAATCGTGAATCAAAAGACCCCGCGGACCACCTATCCTCAACCACTCTCGCTAGCCACCGCAAAAAATTCACCAGAATTAATTGGATGCAAGGTGCTGCTTTTGATGAGACATCAATAAAATGATCTTTGGTTTCAAGCCTTTAGAACTTCAGTCTCGTGTCGTGGTCCACGTTCAGCCGATTTCTCTTCTTTGTTTTTAGCCCCACAACTGTTGAAAATCCAATCTCGCAATTGTATGATGCTGGGAACGGCAGCAGGTGCTTCAGACCACACGTGAAGCTAGAAGTCAAACTTTTCTCGCCGATCACCAGCTCAAGTGTCCCGCTGGATGAAAGCTCCGTAAGATTGTTCAGATCTTTAGATGGAATATCTCTTAAATATTGCCCATGTTTGCAAATAATGCCTCCGGTTCTAGGATATATTTCCAGAATCGCTCGATTTGGCCCTGTAGGCGTGCTTTGAAGTCTTAAAAAAATGTGTCCATCAATTTTTTTCTCGGATGTAAGCAGGAAATCCTTAAGAGTTATAAAAGAGTCAGATTCTTGGCAATATGGGCGGTCATACCAAAGCTCCATCTTCATACTTTAAGCCTATACTCTGTCCTGGACATTAAAAATTGTGCCAGTTTTTTCTGCAAGGAAAGGTTTCAGGATGGTGAAAATATCAGCAAAGTATGCCACGTGGGTAAACCACGAGAAATCATGCAGGCGGCTTGAGAAGTAAAAGACTTCATAGTCACAATCGTGCACATATATTTTGACCTCCTCGAGCAGTTCAAAGAGGCGAGTAAGTTCTTTGTCCTGCGACAGCACCAAGCTGTAGTATGGAAAATAGTTTCTTGCCTTCACTCCCCTCTCTTCACCTAAGGCTTTACAAATGCGCACGCTCAGAGGGAGTCCTATGATAAAGTTTACAACTTTTACTGCCCCGTCCAGAACTGCTTTAAGCCTAGAGAGCATATTCTCCACAGCGAGTTGTTCACGATGAATTCTAGAGTGCTGAAATGCTGCCCCCAACGGTGCAACTTTTAAGACACGTGCAGACAGGACCTTCATCCTGGCAGTCATTGCCAAAGCGGCGCCAAAGCAAAACGTTTATAACTGTTGGGGCAGAATTAAAAACCATAATATAAATAGTTTATACGGCAGAACCCCCCCTGCAACTCCTTCTCCAGTCCCACAACCAACATCACCTACCCCATAACTTCCACCACCAACTGCACCACCCGCAATATCATTTACCTCCTGAGATGCACCCAATGTCCCGCCTTTTATGTTGGCCTCACCAGCAATCCCCTCAACATCCGCATGAATGGCCACCGCAACAGCGTCATTCTCAAACGACCGCTGCCGGTGGCCGTTCATGCGAACAAACATAATTTAAAGTTCAACAACTGCTTCACAGTGAGAGTCATTCGCGCTCTCCCCGACAATGCTTCGGCTCCCCAACTCCGTCAGTGGGAGCTTTCGCATATCCATCTCCTAAACTCCTTCACTCCCCCAGGCCTCAACCTTCGATAGCTTTTCACACCCTTTCTGTCTTCTTCCAACACCCTACCCATCCCCAACCCCCTCCGTTTCCTCCAATCCTCGACCTTTCCGCACTACCCTTCCACCCCCATGCCTCCACCCAGTGTCACCGCCATCAGTTCTCTCTCTGTAGCTGAAGAAGGAGTAGTTCCGAAAGCTTTACGTTTGTGATGTTTCTGTGTTTTTGTGTTATTTTACGTGTGTCGCTTCGACATCCCCGGGGCCTCGCCAACCTGAAGTCGTCTGATTGGTGAGTGCTCACTGCGTTTCCTCATCCCAACACCTTGTTGACATCCATATATTCATTTTACCTTTCCTTTTCCGTAAGTTGTTATATATATATATATATATATATATATATATATATATATAAAGAAGGCAAATTATAACAGCAATAATTTTGGTATAATAATATTTTATAAATATTTTAAAATTATTATTAAATAAATATCATTAAATTGTATTTTGGTATAATGATATATTTTTATAATTATAATAATACGTATCTAATAATAATAAATATAAAAAACATTTTCTCATTAGGGTTTGAACGCGAGAACCGAAAAATTATACGAAAAAAATGCTAATCGCCTAAACCCCTGTGCCTACCATTAATGTTTTGTTAGCTCTGCTCCAAATGGACTTTTATCTCATTTGCAACATTTGGAACGGTTATTACTCGAAAACTACGGGCCAATGTAAATAATTTTTATACAAGGGAACTCTTATTTCATGTATAGTTTCTGCTCTCCAAATTTTGTCCGAATCCCGGAGGGGCAGGGCGTAACCTATCCTTCTGAGTATAACCAAATTGTTTAGTTCTTGAGGTTGTCTAGCCACCTGAAGGAATTGTTTACTTTCTTCAAGTAATTCGTTTTCTGCGCACAAAAGTAACACGCCCACTAAACCTCCTCTCTAGAAAATTGAAAATATATTTGGGGAAAACTACTTTTCTCGAAAAGTGAGAAAAGAACATTTTTATAAAAAGGAAAAACGTTGCAAAATCTCTTTCCGTTTTACTGGTTCAGTTCTTATATTTTCCGTTCGTATATTTTCTTACATTTACTTTTGGTTTCATTCTCATTGTCTCTTTCCTAGTCCGCCAAGTATAAATTTATTTTCTCCAAGGTAGCAATTTTTCCTTTCTCTCTCTGCCTCTTTTACTTTGTCTACTTTTCCACCATTCCTAGCCTATTACAATTTTTATCGCAACTATTTATAGTATATGTTTTTGATTGCTATCGTATGCTAATAAAAAGCCCCTACTGACATTTTGTTTGCATGTTCTCGTGATTATAATCACGAATATATAATTATATGCATGAATAACTGACGAATGGCACCTTGACATATTCTTTGATGAAATTTAATCTTTTGCATTTATATTACAATAGAAAACAAAAATTACGCACTCTAGATAAATCAACCATTCAAGGCAGCCTCTTGACTGAAGTGGCGTAACAATTGCGTGGCGCGGGTGGCCAAAAGCGTCGGGCCCAGGAACTCGCGAATTTTTCAGAAAATGAAAAATAAAGATATTTTTCGCAATTTCTCCTGTGTCCTAATTTTTCTTATTACTTTCCACTTAATTATTAGTGTTGGACGGAGCCTCATGTGATGATTATGACCACTTCCAGTTTTCTGCTTGCTTTAAAGTTCGAAAAAACATCTCGCAAAGAAAAGTGTTAAATATCCCAATAGTTTATTCTCTTATGGATGTTTGACTTGCTCCATAAATTCTCAAATTGCGTTACCTTTGCCAGAATTTGGCTTTGTTCACATGATGAAGGATTCGAGGGAAGAACAAAGGGAAGGGAGATAGTAGTCAACACTTGACACGTCAACAAGTACTCCATTCTCAACTCTCGTATATTACGGTAATGTTGTGCGGTGTTTAAAGTTTTATTTTATCTTTAGAAGAGGATGATTTAGAGGATGGTCACACTTGGCGCGCGCCAGGGGTCCCGTGAAGTATGGGGCCCCGTGACGCACGGCAGTGCTTCTCAACTTGGGTTACGTTCAGCGCAAGATTGGGGTTCCGTGTGAATTCGCGAAAATGGGGGGAAAATGCAAGGTTTTCCTACCGCCCTGTTACCCTAAATCTTGAATTTCTCCCTTTCTTGAAGTAAGGGGCTCCGTTAAAATGTTCGTGTATATAATCTCAGAAATATTACATGTCTCAATTCACAAATCAGTGGAACCTCTCTGATTCCATAGAAAAACGATCGTTAAGATGTGTCACAAAAGAGGATAGCCGTTAGGGGCGGTTTCACTGTACATTTAGATTGCAGGACACCCGACTGCTTAGCGCCAAGAGCCCCCAAATGTTTAGAGCCAGAGGGCCACAAATTTGAGCGAGACGTAAATCCGCAACTGATCTTTAGCGTGGCTATTTAGTGAGTACCGGCACATTCTCTATTAGTGAGTTTCTCTGAGGAATTCATAGCTTTTATTTTGCTTTTACTATCCCTGAAACGTTCTGCAAGTGCCGAAGGTAAAAAAGATTTAAAATTATTGGCATAGGCCGATGAGTCAGGGAACATTATATATAAACAATATTCATCCAAATTTTTCTGCTAAATTTTATCCCATCTGCCGGAATTTCCTCAGAGATTAGTCCTATTTGCCTATTCTATTTCCAAAATCGATTTTTTCGCATGAAACCATATTCTTTTTCTACTTTCCTATTAATCAGACCATAATTTTTTCTGGAATGGATATATAACTTGGATCTCTTTAAACAATGTATAGATATTATAAATTATTGTGCACTTTTATTCTCTCGTTATTATTTCAGTTTATTTATAATTAACCAACAAAGCTAGAACTTTGTCTCCATAATATTTTGATGTCATCGTAAATATTTTCAATTTGGATATGGAATTGATAAAAAATAATAAATTCGTATATTCAATACTTATTATGCAAAACATAAAAGTATCTACTTTTACTGTAAACATGTTTATAAATGTTGCAATATTGTCATAGTAAATATAGTTGTTAATGCGCTTTAATTGATGTTAGCCCTCAGACTTTAGTCACGGTAAAAATGGGAAGCCCTCTTCTCAAGAGCATTTAGAGAGAAGGGCACCGTAGAAGTTTAATACGATCAGATTACTTTTTCATTATTGCTTGCTTGGAGATACAGAGGGAAAATAGGGGCAGTTATGGTAGCAATATGGAGACTGGAAAAAGCCGTTAGTGACAAAAATTCTCTTGAGTGATGGAATGGAAAAAGATGCAGCCCATTGGCCGAAAATTAAGGATTAAAATAAGGTAGACATTGGACTAAAAAGTATTTTCCCGAAAACAAGTAACAGAGGAAGAGGATAATTACTTATTTATAAGTACTAACCCATTGAACAACACAAAGCCCCAAGGGAGAACACTACTTAACGTCGCTTGTAAAGCACGGAGTGCTGTTCATCCGTGACGTACACAAATCGGAGTGGGGCAAGCCCAGGTTGAAATAACATGCCTCCGCCAGAATTTCAACCCAGACTTTTTATACCACTCAACCACCAGCCCTTTCAATTAAGTCATATCAAAACATAATGTGTTATATTATGATTGACAGAATAATCAGTTCTTGGGATTGTCATTTGATGTTTTATATAGATATATTTTATCATATATTTAATTTAAAAATAATTCTAAACTCTCATATAAGATCAATCATATGATTAATCAATTGTTTTCATCTTATTCGCTTTTTATTTACGGAACGACAACCGAGCAGATGGTAAAAACTAACGTATTATACAAAATAAAATTCCTAGTATAATTCACACATTTTACAGCCTGAATTTTGAGATAAACACAATACATTTAAATACCGCAATTTTCCTAAAAAGATTTTGAGAATATAACTAAAGAACCTCAACTACATATCATTTCACCATTCGACAATTTTACAAAACACTTCATAAAAATGCGACTTAGTCTATGATAAAGATTTTGCAAAGAGTATTGAATCAAAAAACAACAACCCACTACAACAAAAATAATCCCTTTAAAATGAGTGCATTACAATTCTAAGAAATCAAGTCGTCATAATATCAAAGCGATACGTTATTTCATCTAATAAAATTTCGGATGCCGACACGATTTCCTTCATTAAAAATATAAAAATAACGTTTGAAATCAATTAGACTAGCCATTCAAGGAACCATCCCTCGCTACCGGAAACTGATGTTTCCGATTCCTTCTTCCCGCACGTCAAAGAATGACATTCTTCCAATCTCATTGATAGCAAATGGGGTTCTAGATATTAAGGTTTCCATTTCTTCCATGATTTCGAAAATGTTCTCCGACATCGTTTTCTGCGCAACCTACTGCCCACGGGCAGCATCCGATTTCTGTGCGGCCCCCAAAGTTCTGATGAAAGACCAATCCGAAAAATTTAACACAAAAATCAATATATTTTTATAAAACCTATCAAAGCAAAACTTTTAATATTGTAATTTTAACCATATAAACCTTATTTAAGCTTGAATTTCTCTTATATGGAACCTCAGAATATATAGATGACTTGCAATTCTAATTCGGCCCGCCGAAGAATTGGCAATTTCCAATGCGACCCGCCATCTAAAAAGGTCATGCACCACTGGTTTAGACAAAGCAAAGAGATACTCATCGTCTCAAATGCTTGGAAATGGCGAATTTTGGAAATTTCGGGACAATTAAAGGGCCTGTTATTTTAAACAAGATTTTATCATCCATATTATTATTTGTAAAATTAAAATTATATGACCTTATATGATATCTCTTATGATCTAGTACGATATATCTTATAGTCTGAAATGATATATATATTATGATACGTATTACAACTTGACATTGACCAATTAACGATAGTCTCATTCAAGGTGTTTTTTTATGTTTACGTAAATTTTAAAATTTGACCAATAAGTACTGTTTCCTGATATTTCTCGTTTTTGCTACTTTTTCTAAATTCTAGACAAAATATATTTCACATTGAACAATGAAATGGCTTCTGTACCTCTTAAAAGCATCTCAATTAGTTAACCTTCCCTTAGATTTATGTAATAGATTAAATCAGTGAAAGTTATAAAATTTAAGTAACGGTTCACATTCAATCCATATTCGCAGACTTAAGCTGAATTCATAATAATTTAACTGGCTCTAATATGAATGCCAACTCATAGAGTTAGAGAGAACAGAACAACACACCCCATTCGGTTCTTAGATTTAATACGTAAGAGGCATTTAGCTACCATAAGAGCATCATACTCGCATCAGATGACGAGGCATTTGGAAACGTTAATAGAATCATACTCTCGCCTGGTAGTATCGTAAAATCTTAAACGTTCTTATATTACCATGTCATATTGGTATCTGTATGTTTGCGCTGTTGTCGTTTTCACCGCTTTCAACGTTTTTCTTAGATGTTTTATGAAAACCCTATTTATCATTGTGGTCCCGGGAAAGTATGTTTTTGCTTATTAAAAGTTATCGATTTTGATAAAGAAATCTGACCTATAAAGTTAAAAGTTTCGCAAATGCCTTTCAAATTTGTTGGGTGACTTGATCTTCTTCCAACTAAATGTTAGAGGAATATTTCAACTTGATATTTTTTGATATTTTTGTAAAATTCTCGCGTTAAAATGTGCATATGCTTTTCATCGATCAAAGTTTACTCGAATGTTCATAAAAATTTTATAACGGTCTCTTTAATGTAGACGTGATTAAATCGATTTTATTTTCAACGACCGTACGCTGTCCATTTCTATATGATGAAAAAATTAAAATTGGCTTCCCATCTATTATATTTGTGATTCGTATACTGAGAGGCAAAGAAAATAATAGGCAGGTCGATGTCAGCTTCTTATATTTTATGAAAGCATTTGATAAGATACTCCAGCGGAAGTTAACAAAAAAATTAGACTCCTTCGGCGTTAATTCCAAACTTATAATTAACAACTAATAATTATTGGTGAATTTTTTAATCATAGAAATGATGAGATTGGTATAGATGGGTAATCCTCGAACTTAGTGGAGGTTGTCTCTGAGGTTCCACAGAGTAGTGTACTTAATCCGTTTTTATTTATAATTCATATGAGCGATATCAGCCTAATAGTCAGGAGTAAAATTGAGCTTTTCGCGGACAACACCGTCATTTATAGAGAAATAAGCAATCCGAAAGACCATTAGTAGTTCCAAAATGATCTAGAAGCTATTTCTGAGTGGTGTAAGGAATGGGAGTTAGAAATCAAACAAAAAAAATCCGCGTCATGAATTTATGAAGGACTAAAAATAGCCACCTTGATGTTAATTATTTGTTCGACAGAGTAGGGATTCCAATTTCAGATTCGGTAAAATATTAGGAGTAACGATCTATCTTAATCTCTCTTGGGACGCCCACATTCGCCTTGTGTTAGGTGTCGCTAACAAAAAGTTGGCCTTTACAGGGAGAATGGTTTTAAATGAGTAAGTCAGCAAGTTTCATATGCATAACGTGAAAGAATTTAAGGCAGCCATCCGCAATACATTTACAAAAATCATCCCTGAAATGTTGAGGATAGCATTAAAGCCTCATAGAACTTTGCATTACTCATTATGGAGCTCACAATGACGTAATTGATTAAACAGGAAGGTGTCTGTCAAAATAGTTTATTTTGTATTTTCAGTTATCTATAAATAAACCTGACTGTTTGGGTTAAAAAAACTCGACAAAATTAACATTTACAACACCACAATTTTTGTTTAGAAAATTTACAACCCGTGTTTTGAAGCTTAGCATCATCACCTCCTCTAGCCAATAGTGTCAACCTGATCACTTATTCTCATAACTGTCTGAATTCCTCCTTATCCCGTGCCTAACCCATACATATATATATATATATATATATATGTATGTATGTATATATATATATATATATATATATATATATATATATATATATATATATATATATGTATATATATATATATATATATATGGCGTGTTTTGACCCCTTTGTCACCTGATGATGATGCTGAGCATCGAAATCCAGGTAGTGAGTTTTCTAAATAAAACTTGTGGTGATGTAAGGCTACGCGCGCACTGGCAACTTTAGTTGAGCAATCATTTAGTTGCCTGGATGAAACATATTGATATTTATGAGAGTGCGCGCACAGGCAACTTTTTTGTTGCGGCAACTAAAAAGTTGCAACGTGATCTATTTTCGAGGCAACAGAACTGTTGTCGGTATAATGGAACGTTTATGTTTGAAGGCAACCACGCGCACTGATAATTTGTGGACGACTTTGTGGATTCTAGTTCGGAGATATCAGCATTTTTGTGAAAATGGGTAGAAAATATCGATGTCTAGTAAAGTACATAGAACGATTCTCTGGTTTATTAAGAATAATTGTATCGGGGAATTATATCCATAAATGAAGTACGAGTAGAACTTATTTTTAATGTCGTGATTTTGGCTTCAACTTTCTCAAAACATTGTTTTTAAATATCATCTGTAATATTCAATAAAAAATTTATTGTTCAACATAGGAGTGTGATTTTCTTTTATTTTACTCGTGCTGTATCAAAGAATGCCGCTGCATTCATAACTCCATATCGACAAAGTGGGCCCTACTCTGGCGGATGTCAACATTTAGTTGCTTACTGCCTATAGTGGTGAACACATCTCTCGGCTATTTTGTCGCCGTCATGTCTGTTTCGGAAGTTGGTGACACAGAAAAGTTCATCTGTGAGTTGGAGAAAAAACCAGCGTTATATAAAAATAAATTAGAAAATCTCAGTGAAATAGTAGGGAGTTGGAAGGCACCACCTCCCATACACCATCCAATGTGTCTTCTCAAACAAAAATTTGTAACAAACCATTTCAATTAATTAACAAACTAGAATGCCTATACTGAATACGTTTGTTCAAATACCTTCAGTTAGAAATTGATTATTTTTGTACGTAATTCTTGGGCCAACAAGCACAAGTTTCTTAAATGCTCGTATAATTTATAAAACTGCCCATTTAAAAGTCTTGGACTAACTATGGAATGTACCCGATAACGCTTTTTACGTCGAACTTTCCGTATCCTAAGAAGTAAAGCACATACACATGCTGCCTCTCTTAAGTCCATTATGTACTGAAGGAAAATCTCAAATATAAGCAACTTTGCAGTTGCAGTGCGCGCAAGACCACTTTGCCTCCATCAGCAACTTTTTATCGCCACAAAAGTTTAGTTGCCAGTGCGCGCGTAGCCTAAAAGTTAACTTTGTCGTGTTTTTTATTTATAAATATTTATAAATTCATGTTTAAAAGTTTACATTCATTTATTTGTATTTTCGCTGCCTTATTACCGATTTGGGTCTACGACCACCCTATGTCGTCATACGCGTATTTATATTTTTCATCCGTCTTTCCCTCATTTTTTAAACTTATACTCCAAATAATCGTTCTCCACCGAAACCCTTCGCGATACCACATTAATTGCTTGCTTTCATTTTTCCTCGAAAAGTAATTTTCATCGAAACCGTACCCAACTATCAGCTCCACTCCCTAATTTAAACCATACGTCGGATAAAACACGGAGATGGAGGAATTTCATTCCGCAGAGAGTATGAGATCTCTCGAAAAAGAGGTTTCAGGCGAAAGGAAGCGGTTGTAAACCGAGGATGCGGAAGCCGAGGGCGGAAAGATGTGGGAGGTGGGACGTGGGCGGATAGAGGGAGAGAAAGAGAGAGAGGCAAAGAGAGGGAGGGAGACAAGAGAAAGATAGTAGTCCGTGTTAAACCCCTCGTCTTACGCGTATTCCCTCGTGTCCGACGCCTCGCAAAACAGATGGTGGTCTTCCTCTACCCGCTGACCTTGACGGTAAAATGGCAGGCATAGTGAGCCATTAAGGTTTGAGCTAGGTGAGGTGGCTGGCTGCGTATTAACCTACGGAGAGAGAGAGAGAGAGGTGGGGGGGAGAGGTTTGAGCAGGAGATGCATGTGGAAAAGGGACTAGCACTGTAAGACTGAGTGGCACGAATGTAGAGAGGTAGAACATGAGCGATTTATGTCCCTCTTTTCAAGCACACATCCCTCCTTTACCAAGGGAGTGACGAGAGGGGGTAGGAGGGGAGTGGGTTTAACAGCACAACGGGATTTAGGCGATGGAGATAGGGATGTGGAAGAGCAAGTTCGTGGTGTGAAGGTCACGTGGTTTATTAAAGAAGGTCGACTGGGGAAAGTGGGAGAGGGAGGCGTGAGAGGAGGAGAGAGAGAGAGAGAGCTAGAGAAGAAGGGATGGTCTTTGAAAGTGATATGGTGCTTTGGTGAAATGGAGTGAAAAGAGGAAGGGGGGAGGGAGAAGGAAGAAATCCGAAATCCCGCAAGGTGAGCATCGCATGACCCCCAATCTCTCGTTTCCTCTTATCCAAAAGAGGAGTGGAAGGGGTTCACATGCCCGAAAGATGAAGAACGCCTTATCCGCCCCGCCCTTCACACCGCACCTTTACTTAACTGTCCTTCCTTCCCTTCTCCACCCGCTTCACGCCTGCTATCCGCATCCATTTCTCACTGCTTAAAATAACTTCCGGAGAGAGAGAGAGAGAGTGGGAGCGAAAGGATCAAAGGATGATGAGAATTTTGTTTAGAGCGATTTTCCTTTCGAACGCAAGACTACTGCGGCGAAACTTTCAGACAGCGCGACTAAATCATTCGGTTGTACTGCTGAGAAAGGGATTCGGAAAATAAAATTAAATAGTAATTTCACGGGATGCCTCACATCATTAAATGTATTTATCATCTCGCAACGAATTCGTATTTTGTGACGAATTACGCTTGGAGTTCTCGCAAAAAGGTTTTATTGTAATTGACTAGTTGAACGAATTTTCACAAAGAAGTTCGTACAACATAATAGTCGCAAAAAGCAAAATAAGTGAAATAAGCTTTCGTAAGCAAATTAAAACTGATAACGGAATTTAATAAATAATTATTGAAAAAGCAAAGTAAGTGAAACAAAGGCTTTCGCAAACAGATTAAAACTACGGAAAACAGAGTGTAAGAAAACGTTATTGAAAAAATAATTTGAAATTTATGAAATCTGAGCAAACAACTACCGTTTCTGATATGAAAAACATATATTCCCTTCTTTAATTGTGAAATAAGAGAGGATTTCTTATTAAAATAATTGAATTTCTCAATTTAAAATTAGATGGAAATGAAGATAGATCGTGAGACAAATAGAAAGAAAGAAAATATTCTGATATTTATATACCACCTCAAACCCATTTATTGCTCAAACAATACATGAGTGAAAAAACGCACATAAATTGCACACCATATATTACACTTCTACAAGACGGTTCAAATTATGATAAAGCATAATAAACGCGTCATTTTCGATGAAATGTAAACTTAGAAGAGTTGTGGTGTTGTAGGATATTTTATCTTCTCAAAAATTGTATTTATAGAAGTTTATGTGGAATTCTTGCAAGGGTGTCATTTGATACCCGCCTTATTCTGCCCGAAGATATGAATGGAAATTTAAGTTTAGTGCCTGTATTTGGAAATATCCCAATGTCTGTTGGTAATAGATATACGCGAATGCCATTGCAAAGAAACCTTCTCACGAATATTTAAGCATGAGCTGATCCTAAATGAGCTGGAAGCATGTCCCGACTGACTCAATGTGACTGTCCTCCTTCCCATGCTTCATCCCACCTATATGCCACCCCGATATTGGCGAGTCAATCACCGGCCGTTGGTGCATTAATAGGCAAGACGATCCGAGAAGGACGATCGGCCAGATTGGCAGCCATCGGAACATACCGCCAGGTGACGAATCCTTTATTTCTTTAATATACAGTTCAATAAGCAAATCATAATAAAATAACATCCCGGTACCGCGCACAAGCGCGTTCATAACCGATAGGTTATCGATAAATACAATAATTTCAAAATACTTAGGAGTAGCCCGCAGGGCATCTACGACTGCTTACAATGCTACCAGTCCTTCTGCCATATATATAGGCAATTCAGTGTCCAAGGATAACACCGCACAAGTAGGAATTGATCTAGAAACCATGCCATGGGGTGGCGTCTGAGAAATGTTCATGAATTGATTGCCAGTTAGCAAACTGACGATGTTCGTCAAACAGACGTTCATCCCACAATCGCAAAAACCACTTATCTCTTCTAAAAAAACATGTTGCACTAAAAATAAGGGCAACCGCAGCACAAGAACATGTTGCACCAATATTTTGCAGCCAGCATCTTGCAGCCAACATTTTATTTGTAGGAATTAGTTGCATATTGAATTTTGTGTAAACCTAATAAATTATAGATGAAGTTTTTAAAAAATTTTATGTTATAAAAATACGTTAAATTCTTACTTCGCATATTTTATAACCTTTTCACGCAGTTTTAAGAGAATTTTGTGTATAATTTGTAAAGTGTAAAAACCTAAGCATTTTATACTTTTATAAATTCCAAAATTACGAATGAATAAAAGTATAAGGCAAGAGTGGGTCGAGAAAGCAACCATGCTTATCGCAAAAATGATGTGACTGATTGCTCATGAAATTTGTTTTTCAATTACATCATAGATTTATAAACGTCGGAGACTGCTCCCGTTCCCTTACAATAAACTTAGTACGTACTCGCTTCAACCATGTAAAATATCAAGTAAAACGTCGTCGTTGCTTAGATAGCGAGCGAATAAATTGAAGGACCGGTTTGATCTAGTTCACAACGATAGTTTTTAAAGAAATGTTTCATAAAGATCCGCAAAGTCGGGCATCAAAGATTTCCCCTGATGTGAAATTACAACAGTATTCCGTTTATACCCTATTTATTTCCATTTCCACGTTTGCTCCATTCCCACCCACCATTTCCGCCATCATTACAAGGAACACGAAGCTCTTTACGCTCCCCAACCCTATAACACCTGTCGCGTCCATTATCCCAAATGGAACTCTGAGTTAACCAGTTACTACTCTTCTCCTCCCTCCGTAATTTACCTCTCGAATGATTAATACATTGCAAAGTTTCTCCTGATTTTCATTTCTCTTATTACTCGCCGCATCTATTCATATAAATATGTATGAGTATTTTTTATATTTTTGCACATTTTGCTCAAGAGATAAAAGCAATAAACGTTTTGGAATTCTTACTCTTACAAAATAGAAATTAAAAGTGTTTAAAAGAATGTACGGTGGCCTATACCTTTTTGGGGAGACTTAGTGGAGAAAAGAAGATGAATTCCCGAACATATGAGAGTTGAGTATTAGTGTCCCCATGTAGCTTAGCGGTTAGAGGAGGCCTCTCCAACCTTTTGAGATAAGCGGAAAACTTCAATTAAACAATTTAAAGGTGCTAGAAAAATACATTGTATTTATTCATTTTAGCATATTAATATTATTAAAAAATAGAATGATTCTAGACCTAAGAATATTCTTACGGAAAAACGACTTGTTTTATTTATCAGAACCCTTACGTGAAATTCGACATTGAATTTTGTCAGCTGACTTTGAAAGGAAAATATTTTGTCAAAGCTATTCTCTTACTGTCAATCAAATGCTTCTCCGTCAGGATTGATCTAATATTAATTCAATATTTTTCATACTGAAAAATACAGTTTCACTTATGAAAACAAAAGATTCATTCAGTCTAAGAGAAGCTTAATTTAGAAGGGACATTACTTACTATTTGATTAAGACCAAAATTTTGATTTTGATGGTCCTGATTTCAAATGTGACTGTTCTTAATTCAATTCTTTATCTATATATATATATATATATATATATATATATATATATATAATAATAATTTCACTGACTGTGTTATTTGAAATTAAGCTCACCTGACTTTTTATCATGTTTATAGTAAGATATCGATGTAATAAGGACAAAAACAGATACAATTAAGCGTAGAACGTATCAGTATAAATAGCGCTCCATTGGCAAACACAAAAGAAAAACTAAGTTCTTAATCCGATAATTTTTACTCCCAAAAATTCCTATTTTCTACTGCTAATAGAGTATTGTGTGCAAGTAGAAGTATCTTGTATATTCAGCAAACCTGGATTATAGAACATTATCTAACTCTATGCAAGGTTATTGGAAGTCATTACGCGAGAATTTCCTGGAAGTCATCCTAGATGGGGTCACGCTAGTTTTCCCCGACGCGGGAATGTCTCGCCGAAAGCGTGGGCGCATCAGTAAAGAAGATCCAAGATTCACCACAGGGACATTTGTGGCTAAATACCGCCTCACTAAAACAGCGTAGGACGCCCTTTGGCCAGCAAATATCAGTGGTTTGTATGCGAGGACTTCTTGTCTTTCACCGGTTTTCGCCAGCTCTGCACTTCTGCGAGCATTGGACTGTTTAGCGAAAGATAACACCATCTCAACAGTCTAAAAAAATTAGATATTAAAACTTTTACATGGGAAGATAGTGCTTTGTGCTTTTGCTGACTTGGGGATTGGATATAGATGACGAGGATAAATTATCAGTGGACTACCAAACCACTAGGTTATCATAAACCCACCATGAGCCAGCATAAATGAGTTTTTGAAAATGTCTTCTTACGAAAGTCAACTAATGCTCCATTTCTTCTGAACATTTGCGCAGTGCATATGCCTTCCAGAGAATCTATCTCTTCCACAGATTTTTAATGATAAAATGCTAAAAGTTCACCGGTTAACATTTGATACATTGTCGTTTATGCTTGAAACGAAACGCGTGGTCATGACGGTCGTCAAAATCCAGCGAACGTTTGCCCGCCAAGTAAATTCATTCGACCACACCGAAACGGCAATTTGACATAAAACATGGGACTTTCATCAGGGAAACTAATTTCTCGGCAAAACGTGTCGTCCGATTGGAGAAACGGCTTTGTATATTCATTTTTCGTGAAGAGGACTGACCTCACTTTGTTCTTCCTTCTAAATAAATGCGGTCGTCCTCTCCTTGGTGTTATAAACGGTCAGAAAATAATAAAAAATGGGGCCCATAATGATTGAAATGCTATCGATATTCGCGCTGAATGTTAACACCCATTTAATGAACTTGGTGTCGCTTTTCCTTTGGGCGAAATAGGTTTTTTGGGAGGAAAGTAGAGAAAAGTGTTTGAGTGAATTTTCAATGATGGGATGCGAGAGGGAGGGAAGAGGAGAGTACTGTGATTTCCTCCACAAACGGCGTGGACGTCAAATCTGGTGACATTTTGCCCGGTGACCCCACTGCAGTCGGAATGATGCCGCAGTTACTCCCACCCGCCTCCTCCTCCTCCGTCCATTCCTGCTTCCCAGCCCCACTCCCACGTAAATACTGCCCAGAAAGGAGCCGGCAGGAGGTAGCGGAGGAGTGCTAATGGGGTAAAAAGAAGAATTAAGAAGAAAGGCGGGGAATCGTATCTTTCACCGACGAAGTTTAATTCCAGAAAAGCTAATCAGGGAGCGCCGTTTTCCCGATGGCTGCAATCAGGAAATGTTTAGAGCAGTTTTAGGATTTTAAGAATTATGAAGGTTAATATTAAATATATCGGTAAAGAAATTCTATAAAACCGAACATTGATAACTAGAAAGTCTATAACTGGAATTTTTGATTGATTGATATTGACGTTTTTATCTCCTTCGCATTTTATCTTCTAACTATATTAAAGGCAGCTGTGACTTGGACTGTAACTCTGTCTGTCGTGCCTCTGGTGGTGGATTATTGATTAGCGCAAATAACTTAATTGTAGGGAAAGTCCAATTTCGACGGTTATTACGCAATATACTGGGATCTGCCTTTCGCACATTTTAAACATGTCAACGTCTTTCATAATATCATGGGTTTGATTGCAGGAGCGTTTATTTTCTCCTTGAGATAAGCACGGGTACGGGTGCAGTGTATTATCATTTGCATTTTAAAATTACATAAAATCATCATTAGAAATCGAGACTTAAAACGAAGCACGGCTAAAAGAGCATATTTTTATTTTTCTTACATAGATATTCGAATACGCGTCAATTATGGTCAAAAATTAGTTTTTAAGACAGTAATTTGACTTTTTTTTCGAGAAAATCTTTCGTCGTCACGGTGATTTGCATTGTTTTCGGTTTCGTGTAACTGCGTATGGTTCAGTGGGATTATAAATTCGCATCATATTTGTCCACATAAATTGAAAAATTTTGAAACTACGTGGAAGTTTAAACAACATCTTGCTAAGGATAAACAATACGACAGCAACAAAAATAAATAAATATTCCGTTATTTATTGATATTGTGCTAATGAGTGTTCCAAAATAAGATATATAATTTAAAATTGCTATTTTTTTAGCTATTGAATCTTGATATTAATATTGAATTTTTGCAAAAGCTGAATAAGTTATTGACAAAAAGAAATAAAATTTATAAATTTATTTTCTTGAAACGGTTTTATATGCACTAAAAATAAAACAAAATTTTCATAATTTTATGTTGCAGAAAATTAAAATTGCTTTGGGCTTATAAAGGTTCTTGCGAAATGTTTAACAAATAAATATCCATTTATATTTTTTCCACAAATTTTACATGCCAAAAACAATTTTTACTTCATGGAACATTGCATTATGTGTATTTTATATTTATTTTTTACTTTTTAGTGCATGTAAAGTTTTGCTTCATTAATTATAATTTTATTTTTATTTAATACCTAAGACATGCATACTCGTAATTATTTATAGGCAATCAATATTAGTTTATTATAAATGGCAGCATCTTACATATGTTAGTGGAGGTTGATATAAAACACAAGACACTTATAGGAGGAATACAGATCTGAAATTTGGTAATACTACATTTCATTCAGTACAAGCGACGAGAAGATGCAGAAATACCAAATATTTTCATTTTTAGGAAACTTTTTCCGACTCCATTTTTTCATTTCTACCCACCACAAGAAAGGCATTGAAGTAACTACAGGGCCGTATAAATTAGCATTGAGTAAATTAGCTGCAAGTGAGATACAAACTGGGGACATAAACATTCTATAGATAAAAGAATTTTGTTTTATTTTTTGTGGAGAAAATTTAAACCCGTACTGAATTAGCGTAAAAATTGTTTGTAAGCAGAAGAAAGAAAATCTTTCCAGATTTAGGTTGGAATTAATAATCTATATTATAATAGCATGATTTAATGGTTTTTAATTTAATTAATTAAAATCCCGTTAATTTCAACCAATAAGATTACATCATAACTTTGACTTACAAAATATCCTGTTAAAAACACATTACTCCTTTATTTATTAGTATAAATATGGTAATGAAAATGCATTTTATATTTCAAATATTTAATAATTTCTTGTTATATTTACTTGTAAATAATATGCGAGAAAACAGGTGTATCAAAGCTACTTTCCATTTAAATGTGGAGAATTTATATTCATAAATAAGTATACTCCGCCTAACGTCGTTCCTAAATGATACTGTGGATTGGAATAGACCACAGTGACTGAGTTGCTATATACGGATACGTACTACTGACACTCAATGCGAACAGGACAGCAAATAACTAAATGTCCTCATATGAGAACAGTGTGCATGGTTGTGTTAATTTATAACGGACTACAATTGATTTATTTTGTACATTACCCTGAGTTTTTCAGATTTTGATGCAAACAAAAGTTAATTGGCGAGTTTGATTTCAATACACGTTTGAATTCTTTCGAAATGAGAACGTCGTGCTGTTATTACGGCTTTCCTGCGTATCGGATTTTCTGCCATGGAGATATTTCACTTGTTGTACAGACACAATTCTTTCATCCAAAATTTTGGGAATATCTTGCTCCCAATTTTTCCACAATTTCACATTGAACTCGATCAGGAAATGAATCAAAGAATTCCACGCAAGGCTTTAATTTTTTTCTGGCGCAGTATGGCGCGTGTAAACATTGAATGGGGAGAAATGGTTGCTACAGAGACCAAAAATGAATAAAATAATCCCTTGTTCCGTTTTCCTATTCAGTTGACGTTATTGCTGTATAATTTTCCTCCGGCAGCCATGAGTTTGATTTCATTCATAAGCTAGCACCAACTTACGCATTGATTTTGCGATTTGTAGAGGATATGTGGAATAAATTTCACGGCCTGCTAAATTAATTTTGCTCTGGAAAGAGAACTTGAAAATTTTTTAAGCCGTGTAAGTAACAGAAAATATATTTGTAAATCGAAAAATATCTGTCACGAAAACACGTATGCTCATTCGGCTTAAATATTTTTTATTTATAAGACACAGAATTAATCTTTTTTCACTAAGCAAAATTCATCTACTGCGTATTAGTGACTGCGTGAAGCGGAACCAGCAACTTGATGGATTCCTGAATCTAAATTGTTAGCACCAGGACAACTCCATTTGCACGAGAAAGAGAATGCCTCATTACATCGTCTGCAAAGGTATTTTTAGAAGATAAAGAAATTGTATATGTTACATTAATGTCATAATATTGGCCGTATTTTTTCTCAGCATTTTTCTTTTCTATTACTCATTCTATTACATCCGTACTACGCAAACTAGTTCACGACACATTTCTTTCCAAACTTGCGACACTTTTGCTACACTTTAGCAATAATTTTTGATGCATTGGTGCCATTTTTAGAAACATATAATGGAAATTAACAAAGATTTTCGAAAATTTGCACATTCTGACGTGAACCAGTGGAAATTTCTTTTTCTTTCCTGTAGTTATTCTCGTACTTTCTAGTTAAACTCGTGCTTTCCAGCTTTTCCCACTTGTTGTTTCGATCTTACAAGCGCGTTGCTTTTAAATCGGCAGTTAAATTTGGTCATAACAGATATTCCTTTTTCTTTCTCTTAATTACATTACAAAAATATTATTACATACACACAAGGTCTATGACCGTCTTTAAGATATGAGTAAAGTAATCAAAATAAAATTTCGTAATTTTTCCAATTTGCTCCTAAGTGCTAATTTTTTCAACTATAAAAGTTAATATGGAATTTTTGTATGTTGGTAGATCTAAAACTAAGGTACCACAGATGTTCTCATTTCTTGTCACAAAAACCAGAAACCACTTAAATTACTAATACCACTCCCGTGTTACATATATACGATTCATAGTTGACGCAGGCTTTACGCTGAGCTCGATAACTGCCCTGAAGAACCCACCATCTTTGTACTCTGACTCTAATACTCAAATATGCCTTCGGAACACGATTCTTTACAATTTGATGTTCTCTCGGCATTTCGAGTTCGAGAGAAATATCAAATTGATCTTTTTTTATGTTTGTAAAATAATTCGCTTTAGTTCAAATCAAAATGAACGAGATTTTTTCGAGAAGAGTTTTCCGTAAAAATACAGATACTTCTCGCAGAAGGACATAGCAGGATAAATGGAATGATGAGCCGGAATTTATGCTAAAAGATGGCAAGTGGAACGAAGGTGGGGAAAAAGAAGGTATAATAAAAGGGAGGTTGAGGTAAGAGGCAAGAAATGGAGAAATGGTGGGTGTGGAAGATAATTGTAATCGAAACATAAGGAAAAAAGGGATAACGCGGAAAATGGGAGAAAGATGGAAGAAAAGGGAAGTGATCAGCCGGGGTGTGGTTGAAAGAGGAGTAGTTATTTTACGGATTGATTTATTCGACAGCGTGAGTAAATTGGTAGAGTGCGATGAATGTAAAGGAGGAGGTTGGGGATATGAGGAATGGGAGCGGTTTATGGGATGGGTGGTTTTGATAGAAGAGAGAGAAAGAAACGAAGGGAAAGGTTGGTAAAGAGAGAGAGGATGATGGGAGTGAGGAAGACGTGGAGGACGAGGGGAAGGGAGGAATTCCGGAGGCGTTTTACGTGGGTGGGGGCCGTATTGATTGAGGGCGACGAGGTGGAGTGGGGTGAGGAGTCGGATGGGAAAAGGGAGGGGGAGAAAGGAGGAGGTCGGTGGAGAGAGGAGAGCGGAAGGGGGATAGTTGCGCAGATGCAGGATGTAGAGTGCGAAGTAGAGAGAGAGGATGAGGAGGGGAAGTGGCGGGAGAAGTGTTGTTGGAGAGCGTGTGAATGGAAGTGGAATGCAGGAGAAAAAGGGATAGTGAGAGAGGGAGACGAACAATTTTGAATTGGATGCGTTCGAAACGGCTATACGAGGGTTAAAAATGCAATGACTCGTAATGAATGAATTCTGCGTGTGTCTGTGTTTTATTTCAGGTTTCCTAGAGATGTTTTGATGTGCGCCTGGCATTTTTTCGGTTGTGTATCTCAAAGGACATTTTTACACCAACCGTTGGCCTGGAAACATAATATTTATCATCATGTGTTATTTCGTGTAATTAACTGAAATGTGTTATATTATTTTGAAAAAAAAAAATTTAGGTGTTTACGATAGACATGAATATAAGAAATTACTCCAAGTTAATTTAGATTGGATGATGATGCATATATATAAATGTGGAGTTTGCGTGTTTGATGAAGTCAATGGATGACTGAGACATTATGAAATACTTATATATTTTCATTTATTAATATAGTAATATAGTATCCTTGGTGAAAGTAAAAGATACAAATATTTTTATAGAAGTATTGTTTATGGAGGAACAATTTGTTAATTGAAAGTATGTGCATTTTATAAATTACTGTGGTTTAGGAACTAATTTTCAAAACTGGATAATGCGTGTTGCTTTATATTTTGTATACTTAAGATGAACCTTATATCAGACATGGTACACAGAAAAATGCATGCTTCTAATTTCGATACAAAATTTTTGTGTTTTAGAAATGTCCGAAAAATACTAACATAACATGTCTCCTCTAGTAACATAAGATGATAAAATAAATAACAAGCATCGCCGGTTATTATACACACAAAACATTCAGTATTTTCTTAAGAGCATTGTACAAGTAACTATAACAAATTATTTAATTCAGGATATTGTCGTTGATTAGTATTGGAAAATTTATTTTCATTTCAATGTATTAGAATGGCCACAATGATTTTCTACACTAATCATAGCATATATCAGGATAAAGAAAAATTTACGTTTTACTTCTCTCTTTTGTAAAAAAATGATAAAATTTCCTTATTACCCATTTAGTAATTTTTCGTTATTGGAAAAACTTATCAAATCACTCAGCTGGAGCAAATATGAGAAGTGTATACATAGATGTGGTTTGACAATATCGAAAACATAAGCCATAACCCGGAAAAAAATTAAACACATCGCCTTATCTTGGGTACATTCCAAAGTATAAAAATTTTCGATTTCCTCAAAAATACTTCATTTCTATCAAGTGCTTCGAATAAACTCTTGCCAAATTATTACCATTTTTACTTGAATAATCCTGCTCAGATGACTACCCATGCAGGGTTTAATGGCTTCTAGGGATCTAAGAAAGTTAGTCCAAAGTAGGATTATCCGTTTCGTTTCGAAGCCAAATGTTGCTAGGCAATTCATCAAGCCTGTTCAAGAGAGAGAAAGAGTGAGAGGGGAAGAAAAGGAAGATACTTTGGGCATAGCACAGGTTTTTCTGTTCGAAAGAAGTCAGCATTATCTTTTAGCGCCATCTTTTGGAGATATATGGACGAGGAAGAAAGCGTGCACAATAATAATTGCGGCCGCTGCCATATTTAAAGCCTGAAGATCACATGATAAGTGGTTAGGGATGGATTCCCTTGCGGCCTCTTTCGGAGTGTCGGAGGTTAGAAGTAATAAAACATGAAATGGCTCAGGAAGAAAAGTTGCGAAATTAACTGATAATATATTATTCTGTAGTTTCATGTATTTTTAAAGCTATTACATATGAAACATAAAGCGGTTTCCATTTCCTCTGTTGCTATCGCCGTTGTCACAGATGTATTATCTATGGTTGATGAAGGAGACAGTAAAAATATCTCTTGCATTCAGCGAAATCCTATTTTGTTGCGGCAAGATTTAGCATCGATGAAATCACTGTGGAAAACATTATATTTATATATATATATAAATAATTAAAACTTTCAAATTTTCAGTGAGGGAATTTCCAAAAATATATATCACTAATGAGGTCAGGCTCAACTCTATGGAATTTACTCATATTGGAAAAATGAACTTTGTTATTTCCACAAATTTAATTTAAAAACGACCGGTTTCAATACGATCGTAGCATCATCACCGGCCGTTTTTAAATTAAATTTGTGGAAATAACAAAGTTCATTTTTCAATATAATAGTATTATTTTTATGTCGGTCTATATATTTGTGCATCTCTTAATTTAGGATTGTCACTTGTTAATAAATTGAATTATGCAGAGTCTAATCTAGACAAAACATGGCCAATCTATTTTCATAAGTCAACCCTATCTTGGTTTACGAGGCTGTTTTATCTTTGTCGGAGAAGCATAAATCATCGTAACTATGTATTAAGTCTTTTTAGATTTTTATCGGTGTAATAAGGGTGAGTTCTAAAAAGGAAATGCAATTTTTAATTGAGTTGACTAAAGAGGAAAGATAAAAAGACTCCGCCTTAAAATAAAAATTGACAAAACATTATAGGGCAAAAAAATTAGATGTAGTAAGAGATAAATAATAAACCAACACGAACTTTGTTCTTCATTAAAAACTTATTTTTTAAATTATAAAATCCATTTAATTGAAGTTAACTATATCTTTTTTGCTTCTTCAAGACTTTTGGCAATCTTTCCGTTAAGGAAAACCGATGCTAAGAAAACTTTTATAGCCATTTGCATGTAATAGTCAACAATTTTATAAGGCAGTAGTTAAGTATCAATGATGCAGACAATGATTGCTAAATCTTGATGGGTTATGATAAATATTTTTGAAACGTACCGTAAACAAAAAGTATATAAAATTGATAAATAATTAAAAACAAACTGAATTCCATCTACAATTTTTGCGCAAATATTTTCCTCGTTTTATTAAAGTTAAAACATTTCGACTATTCGCTCACGAGTTACGTCAAGCCTTAAAATATTTTCGGAGTACACAACTGGAAGTGTATTTTCGCGGAGAAAGTTCGGGGGCATAATCGCCTTTTGAGAAGGTTCAAAGAGCATTGATACGGGCGAGAAGGAACCGTAATATCGGTGGAGGCGGAGGAACGGTGGGGTTGTGTGCCTCGAGGATCTTAAGGAAGTGTTTAAGAGGCTAGAAATACGGTCTAAAAAGGAGATGCAAAGAAAGAGATAACGCTCGCCCAAAACCTGAAGAATCCTCCTGTTTTTTTCCTTTTGTGCGCAATTATGCTGATTCCCTTAATGCCCCAATAAAGAAACCGCCTCTAAGGAATTTTTCACGCGGACGTAAGAGAGAGGAATAAGGCGTGAGGAGAGCAGAGGTCAAGCCGAGGCATGCTGCGGGATATCGATCGAGATGGAATCTCGCTCTTTTGTTTTCTTTCCTCCGCCCCTCTCATTCTCTTCTTCCCTCCTCCCCCACTTCCTCTCTCCCTCTCTCTTCAACCTACCTCTTAAGACAGGTATGAAAACGCGATGAAAAATTAAGGACGTATAAAATTGAGACGCAATATATTTTGATATCAGGAAGAGAAAACAAAATCGCTCCAGATTTAAGAATTTTCCGCGAATTTAACTGCGTCCTGATGAAATAAAGTAGGTGGAACAGGGAGAAGGAAGACAGGGGGCGTGAAAGGAGGAGAAGTGGTGCAACAACTCGTTTCATAAGTGCCTTGACCCTCTAATGCCTCTCTCTTTCTTTCTCATTTTTAGAAAATCTCGAACTCGGAAGCTTCCGCAAGGCATAGATTTTAATCTCGTTCTTTCACTCCACCCCCTCTTTTACCATGCCGGGAGGGAAATTCTCTTCTCGGAGGTCTGGGATAAATTGTGGGTAGTAAATAGCCTCCTTTGATGAGAAAGTGACTGAAAAACGGCGCTTTTCTCTTTATATATTATAGGACTGTGTCGCGTTCTTTATCTTAAAAACCTTTGTTTTTATTTTGAAATAAAATTACCTCTATTCGTAAAGAATGGTGGTTTATTTTTGGAAAAGGGTACCGGTGTGTGTTCTTTATCCAAGCAGTAGAGAATTTAACTCCTCTTTCTTGTTTATGATCCAGAGAGAGAGAGATAGAGGAGGGAGAGAAGTGAGTGAGAGTAGGGGGAGAGGAGAGAGAAATTCGTGTAAAGAAAGGATTTTTTCATTCATCAGAATTCCTTTATTACTCTGGGTCTTAAAAGAATTTATCCATACGTGTCTCTTTATTTGTCATTTGACTAGAATTTTGATTGGACAACGGATTTTAAATTTGGATGAGAAAATTTTAAATCTCTAAGTTAATATAATATATTACGATTTGCATTCCAGATTTAAATAAGTATTAATAATTTTATGAGTAAAGTTAAGCAAAACAAAGCGACAAAAACAATAACATTTTCAATATTTTTGTTTAAAATTTAACTGAAGCTATAGATAGCATATCCACTTAATATACCTGAGAATTGTATTTCCCTTCATACTTAAGTGTGTGTAATCACACATAAATCAACCGTTATTATAAAGAAATTCATAGATAAGGTTTTGGTGATTGAGTCATTGAATGAGGAAACGTTAACCTTAAGGAAGATAATTTTTTTAAAATTTAATGAGATAAATGTGTACAATGAAAATATAATTAAAATACTAGTCATAGGGAGTTTTCTCCTTACTAGAGTAAAACTCTACAAAATTTAATCCCTGTGGTATACGCTCCTTCATATTTTTATCACTTTCTGGAATTAGTGATAATTTTAGATAAAATGTTTGACTCTCAAGTGGTCATTTTATTGTTCACAAGTATATGTGAAGGTAACTTGGTGATGAAATGTTACATTTCATTCATCTATCTATCTAAAGGCGCGTTTTTCATTGAGCGATCCGATTGAATCAGCAGCATTGGACTTCCGCATTGAAATAGAAGTTGTTTCACGAATCAATGAAATTGATTTTACCAATTCAATTCAACATGGCGCCAAATGTATTAGTTCGTGCGAGTATTCCCATTATTTGTGACCATTTAACACATGAGTGCTATAAAATACTATCAAAAATTAAAAAGAGAAAAACTCGACATTTTTGGATAAGAAGATGGATAATAGAATGAGATATTTTAGGAGCATCCGTGTGCGTGCGCGCGTGCGTTTTTGTGCGTGTCCCTAACATCTTCTTCATGAATGAACCGATTTCAACTAAATTTGGTACATAGAATATGCACATTGATTAATGACCAAAATGACATACAGTGGAATCCCCATGTAACGTTTGCATGGGGGCAAGTTTTTTGTACTCTTAAATCGAGTAATACCTTAAATGGCGATAGTGTAAAAGGCAGTTTATTAATATAAAATTATTATTAATTGAAACACAAATATTAAGAGTACAGATTAATTGAAAGGTAAGCTTCCTGTCAAGTTACAGGTTTTTTATACAGAATATAAACAAGTATGGATAGGTGTACTCCATTTCAGAGTACACAGAGTTTTCAAATGCATTCTTAGAGATAGACAAATTTTAGTAAAATTCCCCAATACCAAATTTCATCAAAATACGTCCTGCGGTTCCCGAGTTGAAACGTACATTGTAATCTACATGTAGTTCTTTATGTAAAGTAGTCGTAATTATCTTCGGATTTTAACCAAAACTGGAATTCATAGACAAATTTTAGTAAAACTTCTCAATACTAAATTTCATCAAAATACGTCCAGCGGTGTCCAAGTTGAAAAGGAGGCACGTTGTAAAATACATGTGGGTCTTCATGTAAAGTGGTCGTTATTGTAGTCTGATTTTAACCAAAATTGGAATCGGTCGACCAATTTTAATAAAACTTCCCAATACCTACCAAATTTAATCAAAATACGTCTAGCGGCTCCCGAGTTTAAACAGAAGTACATTGTAAGCTACATGAAGGTCTTCATGTAAAGTGGTCGTAATTATAATCCGATTTTAACCAACATTTGAATCGGCCGAAAAATATTAGTAAAACTCCCCAATAATATATTTTATTAAAATATCTCCAGCTGATTTGAGTTGTAAAATTTTTAATTAATATCTTTTTGAATGAACAAAAGTACAACGAAAATCGTATAATTACGTAAACACTTTAATTTCCTTTTCTTTAAATCTATCGTAAATCTTACGGGAAAAGTCATTTGACAAAAAAATGTGTATTTAATTATTTTATTGAGCTTCTGTTAGCTCAGATGAGTATTTAACGAGATGCTTGCGAAATACGTCATAAAATACATGTAGGTTTTCATGTAAAGTGGTCGTTATTATTGTCCGATTTTAACCAAAATTGGAATCTACAGATAAATTTTAGCAAAACTTCCAAATACCAAATTTCATCGAAGTGCGTCCCCGAGTAACATGCGGACGGACGAACGGAAACGACCTCCCCGATAAAGCGTCCACTTCGTGCAAATAAAGTGTAAAAAAATGTTAATTTCAGGTACACGTTGTAGATTCTAGTCGGCAAATCTGAAAAAAAAGAATGAGCCATTTATTAAAATCTATGCTCCACATTGAATGGTGAATCACTTGCAGGAGATGGAAAAATGCATAAAGAGGCAGATGATATTGTAGCCGGCAGGAATTTTAAAACGCAAAGCAATTGTTAAGAGCGCCGAGAAAAGTGAGAGAAGAGTGAAGAAATTATTTTTCACTCTTCTCAAATTATTTTTGGTTAATTTCACGTAGAGAAGCAAGGGTGTGTGAATTATGTGAACAAATACGGAATATTTTATCTTAAAAGAAATGATATGCATAAGGGCGGCCCTAGGAATTTTGGCACCCCGGGCGAGATAGCACTCCGTTAATTTTGTTGAGATATTATCGAAGCTCGTGTTACTTTATTCATCGCTCTGTAAAAATTATTGACAATGAAAAATAAAAATTATTACCATCAAGATTCGAACCTGTTCCTCGATATAAATTGGTATGCAATATTTATTCACTTGCAAGTGATGCATAGATAAATGAAAGGGATATTGCCCCTAAAACTCGGGCACCTCAGTCAGCCGTCCGGCTCGCCCGTATCTCGGGCCGGCCCTGGATATGCATACAATTACCAAAGATAAGTTTTTAAAATATGTTATTACTATATGAACGGGGTAGTTATTCCAATTCTTCCATATACTTTTATTATCTATATTCGCGGTTTCTATATTCGCGCCGTTTTTTAGGAACATAACCTCACGAATATGGAGGGAATACTGTAATTTAAATGAGCTTCGAATATTTTATCCAGCAAAGAAATAGTGTGGTGAGGGTTGGCAGACATGACAGCGCGTGTAATCGGCTTAGCGTGCACAACGCTTCACACAAAATGAGAACGCTGGAATTTCCCACGTCCATTTAGTCATTAGATTTTAAGGACATTTGTTATATTCCGGCGATTTAAGCGAAGTACACTAATATAATTGATTATCTTTTACGGTGTAGGGAAATGCTTCAGCGACGGACCAGTAGTATACCCGAAGATTGAATAATATAACCTCGATGCAACAAAAGCATTGATCTGAATAAACCTTCCTTTTTACTTTCGCCGTACGTAGTATAGGAGAAAGTATTGTTATCATGAGAAAATCGATTTCGAGATTTCAACGGAAATACACGTTTTGAGGTCTCCTGAACACGTCTTGATCAATTTCTCGATGATGTATGTGTGTGTGTGATAGCTTTTTGTGGTTCCTCTAGCTCAAAAACTATAAAATTTCCTACAACATTATTCCAGTACAGTTTTACATTTATCAAATACTAAAGCAAATATGTCAAAATAACGGATAAATGACAAGAGTAAACACCCACTTCCGTTAGACCGATTTTTACCAAAAACTAATTGGTTCTTGTGATTTTCATGAAAATGTTAAATTTAAAATTTCGCGTTGACCTGATTAATAGTTTTTGAGTTAGAGCGCCCACAAAAAGCTATCACATACACACTAAAACACACACAGACATCATCGATAAAATGGTCAATACGTGTTCAGGGGACCTCAAAACGTGCATTTCCGTTGAAATCTCGAAGTCGATTTTTTTCATGAATACAATACTTTTCCCTATACTACGTATATGGAGAAAGTAAAAAATTGACTTCGAGATTTCAACGGAAATACACGTTTTGAGGTCCCCTGTACACGTTTTGACCATTTTCTCTATGATGTCCTTATGCGTGTGGGTCATGTGATAGCTTTTTTGTGGGTGCTCTAACTCAAAAACAATTAATCAGGTCAACGCAAAATTTTATATTTAACATTTTTATAAAAGCCACAAGAACTGATTAGTTTTTGATAAAAATCGATTAAGCAAAAGTAGGTGTTTACCCTTGTCACATCCGTTATTTTGAAATATTTGCTTTAATATCTGATAAATGTAAAAATATATCGGAATTAAAGTTGTAGGTAATTTAATTTCAACAGCCTGTTTGAAATATTTTCCCATATAATGCATTGTTTAAGAGATATCTTATATTTTTATCTGCCACCACCACGCCACCTACCAACAACTATTGTTAACATTTGACGCTTAGTTACGTTTTAGTAACGCTCCTTTTTATTTTCTTAATTGTTGTAGCTTCCTGGCTATATCCAATATCAGAAGGCTACGGTTCTTAGTGTATAGCTGTTCTTTGTAAAGTAAAATTTTCTCTCAGTTTCTTAAAATATTTATTATTATGTAACCTATTTGGAATTTTTAGAAATATGGAGAAAGTTATGTGGAGGCCACATCATATTTTTGGGGGGGATTGTATTCCTTTCTGCTTAACAAGGTAAAAATGGCCGTAGTACACACGAGTGGCACAACTAGCTAACACGTCACGTTAGCGAGCGAGCGCTTTGGTACCGAAGCTAAAAAAAATCCATGTTCACGTAATGACGTCATCGCAACTTTTTTTTACGTACGTACGACTATTGTTAACAATTGACGCTTAGTTACGTCCTAGTAACGCTCCTTTTAATTCTCTTAATTGATGGAGCTTCGGGGCTATATCCAATATCAGAAGGCTACAGTTTGAGTTTATTTCTCTTCTTTGTTGTCTTTAATTTTTCTCCTAGTTCCTTAAAATATTTATCATCATTTAACCTATTTGGAATTTTTAGAAATATGGGGAAAGTCATGTGGTGGCCACATAATATTTTTTAAACCTGATAATGTTCTAATATTTTGTTTCCCGATTTTCTCTATCATTATTAAACTATGAACTACGAATAGTATTTATGATTTGAGAATTCCTTGGAATGACTAACACATACTGAAACATATCCTGTCAATATAAGTATACTTTCTCTATACGTAGTATAGGGGAAAGTATTGTTTTCATGAACAAAATCGTTTTCGAGGTTTCAACGAAAATACACGTTTTGAGGTCCCCTGAACATATTTTGGTCATTTCCTCGATAATGTCTATGGGTGTCCGTGTGTATGTGCGTCCGTGCGTGTGTGTGACAGATTTTTCTGGGTGCTCTAACTCAATAATTATTAATTAGGTCAACGCCAAATTTTATATTTGACATTTTTGTTAAAGGAAAAAGAACTGCTTAGTTTTTATAAAAATTGGTCACCCGGAAGTGGGTGTTTACTCTTGTCACATACGTTTTTTGAAATATTTACTTTAATATTTGGTTAATGTAATTGGAATTAAAATTGGAATAAAAGTTTTAGAAAATTTAATTTTCCACAATCTTTTTTTGAAATATATTCCCATATAATGCATTGTTTAAGATATATCTTGAAAACTATTTTTTTAGCTGCCACAACCATGCCACCTTATGGCGACTATTTTAAACAATTTAAATGAAAGAAAATTGTATTTTTCTACTAAAAAATATATTCCTACCGGTTTTTCCTGTTACAGCATCATCAGGTGACAAAAGCTTGGCCGAGGGTTATATATAAAAGGAGAAGGAAGGAGGAAGATGGGTAGGAGGGTTAAATGAATAATAATAGGCAGGAGGGAGAACATAAAATTAGTAATGAGATAATTTAAAAATAATAATATATATAAATTACAAATTGAATGACATTAATTCAAACGGTTATGTATAAGAGTAATTCGAGCAAATATTTTTATTAGGAAATGAAAGCAATTAACAGAAGTTAAAAACTTTGATCGCTTTACTGTTATACATAACCGTTTGAATTAATGCCATTCGCTTTGTAATTTCTATTTTTTATTATTTTCAAATTATCACATTCCTGATTGTATGTTCTACCTCCTGCCTATTATCATTCATTTAACCCTCCTCTCCTACCTTCTCCTTCCTTCTCCTTATATATAGAACCCTTGGCCAAGCTTTCGTCACCTGATGGTGCTGTAACAGGCGAAACCGGTCGGAATAAATTTGTTAGTGGAAAAATACAATTTTCTTTTTTCATTTACATTATGGAATCTTTCCACAAAGCTGAGCCTTCACAAGTGGATTTACTGTAAACATTTCACGCTTAGTTACGTCATAACAACGCCCCTTCCTGGCTATATCCAGTATCAGAAGGCGACAGTTTGAGTTTATTTCAGTTCTTTGTTAAGTCTTTGGATTTTTCTCGCAGTTTCTAAAAATATTAATTATCATTTAACCTATTTTGAATTTTTAGAAATATTGCAGGTATGAAATTTAGGGAACTTTGGATGAAGTGGCCCAATGCGATAGTTACTATGACAAAAAATTTCTTACACAGGGTGTTATTAGTTGAACCACTTTTATTGCCTCTCTCAAAATAATCATATAATTCACATAATTTTAATAGCCAAAATCACAGACTTACATGATTTAGTTTAACACTTACCGGTAGACTACTGTTTTTGTTTTGTTCACTCTTTCTGATGGAACAGAAATTCATATTTTCTGTGGTTTATTTATCATCAGGTGATCACTATAATTGCACCGACCACGCGTCAAAGATCTTGCATCATTATAAAAAGAAATTAAGAACAAACATCAATATAGTAATTTGCTTTAAACTGCCCAATAAAATTTGCAAACCAAACAATATTTGTTAAATAGAAATTAACTCCTTAACCGTAAAATTAAAAAACAATATTTGTAATGTAAGCGTAAAATAACTTTCTATTTGAAATGTTAAAGAGTCCATTATTACAATTAATTGGAGTCGTTCATAACTTCAATTTTCTTCGCTACATGTTTCAGTTATTTTATGTTTACACGAAACATTTCATATAAATTTTCAATCGGTTATTGTCCCTGATTTGTTTGTTTCAGTGTAAGCTTAGTGCAAATGCACTTGAAAGCCCGAGTCCAACAATACAATAATCTGAGATAAACAATGCCAGCAACATTAGGAATCTCATTTTTGAAAAGTTGAAAAATCGGAGAAAATCTAAACTTAAAAAATGAGCAAACGCAAATTAAACAGTATCGAAGGTAAGAATAAGAATCCTCATTTCTTCCTACGTGAAATAGTGTAAATTTCGAGTGAAAGTCTCTATCGTAAATTATTTAAAAAATTTCAATACTAAAGATCTACTCATCAACTTCCAGCACACAATGTAACAGAATTTTTGTTCCTGGGTAGTAAGTGCTATATCCTAATTGCTTATGCCTAAAAAGTATAAAAAATGGCCATTATTCCCCTCAAACTTTGCTTTTGTGACCAGGACAGTGATATTTTTAAATTTACCTATTTCCAATGAGAAAACGGACGAATTTGCGTCTTTTCGTTCACATAAAGTCAGAAAAAAGCAACATATGAATCAAAATTAAAATGTATTTATACTAAAGTTATACAAAAATGACCACAAAAGATTTAGAAGTGAGTAGTTTTTCGAGATTTACGATTACACTGTAAATCCCTTTCATGAATCAGTCCCCAAATGTAGTTTCCCGTCATGTTCTCCTTGTACTGTCCTTGGTTGCGGGGTTCAAAGTCCAGTATATTCTGGTGGAAGCGCTCGCCTTGCTCCTCCGAGTACGTTCCCATTTTCTCCTTGAATTTATCAAGATGAGCATCAAGGATATGGACTTTGAGGGACACCCTGCAGCCCATTGTGCCGTAGTTCTTCACCAGATTCTCAACCAGCTCCACATAGTTTTCTGCCTTGTGATTTCCCAGGAATCCCTGAACCACTGCGACAAAGCTGTTCCAAGGCGCTTTCTCCTTCCTAGTCAGCTTCTTAGGGAATTCCTTGCACTCCAGGATCTTCTTTATCTGCGGTTCGACGATGGCATTGACCTTTGTCTCAGACAGCTTAGGAAAGAAGTCTTGAAGGTACTTGAAGGCTGCCGACTCCTTATCTAGAGCTGTGACAAATTGCTTCATAAGGCCAAATTTGATGTGCAGTTGTGGCATCAGCACCTTCCGGGGGTCAACCAGTGGCTCCCACTTGACGTTGTTCCTCCCCACAGAGAACTCGGTCCGCTGTGGCCTGTTCCGCCTGTGGTAGTGCGCCTTGATGTCTATGCTGTTTGAAAGGCAAAGCTAGCAGGGAAACTTGGTAAAACCGCCTTGGAGACACAACAGAAATGCCGCCATTTTGAAGTACTCGATGACCTCCCAGCCTTACTCATCATACGTCAAGGCATCCAGCAAGGTCTTGATGCTGTTGTAATCCTATTTGAGGTGCACCGAGTGAGCCAGGAAAAGAGACGGGTACTTGTTCCCATTATGGAGCAGCACGGCTTTGAGGCTCCTGGATGAGCTGTCAATGAAGAGGCGCCACTCGTTCGGGTTACAGGCGATTCCGATTGCCTCGAACACACTGGTCACATTGTGGCAGAAGCAGAGCCTATCTTTACGGGTGAAGAAACTGGAAAAAGCATGGTGACGCTTCCTCTGATCGTCCAACAAGTTCCACCTGCTTGATCCTAGAGGTCAAATGCTCGGCATTGGACTTGGTGAGACCCAGATCTCTGATCAAGTCGGTGAGGTCTTTTTGTTTGGGGTAGTATGGGTTTCTCTCCTCAACTCCACCTCTAAAATTGTCATCTGGATCTACAACGTCTTCCTCGCTCTCTAACTTGCTGCTCTCTCTCCGGAGGAATGGGTACGGGGAGCTCAGGGCAGTGTGACACCGGGGCGATGGATGAAGGAAGGTTCGGATATGTGATAGCAGGTGCATTCTTGCCAGTCCGACGTCTGGAAGGGTCCACCATGCAGAAGTAGCAGTTGCTTGAGTGGTCAGTGGGTTCCCGCCAAATTCTTGGGATAGCGAACTTCATGGCTCTCTTTTCCCCAATGTACCACCCTACAAAATAACAAAGTAAAATTGTAATAATGAAAAAATAAATTTATTTCACCCATGACTAATGTGTAAGAGATTCTCGCAACATTTTTCATATATGATATATTTTTCAATAATATTGAAAATTTTAAAAATTTAAAAAAATTTTATAACATAAAATTCTGATCAACAATTGTCCATCTTACCTTCCAGAGTTTTTTTGCAGTGCTCGCAGGTGAAATGAGGTGCCCAGAGTCTGTCTTGATCCCTGACAGGCATGCCGAAATATGCCTTGTAGGCCTTACACATCTTAGCAGATACTCCCAAGGAGTAATTTTTCGCTTATGTCTTGATAAATTGGACGCCGACATAGCAAAATGCGTCTACCGGATGCTTGCAGCCTCTTGATGCAATCTCAGAAAAATGCAGATGTATCCATTAGGCTAGCTGGAACTAAACTGAACTGGTGGGCTTAAGGCCCCTGTATTTATACTACAATTTATATTACTGGAAAGTTATAGAAAGTTCTATAAGTTGCTCCAAATTTACTCAGCGCTGAATTTATCTGGAATGTTCTGGAAAATAGGTAAATTTTAAAATATCACTGTCCTGGTCACAAAGGCAAAGTTTGTGGGGAATAATTCCCATTTTCTATACTTTTGAGGCATAAGCAATTAGCAAATAACACTTACTACCCAGGAACAAAAAATAAATAAAAATTTGTTACACAGTGTTATGAGTAAATCAAATGCAAAAACGAAAACTTTCCTGATATCGTACCCATGCCTTTTCGGGAGACACCTACCCGCTTAAAACCTGCAATAGTTCGCGGCGAGTATTCAGGCGAAAGATTGGTCAAAATCGAGCCGATCGTTTTTGATTTATTTGCGTTTATACTAGAGGGTGACCTCACCCAAGGCTTAAACTCTTTTGTCCTTCATGTGATTTGTTGCAACCTTAATGCAAATGCACTTGAAGCCCGAGTCTAACAATGCAAAAATCCGAGAAGAACAATGACGTCTACCCTAGCAACCTCCTTTTTGAAATGTCAAAATACCGGAGAAAATCGAATATAAACTTAAAATATGAGCATACACGAATTAAACAACAAAATCGGCGGTAAGAATAAGAATCTTCATTTCTTTCTGCGTGTTTTGGTATAAAACTCGAGTCAAAGTCTCTATTGTAAGATATTATAAAATGTTAAATAATAAAGGTCTATACATCGTAATCTAGCCGATTACTTGTTAATCAAATGCAAGAACGAAAACTATCCTGGTATCGAATCCATGCCTTACCGGGCGACGACTCTCAACTAATCACCTGCAAGAGTTTGCGCCGAGTATTCAGGCGAAAGATTTGTCGAATTCGAATAGACTGTTCTCGGTTAAATTGCGTTCATGTCGGAAGGTGACGTCACTCGAGGTTTCTGACGCAAGGAGGCAAGCAGGCAGGCAGGGACACAGCGGTTATAATATACTAGCGTAATTGCCCATCAAGTATGACGGGTATGCGTGGATTAAGTATTAAATTTAAGGAATCTCCCATTCTTCCTCCTTTTCTCTCTTCTTCTCTGCCATCCTCCCTCCCTCATTCTCCTCCCCCCATACTCTCTCCCACCCATCCTCCCTCCATCCCATCCTCTCTCCCTCCCATCCCCCCTCCCTCCCATCCCCCCCTCCCTCCCATCTTCCCATCCTCCCTCCCTCCCATCTTCCCATCCTCCCTCCCTCCCATCCTCCCTCCCTCCCATCCACCCCCCTCCCATTCTCCCTCCCTTCCATCCTCCCTCCCTCCCATCCTCCATCCCTCCCATCTTCCCACCCTCTCCTTTGTCTCTCCTTCTCTGGAAAAATAGACTAATTCTATACCACCCTTTTTCTATGTACCTTCCATTCTATATCCCTTCCTTTCTATCTCCCTCCCCACATCCCCCTCTCTCTTACTTTACATCTATATATTCGTTTAGATAAGCAAAAGAATCCAAACTATATCCCAATCCCATTAGAATTACGTAATTTTGCAAAAAATTCTACCATAATTTAAGACAATCTATGCACTCTTATATATTACACGCATGCGGGTTGAGATAACAACTGATTCTCGAAGTTTAATAATGACGTGGTCGGCAAGACAACATCCGCTTTAAAAACCGATATTTTCCCAAAATAGGTGACTTAAATGTTTAATTTGAGATATTTAGAAAGGTAAAAAAGATTAATAGAATAAGAAACCTCATTAATATTCCTAAGCACAGTTCATAGCTGAAGGTCGTACGTTAATTTTTTCTAATTTTAATTTTCAAAATAATAAAAGCCTGCACTTTAAAAAGTCACTTTTTAAGTGTTATCTTATGGGAAATGGAAATCGCCCACCTGGAGTTGAACCCGCGTCTTTTTTCGTATTTATTTTTCGTCATTAAATTTTTATATCTGAATCAAACATTTCTGCGAAATTTCAACCTTCCAGATAATCGGAAAGTTTGTTAAAAACGCGTTAAAACGTGCCATTGACAACGTCAGCGTTGAAACGGTCAATCAAACAGACACTAGGCTTTTATATTAGGTAATTAGATATTTTGAAGACTGTGTTTGTTCATAGAACTCCTCCTAAACGGTTAAGTCTAATACAACAAAATTCAGTACGATTAATTCTTACATCCTTACCTAGTGAATGCTTAAGGTTTAGTCACACTCATGGTTTTCTTACGTGATTATTTTTACTCCACCGGTCAATTTAAATACGCTATAAGAATAGCATATGATTTAGTGTAATGCAGTCTTAAAATGCTTTTTAGGCGTTATTTATCAGCGAAGCGGTAATAGCGAAACGCCTTTTGGTCTGTCCGTCCGTTTCATCTCCTAAACCGCAGGTTGGATTTTAATTATATTAAGTATGAGTGATTGTTATTGATATTTATCCCCCATTTGTGATTTTCAACTGAATTCGTCAATTAAATCGTCCATTTTACGTATTAACTTTAAGAAACTTACGCTCGTATCTGTTAGGTGTAGAGTAAAACCTTTATTCTGATAGAGAACAACATTTGCTACAAAAAAGTCCACGAGACTACACACTTACGAGATATAGTTTCGAAAATAGAAATTCTATAAAATCCCGCGCAAAACATCGCATATTTTGTTTACATCGATCTCTAAGACTGTTTTCTCGGCAATAAACAATTGAAATCCATGTTTTTCTATCCCACGCTTTTATATGATCTGTGAGATATAGTTTAGAAAATGTATTCGGTTAGAGGACAGCATATACTACAAGTTGGTTTCCGAGACCACACAATTACGAGTTATGGCTTTGGAGATAAAAATTCGAGAAAATCCCAAGCAAAACATGGCATATTTTCTTTACATCAATCGCGAAGACGGTTCTCTTAGCAAACAAAAATTAAAAATCCATATATTTCTCTTTCATGCTCTTATATAATCTGTAAGGTATAGATTAAAAAATTTATTTGGATAGAGTACAACATTTGCTATAAGATAATTCCCAAGACCATATAATTACGACTTATAGTTTCGGAGATGAAAATTTGGGAATCGCCCAATCTTTAGGCACCGTTTTGTACGTATTTTCCACTAGCAGATGCACATGGCTTTGCTCGACATATTAAAGGGGCACAGTATTTCTTCTGTTGAAGGTTAAAATAACGTAACTGAAAAAGAAGTCCGAGAACGAAATAAAACACAGATACCGGAGGCTGTCTGAAAATAATCTAAAATAGTAATGTATCATCATACTTTACCTTTCGTTTATAATACTTCCATGTAAACAATATTTGTTTTTTTTCCTCCAGGTGCTAGGATGGTTAAGTTACGTGGGCTAAAATCTAAAATAAAAATCTAACCTGGATTTATTCCTCAACTTTGGCAAAAAATGTAACACTCAAAAGGACTGGTGCACTCTGGGGGTTACCACTTTTTTAAAAAATCCAAAATTTTCTGCCTGCAATACAAACGAGTGAACCATACAATCAAACAATCAATCAACCGCAAAGTAAAATGGCTTCAGTTATGGTGGGATGAAGACGTGTTTAAGAAAGTGCGTCTATCCTCCAATTGGTCAACAGTGTTTGACGTATTCTGCGATGCCACGCCATGGAAGATAGCGTGGGTGTGCCAGCCCCTGCAACTTTTTGAAATGTTACCCTTAAACGAAGAAATGCCCATTTACTGAGCTGACGGACTAGCGGCGTTGGCCGCTGCAGTGTCCGCATGTAAATATGTCCCCATGTATTCTAACATTGTTATATATACAGATAATATGGCCGTGTTAGCGGCCTTGCAAAAAGAATCCGGTTTGTTATTTTCTGTTGACATGTATGTAAAATTGCTAATGTTGTTAATAAAGGATTCGTCACGTAAGGTGACCTGGCGGTACGTTCCGACGGCGACCAATTTGGCCGATCGTCCTTCCCTGACCATCCTACCACCCTATGCCACCTCGGCCGGTGATTCGCTCGCCGCGCTTGGGGTGGTATATAGGTGGGATGACGCCTGGGAAGAAGGTTGGTCAGAATAGTCAATGTAGGGGCGTACCGCCAGCTCTGCAATTAATTAAGTTGCAACAACAATAATTTCGATGCTTCATAAAAGGCGCGAAGCGAATAACGTAATTCATTTGTCTATTTGAAGGTTTAATATACGCTAATTCAATCGGAAAGAGTACGAAAAAGCGATAAAATTTCGAAAAGAAATGCGTATTTCTGACAAATGCCTCCGTATAACATCAAAAAGTTTCAAGAATAAAATATTATAGTTTTATTCGTTGAGTAAAGCAGAAATGGAGAAAATTCGTCGATATTTACGTATTTTGATGAATGAAAGAAAGAATCTTGCACCTTGAAAAATTGAAAATCCCGTGTAAACTTATGGTAAAATATAATTATCTCTCGGCGTCTAATCTGGGACTTTTTCCGGAATGTTTGATTTTTTTAGGGACCAGCTCATGGGAGTTTAACGATTTTGAAAATTTCAGCTCGTTAGGCTTAGTAGATGCGAAGATATTAAGCGAGAAATATTGGAAGGAAACGGCAGACTCCCAACCAGCCGGACAGGTTGAGTTTTATACAGATAGAGATGAAATTTATAATTTTCGAAGACACAATTTAAATCCATGCTTAATTATCTTATTAATCAGTTTTAAATCGCAGAAAAAGGTTATTTTTCCGGTTTTCATCAATGCAAAATGCTAATTACCATGGCTCAATATAAGATATTTTTAACAACCATACCAGTAAATAACAACGCATTATTTAACGTTCTGGAATATTGCATTGCTAATAAACAGAATTTCCTGAAGTATTAGACAAACTCGACAAGAAATACGAATAATAAAACAGGCGATTATAATTTTAATCGCCTAAATGGATTTCAAAGTCCGGGAACTCATTTTGTTTCGTAGGATTGACTTTAATGTATTCACGTGACAAAATAGACCCACAAAATCAGTCTTTGCGTGCAATAACGTATTGTTAAGCTCAATTTGAATAAATCTTCAAACGTGTTTCCACCGGTTAAATCCCTAGAGCTTGCAATTCCTGCCCAAGGTTTCTAATGTTTTTTAAATTAATGACCACATAATATCATGCAGTTTCTTCCGCTTGAACCTAGTGCAAGTGACATAACGATATTTTAAAAATTATTCCACCGATTGTTTATTATGATTATTTCATAAACATACTTTCGCCAAATTGATCGATAAAGGATGCAGGAAAATTTTATTTATTTGGGCAAAAGATTGGAAGACAAGAAATATGGCTTATCATTAAGCACTCAGTAAAAAATATCCTGCCTTAATTATTTGGTTTTATTCCCAAATATTCCTCAATATTCTTGTCTTGACTTAAAAACCCAAGCATCACTGTGCAATTTCAGCTAATATATATATATATATATATATATATATATATATATATATATATATATATATATATATAGGACGTTCAAAACAATATGGTGGATAAAAAGAAAACACAATTGGAGGATGTATTCCTTCTAGATGTTAATTTGGACATGCCCTAATATAAATACGTTCCTACCTCAAAGTAATATATATATATATATATATATATATATATATATATATATATATATATATATTGACATCAAATACTTGGAAAGCTTTGAAATGTGGACTTGGAGGAGAATGCTGAAGATAAAATGGACAGATAGGATGAAAAACGATGAAGTGCTACGAAGAATAGGAGAAAAGCGAATGATTATACAGACTATCAGAAAGAGGAAGGCTAACTGGGTTGGACATTACCTGAGGAGAGAGAGTATGATTAAAGACGTGTTAGAAGGAAAACTAGATGGGAAAAGGGAAAGAGGTAGGAAAAGGTTTCAGCTGATAGACGATTTGAAAGGGAAAGAGAGTTATCAAGATATAAAGAGGACAGCGGAAAATAGGAGTATATGGAGAACCAGGTTTAACCATGAATAATCACGGACCTGTCTACGGACAGACTACCTATGATGATGATATATATATGGATGTCAACAAGGTGTTGGGATGAGGAAACCCAGTGAGCACTCACCAATCAGACGACTTCAGGTTGGCGAGGCCCCGGGGATGTCGAAGCGACACACGTAAAATAACACAAAAACACAGAAACATCACAAACGTAAAGCTTTCGGAACTACTCCTTCTTCAGCTACAGCTCTCTCTCTCTCTCTGTAGCTGAAGAAGGAGTAGTTCCGAAAGCTTTACGTTTGTGATGTTTCTGTGTTTTTGTGTTATTTTACGTGTGTCGCTTCGACATCCCCGGGGCCTCGCCAACCTGAAGTCGTCTGATTGGTGAGTGCTCACTGGGTTTCCTCATCCCAACACCTTGTTGACATCCATATATTCATTTTACCTTTCCTTTTCCGTAAGTTGTTATATATATATATATATATATATATATATATATATATATATTAACATCTAGAAGGAATACATCCTCCAACTGTGTTTTCTTTTTATCCACCGTATTGTTTTGAACGTCCTATACAAAGAAATTATTTCAGATTTTTCATTTGTTGATATTTAATAATACTAATGATAACGCTACTAATAATAATGCTTAAAGTGATCAGGAAAGTCTTGGGATGTATAACCATGCATAAAATGTACTCGCAAAGAGGGAAACAAAATTAACAACTAAACCTCTTTATCTACAAGTTCCCAAAACTAAGGATAAATGGATTAAAATAATGACTGAATTCTACATATATGGAACTTTCCGAACTTATGTGGTCCGATGGATGGAAAACATATCTCTGTTCGCTGTCCAGCAAATAGTGGGCACAGTTTTTCAATTACAGCTATAAATTTAGCATCATGTTATTTGCGATTGTGGAAGCTAATTAGAACTCTTTTTACATTTATGTTGGTACAAATGGAAGGGCCAATGACGCATTAGTATTTTCTAAGCGTACATTCAATGAAGCCCTGTAGAACAACACCCTCAACATTCCAAAAGGTGTTTTTGTAGCGGATGATGCATTTCCATTGAGATCAAACATTCAGAAACCGTATAGCAGAAAAGGACTACTAGACCAAAAAGAAAAAAAATGAATTACAGGCTCTCTAGAGCTCGTCCTGTAGTGGAGAACACGATTGGTATACTGACTTCCAAATTTCGTGTATTTGAAAATTCAATTTCATTAAAATTGGACAGAATCGAATTACTTGTGAAAACGTATTGTGCCCTTTACAACTGGCTTCGAAAAACTTGTAACCACAGCCCTCTGTATATATCAAAGGAGATGGTTGATGTTGAGGTGTGGCAAGAAGGCCGAATAATTCCAAGAAATTGGCGGTAAAGGAAATGTGAAGGCATGGCAGCTGTCGAAAATTTTTCCAGCAACAATCACGAAAGATCAGCCGGCAGAATACGTGATATGTATGCAGAAAATTTTGTCTACTGAGATTGTGCCATGGCAATGGAAAATTATATAAATTTTTATTAGAATATTTTACTATTTCTGTCAATAACTTTTTTAAGATTGATAAATTTTACTCACCATATTAGAAGTGCTACTCCTTGGTACACATACTACTGGCCGCAAAAACTAATCCGCTTGTTTGTATCAAGACAACTTTGGTACATAAATATCATCTATCTCTGCTCCACTTTACTCCAACTTCTTTACTTTTGCTAGTTCAAACGCATAGCGCGTTTTTCATCCTGGCCTTCACAACTTCATCCGTCACTGCCGGTAATTTTAAGTCATAAATTAAATTTTGAATAGCGTTTTCTCTGGCAGTCTTGATTTATAATCACTGTTTTTGCTATTCCATAAGCACTCGTAAAGTTTTTAAGCAAGTCCAAAAACAACGGTGTATTGTCCTCTCTCCACTTAAAAAAAAACATGATTCTTCCGTACAGTTCTAGGAATAATCCAACACAACTCGCTTTCTTCAGTTCACTCTTCATTCACGGCTTAAAATCAGAGCATCTGTGATATCTCGAGACGAAAACGCTTTTAATGCTATTGAAATTCTCTGTTTACACGAATCAATCATCGCTCACTGTGGTTGAGTCACTCCCATTGCATCCATGGAATTGAGAAAAAGTAAAGCTCGACCCTATTTCTTTCAATGTTCAATGCGATTGCTCAATGACATTGAGTTCCTGTTTACACTTTTCGATTTTTTTTTCAATTTGGATGATTCAACCATATTGTTCAATCAAATTAAACCGTGTAGACGCGCCTAAATATTCTATCTCTTGGTTGATTTTAATGTTTGGCTTTTGATGATCAGTTTATTTAAAATTGTATTTTATCATTTAAAATAACATAAATAATTCAACCCTTAACTTGTTCACTTTGAAGGGTAAGATAGCCATTTGATAATTTAATGAATCTGGATGAATAGAGAAAAATATTCTTAAATTTTCTGTGGATATTTTTGCTTTGTGGATTAAATTAAATCATGTTCGTACCATGATTGCTCTAGTATCAGCTAATTACTCAAAAAAGATTAATTAGACAAACAGAAGGATTTTACTTGAAATAAGAGTTTAAAAGGCACTATTTTAGCAATTTAAAAATAGTAATAGATAACAACACACCTATTTTCCATTGCGTCACTTTAATTCAATTAGCTAACACCAAATATATTTGTGGTGATACAAATGAATCAATTCTAATTCGCGATTAATTTTATGTATTTAGTCTAATAGAAATATTTGAATTATTTTTCTTTATGTCATAATACTAATCATTACTTCAAATTGTTTCTGTAGATATTATATACAAGTAGTTGGTGCTTGCATTCTGCAAGAATTTCATCCCACCTTGAAAAATACATTAATTTTTCGCACAGATATTTCATTATAAGAATTATTTTTTTAATTCAAAAGTTTTCATCTCTGCAACGATTTTCGTTCTTCCCTAATGTGACAATATTTATAATTTAAAAAATATTATAGTTTTTTCATTTTTGGGTATAAATGTCACACATTTCTGCCAAATTTTATTGTTGTAGGACATCTAGAAGTGCAATAATATTTATCTAATTGTATAAATTTTAAAACTTTTTAACGGCCGCAATAACAAATTAATGGAAAATTTAAAATGTTAACTTGCGTTAATACAACATGCTCTATATAACCGAAAAAGGTCAGTAAACTAACACGGTCCGTAGAACCTAATCTATTTGTTTAAACTTTAAGAATTTTTAAGAGCCAAGAAAATTAAAATATCCTAATTTCTATACTTCCTATTCGGTTATATTACGAATTCTACCTTTACAAAAAATTTCAGCCACGTAATTTATTCAGAAATACATAAACCTAAAATATTTGTTTAAACATTGGCGAATTTGTATTTATTTATTGAGATTTGTCGGTTTTTCTAGTCGGTATATACAAAGTCTTACCCACAAAACATTTTGAGACTCGAGCTCATTTGGTAGTGCCTAAACATTATCCATATATACTTGATATATCGTATATCGTACCGCATGATACGATTTGCATGCCTTTCTTATGGGGCAAAAATTTCAAATTGTTGTTTGATTTTGACCAAAAACCTATAATCTTGCCAAGTTACAAGTCTCTAGGTCATCTTAAAGTGCCTACACATTAGCATCCTCCCATATCCTCACTTAACTATAAAATGCTAATTCTATTGGTCACTTGGTCATTATGTCCATAGCGCTCAATATCTCAGTTGTTTCTTCAGCCAGTTCAACCAAATTTGGTAGGATTGGATTTATCATGTACCGGTCGCGAATGACATAAAACAAAAAAATTTCAAAAAGGTCCTCGGTTCGACTCCAGAGAGTGAATTTTATTTCCCATAAGGTAACAAGTATAAATTGACTTTTCTACGTAAAGACTCTTTTGCAAATTAAAATTAGAAGTAATTGACCAACGATCTTCGGTCCTAGGCTGTTTTAAAGAAAAATAAATAATGTTCCTTATTTTTACCGTCGTATTTTACCTACGATAAAAAATCGCTCAATTTCTACGTTTAAACGATATTTATTGGAAAAATTAAAACTTTAAAAGACATGTTACCTTGCCGACCGTGTCATTGTTAAACCTCGAGATTGTATTGTCGTCTCAACCCTTATCATTATATATCGACGTTTCTTACATAGGAGGATATAACATATAGGAGGATACTAATGTTTAGGCACTTCCAGATGAGCTGGAGATTCGAATTTTTTTCTTAGGTAGGATTTTGTGCAAAACCGACTAAAAAAAACGAAAATCTTGAAAAAGTGCAACAATGCGGACGCTAAAATTTTGCAATCGTTTAAACAAATTTTCAAGGTTTATGTATTTTCGCATGTGCTACGGAGTTGAAATTTTTTTAATAAGTAGAATTCGTAAAATAACGAAATAGGGATTAAACAAATTTTGATATGTTATTTTGTTTGGCAGTTAAAAATTCTTAAAGTTTAAACAAATAGATAAATGTTTAGACATTACGGGATGAGCTAGGAAGCTGAAATTTTCAAGTTATGTACAAAGTAGTGCATTTGCACAAATAAACATTTGAATCTTTCCATAAACATATTGCGGCGGCCGTTAAAAATGTTTAAAATTTAAACAATTGGAAAAATATTATTTCACTTCTAGAAGTACTACAACTTTAATTAAAAAAATATTTGTAATGATGAAATATGAAAAATGAATGTTTTTTTATGTTGAGATGATATGCTTGCAGAATGCAAGCACCAACTACTAGTATTATATGCATAAGAAAAGCGTGCTTTTAATGTTTAATGTTTCTGTCTCCCTTCATCTCCCTCCTCAGGAGGGAGATGGAGGGAGACAGAAAAAAAGATAATGTTCTTTATTAGGGCGAGATTGAGACTAGGAAATATATTTTACCAGAGAAAAAGAGAAGGGGGAGGGAGAGAGGAAGAGAAAAAATTATGAAGAATGGAAAGTGCCTTAAATTTAATACTTAATCCACGCAATCAAATTTGGCAGGATTGCTACGATCACGTACCAATAGCGAATGACAAAACATTTTCAAAAAAGGTTCCGGGTTCGACTCCAGAGGGTGATTTCAATCTCCAATAAGACAATCGATATCTCAGTCGTTTGTTTGATTACAAAGTCCGTTTTAAACGGGCTAATTCACCAAATAAGTAAGTAGCAGCTACATATACGTATATATGTAAAATTATGAGCATATGTTCTCGCAGTATCTTTTATTACAAAAGGTCATTTTAAAATGCTATTAGTTATATTAATTAACAGTTTAATTATATGTCGTGCTCAATTAATGTCGTATTTTAATCGTTCAAATACAATAATTACTGAAATGTATTTTATCCACATAATTATTCACCTGTATATAACGCATTACTAGCCGTCCTTTACCTGTAAAGTAATGCTTGCGCAACGACTAAAGGTTGATTCACACTTAACGACACAGCAAATACACGGGCTGGCAACGACATGACCATTACCCCAGTCTCTGTTCGTCTGTTAGCAAGAAAACCCATGCACTCGTCCACACTAGGATGGCGACGACACGGCCGAGGATTCTTTTTGAGTATTGTCGCTGTCGTGTCTGTGTCGCGTCGTGTCGTTGCCGTTCTAGTTTGGACGGGTGCATTGGTTCTCTCGCTAACAATCCGAAGCCGCCGTGTCGTTGTCGTCTCGTGTCTTTGTCGTGTCGTGTCGTGTGAATCAACCTTTATGGGCGCCTCTCGTCCGTCCGTCTGTAAGTCCGTCCGCATGTTTAATCTCCAAAACTACTGGGCGGATATTCATGAAATTTGGTATTTAGGTCTTAAAAGCAAATAAAACAAGAAAATCATATAAATGGTTCACATATTCTAATCAGGGGTGCCACTTTACCGGTGACAAAAATGAGCTGTCAGTCATAATGTCGTAAAATGTAGCTTGCATAAACAAATCTTCTAATTAAATTTGTAAAATTAGCCAGATAAAATACGTTTTGTTCAGCGCATTTTTATCGAAAGAGTAGCCGTTTTCAAGAAAATAAAATAAGAATGTCTTAATTCACTTAGAACTCTTAATTGATGTCAACGTAACCAATCTTCGTAGCATCTATAATAAATACTTTTAATTTACTATCGCGCGCCTACAGCATATAGTGAATGAAATGAAATATATTATCCATGACGAGGAAATGGAAAATACGTTTATTTTTCTTACGTATACAAATACCATCTGTAAGTGAAAAGTAATGGATAATTTACGGCGATGGAATATTCTCGAACATAAAGATTAATACGGCTCATCTCAAGTAAGCTATCTTTAAAAAAAATTATTATTAATTACTACTAAATATAAAATATAACATAAAAACAAAAATTTAATATTACCTTGATATCACTTCTAATATATCGCTTTGCAGTGATTAGACATTAGACTAAGCAGCTAATATTTATCTTTTTTGACTTGATAACATAAATTGTTAAGAACATTATTATTATTATTTATTATATTATTTGGAAATTCGGTGTACTCCGACATGGAGTTGAACTTTCCAATCTTGTTAGATTCGTAGATGTGAATAAAAGCTTTGTAACCATTTAATTTGTGTAAACGTTCAATCTATTTATCATTCACAATGTCTTTTTGTTCATTACGTCTACTTAAATGTAAATTAAACGGCTGTGAATTTTCTCTTGCTGCTTTATTTCCCAAATTGAGAAATAAATATAAATTCAGATTTTACTATTGTTATTTTAAAAATAATTCAACTATTCATAAAAAATAAACTAGTTTTAATTATAAAATTATTCAAATTGCTCCAACATTAAAAGAATCTTCGATTTCAAAGAGTTAAAAAACCGAGTTTGTGAATACAAGATAATAAATACACTGTGTACTTTCAACTCAGTATACAGTGCATTTGAAGCCTGCTGGTTATACTCTCCGCATAACATTTCTGCTTAGAAAATAGCATCCATTTACGGCGCTTCCAGTCTCGTTAAAAGCGAAATATGGTGTCATATTTGGTCCCTTCCTGTATAAAATACATAATTACGTAGTTTTTATAACTTGTATCCTTACTTCAGTGAAATAGAAGACTACTTCTGTTACAACTCCTGCTACAACGTTAGAGCTCGAGACTTCAAGATTTCTTCAATTTATTATTTTTTACATTAAATAGCATATTTAAAACTCTTTAGCATTATCTTATACATCAAGCATTAATAAAGTGTTTCTATGTATTTTTTACTTACGTATTCGTGCTTCAAATATATTCAGTTCATCTTTCTGCTCTTTAATCTATATCGAGTTATATTTTTGGTTCTCTGAATACATTTAAATATGTTACAAAGTTTCCACTTATTTTTTCTCTATCAACTATTAATATCATTATCAATAAACAAGGTCTACGCACTAATGTATACTTTATATGTGATTAAAACAATTATACGTCTTCTTACCATAATAGATACTACTCTCCTATGTAATCTATACAATTATATTTTAACCTATCGTTTCTGGGGAGTTATTATTAGCATCACACAAGCAAAGAAATTATCCTGATGCTCTTATAGCAGTCGTCTTATTGTCTAGCAGAAATTTGATACAATTCTTAGCGCATTTTTTTAAATTTGCTTATAGTTTCATTACATGTCCGGTCACATCCTTAAATTGAAATTATGAAGACACCATAAAAGATAGAGAACTATTACTTGGAGTGTAGATTTCCGTACTTGCTACCATTTGTTTTTCTTTAGATTCGAGTTTTGAAAATTTATGTACAGGATCGGAAAGCGTCCCGTTAATTTTTTCACGACAGACATACTCATTCACTCATAGACCTCAATAAAGTCGCCCTTGGAAAGAATGAATGGCATTTAAAATGTCAAAAACAAACGGAAAGTTAGGAGAACAAGCACCTGCTACGATGTTTCCGAGTGCGCAGATATATTACACGCACTTGATTTGAGACAGAGTATCTGATGAGTACAACTTGAAGCAATGCGAGACGTAAGCTAAAAGAGAACCCGCGGGCTTCACCAGTATCTGTTTGCAAAAAGAGAGATAAAGAGGCAAAAGAGGGGAGGACTGGAGAAAAAGAGAAGAGAGGGAGAGATAGATAGAGGAAGAGGAGGGAGGGGTGGTTGAGGTCAGTGGGTGGTATATTGGAGGGAAGAGGAGGCGGCAAATATAAAGGCGACAAGGAACGTGGTAAGAGGCAGGGGAGAGAGATAGGGAGAGTTCTGACGGAAGGAGTTGAATGGGACAGAGAGGGGAGAAAGAGTCTCACTTGAGGAATTTCTCTAGGGACGAGAATCGGAATGAAGTTTTAGATTGAGAGAAAATCTGGAGAGAAGGGAAGATTTTTGCGTAGATGGAGTCGCGAGACACAGGTAGGTGTGTGGATTTGTGTACGACTCGAAATTGGCTTTCTCCCGCAGAGAGGAATGGCTAAAATGGTTGCGACGACCTCTTACATAGACTCGGCTGATAAAGCTCGCTTTTAGAGCGGAAATTATTGTGAATATAGTCGTATCCAATTCCAAGAGACCTTTTTAAATGTTAATGTTAGCCTTTCCTGACGTAGAAAGTAAATTAAAGTTTGTTCTCTTGATAGTTTTCGTGTGTAAATACGCATAATAATTTTTCGAGTAGGAAGTTGTACCATTGTTGACTAATAGTTGGTGAAGAGAGTTTTGAAAGCAGCAACGACTCATGATTTGGAGAAATCAAATGAATAGAGTTTGAATTGAAAAGTGATCCATCAGAGGAAATTGTTCTAAAAGCGCTTAGTCATGGAAATAGTCAGCTCTTTTAGGTTAATACTACGTATGTAGAAAATAAAATGCTGATTGAGAAATCAGTGGGTATTATTTCAAGGACCAAACATATATGAATTTAAGAGGTGGAAATACAGTCTAAGACGATTGAATTAGATCAAACAAATATCGAAGTAAGGTAAAATCATATGGTTATTATTCTCCCCATAAAATTTGTATCATAGGTAATGACTAAGAATATCTAGGAACCCTAGTACTATGATAGTAAACAATAAGATGAAAAAGTATAATCCATAAATGGAATGTACAAAAAATTCAAAGTCGTTCGTTTTGGAAAATGCGTATAAAACGGCAGCAGAAGATTGGGAGGTTATTGAATTTTTGTCTCTGAAACTTTAGATCGTAATTATGTGGTCCCAATGACGTTTTTGTGGTAAATGTTGTCTTATATTCGAATACATTTTTAACTTATACCTCACATATCATAAGAGCTTGGGAGAGAATAATATCGTTTTGTAATTCTTGTTTGCCGATAAATCCGTCATAGTGATCGATGTAAACAAATATACTATGTTATGCTTGAGATTTTTTCGTACTTTTTCTCCAAAACTGTAAGTGATAATTATGTGTTCCCGCAGACTTTTTTGACAAATGCACTGATGCTGTAGAAACAGACATAAGTTCACCTTCAAGTTCAGAGCCTGATGTTTCCAGTTGTTCAACACTGCCATCTTCTACACTGACTTCCAAGTATTCATTGCTAACTTCTTTAAATTCCCGCTCTTTTCTCGTTACAAACGTCTTCTCATGGTGTTCACGAACAGAAAATGACTCAGAAGCGAGAAGAAACTAAGCCAACTAAATAAACTGATAATGCAACTAATTATATTGCGCTCTAGTGTTAAAATATGATGCTAATAAAGATGGGAAGTGCATACCAGCACTACCTAGCGACAAAAAGTTCAACCCCTTAGAATAGGATTACCAACGGGGAAAGGGGGGGGGGATCATTGAGGTCCACTACTAATTATGTGAAAATTAAAAATAAACATCATTATTTTGAGATAGTGTTACTGTCAGTTAGTTCTAAACAATGGATTTGAAAATAATTATTTTTTCATTGCTTACAATTATGAATATGGGAATTACTTTGAAACAGAAAAAATTCTGCTATGACCGGGAATCAAACCCGGGTCTTCCACTTGCCGGGCGGATATTCTACCACTAACTAAGAAAAACACCCGCGTTCAGAAACAGGAAAGATTATCTGGTAAGGTAGTTCAGTGGTAGAATATCCGCCCGGCAAGTGGAAGACCCGTGTTCGATTCCCGGTCATAGCAGAATTTTTTCTGTTTCAAAGTAATTCCCAAAATTACAGCTTATGCCTTTCTGCATAGTTTCTATTATTCCATCAATTATGAATATGCATAAAATTAGTATAAATAATTAACCTTTGTGTCTCTGAAGGTCTCTCCCCCTCTCCTTGGTATTGCTAGGATTAAAGGAGCCTGACCCTTTTCTCTTGTCTCACATCAGACGAGTAATAATAGATGTAATTTGTGTGGAACACAAGATCTTCTTTATATAATACAATTATTATCGCACAGGAACAATGATGACTGATACAATCGGACTTGAAAGACCTCACTTGAAAAGAACAGCGTTGTAGTGAAAATCTTATCTCATCCAAGCAAACATGACGAAAGTCACTCAGGGAAAAATGAAGTAGATGGTTCCTTTGTAGGATGTAACAGTATTTAGTGAGGGTGTAGTAAATAAACACACCCAAAAATTTTGTAGTGGGAATAACAGCGGGCGTCATACCGAAGGTTAAATAAAAGCATTCTGTATTTTATATCATGCGCGACCGGCGGACAAGAAGCAATACAGAGTAGGAAAAATCCCTATAAAAACAATAAACCCTAATAGAAAGAGTCCCGCAGACCTATGTCAATAGATGGTGAATTCGATGGAAGGTACTGATAAGACCTGGTATAAGAGTTAAATATCACTACCAATAAAGTGCGTCTGCGCTGAATGATGTTTGTAAAAACTACGCCTCGAAATTATGAGAAAGCGGCAGCACCATTCACCGATACGGTGGTACCTCTAAGCGCCGATGAATGGCAGGGTACTTGAGCTTGTGACTTCTTATTTGTCCACAAATTGCTTTTTAACACGAAAATTTGACGTATTATTACGTAAAAATCTTTCATCGTCGTCGTCAATTTCGTATAATGACGTATGATTGACCGGGATTATAATTTCGCATCCCATCTGTCAACATATTCACAAAAATTCGACGGCATGATGAAGTTTACATAATACATTTGTTATAATAAATAATAACGTTAACTAAATTAAATAAAAAAATATTCCGTTTTTTATTGATATTGTGTTCATGAGTGTTCGAAAATGAGGTTAGCGTTTCTTTTTCAGGGGATTTTTCTCAAAGATTGTTTATTGTACATACCTGATGGTATAGTGTACGAAATAAGTTGCGGTTATTACATGTTATATTATTTATTTATGTAACTTAACTCTAATAGAAGTATTTATTATGTTTAACGAAAAAATCTTCATTAATATTTCCGTCCCTCATAGTTTTGATATGCCCCCAACTGATTTTACTTTCTGGAACAGTCAATTATGTGAATTTTATATTTATTGGTAACATTTTAGTTAATATAAAAGTTGGTTTCATTAATTTTTATTTAAATTTTATTTTGACTAATATTTAATTCATGCATACCCGCCATATTTGATAGGCAATTACGCTCTTGATTTTATAAGACTAAGCAACGAAAAGCGAATCTAAAAGACCACGCGCGACTCCTTAAGGGTGAACATAGTACTCGTATATTCGGTAGTTGTTTATCTAAACATTTTCAATATTTTTCATTATTGTTATTAAAAAATCACTGTAAATATGAATTGAACTCGATATTCACCCAGTTCTTTATAATAAGAAATAATTTATTCATTATTCATTCTTTATTATGAATCTAATACTACATGAGACTGAACTTAAATGCAATAAATAAACACCAAATGCATCCCGTCATAATAACAAAATTTACTGTCTCAGAGCTTATTAATAGCTCCATCGTCTACGGATTGAGACATTATCTCTTGATTATATCGTACATAAATTGTTGCTTGGTTTAATTAAAGCCGAAAGCCCTGTAATTCGAACATATTCAACCTTACAGTAATTACGCCTCTTGTTCATTTGATGGAGCTGTACATCAAGAACTCCATTCATGATAGAAATTTTCACTCTATGGGTCCTTTTTCCTTCTTTGCAAAATAAAATAATTCTCTAAAAAAGAGGTTATCCACCATCGAATTCGAAATACCGAAAAACTATAGGAAAGGAACCATATATACACAATTCACTAATATGGCCTTTATTTCCTAGGATTCCGTCATATAGGAAAGAAAACAAAATTTATTTCCGAATTGCTTGATTAAACTAAGTTATTCGGAAATAAACTTAGTTTTATTCCATTTACATTCATGTTATACGTCCTTAAAAGGTATTTATGTTAGTCACAAAAATAAGGATCAGAACAAAAACTTCCCATAATTGAAATCACTTTGATAATAGGTCTCTGAAGAGCAGAGAAGAATGGGAAAACGTGAGTTAAATTCGAGGAGGGTAGGTTTTCTGACGTATCACTCGCACGAACTGTTGGGTTAGAGAGTGAATTTAATTCTAGTCTCTCCCTTTCTCAGATTCCCCCTATATTTCTTGGGACTTGATAACTTTCTCTCCTTGCTTCCACAACCCGCAACGTCAACCGCCCATCTGCTTTCCACGTCTCCCTTTCCTTCCCTCCCTTGCATCCGCTCTGCCTGTCTCCCGTGCTCATTCTTTATTTTTTCCATTAACCCTCTACCTTATTTGCTGTAGTTGTTTCTTCTGCAATTCTCTCTTCCTCTCTATTTCCTCTATTCGTTTCTTTCCATCTCTTTTTCCTCCTATCTTTGCCTCGATCGCTGTCTTCTTTTCCAATTCTCGTTATAAGCTCTCTTTTTCCCTTTTCCTTTTCTCTTCCGTTTATATCTATTTACGACACTCTCAACATTCTCGGAGTACCTTTCCTTTTCAATTTAAACTACATGTCCTATCCCTTTCTACGTTAATCCGAATTTCAACTTTAATCACTGCCACCTCACGACTTATCAAAATTATATCGATCTTCATCCCAAATGTAAGAAAAGAGTTTAGATTTAAAAATAATTAACTTCAAGGGTCATTGTAGCATTAAAAATTTCGTAGGGAGGTGTATAGAATAATTTGTACTTTTAATGAATATATGTACATAATCATTAAATATTCCACATATTGATGTATGATTTCAGGTTAAACCAAGCTATCCACGTAATTTCATCCTTCTAAACCTACTTCGCTCTTGTTAGTTATTTTGATCTCCAAGAACAAATACAAACCCTTGTTTCTGTACTCTTTTTAAGCCCTTTCTATCTCTCTTTCCCAGAAACGTATCTTATTCCTAGTGTGTACTTATTATTACTGAAATTTTTATCACATTAAAGAGGTCTGTCTCCTACAAGTACAATGGCAGTATTCACGTAGATATTTAATACAAATTAACATACTGCATTCGATTTTTATGGTAGATATGGATAAAAAGAGTGAAGAAGTGAACTTGTTATCGTAAATAGAAACTTTTCGCAGAGATAGTTAACGGTGTTCTTCAAGAATTGTCTTGTAACAGCTTCCGGTTGCCACATCACTATTACTGGTCATATGAAGCATTAGTATAAAACTTTTCAACTGTATAAAATTAGTTTAGTGTTTGGTTTTATATAAGGATCATCCAAAACAAATGTCGTTCAATAAAAAAGACTCCGAAGTTTAATTCCAAATATTGGATTTCACATGAATTTCACTCAAAACTACGTATAGTGAACCGAAACTGAAAATAATTGAAAGAATGGACATGACAATTCTAATGAGCTTTACAAATTTCAACGAACTAAAAACTTTCTAAAAACCAACTAATATCCAACCCTTCTTCTATCATTTAACTACTATTCTGAGTCCTTTTCTTTGTATTATTACAGGCTGTAACAAGATGAAATATGTATTGAAATAATTAATTCTCTTTCCCTATTTTCGTACAAATATATGTAACTTTCACACACACACACTCTCTCTTTCTCTCTATAACTTTCCAATTATTTTAAAAAATAACTGATCCATTCTATGCGAAGCGTAAAAGAAAACATTCGTGCAAACTCATCGTCTCCTGTTTCATTCCGTTTCTTTCTTTACTGATTGCGTTTTGCCGCACATAACAAATGATCGTTCGTTTACAAGGTCGCTGCATGGAAAAGAAAATCATTACATTGTTAGAAGGGAAATTTTTCCACCGAGTCGGAAATATATCACCGACGGTGTTCGGAAATTTCTCGGAAATCGCGAGACGCAGTGCTAAAGCTAAAGCAATACAACCTCCGGAAAAAATCGAAATAGTGTTGCTTTTCTTGGAAGTTTCTGATTCGTGCAGTTTTCTGGTGGAACGTTTTATGTCGATAAATTCTTAAGGAACTCGTTATATCTGAAATGGATTTACGATACCATGTAAAGGAAGTTGATAACTTTCCTTCCACGGGTTGTGTTATGCTTTGTTCCAGAAAGGTCCGCGGAAGATATGGTGTGTTCACACGTGATGATAGTTCGTATCACTCGAATGCTTACATTTAATTGCAAGACGTATATGGTAATAAATTTTTATTGATGCACTAAACTGACAGCATTACTTTAGACAATTTTAGATTGAATTACTCATGATTGCCCGCAATTTTAATATCTTTAAAAAATTGAAACGGCATTATTTCCGATAGTTTTGGAAAATATTATCAAAATGAGTAACATCTCTATTAATAAAAGCCTTACTCTGTGCCTAACGCTGACGTCATCAATGGAAATGTTTAATGCCTTTTAACAAACTTTCCAATAAGGTAGAGGGTTAACATTTCGCAGAAATGTTTGATTTAGATATAAAAAATAAATGGCGAAATAAAAATAAGAAAAAAGATCCAGGTTCGACTCCAGGAAGTCGATTTTCATTTTCCCTAAGAAAGTGACTTTTAAAAGTGCAGGCCTTTATTCTTATGGAAACTAAAATTAGATATAATTGACGTACGATCATCAAATTAAAACTACAGTTTAGGAAACTTAATGAAGTTTCTTGTCCTATTCATTTTTTTCGCCTACCGTTCGAAATCTCTCATATTAAACATTTAAATCACATATTTTGGGGAAATATCGGCTTTTAAACGAGATGTTGCCTTGTCGACCACGCCATTGTTAAACTTCGAGAATACATTGTTGTATCAACTCGCATTTGCGTAATATATACGAGTGCATAGATTGCGTTAATTATTGTAGGATTTTTTGCGAAATTACGTAATCCTAATGCGACTGGGATTTTGTTTGGATTCTCTTGCTTATCTAAACGACTATATAGATGTAGAGTATGAGAGAGAGAGGGATGTGGGGAGGGAGATAGGAATAAAGGGATATAGAATGGAAGGTACATAGAGAGTAAGGGAGGCATAGAATTAGAAAAGGACTGAAGGAAAGAGATAAAGAGGGAATGAGAGAGTGGGAAGGTGAGACAAATGAGAGGCAGAGAGGGGAGGAGAGAAAGAGAAAGGGAGAGAGACAGAGGGAGGAAGAGGGGAAGAGAGGAAGGCAGAGGGAGGGAGAAAGGGACGGCAAGAGGGAGGGAGGGAATATTATTATTTATCTGTCATATGACTGGCAATACACTAGTTTCTCATAAAATGCTTAACTCAAACCAATGGTTTCTCAGTAAAATTATTTCTTATATCTTACTTCAATTGAATAGATTAGTTATCACAGAATACGTGTCTGTCAGATTCTTAAAATATCATGCATCGTCCTTCCTATCATCTTTTAATCCGTGGCACTTCATAAAGTTTATTTCGTCTATCGTTGTTTTCAAATGAATTTTTGGGCGGGATAATGAAATTGACGATTCTTGTTAATCTGCGTAAAATGATAAATTACTTTATATTAAATTACGGATCGTTAGGAATTACTATACGCTCGTTATAAACAGAATTATAATTTATTGATTCGATGTCTGAAAAATATTTCGGATCTAATTTAACCTGACGAATATGAAATTAAAAGCAATCCACTCGGTTTTCCTATGAATCTCTTTTGCCAATTGTTATCTTACCCTTCTAATACTCCCTCCATATATTATGTAAAGATATCCCATGTTACCCTCATCTATTCTACTCTTCTTTAACGTATCCGCCTCTCACTTTTCTCTCATTCGTTATCTCCTCCGAAATCTAATTCTCCCTTTTAGCCTCCTTCAGTCTCATTTAATTTTTCTTTTATAGCAGTCTCACTTTCTTTTTTACCTTATAACCAATATCCTCCGTTCTCTCCCTCTCTCTCCCTTCGTGTTCTTTCTGGCCTCTTTTTCTTGTTTTTCCTTCTTATTTTTCTCCCTATGCCTCCTCACCTTTTATTTTACTTATTTTATTTTCCCTACTCCTTCACCTAGTATTTAATTTTCACCTCACATCTTTACTGCCGCTTTACTATCCTTCTGTATAATTTGTCTTCATAATACTCTCTACCCTCAACACTCTCAATCTTTTTCCTAATACTTTTTCATTCATGCCTCTCCCTTCTATATTTACCCACCTCCATCGCTACCTTCCCCTCATAATTCGTTCTCGCCTTCTCTCTTCCCCTCTTTTTTGACCTTCTGCCATCTCCTCTCTTTAAGTCCTTCTTGTACCTTCCTTTTTCAATCCCCCTTCTCTCTTCTTCTTGCACTCCCTATCATCATCTCTGCCTCTCTCCCTTTCTCTCTCTCTCTCCGATCTTTTTTCCCTCCATTCTCCCTCACTCCATGATGTAAGACTATTCCAGATAAGACTTTGTTCGCCGCAAAGGAAAACACCTTCCCGCGCGCACATGCATACGTCACTCAACCTCGCAACACGTGTTTCACGTGCCGTGTATAAATCACCGCGTTTCGCCACAATCGGTCACACATCACCTTTGAACCTTTTATGCCCATGAAAGGACAAAGGGAAGAAAAAGAACTCATTACGCAAGGTATAATGACACGGTCCGTTGCCGTTTCGGAAGCAGAACTCTAAAATAACAAAGGGTTCCGCAGTTTAAGGCGAAGAAAAAAGGGACCGCCCAAAAAAAATACCAAGTTCAAGAGGGGATATCAATGAAAAAAATATGTGAAACTTTTATAATGTATTTTAAAGCGGAAAAGGAAGGGGACTTTATAAAATAACATCGCCCTTTCCCCTCGACATCCAACAGATTTAATCTACAGTTTAACTAAAAATGGAATGTTTTCGAAAAAAATTAATAATGCGATAAGCCACCTGCGTTTTTATTATGGGAATCCCGTTCCTTTACGAGAAATAAAACAAGAAGGAGAAGCACTATACGTTACCGTGAGCATAAGAGCATCATTTGCTCTTTTTATTTATAGAGGAGAAGTTTAGTACCATACAGCACGCACGGTTTCAAATCGGGACCATTTATCCTTCCAAATTATTCCCCGCCACTATTTCCTCTTTCTTCCTCTTTTCTTCTCTTCCGTTCATTCTTCCTTCCATCCTTCGTTCCTTCATTCCTTCCTTCCTTCCTACCTCCCTCCCTCCCTTCCTTCCTCCATCCCTCTCTTCCTCCCTCCCTTCTTCCCTCCCTTCCTCCCTCCCTCCCTTCCTCTCTCCCTTTCTCCTTTCCTTCCTCCCTTCCCTCCTTCCTTCCTTCCTCCCTCTCTTCCTTCCATCCTTCCTTCCTACCTTCCTTCCTTCCTTCCTTCCTTCCTTCCTTCCTTTCTTCCTTCCTTCCTTCCTCCCTCCCTTCCTCCCTTACTTCCTTCCTTCCTTACTTCCTTCCTTCCTTCCTTCCTTCTTTCCTTCCACCTTCTCTATATCGCTCTCTCTCTCTTTCCTCCCTTCCTCTCTCCATTTACTCGCAGACGCTTCTCCCGAACAAGACGAAGGACTAGGAAGGAGAAGAGGGAGAGGAGGAGTGGGTGTGACCGCTTGCGGTTCGGGATCCTTCTCACAGGTGGCAGCAGCGTAAAAGATTCTCCCCGACCACCCCGCCCTCGGCACTACCATGACGCCCACCCAACATCCCTCCCATTCTTTCTCTTCACTCTCTCTACACTCCCCCTCTTCCTTCCTCCTCCTCCCTCCCCCCCACTGCCCCCTGCCCCCTCCAACCCTTTACGCTCTCTCCCTCTCCCCCCTCCCTACCTCTTCCTCCTCAATCCGTCCTCTTATTTCTTCCCGGAGCGTGAGTGCAGCATTTGTCTTCATTAAGGGTATGACGTCACTGTTTCCGACGCCCGTTGGAACGGTGTATTTTTCGAGGGGAGGGGGAGACAGGATAGAAGGAAGAGAATCAGGTAGAAAGAGAAGAAGTACGGGCCTCAAAAAAGTGTGTATGTGTGTGTGTATGCGTGTGTGTGTGTGTGTGTGTGTGTGTGTATCTGTGTGCGTTTAGTTTGAGCGAGAGGTGGGGACTAGGGTGTTGTTGGGGGAGAAGGAGGACGGAGAGAATTGGAGGGGTTGCAGGAAGAATGCGTATGGAGTGAGGGCGAAAAAAGATGGAGTTGGGTTGGAGAAAAAGTAGAGGGAGGGAGTTGTGATGGGAAAATGAGAAAGAAGGAGTTGGGTGGGTGGAAGGGGTAAAGAGGGCGGCGAGTGAAGGGTTGGAAGGGAGGCTTTTGAATGAGATTCTAAAAGCATGTATACGCGGTTCTCGAGAGGAGCGCGACGCAGATGTGTTGCTTCGAGTAATCCTTAATGCACCTGAACTCTCATTTATACAAGCAGATATTGCTGCCTCTATTTCTCTCTGTCAACTATTCTTAATACATGTCACTTTTTATGTATATATTTCTTGTTCTCTCTCTCTCTCTCTCTCTCTCTCTCTCTCTATATATATATATATATATATATATATATATATATATATATATATATATACACTAGGAGACAAGCCACCTACTCGCTGACGCTCGCCGACCTCTTTCTCCTATGCTCGCTGTTTCTTCGTTTCTACCATGTACCTATTGGATTTAGATTAGTTTCAATTGAATATGGGATTCATTGAATATGGATATTTTATACGGAATGCACATTTTGTTTCTAATAACAAATTTAAAGAATGATAAATTAAAGTGAAATTTTATTTAGCACTTCATTATAAACTATATTTTTAGTTATTTGATTTTCTGCTCTATTATCATTTCCAGTTATTTGTATTTTCACACCATGACGTTATGTGAGTGTAATAAATATTTTTTGGGGATGTATGTTTGGTTTTAAATAACAAATTTAGAAAATTAGTTGAATAACTCGATAAACAAGAGAACTGAAATTCATAAATATTAAAAATGGCCGAGGTATAGAGCATTATTAAAGAGATAGAGAGAGGGAGAGACAGTCAGAAATAGGATTTTAGTAATATAGATAAAAAATATAAATAACATGAATACTGCGGCCGATTTATTTATATTTAATTCATATATTCGGTCATTTCGAGCAAGTTTTTATCTTATTTTTGATCTTTAAGACTTTATATAAGTGCATATACGCTGAAATTATCGAGGACAACAATATCCGTAACAATGGAATCTTGGTATTGAAATGTTAAAAAATTTACCAAAACTCGAGTATAAATTCAAAATTAGAGCGGATTTGCATGAGATTGAGTATTTGATGGTAAAAATAAGACACCTCATTCATTTTGACATTTTTTAGCCTAAATTCGTGTCAATAACTTAATTTTAAGATGTTTTAACAGTAATAGAATGAAAACCTTAAAACCAAAAAGGTGATTTTTACTTGTTATATTATGGGAAATAATATTCATCCACTGGAGTCAAACCCGTGACCTCATTCGAAATTAATTTTAGTCATAACGTAGAAATTTATTAACACTGAAATCTTGAGGAATTTTAGGCTTCTAAGTTAATTTATAATCGAGTTATAAACAACATTAGAGCGTTTTGCATCATGATGATGACCATTACGATTTTATAATTGAGATACCAGCGTTATTTTCCGTCAAATATGACGGGTATGTGAAGATTATGTTTTAAAATTAAGGTACTTCCCATTCTTCCTCCCTTTCTCTCCATCTCCCTCCCATTCTATTTCCTCCCACTCCCCATAATATTCTCTCTTTCTCTCCCTCCTATTTTCCGTCTCTCTTCCTTCTTCCGATTTTCTATCCCTCTCTCACTCCTATTCTTCACCCTCAATTCTTCCCATCTTCCTTCTTTCTCCCTCATATTCTTCTTCTCATTCTTCCCTCAAAAATGTAGTTATCTTTCTAAGCGTGATATACGCAGATACAAATCTTGCATACAAAAAGAACATTATTTGTTAAACGTTGCGCTTTACACCTTTAGCTGGTCGAAACTGTATTTTCACTCTTTGAAACATACTACAACGTGAATTATATATTTTTTAATTTTCAGTCAGTGTAAAATATTGTTTCATTAAATAAAAATTATTAATTTTACTCGGAGAAAGAGCAATATACTCTCCCTTAATATAGCGCCATAAACGGACATTTATTTCTTAAACCGAATCACCCGAACAGGGGTGTCACAGTTATGAATTATACTCTTTCTGTATTTAAACATTTGGAAGAAATTGGCTCAACGGATTTAAATTAAATTTGATGTATAGGATTTTTACAACATATCGTAATGAAATCAATATGTTTAAAGCGGAGTTAAGAGCAGGGCTACCAAAATAAAAAGTAAAATAATATTTATTTTACACGTATTTCTAGAGAATTAACAGCAAGGATTTTAACTCAATGCGATATATTTAATGTTCGTATAAATAAATAATCAAAATGTCATATTTCAACCGGGTCGACTAAACAGGGCTAACACAACACCAATGTTAGAATTTTCTGTAACTATGAATTTCGAAGGTATTGGCTGAACCGATATTTTAAAAATACGTTTGTAGGTTGAGTAAAAAATGGCAAAACGAAATGGACTTCTTTAGAGAGGATCTAAAAACCAGGGCTACCGCCATATAAAGAAAAATAATTTTCTGATTTCAAATGAAATACATTAGTATACGATTATACTATGACGAATTTGACGAAAAGCAATTCTGTACCACGGGAAATCAGTGTACACCCATATTTGTTTACTCTTACTATCAATAGCAGAAATTATTATTAATGCCATTAAAACAAATTCAATTCATAAAATAAAGAAATACATTGATACTGTTATCGTCACAAATATATCATTCCCCAAACAGAAGATGTGAAAAGAGAAATTTAAGTGTCTCTTTAGACTATGTTTCTTGGCAAGCGAAAAAGGTCCGACGAGGCGGAAGAGGTTTCTCGCGCTCAAATGTAAAATTTCATATCTCGAAAACAAATGAAATATGGAGTTTATTCCACTTTCAAAATAATTTTATTCTTTTTTCACACTTTTAGCTACATATATTACTCACCTATTCCTAATAGTACGTAAGTTAGCAAGAGAGTGAAACTTTCGTCCACTGATGCAGAATTTGATAGCCTTGTTCGGTATTATTTAATTTTTATCAATGATAAATTGCTTTACATTTCCTTTAAATAATATTTATGGCTTATGAAATACATACAAAAGCTACAGAAAAACTTTCGTGTATTTTCAGCTAATAGACTGCGAGATAAGGTTGTTCAAATATGAATTCAGCGGAAGAAGCTCGGAAGTTTCCATGAAAACGCGAGAACAATAGTTTAACTATACAAAAATGGCAATTTTTCGGTTTAAAAAGTAATTAGTTTCTTTTTTATTCATTTTGTTAATTTAGCATTCTTTTTTAGGTGTTTAAGTGAGTAATTATACCAGAAACGACGAAAATCTGGATTTAGCACGAATTGGCAACGCCGAGAATTAGCAGTATAGGGAAATAACATGGAAAAGCGATTATCCCATAAGAACACGGGCATTCTTTGTCATTATATTAAAAAATGCCGTTTTATATACCATTGGGTATTGGGTTCGATTCTGAAGACAGCAATGTTCACCATCTGTATAGGAAGGGAGTATCTGATTTTTATAATAATAGGTTAAACTTAGCGTCTAATGGAATGTTATTTTATTTTCTTATCCCTTATTTGTAAACTAGTGTCTATAAATTTTAATATATTTTTAATTTAATTGTATTTTATGAAACCTCATATAATGTCTAAACTTTTACGCTTCTGCACGTTTTTTATTTTTCTCTAACCCGCACATCTTCCTCCTGCAGTCTTACTCCTCACTCAGTTTACATCACACTTGTCTGCTTCCCTCCCCATGCTCTCCCTTCCCCATCTCTCTTTCCCCCGTTTTTATTTAAAGTTTTCATATTTCTTGTTCTTGCTGTAAATAAGGAAAATTTTGGTCATTATAGTTTTCAAAGCAAACATCAAAATAATTTTCTAAAAAAGCATTCAACCATGCATTTTACCGTACTTTCCAGAATAAAAAATAGGCTTATTGTTTCGTCGATCAGTCTTTCTGTTCCCCTATTAATGAGGTTGAGATATGGCGTTTGCGACTTAATATTAAACGTCTTTTAGTTATAGCTGGAGCGAGAGTGACAGTTCCGTTGCTTAATTAAACGCGGTGAGTGATCAAGTGATCACGAGCGCGTTGGTGAAAGCGAAGAGAGATCACGTTGGGATTCGCAATTTACGGTGAGGTTGCGGCGGTACGCGACAATATCCTTCATCCTCATTCTATAATATATTATGTATTTTCCAATCCTAAACATTTTTATTCATAACTATCAAGCATAAGCCTCATCAAATTGATAAACTCTCTAATCAACTGAAATTAAAGAATTTTTTAAATAGGTTCTTCATTTTTATCAACTGAGTTGGAAAGAGACTACAAACTAAAAAATTCATATGAACGTAGTCAGATCCCACTGAAAGCATTAAGTTAAAGTTTTCTCAATAATTTGGTATTAATTAAAATATAATAGTAAGCTTTTTCTCACGACAGCAATTGAATACCCACATTGTTAAAGATTCCAAATTTTTCTATTTTATCCGAATAATTACTTGCATTCGTGGTAATTTGGAGTGGTTTCCAATTTTATCTTACAAATAATTTACTTTATCCTTTCGTATATAAAATAAAGCTATTCCCGGGTTAATATCTCGAAGCTAACATCTTGAAATGTAATATTGTAAACCCATGCATGACTTCCATGTATTTCTAATGGGGGACTTGAAAAGAAAAAACGACAGCAAAAATGAGCCCTTAAGAGGACAAACATTGAAATTTTGATAATTCTCTGGTTTTATCTGATGACCGATCATTCTACTAAATTTTATGTCTGTAGCAGGATCATGTTCTCCGAGTTACAATCGGTGCAACCGACCGACGGGTTCCTTTTATTATCTTTATTACGGGTCCCTTGGATCACAGTGTACTTTTCGTGTTACCTATAAAAATTCTAATATAGAGCATAACCGTTACAACACTAATATTTTAGTCTTAAATATGTGTTAAGTTTATTAACTTGTATATCAAATTTTGAAGATGAAAATCCGAATTTTCATCAAAAACGAAAAATGTGCCGAATATTTTGAAATCTTAAAAATGTTCCTGATCTGCAGCATATATTTAGATTAGCACGAATTTAAGGTGAATACGTAACCTCTAATATATTTTTAAAAAACAAAAATAAAAGAGTAAATACACTATTTTTTACCGAATTATTTCGTAATAACGTTAAACGTAATGGAAAACGAAATGTAGATTTTAGCATAACGAAAAACGTAACGAATCGTTTTTTTTTCGTTTTCCAGCACTAGTTATAGGACATGAAATTTCAATGAAAATAATACACGTAATCCTTTTTAGAAAGATCATTTGATTTTGTTCCAGATTCGATTACTAACTTTCGTGGAATCTGGTTGTTTTTATTTATCGATTGATTTTCAATTGATTCATTAGCTAAAATATACTTAATGCGTTGTAAATAAGCTTTATATTATAATTCTACATTTATATGTTAATTTTTCTATTACTTATTTATTATTACAAATGTCAATGCGCGACCAAAAATATATTAAGTCAGAAACTTTTTATAAATTTGGCGTAAAAACATACTACGTAAAACATACTGCGATTAAACGTCATCATTTTACTTAAACAACAATATCACCATAATCATAAAAAATGTGGCAATTGAGCGGGTTTAGAGAAGGAGAGATCTATAGGGATAAGCAATGGAAAAGAGAGATTTAGCGATAGCTCATACTGTCAACTAAGTGTGGAACGTCCTATAGTTTCCAAAACATTTATTCCAAGAGGTTGATTAGCCATAAATACAAACCAACAACAAAGACATACATGCATGCATATATATTAGGGCCTTGCGATTAACAAAATGTTTTACGAATCAAATCGCGAATTGAATCATCTCTATATTTTTGCATCAAATCGAATCGGCTATCCAGATATAGATTATATAGACTGAATGATATTCTAAATCAAACGAAAAATGCTTAATTTGTAAATGTAGAGTGCCTCTACGCAGGACGAGTAATGAGTAATCGTGACCCACTGTTTGAAAAACACTGCTTTAGAGGAGTTTCTGAAGTATTTCCAGTTCTTTCGCCCAAGCGTCTAATTTGCTAGGTGTGATATATTCAACATTCATAAAAACGACAAACCTTTAACCTAATCAGGAAATGTTATACATCCCGGCTATTTATTTTTATCATTTTTAATCTCTTGCCATCTGTATTAAGTGAAAGTATATTTATATATTTCCTCCATTTTTAAATCTAGAATAGTTTCCCCAATCTTGGTTCAGGAAGCTCTCCAGTGGCGTAATAAGAATCCCTATATTTAATTTTCGTGGCATTCGGAAGTTGGAGTGATTCCATCCGTCCGACGAGCGATCCTTTTGTGCAGCCATTTTTACCACACGCGATCAACACATTACATCCGGAGAAATGAAAGAGCTCTCCTACGTACCAAAAATGTTCCCCGTTACCATTCGAGAAGTGCTCCTATCCCACTATCTACAGGGTACACATTCAACTATCCTCAAACTGCATAGCGTTCCACCTACATCTCAAGACGAGGACCGATTGGACTAAAGCCAAACATGTGCCCACCAACACTCGAGGTCCTTTAATGGACACAAAAGATCAAACATCCCACATAGTTGGTCCACTCACCAGTAAATTTCCAATTCGCTTAACGTCTAAAACTGCCTGACATATCATTCTAATCCCACGCACAAACATACGAGAGATCGATTCTAAGAGATGGGTATGGGCGAAGAGTAGGCGGAATGAGTGGCGTTGCGGAAAGGAGTAGGAGTTAAGTGCTTCCCGTTGGTTGAGAATAGTATTAAAGAAAATGTATGTGTACCAAGGATATTTTCTTCTGTTATTAATTCCACAAAGTCTGCGTGGGCATGACTCAGAGAACGGCGAAGCATAAAGATGTAAATGCAGGTTGTTTTCTTCATGTGTCAATTACTTAATTTTCATTCTACCTCTGTGTCTGGTATAGCACAGTTACAGTAACAAAATCTTGATAAAACTTTAATAACATTGAACATATTTAATTTAAGCATTGCGATAAAGAAAAGTAATTTAATGCAAACTGAACAAGTAACTATTACGCACATTCTTATGTTGCCAAGATTGTGATAGCTACTGACTGATGTTTTAGGTCAAAGGACTCATTATCTGAATCTTGGAGTTTGTATTTAATTACCACCTTTTCTCTTTCCAGATGGACATATCTTGCAAATAAAATAAAATAAAATTTTTATAAATGAATATATTATTTATAATCGCCAACGTATTCTTTCAAACTAATATTTCATGATTACTAAATTTGTTACTAAATGCTACCTTGCAGCTATTTATGTTCCCCTTTCTGAACTCTTGCTTATATCAGCCAACAACGCGAGTAATTAAGATTTAACAAAAAATAAAAATATTCGAATAAACTTCCAAGGGTGCAATTTCATTAAAATTGATTATATACAGTTGAATATAGTGATATTTTGAGGTTTTGTTGTGCTGTAAGGCTTGTTTAGTGCTTATGTAGTTAAATTTAATTTTGAACTTCATGAAGAATAGGCTTGCGTTTTTAGGTGTATGTGTAGGTGAATGTTGTGTCAATATGCTTTGTTATATTTGGTGGTATTAATATACTTGGGTGTAATTATAGGCCATTAATTTAGGTATCTAGATTATAACATTATTAAACTTGAAACCTATTTTGTGGTGTCAACGTTGAGACAAATTCTCGCGTATGATTCTTGATTCTTTTTGCTGTTGTTCAAGTACATTATTTCTTTTTTCTTAGAAATAATAACGTTGTGGTTTTTTCTCAGAAAGGTTAATATTTTATGGAGGTAACAAGCACTCTTCGCTAAGGCAAGTGATTTTATTCTGGTATTAAAAGTCCTGCAGGTTTTAGTTTATCGACATGTTTTGTTCAAAAAATCTGCTGCGGCCAACACATGACTTTCTCCATACCTGTAATATTTCTAATAATTTTAAATAGGCTAAATGATAATAAGTATTTTAAGGAACTGCGAAAAAATTTAAAGACTTTAAAAAGAACAGAAATAAACCCAAACTGTAGCCTTCTGGTATTGAATATAGCACGAAGCTCCAACAATTAAGGAAAAAAATGGAGCTTAATGTTTTTACAGTAGTCGCCGGTAGGTGGTGTGGTGGCAGCTAAAAAATTTAGTTTTAAAAATATCTCTTCAACAATGTACTATATGAGATGGGAAATAGTTTCAAACAAAGGTTATAGAAAGTTAAATCACCTACAACTTTTATTCCAGCACATTTTCACATTTATCAAATTAAGGGACAATAGTAAACACCCAATTCTGGTTGACCAATTTTTACCAAAAACTAATGAGCACGTTTTCCTTTAACAAAAATGTCAAATATAAAGTTTCACGCTGATATGATTAATAGTTTTTGAGTTAGAGCACCCACAATATCCCGGTCACAGACACACACACAGACATCACCGATATAATAGTCAAAACGGGTTCAGGAGACCTTTAAACATCTATTTCCGTTGAAAACTCGAATTCGATTTTTTTCATGAAAACAATACTTTCTCTATACTTCGAATATGGAGAAAGTAAAATTAAAGAAAATTCCTTAGCTTATCAACGTACAATAACTTTTTTAACAATGAGTTATTTTTATGTAATAAAAAAAAAACAAGAAATTACATCTCAGTAGTGACTAGTACTTCAAAAATTGAACTATACCCCACATATTTTCTGAATATTTTTAATACAAACATGTAGCTGTAAATAAAATAATTTTTAGTGCTAACCTTGTATTTTTAAAGTGCAAAAAAAGACTATTTCCCATCCTGTATGGTGAAAATTGGAGTGTTTTTTTTTTGTTCTCGAATATTCTCCGGGGGTCGAGAGACCAAACATGCGGACGGAGGGATCGCCCGACGAATCTGCCTATAAACCGCTGCTCTAAAGTATAAAATTTCAAATCCATGAATTAATTTTAATAGAAATTTTATATTAGAAGACAACAAATATCCTATTAAATTTGATAAAAATGTTGGTGTTTTTTCCTTCCAAGATTATCACAGCTCACTAGAATATTTTCATGTTATGCAAATTGGTTATCATGCATTACAGAATTCTAAAGCCTCAGTATATCTGAGAGGTAGTTGATTTATTTCTCCGTTCTTTGAGGAAAAGATCACTTTGTAGCAGATTCAAGTCATAGGTCTAAGAGTCGAGTAAGTTTTTCATAACATGTAATGTGATAAAAAAACGATGCTATAAAAAATAAGTATACCATGGGAACTTAGTAAATAATAGCGTTTTAGATTTAATGCTATTTTTAAGGCATAATTGTAGGATTTAAAAAGAATATAATGATAGTAAATATGAGTGCAGCTTTCCTAAAAATCGAATAAATTCAGCTGGAACGTGGACCTAAAGAGAGGATTATTCCAATATTAATTTGTACACGTTGAAGAGAAAGCAATTTAAGGAAAAGGAGCACAAGGAATGCAAGAATAAAAATTCGAGATGAGTATATGTAGGAAGATTTTTGAAAATCCAAATTGGTGGAGAAGGGACAGAATTCTTTGTGAGGACCATTATAAACCTTTTAATAACGTGGCTATAATAAATTTTTTAACTGCCACTAAAGAACGAAATATTTCTAGTAGAGTAACTTTCAGTGCAAGCGTGGGAAGAAACCGATAGTTATAGGAAAAACGGAGTGGCTGCCTTTGATCATTATATAAGAAAATGATGTGATTGAAAACAAACGCGTCCGGTAAATGGTGAAGACTGAAGGGGACTAAACGCAACTGAAATTTTGATTTATTTTGGAACAAAGAAAATACTTCAAAACTGAGCAACATAATTTAACTTCCCTTCGGCCTTCTTCATTAATAAACGTGATGCATTTTTGTAGCACCTCAAAGGTTTAATTGTAAATTTCGAGTATAAAGAAGTCGACCATATTCGTAATATAAGGTTAAGGGTCAGCTGTCGAGGATTGTGAAATTTGTTTCCCCAGACTTTGTATAGCCATGGGAGTTTTCTTAACTGTCAATCTCATTCTGAATATAAGGTGAGGTCATTCAAACTTTTAATCAAATTAAAAATAAAAACGATTTTTGGAATTAAACATGATGACATATCACCATCATACAACTCTACTCCAGTGTAAATTCACAATAAAAAGAAGAATTTCAGGCCTGATTCTTAACCTGATAAAAATCATCTTAAATTGAAATGGTGGCGTCATTTCGCAAAATACTCATCTAAGAATTCAGACTGGAGGTTTATATGGAAGAGATTTCATGAGAACCATAATTTTGAGATTCGCGAGACCATTCTTAAAGATACCAAAGCACGAAATTGTTAGAAAATTGTTGGTGTTTTGTCATGGTTCCACGACAGAAAAGGAAAGAGAGCTTTTCCGACACTCACTCATCCTTGAAAGGAATCGAGTTACCGTTTCTTTTTCCCCTCCCAAAGAACGCGAAGTCTGAACGAAAATTGAGCAGGTTCAAATTCTTTTTATTTGCGGAATAGAATGGCGTCGGAAGTCTTGGAGTCTCTTTAACCTTTAATGAAAAAAAAGCATCGGGACGGTTATTTTTCTCTCTCTGAGGTCATGAACTCTTTTATAAGGAGTTAAAATCGTCGCTCGAAAGAAGAAAAAGAATAGTTTCCAAACATGGATGGAAGAAAAGAATGCGATAAGAAAGAAGAAGAAAAATGATCGATTTCTTTCTTTGGATTGGATCTTCTAAGAAGACTAGAAAAGAAAAAGTTGGACGATTCGCGAGGAATGGGGAGGAATAGAAAGAAGTTAATAGACTTTCTGGACTATTTTGTAATAATCCGGTTGGAAGAGTTGAGGAGGACAATGTGAAGTCATTTTGCTAGAGTCTAGAGAGGATTAATCCAATCGGGAAAATTAGTTGGGCATTGGGTAAGCAAACACTTCAGGAGAAATCAATTGTGTCTCTATTCAAGACATATCGGTTAGATTATCGATTGTCGATGCATTAGGACTGTTATTGTGACTAATCATCCCAATCATGATGGATTCTTTCAATAATGAAAGAAACTGTACGTATTTGTGTTAAATGAGGTAGCAGCTTTGAGAGAATTGAATGGCTGGTTAGCTATTATATGGAAAAGTAAAATAATTCAACGAATGAAAATTCAGTAAACCTATTTTCTACTGTCCACAGAAATTCGCATATGTGCGTGTATGGGTTTGAAGAAAGTGAGTAAACTGACGTGACATAGAATTCATAGTGGAAATTCTACGGTAGTAAGAGAATTTAATGTTGGTAGATATATAATAGTCGTCTTCGTCATTCATTATTTATGTGTCATTCCCAATTATTATATGAATATTTCCGCTTTATAGGGAAACTTTTGAAATTGCCGTTTTGAATGATAGAAAGTTTCTAGGTCAAGTTAATTCAGTATAATTTGAACAACCCTTAAAGAATAATGGACTCATTCCTATAATTATTATTAAAAGTTAAATTCTCAACATTCAATTCGGATAATTGAACAAATAGAATAAAAATTTCCGTCAAAGCCGTTTTTATCTGCTTTCTTCCTAAATTACAATATTCTCTGATTGTTTGCTTAAGTTCTTCAGTGCCAAAGTTGCAAATGAGTTTACTTACGATTATATGAATAACTGGTGAGATAAGCGACTCAATTTTAAATATAGAAAAATTTGGCCGTTGGTAAAAAAAGGAATTATTCATAATTATTTCACACCTCAGTTATTATATAGGTTGTCAAAGGTGAATTGTCAGTATTGCAGTGAGACGCAACTGTCTCAATTTACATTAATCTCTCGTAATTCGCATAGTACTTGGAATAAAAAAACGATAGGATACCTCTTACGTGATACTGCTGCTGCCAACAGAAAAACAAATATAACACAATGGCAAAATGACAAGGAAATGCTCACAACTATATTGGAGTGACGTTATACAAAGCAGAAATATACAAAGATACTTAATAGACTTGCCCACTTGGAGGGATAATACGAAAAGTAATGGACTCACAGGGAAATCTTCCGCTGGCCGGTTTAAGGCTGCACTCTCTCCGTGTCTCCTTCCTCGTTTTCTCTCTCTCCGTCTCTCACTCAGGTTCGACGCTCGTGACTCCCCCGTCTGCCTGTCCGCGACGTTGTCAGATCGGAAGTCCGCTAATTCGCTTTGTTCTCCGGGAAGAGGGCACACCACTCGCGAAAATCTATTGGTTAAATCGCACGATGGTAGCGTTCTCTTCTGGGCTAATGTATGTTGCTTATAAAAGTAGAGACCCTGTACGTACGCGCAAAGCCGAAGTACTCGCGTTTGCAGAAGTACGAGCGTTTGCAGGGGCGCGTGGTTTGCAGGGGTGCGTAGTTTCGAAAAACTGAGGGGGGACTCGATAAACTGTCAGAGGGAAAAATGCTGCATCAGAAATATTTAGTGAATTAATACTGCATTGCTAATCCAATTTCTGGAACCACGCATGTCTGAAACTCTTTTACCTGATAAATCAAGATTAGCAGAGAAACAGGCTTTACAATCATCTTAATTCAAAGAGAAAATGAGTTAATCTAATGATTAGGAACAACCAGGTATATTTAGGATAGCGAAAGAAAAATGCAATTTAAAAAGACACTTCAATGAACATATACCATCGAAGATAAAAAAATTTGAACATCCTCAAATACATTAGCGAAAAATACCACCCAATCACCATATATTGCATACATGCAAAGAAATTTGCAAATAAAAAAAAACATTCATTACAAAAATTTTCAATTTCTCAGAAAACCAAATCAATGAATGACCTAATGCTGAATGAAATTCCTCATTTGAACTTGAATTCTCTCACTAAGAAAATACATGAGAATTAAGAGCAATTCAAGAGAATACCCCAAAATTTCTTACCCACTCCGTCATTTCTAAATCTCTACCATAAACCGAACCAGAAATTTTCCATTCCATCTCATTCAAAACACTTCCCTTTCACAGCCTAACTCTCTCCCTTGCGGATACCTATTCCCAAAGCTCACCACTGCACGTTTTTAAATGATAAAAAAACACTCGTGTTCTTTATAGAGTCAAAAGTCAGCTGATTACCACTGATGACGGCTGCTCCGTATCCAATATGAGCATTTGTTCTTTTAAATCGTCTTTTATATAGGAATAATACTTTCATCGTCAATAGCATAACATAACATTTGACTTTTAGATTTTCTTTCGCGTTTTCTTTTTTTGTATGTATGTATGTATTTATGTTATGTGTATGTATGTTACCACCTGGCACATTGCCAACTTGTACCTATGATCAATTAAATTAAATTAAATAGTGGATATAAGTTGGTGGCTAAGGACCTAAACAAATGATAAAGCAATTACTGAAGTATCCATAATTAAGTTGGAATTTTAAATTCACAATGTACATTAATTACAAATTTCTTTTCGCTTAAATCAATACAGTTTCGGTGAATTCTGCAAAGAAATCAGTAACAATGTGGAACTGCATTTTATAAAATTAAATTCTCAGAAATATAATGTTAATAAGTAGAGAGAATTCCATCAAATACACAACAAAATCATTCGAACATGGTTTCCGTTCTCAATGTCATCATCAGATTGAGTGTCCTATGGCAACAAACAATTTCCACATCTAAATCATGCTCTAATAGTCACCTTAGTGGTAGATAGCAGGGAGCGCAATTCACCGAACTTGTCCCTAGCAATTCCCATTTATTGCTTTCCTATTTTAAGTTTTGCTTGCAAAGAAATCAATAAAAATTAGATATACAGGGTGTGGGAAAAATTGCGCGAACTAACAACGGGGATGGGTAGAAAACCTCAAAACTAAGCAAAATGTATGAGAAACAAATGCTCTAGAATGAAAAGATATCAAGATTTGGAAGGATGTTGCCAGTCTCTTTCATTCTCTGGTCCAGCCGGAAAAAACATTTTTTTTCTGGATTGCGGCGTGCTGAATACCATTCTGCATAATCCCTGGCAGTAGCGTAGGCCTGGTTACCAAACGCATCAAGGATCAAATACATTTCATAGTATTCGTGTAAATTGTAGTGCATAACATTTCCCCTTTCGTGCTGACAGCGTACTGCTATGGAAAGACTGCACAGTATGAGAGTAGGCCTGCATACTGCGCGCTGAGTGATGATCACTGTCGTCCGTGTTATTGCAGTGAGCTATCTTTGTCTTTTCTGTGACGTCTTGTGATCGTTGGTCCTCTCACAGCATGACTACATGCCTGCCCCAATTGACAGTTCCTTCTTACCATGATATCTCGGTACCTATTCCTTCAAGAGAATTTGTTCCTTATACATTTTGCTTAGTTTTCAGGTTTTTTACCAGTACCCATTGTTAGAGTGCGCTATTTTTCCTACGCCCTGTATAGAGTAGAACCTCCTTTATCTGCCACTCTTTTATCCGTTACTTTTGTTAATCGTCACCCCGCTATATTTTTTGTTTCAAGGTTTGAACATACATTCATAGTACTAAGGACTACATTCGTCCATGTAAAATTTCTGTTATGTAATGTTTACCTATATATAGCATTATTTCAGCCATTCCTAGAAAAACTTCATGTTCACTTCTCGCTAATGATTCTCGGAATCAACACCACACACTCCCCCCCCCCCCTTTCTCTCTCTCTCTCTCTCTCTCTCTCAATTTCGCCCTAATAAAGTCGTTTGTCTGTCTGTCTCTCTCTCTCTTTATCTATTATCCGTCTATTTTTCAAATCCATCATCCTCTTGGTCCAAAACCCTGACAAATAATTGAGGTTTTATTTTGTGTAGAAATTTTAAAAAATATTTATTACTTTTATATATTTTAAAAGAATAATCAATTCTATTATTTCACGTTTTATTTATTTCACTTTTCATGTGGCCGCGTATTAACGTGAGGGAGAGAGAGGGAGAGAGAGGGAGAGAGAGAGGAGGAAGGTGGAAGAGGGGTGGTGATATAACTTGAGGTAGAGCGGCGGTTCCCAAAACAGACCGCGCAAATTCAGCTGTTCCGTCTTTTGGAAGGGACGATACGCCGTTTGTCCCCTTGGTGTTCTTCGCTAAGAGTAGGCTAATGCCGGCACCGGGTTTATTTTCTCCCTTGCTATCCAGCTATTTATTGCACTATCTCTTAGATACCCATTGTGCGTAGGCAAGAGATGAATCAGCTGGGAACATACATTAGAACTACCCAGCATAAGGTCCCCGGTGCTATGAGGGGTCGGTGGCGGCGAAATTGTTGGGAATTTAACTTTAAGAAAGGGACCAGACCGAGGTAGACTGGGAAGCCATAAGCTGTGTTCAAAATTTCAAATTATTTCAATGTAATTCGTGCATTTACCTGCATTAAGACCGTCTAAAGGAGGGTCGGAGATAGCCCTTGAGATTGAGTAGCAGTTCCCAACTTGGGGTCCTCGGACTAAAAGCGAGAAGGTTGGGGATCCCAACTCGGGAAAGAGACACGACCGAGGTTGCACTGCGAGTCCATAAGCTATGTTCAAAATATCAAAAGGTTCCAATATGATTTGTGCATTTACCTGCATTGAGACAACGCAAAAGAGGGGTGAAGATAGACTGAGATAGAGCAGCGGTTCTAAACTTGTGGTCCTCAGGCTATAAAGGGTCCGCGGGGTTGAAAAAAGGTCGGGAACCACTGAGATAAAAGAGAGCTTTCGTTTTTCAGGTAGCAAACGAATGAAATCGGAAGAATATTTATCTATTAGATGTTTAATGAAATGGGAATTTAAATAGAGTTTAACGAAAGATCTTGCAACGCTCTTCTACTTGGACGCTGAAGTTCCTCTCGGAGTGTCCATTATGCAGATAGGGTTACAGTCACTGCAGGTTAACTTTTTTGTGCCGCACTTTTTCGTTTGTCTTTGGATTTAAGGAAAAGTTTGTCTAAATTGATACTTTTGTAGAAGGCGACCATTAACTTATCTTTTGAAAGAAGATTGGATATCTTTTGGCTTAATTTTCCAGTAAAAGGTATTCAGTGAAGGTTCCGATAGGAAAAATAATTACTTAATTACTGATTTCTTTAGGATTTTAAAAGTGACAAGAATCGGAAATAACCATTTCAGGCAGAAATATAATTTATTAAGCTAAGCTCTTCACTGAAGTTTTCTTTAGAGAGAGGGAATCCAACTAGTCTTTGGAATATATAATTGAAAATTGAAATGGGTTCAAAGTTGCATTGAGGTAGAATTGATAGCGTCTAGATCAGTGTAGGTGGGTTGGCGAAAAAAACAATAGTGTAGTTTATTTTTTTTACTAGGGGTTTCCCTCTTCCTTCCCTGATATCCTAGCTTTTAGTTGAAATTTCCATGAACGATTTAGAGCAGGGGTGCCCAACCTGCGGCCCTCTTAGTAATTTCATGCGGCCCACCACCAGTGTTTCTAAGTTTTTAAAACTTTCATTTTTATGCGTTCTTTGCAGAATGTGAACGCATATAGGGGAGGTCGTTTCCGTCCGTCCGTCCGCATGTTATAACTCAGAAACCGCTGGACGTATTTTGATGAAATTTGGTATTGGAGAGTTATACTAAAATTGTTCGAACGACTCCAATTTTAGCTAAAATCGGACAAAAATTACGACCACTTTTCATGAAGACCTACATGTAGTTTACAATGTACTTCTGTTTCAACTCGGGAACCGCTGGACGTGTTTTGATGAAATTTGATATTATGGAGTTTTGCTAAAATTGGTCAATCGATTCCAATTTTAGCTAAAATCGGAAAACAATTACTACCACTTAACATGAAGACCTAAATTTAGTTTACAATGTTCCTTTGTTTCAACTCAGGAACCGCGGGACATATTTTGATGAAATTTGGCATTAAGAAGTTTCACAAAATTTGTCGACCGATTCCAATTTTGGTTCAAATCGGACAATAATTACGACAACTTTACATAAGGACTTACATGTATTTTTAAACGTACCTTGCTAGCTTTTCGTTAAATACTCATCTGATAAAAAATATTGAGAACATTGTGAAATCCCAAAGAATGCATTTGGAAACTCTGTGTACTCCGACATGGAGTACACCTTTCCAATCTTTTTATTTTATTTATCCACCAAATGTTATTTTATATCTAGAAAAACCTGTTAAAATATTTAAAATTAAATTGAGATCCCTTAATAAATATTTCTCTATTCAAATAAGTTTTTTTTAATTTTGTTTTAGATCTTTCTTCAAAGGTATTTCTAAGATTCAATTCCATCGTGATTCTTATATTCTTATATTATAATGTTAACCCTAAAAACTTAATTTCAACTTTATTATCACTCATATCGTGCCTAGAAACCTCTATGTTACTTCCGATTAAACTTTAATTCAGTCCGCAGAAGCATTGACAATTTCCATTGCGGCCCACCGATGGCTTCACTGCCACCAATGCAACCCACTAAGTAGAAATGGTTGCCCACCACTGAGTAAGAATATAATTTATAATACAGCATTATATGTAGATCACATATTTTGTATTTGGAACCATACTTTATGGCAGTTACAAATGTTGTTAACCCTCCTCAACTCCTTACGCCCATCTGTACAACACACTCAGGAATAAAATCTAGCAATGCACTAAACACTCACGACAGAGCTCAGACCAGAATAGATAACACGAAAAGACATTTATTTCATCAACTTTAAATAATTTCCATATAAAAGATGTAATATTTAAATTACTAAAGATCTTGTCTCTTTCGGTTCTTTCAAAAATCCCTACCTTTTTAGAGGTATTTTTAATTCTCCCGAGGAAGACTCGAGATTTTTGGCCTCGTTTAGGTACATGTGAGCGTTGAAAAATTGTCTTTAAAAATATTTGACAACTGAAAAAGTGAATATAAGGAACTTTTTCCTGTAAAATTGTTTATTCACTTGTCCAGTGGAGAAAACAGAATTATTACCTTGAAACTATACTAGTTTGACACATTGCATTGTTTCAAACATACGGTAAATTTAACGCCCCTAGGGATGAGAGAGGGATAAGGGTTATATTACACGATACTGACCTCGAGATACGGCTCGTGAGAGACAGAGACAGATTCGCGAGAGGCTGTGGGCGTTTGCGAGGCCGGGTCGAATGGCGTGTGTATGTGTGCATTCGGGTAGAAGGCAATGTGGGATGTCGCAGAATGAATGCCATTGCGTAGGCGCTGGGTCACCCAGGGGAGGGTACGCCTTCATACACAGAGAGAAGAAGAGAAGAAATAACGCATGATAGTAAAAGGTTACACATATATGAATAGATGATGATGTCATTTTAGAGCAAAGTGCCAAGGAATACAAATTTTTGCTACTCTGAGATTTTTATTCGCGACAGTTGCGTATGCATATGTACGTTTCTGCACGGTTAGCCTGTTAGGAAACATGACGTCGGACTTAAAGCATTGAATTGTGATTTTAAACGTAAACCGAGAGGTAGTGACTAAATCAATAAAATATCAAACAATAAAATAAAAGGTCGACTTTTGGTGGAATATATACAAAATATATACAATTATAACCTATCCAGTAGTAAGCATGCGTTTAATATATTTTCGAGAGACATGATGAAGCTCGTTTTATTCAAGCGTGGAATATATATATATAAATAACTCTTAAAATACGTACTAACACAAGGTTACACAAATACGCACGCACAGACAGAGCGGAAATTAAAAAGCACTGAATGGAAAAGGCAAAGTTAGAATAAATATTTTCGTGAAATCTGGAGGAATGGTGAAAGAAAAAGACAATGATCGGAGAAACATGAAGGATAAGACGAATAGAGATGGGAAAGGTTGGAGAATTATAACAAAATTTGGGCTTTGGGTTTTGCTTCCCTGCACCGTTTTGTATTCCGGATAATTTTATACACCTGAGACTACGACTACTTCTCATTCCTGTACGAAATAATTTATTACAGCTTCGGGTAATAGAGAAGTGGAATTTCTGGCAGGGGCAACAATAGTGTTAGAAGGAGAAATAGCAGGAGATTCTGTTAAGAAAAGGCAGATTGGAGATGAAGCTGTTTGTAGCTCGGCAGAAACGGGGGGTGGTAACGGAGAAAGTTGAATGTATCTGAATTCGATGAAACCTTCTTAAGGAACAAATATCAACTTACATGAAAGATTTTTTACTTGCTCTTCTCCCGATTTATAGTCATTTCCAAAGGCAGAACGAAAATTTACAGCGTATCTTTTCACCCGTCGGGATATAATTATTTCCCATTCTTTAAATAACCTTGATGAAAAACAAGTAAGCATGTTGATAAAATCTATTATTTCTCGGAGAAAGAATAATTAAGAGCTGCGTATGTGATTACAATGCAGTAATTTAATATTTAATGGCGTAAAAAGGCCGAACCTGCATTATATTTAAATTTTAAGTACCGTTTATTTACTTCGCTATTCATTTATTTATTTCATTTTGTCACGACAAATTAGGGCAATTTACAAAAATTTCACACACTAAAAAATACGAACTCTGACGTTTATGCTTATATCAGGATTCAAACCCATCTCCTTGGAATTGTTAAGTCGGGTTTCAAGACTATTACCTTAGGTTTTCCTTATTTTCAATCGTTTTATCAGTACAGTTTACCCACAGATTTTTCCCGCAAATAGTTTCACTCCCATAAAGTTTTGATCAATATGACACTTCGTCAAAACTGTTTTATTTTATTAAAGATAAGATTAATGAAACTAGGAGTAGGACTGGGCCTGGGTTAGGCGACTTTTGTAGGTTACAGCATGTGTTTTTGTTGCTATCGACTCCGTATTAAATACCCTGTTATTTTTTGATTTTCGTATAGAAGACTTCATTGATCACCCATTTTTATTTTTTAATTAATTTCTTCGTATTTTACACGAGATAACCTAGCGTCTATTATGGATCCATATTTGGTGTAAATAGCTTTTACACAAATAACACAATGACAAAAGTATATAAGTTGGTATGATTACAGTAGTTAGATGAACGAAAAGTTTTCACAATAAGATTTGTGAGTTTATTGTTAAGATAGAGTTTAGTATTTTATAAATATACTAGGCTCTCCGCCCCTGCTTGCTGCCCTCGCCAATCCCGACGGGAACTCTGTCCCCATATTCCCCGGCGTGCTTCACGCGCTCCCTTCGTCGATTGTGAGTGGATTGCACAATATATTACTATTACTCCACATATCTTTAATCTACGCCAACGTACTAAAGTCAAAACTATTTTTAAGTTATAAAATTATTACAGTTGTTAATCTTGCTTGTATATATGAGCCAATCCCTCCGGCCCTCGCTGCCTATTCCCTTCTTTCACTGGGGTAAAAATATAACTCTCTATTAGTGATGCACCGAATATCAAAATTTCCGATTAACGAATACCGAATAAGTAACCGAATTCCGTTACAGCCGAATAATAAATACCGAATAAATAACCAAATACTGATACTGCTGAATACCGAATATTCAGCCACCAAATATCCGCATAAAAGAAACCTACTTGTCAAATTGATTTCAGTAAAATATTTATTATTGGAAGTTTATAAAATACCTATTAAATCAATATCACAAAGAACCTTCGGTGTTTGGAATTTAGAAACGTTACTGTATCTTATTGTGTCCTAATTATTGAAAAAATATTTGAGGGCGTTTTAATTTTGGTGTGATCATTATTATGTGAGATTACTATGTTATGGAAAGCATTTCACTTCAGTAACAAATATTCTTATTTGATTGTTGGTTCTTGAAATTTTATTTCACTTTCAGGCTATACTTGTTATCAAATTTACCTCCATTTCCAAGTCTCGAGAATCAATTTTATAGTTTTTTATTCTTTATCGTTTTTAATCTTTTGTGTTTTTCAGACTGTATCGTAATAAAAGTTTAATATTTTAAGAATTTTACTCAATTTTATGTTTTAATTTTCAATTTTTGCTGCTCATTATTCGGTTTGATATTTGGTAAATTTTAACCGAATTCGAATGCCAAACCGAATATACATTTTGTCAAATTTCGAATTCTACCTAATTCAGAATAGTAGAAAAATGGCCGAATACCAGATAGTTTTCGAATAGTCAGTATATCCCTACTGTCTATTGATTTCTTAATACTTCATTGTACGCAATATTTTGAATTGTGTGTTTCCATGTCGTTTTTATCATTTGTATAGCTACAGACAGGATCATGGAACCTTCGTCCCAAATAACAAAATAGACTTCTGTTAAGAGTTGTTGCTTTCTTGGTTAAGAGGACAAAACCAATGTCTCCATCTGCAGTCATATGAAGAGGCAATTTGAAGACACGGTGTGCTGTTTTTCCACTGAGGAGAAGAAATGCTGCGATTTCCGTCCAGATGAAATATAAGGGAGAATTGTGCCTGATCAGGGCTCTTTTGCATGTGAGGATGAAGAAAATAATGATATAATCTCCATTATAGTCAGAGCGCGACTGGCGGGAAACTTCGGCTGCCTCTCGCCTGGTAGAGTTGGGATAACTGCGCCTGCGCACAACGGTTATTTTCCGACCACGCGTTGCTGGGCCATTCCATTATAAAAGAGGAGGATACCGCGGCTGCATCGCCTGGGAAGGTGGTGGTGGGGATAGTACTGAAACTACGCGGCAGCGCCCAATGGTCATTTTCCTGATCACGCGTCACTTAGTTAGCCCTTTAGAAGAATATAATATAGAGAGATACAGAATACTGGGTAGAATTTATTGCAGAAGTTTCGAATTTGATATCTTCAAAACCAATAAAAAAAAATTTTTTTATCATTTGGAGTACTTTTTAACAAAATTTGTGAGAAAATATGAGTGACAATTTTTGAAAATTTAATTTGTCATGAAATTAATGGGCGCATTGTAATATCATTATGGTTCGGATAAATCTTTAACTTGTAAATTTAAAATTATTACCTGCTATTAAAAATGCATATAAATTAAAAGAGCAAAATGGCAGAGCGATTCTTTTTTACTCGTTTTCGTAGTTCACGACCCACAAAAATTAAAATCCTCAAACAGGAAGGTTAAATATAATATCATTAATTGGATATGCTGATTTATGCAAAGACAACATGGATTTATTCGTTGCATGGTCAAATTTTGCAATTGCTATTTGCTTTATCATTATGATTATTAATTTTCAGACCTGAAATTATTTATCTTACCTAGCGATTTATTTTGATTCGAAATAGAAATAAAACTGCATACGGAATTGATTAAATATGACTGACTCAATAGAATTAATATTTTTCTAAGTGAACCGATAATATCGATTTATGGGTTCTACAAAGTTCGATTTCATTTGATTCGCTAAACCTTTTATGGATGATAAGACTTTAAAGTCCTTGATTTTCGCTTATGAGACATTCAGATTTTAAATAACATCACAGCGTTTATATTGTGCATACTTTTCAGTAAACCACCCGCTTATAATGAAACCTAATTTTACTCCTCATCTTCTACCCACAACAATCAAAATTCTAACGTAGTTATTAAAATACTGCGCAGTTAAATCAGTATGTTACTGCCAGTGGCGTGGCTAGAATTTTACGACGTGGGTGATTTTGCCTCAGCTGAACTAGTACCCCGCAAGAGACGAAATATTTCAGTGCTCATGAATATATACGATTTTTTTATTTTAAATCTAATGTAGACGTTGATTCTTACAGCTATAGAAATTAGTTCGACAATAATATTTAAAATCTTGGTATTTCTGACGGGCTGTTCGAACCCCAAACAACTCCCCCGCCGCTACGATACTGATAATTGCACTATCCATAGAAAATAATATACAAAGCAAACTTATATATGTAATAAATGAGCGGAGAAAACAAAGCTCGAATCGGTATATGCCCTGCTGAGAGCTTCACTTCAAATATTATCAATTCCTTTTAGTTTTGGATTATCGGACTATATTTTTCTCTATACTTTTTAAATGTTATATTTTATCTTATATGAAAGAAAATTGGTTACACTTTATAAATAGTCTCTTTAGACTTTATTGTGTTTGCATAGTAATCAAAACGAATCATTTCAAAGTAAAATATCTTCTGAAAGGAATTTTATTTTATTTAAAAAATCTTAGCATAAAAAACGAATAAAACATTTTGTTTGAAAATGATTCATTACAATGTTTAATGACATAAAAGGGCGGGATCTTACTGTTGTTTTTTATCTAATAACTTATTAATATAAATATGTGAATACGTTTTAGGCATATGTATACATGAACATTTCTCGCGTGTCTTTCCGTGTCGGGACTCAGTTCGCTGCGTCATAAACAAAGCAGCATCACTATACAAAGAGACGAGAAAACCTTGCTCTCTCTCAATCGCGCGCATTATATACTCGCCAGCAAGCGTAACATTAGGAAGACCCCGGTCCAGAGATGCGCTAATATACGTGCGGCAATCTCAGCTTCCCTATTCTTCTCTATCCTCTTTCTCTCTCTCTTTCTTGCTATCTCATCCTCTTCCATCCCGAACTACACCGAACCTCTTCCTCGACCACTTCATCTCTTGACACCTCTCCCTATTTTCCGTAAATCGCCGTCCTCCTCTTCACTTATATCGCGTGACAAGGGACACACTCCGTTTCGTCCCCAGACGAAATGGAAATGAAATTACCGCGCGGAGTAAACCCTGAATAAAAATTAATGTCTAGAAACTGGCACTTTGGAGTGGAAGCTTGTAGAGTTGGAAACGCCTTTTCGAAACTTCCTCCTTCCCTCATTCCTCATCATTCGTTTTATCCCTCCTCACTTCTTTCAAACCCACCAAAATCCCTCGAATTCTTTTTTTCCCCGCTGTGTTCATCTCGCAGCCTCCCCCGCCCCTCGACCCTTTTTCCTCCGCATCGTAATGAAATTATCCCGCAAGGCCGTCATCCATCTCTATCTGGGATCCGAGCTTTTGCGTTCATACAAGTGCCATAATACACCTAATACGCATAATCCGCCGCGATACGGAAAATTATTTTATTAATGAGGTCGGGAGAATCTTCTGCTTATTTACGTTACCCTTAAAAAACGAGCCTCGTTTTTTTCCCGGTTTCCTCTGATTTTTTGACGCTTGAACAATGTGAGGTGTTTTGTATTTTTTCTCACAGTCCATGGAGAGCTAATTCGTGTTTTTATGGTAATTATCCTTTTAAAAATTCATTTTTTGCAATTTGTAACGTCCGTGCATGGTGCCATAAGTTGTTTTGTTAGAATAATGGCTGTATGGCGTATGAATTCCACAACTGCATGCTATATGAAGACGAACGCGTAGACTATTATACTGTAAATTATTATTATTTATTATATAATTAATTGTTCCATTATCTTGATGTTTTTCCTAAAATTAAATGTTCAAATATTTATTCATATCGATGACATTGATAATTAGGTAATTCCAAAAGAGATTAAAAAGTTAAACGTTTCATCCTTAAGATTACCATTCTCTTTTTATAATAAACGGTCACTGCATTGCCGCTGAGAGAGACTACTTTGTAACCAAAATATGCTTCTTGTTTTCCCAGCAGTGGGGAAATATTTCAATTACCAATGGAAACATGGGCGGAATAGAAACTCGATGATTCAGTTATTGATAAAATAATTTTACTTTTTAGTATTTTCCTTACGCATAATATGTATGTATGTGTATATATATATATATATATATATATATATATATATATATATATATATATATATATATATATATATATATATTTATTTATTTATTTATGGTTTACCATACCTACTTTTATAACAGTTAGTGATTTTTATATCGTAAAGAACAATGATTACGATGGAAATTTAAGCAGATGAATATGATCTGAATTTCTTGCTAATAACCATCTGTAATAGGCAAATATACAATTTAATTTTACCTAGTATAGCGGTAATTTTGCAAAGCCGTTCTTAAAAACAATGGTTTAGTTTCATTGCTCTATCAATAAAAGTCTTTCTGTTAAATTAAGCTAATTTTATACGAATAAAAAGGTGAAATACAAAGAAATATTCCAATATTTTAATCTGGAGCACTTCTGGAAGTCACGCTTCATTCTTGTTATAAAAAAAGTTCATGAGGTAATTTTTGAAATAATTTCGTTCATGATTTCTTTGGATGGACTTGTGAATCTAATTAAATGAAAAAGGTAACTCGCCAAAAATTGCTGTTAATTCATTTTCATCATTTGTACTCTTAACGTACCATTGTAACTTCATAGCAACACATTGCATCATTTATCTTATTTTTTCATTGATTAATATTTATCTGCAACAAATTTGAAGAAACGATTTTGCAAAAAACATAATATAAAGTCCATCATAAAATATAAATGAACAATTAGCAGCATGTTAGAGCAACATTTGACTTCTCCCAGAAGAAATAATTGGAGACATAAAGCGTAAACAGTTTTTCCTCATTTTTCGTACGTGCGTTTCCTAATTCAACTAAATAAAATCATATTTTTTGGTAATGACGAGAAAATTATTTTCATGCAACTTAATTCATTCTCTTGATAAATGTTAGATTTTAAGTATGAGAGAACTCTCTCCTCTAGACGGAGAGGATATGCTTTGTTTATAAAATTTTGACATTTCGTAGCATAGATTACCTTATTACCTCGAGAAATTATTTGTCTAGCATATCGCCGGTTGAACACAACATATAGACTCGTTTTGGTCGGATATCCACTTGCATGTAACATCTGCAAAAGTAATCTATCAATCTCTTCGGGATCAAATAGTTAAAGGATCCGTAAATGGACGGACGTAGGGTCATCACTCATCGCATCCGACGTAAAATTTCAGCCAAACATTACTCCCACGCACACTGGAGATGTCTTTTCATCTTTCCCAAACAATTTCTAGTCCTCTTTTTCCTTCGCTCTTTCGCGATACAATCTCCTGCGTGAAGGATAGCGTACAAGAAAAATAACAAACACAGAATTAACATTTCGCTCTTAGCACTTCAACCTAAAATTGTGATTATCAATGCGGGATACTCCGCGTGGTATTCTGCCGCCCTACTGGTAATGGTGAAACAGACGTAGGATGCTTGTATCATTAAATTCTGTAAATTAGATGGTATTAATTGCAAGCGATAAAAAAACTACGTAGTAAGTATTACCTTCATTTTATTTTCATCAAATTATTGTTAACAGATGCCTCCTCTAAATGTTAATTAATTGAAACGATTGTCCCTTGGAATATTATGATGATTTCTGAATTAGATGAGCAAAATATAAAATGATTTTTAAAATTATTTTTAAAATAATATATCATACATAGAAGTTGAAAATCATTACTACGCATTAATAACTGACCTACTTCAACAAGTTCGCTTTATTGTCTCCCACATCAGTTTAAACCTATAATCTCCGTTTACCACATTGCATTATCCTTAATATTTTTTTTAATTTTAAAACTCTTTATTAACATCATCAGCATAATAAATATGAACTTACACTATCTAAATTTTTAAAATACTTTTTTCGTCTATCACAGCGCAAGTTTTGTCCTATTGGAGGTATGTGTGTGCATTGAAGCACCTGCCACCAATACATATCAATTTACTCTAGTTTTTCCAAGAAAAATATTCCACCCACCGCAAATAAAAACTTTCCTGAATCCGCCAATCTATTGTTTTGCCCCTAACAATTTCGTCAAATTTTATGCAACCCATCTTACAATAATTTGTCTCTAAAACGTATAAATCCAAACAGAAATGCCCCCAAATTTTATGCAACACATTGTACACTAATTTACCCCTAAAACTTATACCACCAAACTTACAACTATTTTCCCCTGATTTTATGCCACCCAACTTACACTCCGTTGCTCCTACAATGTGTACTATAGAAAAGCCCCGTTATCATATGCAATCCAACTTACACTCTCCCCTACAGCGTATACTACCAAACCCATTTCCTCTTATACCAAATTACGCATTTCCCCTAAAATGGTATTACCAAATTTACACCAAATGCAACAAGGGTTTTATACCGCCCAACTTATGGTTTGCCGACTTTTCGTCAAAGAAAATTCTTACCTGCGATTTTCCGTCACACAATAGCTATCGGTAACCGCAATTTTCGCCACAGAAACTATTTTGTACCTGCGACCTTTCGTCACGGAAACTAATTCGTACCTACAAACATTTGTCATGGAAAATATTAAGTAATACGACTTTTCATTACACAATATACATTGCCACTAGATTATGTTAGTACGAAGAAGAAAAACTATTATTAGGAACTCACTGTAGGTTTTATAAAATTGCATTTTAAAATTAGTTAACCGATATAAACTTGGGACAATTTTGTAGCTGAAAGAATTAAATTTCTTTTATTGAAGAAATACTTCAACTTATCGTCAATATTTGTTTGTAATCAGAAATGTTGAAATTTTCAGGATATTAAGATTAAATATTAACAACCGCGGCTACAAAATCCAATATTTTTAAATAGGATTTAATAAAATGTCTAGTCCAGCTGTAGTAAGTCACCTCATCAGGTGGTAAGAGCGCAATACTTATGATTTGCATTTTATAATAAGTTTTATTGACGAAAAGTCCTGGTACAAATTTTATGGTGTGACAAAAGGTCCCTGGTATCAGTTGTCTTATGTGACCACATTTCAGTGACGAAAAGTCTAAGGTACGAATTTTCTGTAACAAAAAGTCGGGACACCCCAACTTATACTAGTTTGCCCCTGGATCACTCTTCCATCCTTGCACCGGAAACCCTTACAACGTATGCCACGCAACTTACTGGCATGCTCCTGTCACATAAATTTCAAGTAACACCTGTAAGACTTCTTTGAGACCCAATTTTTTTAAAACAAGTTATTAATTGCGTCCAGTTGTAGTTTCACCACTACCTGAACTGAAGTCATAAAGCTACTTTTGCAAATAGTCAGGGAGTCGTCGACCTCAGAAGACGAAGGGTTCTTAAAGTTCCGGCACCTAATGTATCACTCTCAAGTTTGCCAACAAATCATCAAAGAATAGGGATTCCAGTTAATCCATCATATATATCAGTATTCGTAATTTTTTCTCTTCCCGAAAGTTAAAAATGAATTGAAAAGTCGCCCTTTGAGTCCGATAATGAGCAAAACAATGTCGTTATGTGTGTCTGCCTGTCTGTTCACAATGTATTCAGACAGCGCAACCAATGTTGCACGAGGCTTACTTTCATTCAGGGAAAGGTGGATGGCTATTTTTTCACCCGATTCCTAGATTCCAAGTTCAATTCCAGGAGCTATTCTTTTTCCCATTATAAAATAATGGGTATGAGCAGGGGTGACTAGAGGAATTTTGGCGCACCCGGGCAAAATAGTATTCCAGCGCCCTCCTCCGTTAATGTTTGTTGAGATAATTTCGAAGTACATGTTAATTTATTAATCGCCCTGTAAAAATTATTGACAATGAAAATTTAGAAGTAATGACATCAAGAATCTACCCTTTTCTTGATATAAATGGGTATTCAATATTTATTCCTTTTTTAATTAATGCATAGACAAATGATCGGGATAGCGCCCCCAAGACTTTGGCGCCTCGGACACCCACCCGGTTCGCCAGTAGCTCGAGCCAGCCCTAGATAAGGGTGCACTTTATTATTCTCTTGCATTTAAAAATTAATTATAATCATTGTAGAAACTCTGTATTTCGACCAAAAAAACGATCAAACGTAAAAAAATTTGCAAAGACGCGTCAATGTAGAACCAAACAGCCGAATCACAAACAAACCTGAGCAATGAGACAGCTGTTAGTGAAAGAAACAGAGCGGATACTCGGCGCCGAATTCAAATAAATTAGTTTGCCGTAACTCGTACGGAAATAATTATTAGAATAGGTTTAAATGCTCGTTTCTAGAATTATTTTTATTTTTTGGATAGCCCCTGTACTGTATTATCCTTTTCAGTATGTTTTCTGTATCTACTCATCGCATTAAATGTTATTATAGTGAACTGAAAATACTGCCACCATTGAACATAATCCGATTAATATTCCTGAGATAATGAATACATGCGGCAGTTCTTTTAAGCTGCACATTTTCTGAAACATATTAAATTCATTCGAACAATATATTCTTCCCATATTCTTATTATCATCTCATTGGTCACATACTAATGTATGTTTCCAGATGATTCACCTCTTGCCTACGCGCAATGGGTATCTAAGAGATAGTTCAATGAATAGCTGGATAGCAAGGGAGAAGAGAAACCCGGTGCCCGAATTAGCCTACTCTTAACGAAGAACACCAAGGTAGACAACCCACAACCACACAAATAGAGGGCTGGGCGACCTTGGAAAAAATCCTACTTTCGCAGGATTCGTGCCCGCTGCCTATTCAAGCAGCCAGCACCCTTACCACTACACTACCGGAACCCTTATTACACAATTAATTCTACGATCGTTTTAAGGTAAAGATGATGCTGCTACCTCAATGGTTATCGACTTTATCTCTATCTTTCCTCAAGGTTCATCGTACCTTGTTACATTTTTTTAAGATTCTTTTATTCCTCTCCCTTGTTATCGCTTAAGTCGAAGACGCTTTTAGCCTATAAGGAAGCATTTTCTTCTCATTTTCCCAAAAGGAACTGCACCTCGCCGAAGGCGCCTTAACACAGTTTTTATCTGAACGTGGCGCAAAACCCGTCATTTACGAGGTAGCGGCGCTGTTGACGGCAAAATCGTTTCAAGGCTTCACCGGCGACGTTAATGAGGCTGCTTGATGGAGAACACCCACGAATTTTAATGCTGCAATCGCGCTACTGTCAACCTCAGCCGGAAATTCTTCCTGCCGGCTGGATGACATGGAGAAAGAGTGAGAGGGCAAACTTTATGATTGGTGCTCGCCATTTCAAACACATCAGATGGCAATCTCCGCCATTTAAGTTAAGTGACCTGTGGGCGTAAAAAAACTGATGGAAGGAGTGTGGGTTATCCAGGGAGATTCTGGACGAAAAGATCCAAGGAAATTGCCTCGGCGACAAAAAATACCTCCGTAATGGCGGTATCATTAAACCTTTCGTCCCTCGATTGTGTCCTTTTTCTGAAAGATTTCCTAACAAAAATTCTTTCAATGCGTAGGTAAACATAACATCATAGTTTCTATTTTATTCCTTTTTTGTACGTATTTCGTAGATTGAGTAAAAAATAACAGATTGGGAGGTTAGTTAAAATGTTCGAAGAATATAACGTTGAATTTTACCGAAAGATGAAAGTTTCAAACATCGTAGTTAAATATGTAATTTATATTTTAACCAGGTTTAATGTTCGCATTTCGTATTCAAACGTAGATATCTACATCATATCGCTTTTATTTTTAAGATTTTAAATGTTTCAATGCGTGGAAGACTACGATAATAAAACAAAGTTGTTTATATATTTGCTGAATTTAACTTTTAAATTTAATTGCATAAATATTTCTGTAACTTTCACATATTGATTTTATTAATCCTGGAACCACCAAGGGAATGGCCTCCGAGGCCCGCAAATTATTTATTCGTATGTTTCTCTTTTAAAAACAAAGGAATAGTCTAGATATTTTATTACCTTGTGCAAAGACTTATGTAAATAATTATTCGAAGTTTCTTGTCAATGTATGTATATTTCAATTTTCTGCAAATTATTTCGTAATTGGCTGCGTGGCTTGACACGCGGGTGGCCTAACTTATAGGGTACCAGGTGTGTGCAAAGTAGTGTGAAGCGAGCTATTTGTTTAAACTGTTGTGTCAGATGAATCAGATTAAATCGTTTTTCCAATAAATTTCTGATTATTTTTGTAAAAACAGTCTTACTTCAATATTAATCTGATCTTGAAAATATGATGAAAAATGAAAAAAATCTTTTAATGTAAATATTATTGTCTTTATAGTGTATAATGTACATATCATTTCAAATAAATTACTAACATTTTATAGTTATATTACTGTCATTTTTAAATATATAACGATAGGTTCAAAATATTACTATTGTTTTTATTGTATTTTAGATATGGGCATCTGAGCCCCCCTCCCCCCCCCCCCCCCCCGGGTAGTCCACAGTAGTGAAAAATCACTTGTTAGTTCAAGGATTAAAATTATTACCGGTTTTCTACAATTGTAGCATTATCAGGTAGCAAGACCGGTCTTGCTTTTATTATAACCTTTTCGTGGAAGTTAGTGTTCATTATTCAATTCCACAAAGTGGAGCAGGATTTCATCGATGAAATTCAAACAGTTACTTTATATACATCATTCTATGTGGTAAGAATGAAATTTATGCTCAAAGCATTCTGATATGAATAAAAAATTAAGAACATAGACTGAAGAACTTTTGGGAAAGGAATTCCACTAGTTTGCATATGAGGATTTCGATTGGATTGCATGAAAGTAATTAAATTAGATTGCATACAAGGATTGGCCATCAAAAGGAAGAAATGTCACTTGCAGAAATTATTCTTACTACGGTTTCCCAAAGTTGAAAGCTTTTTTGTTAAAATTTCAAGGCTACTATGAAAAATGAAAATTAAGATTGGGCAGTGCTAAATTTCAAAGACAGTTATTTGATATTTTTCTATCGATTAATGTACCATACGGGTATATTAAAATTATATTACATCCACAAACTCAAAAACTGGCATATAGGTTTGCTAAATGATTATCTTATAATTCTTTCTGCTGGAAAATATGCATATCTTTAAAAAAATGAAGTAACAGAGCTAGCCGTAGTTTGGATAGTGCAGGAATCAGAAGTGACTCTCCCGTCAGGAACTACTCCAGGGTCACTCACGCCTACTATCGGCGCCAAAAGTTTGTAGACTCGAGTTTTAGGTTACTTATCTCAAAAATGACACAATGAATTTTGATCATAGGTATATTAGCGTGCAGTCTGTTTAAGACCGCGGTGAATGAGGGTAGCTTTTGAAGTTTTTGAATTTCTCGTAGGAAACGTTTTTGGGGTGAGAATAAAAAATAACCAATTTTTTAGAGTTCAGAGACGAAGGCCGTCACTATGCCGGTTCATAATTACAAAACGATTGGTCTGATTACAGACAAATTTTTAAAAAATGTGAGTCATGGTTTTATTATTACGTGTGAGCGATTTAAACCTCAAACATTATTCGTTTATGACATTTTATTCAATTTGTGATAGTCGTATCACCGCAAGCATAAGGCTGTAAGACATGCGACGCGCACTGTTAGCTTTGTCATTGGCTCTGTATAACAAATCATCATCATCATCATGCTTCTGTCCGAAGACAGGTTTTAACTGAATCGCTGCCTCCATTTCTCTCTCTCCCTAGAAGCCTCTTTTATACCTCTATAAGTATTATATCCCTGTTTTATATTATCTAATATTCCTATTCTTTTTCTCCCTCTTCCTCTTCTTCCACTAATTTTTCCTTCTAAGATCGTCCTTTGTAAACACTGTCTTCTCAATATGTGCCCTATCCAATTTGCTTTTCTTTTCCTGATTGTTTTTATTAGCGTCCTTTCTTCTCCCACCATTTCTAATACTTCTTCGTTTCTCTTCCTCTCTGTCCATTTCACTTTCATCATTCTTCTCCATACCCACATCTCAAAACTTTCTATGTATTTTTCCTCCTTTCTCCTTACCGTCCACGTCTCTGCACCATAAAGAGCTATGCTCCATATGTAGCATTTTGCTAATTTCTTCCTTGTTTTTAAATTTATTTTCTTGCTTGTGAGAAGCTCCTTCTTCTCGTTGCCATTGCAATCCTACTTCTGATGTCCTGTGTACTACTTCCATCCTGTGCTAAAATACTGCCGAGATATTTGAAACTACTTACTTGTTCCAATTTTTGGCCATTTACCATTATATTTAATTCTTTATGTTCCTTTGAAACCACCATGACTTTCGTTTTTTCAGCATTGATCTTCATTCCATATTGTTGGCCAACCTCCACTAGTCTGTCTGTCATTCTCTGAAGCTCTTTCTCGCCTTCTGCTATTAAGCCCTGATCATCTGCGTATTTAATGGTGGTAATACTTTCACCTCCTATTTTAAATCCTTTCTCTTCCATCAACGCTTCTTCTGTTATTGTTTCTGCATAAATATTAAATATCGCTGGTGAAATAGGGCAACCCTGCCTCACTCCCCTCCCTATTGAAGTACTTTCTGTTTCTTCTCCTTCAACCCTAACTCTAATCTTTTGATCAAAGTAAAGGTTTTTAAGCAGTCTTTTATCTTTCCAATCTATTCCTATTTTGTTTAAAATACCCAGCATTTTATCCCATTTCACTCGGTCAAAAGCTTTCTCCCAATCTACAAAACAAAAATACATACCTTTATTGACTTCTAGCGCTCTTTCTATCATCATCCTCATACATCCTATAGCATCTCTAGTCCCCCTTCCTCTTCTAAAACCAAACTGATTATCTTGCAGCTCCTTTTCTATTTTACATTCAATTCTTTTGGTTATTATTCTGGTTAGAACTTTAGCTGTATGAGAAATTAAACTAATAGTTCTCTAATCCTTACAACATTTTGCATTGTTCTTTTTCTCCAGTGGTACCATCACAACATCTAAAAAATCTTCAGGCCATATGCCAGTATCATATACTTGGTTAAAAAATTTTGTGAGTTGCTTAACTGCTTTAGACCCCAAAACCTTGAGAACGTCCACGGGTATATCATCACTCCCAACAGCCTTCCTTCTTTTCATGTCATCAATTGCTCTTTTAACTTCAGACTCGAGAATACTTGGTCCTAGCTGATCTTCTTCCACATCCTCTTCTTCATTTAATTCAATATTTCTTGGCTTTCCTTCTTTGTCATACAGAACCTCAATGTATTCTTTCCAGACATTCTTTACATTGTCTGGCTCCGATACTATTTTACCACTTTTGTTCATGATTCCTTTACGTCCTATCTTTCTTGCTTTTTTCTTGAATAGTTCCCTTGCTTTGCTATACATGAGGTCTGTTCTACAAATTCTTTCACATTCGACAATCTCCTTGCATTTCTCATTTATCCACTGTTCTCTGGCTTTATCTGTTTCCCTTCTTAAAGCATTATTTAACTCCTTGTACTTTCTTTGGCCTTCTTCAGTGTTTATGTTCTTCCACTTTCTCCGCTCTTCCATTTTTTGCAGCATGGCTGCTGTGATCCAGGGTTTTTTGTTTCTTTCACCCGTTATCTTTCCTACCTTCTTTTCCATTACATCTTTAATGTTGCTATGGATGTATCTCCAGTCCTCATCTACATTCTTCCTATTTTCTTCAGCTCTCTCCCCCAACCTTTCCTCCAGCTCAGTCATGATAGCCTCCTTGTTTTTAAGGAGTTCCTCTAAGTTCCATTTCTTGTTAACTCTTATGTTTCTCCTAACGCTCTTCAGTCTACATTGTATATTTGCCACCAAAAGGTTGTGGTCAGAATCGATATCTGCCCCTGGTAGTGTTTTCACATTTTTAATGCTATTTCTAAATCTTTCATTGACTAGTATGTAATCTATCTGGTATCGTCTCTGGTCTCCTGGGCTTCTCCATGTGTAAAGTCTTCGCTGGTGATGCTTAAACCATGTATTAGTTACAATTAATCTATTTCTATGGCAGAATTCCACAAGTTTATCCCCTCTTTCATTTCTCTTCCCTAGTCCATATTTTCCCACTATGTTATCTTCCTGTCCCTCCCCGACTACACTGTTCCAATCTCCCATTACTATGGTGGTGATCCTTCCTTTTCCCTCATCCTCCAATATCTCCATAATCTGTTCATAGATTTCATCCACTTCGTCGTCGCCAGCATTAGTTGTTGGCATATACACTTGAATTATAAGCATATCCACTGGCTCCATCTGGAGTTTTACACCTATTAATCTGTCATTAACTGTCACTACCTTACTAATTCTTTCAGCTATCTCTTTTCTCATTATAATCCCCACTCCCCTTTCCTTTTTCTCCCCTCCCGAGTAAATAATCTTAAATTCGTCTGAATTTATCTCGCCTTCTCCTTCCCACCGAACTTCACTAAGACCTACTATACTTACATTATTCCTTCTCATTTCCCTTTTTAAGTTCTCTAGTTTACCCCCTGAATTCATAGTCCTAACATTCCATGTGCCTATTTTTAATTTCTCACTACTTGCTTTCTTATTAATCTTACATTTCCTCTGTGCATCCCCTAGGGTAGTCCCCACCCGGAGATCCGATTGGGGAACTATTTTACCTCCGGAATATTTTACCCCAGAAAGATCCATAGAGGTATTTTCAGCTTTTCAGCCTATCATGGGAAATATAATGAGGTAGTTTCCCCTTGCTTTCCTCATCGCAGTTTCACAGAGTGATTACCCATCTGTAGCTGTTCAGATCCACATGATCACCACCTACAGAGGTACTGTGCAAGCTGCTGCCCTTGCACAGGGGGATGTAAAACCCCCAAGACTGCTTCTTAGTCTGACTCTTCCCCTCAGACCTTTCCGGCTTGGATGGTCCTACCAGGAGAATTATCTCCCGCCGGCATAGCTCTTTGGTTCGTAAGAGTACACAAACCCTCCCACCTCTGTAAGGTTATGCAGTCCTTAGGGAGGGATAACAAATCACTTGATTTTATAAACCTGAAATAAACGGAATATTTTATAGTGATTTTTATAATAGTCGAAAGCGAGTGAGGGAGGTAGCATTTCCTGATCGTTTATTGTATCCCATTAATCCGTTATATTGGTTCCCGTCATCTAATTGTCGTCGCAGCCACTTAGAGTCGCTCCTGACTGGGGCCGCTCCCGCCTCGAGTCCTTCCTGACTGGGGTCGCTCCCGCCTGCCGCACCTGTCTCAAGTTTTCAAGCCTTCAATTTATACGTACCGCAAATCAAACTGTTGAGAAATTAGTCTAAATTTACGGCGTTTTAATCATATCCGTTGTTTCAATTTTTTCAACTTCTAAAACTTCCTTTATGTCGCACCAATATAAGTAATTGTTTATGAGACATTTTTATATTAAATAAACCTCTTTAATTGTTTTAGATTATAATTCTAAAATATTCTATAATAACTATACATAAATTTTGAAATTACAGCAAAGCGTAAAGAAAGCCACAGTTACAATAAATATTTGAAAAAACGAGATGCTATACGAAATGAATAATAACGAAAATTGTGTGTCTGACCTTTAACACAAGCAATTTCATTGATTGCTTAAAAAGGTTTCGTTTTTTTGCCAGAAAGACTAATAATAATAAAAGAACGTATATAAATTATTAAATTCCATTGTAACAATCGTAAATTAAACGAATGCGGAATTAAGATTGGAGTCAGCTAATTTATCAGGATGTAAACTTTTTTATGTTTATTAAATAATTCGTAAAAATTTTGTACGATGATTTTAGTTTGCACGTTTTAAAATTGAAATTTTCGACAGCTACATCTTTCATGTACCACTAATGATGCATTGCACGGTTTAATTTGTTATGTTTAATGGATTTTCGAATAGGACGTATAATTTCGAAAATTTTACGAAGTGTAGTGTAACATAGGCAATTAGAGCAATTGTAGGTGCACTCAGTTGAAGTCATAACGTCAAGGTTTGTGCAAATATTAGAGTGCTTAGTATAAAAATACCGTAGGTAAAGGAGCGGTTAACGTGCCTGCCTTCTATTAGTAAGACTGTGGTTTAGAATTTTGGCATTGCAGTACAACGCACGACATCACACCGCCATCCAGACGCGTCATCTGTTATGAAGTACTACTACTCATGCATCTTCTATCCAGCCCTGATCACGCTATCAGAATCGTTCACGTATTTGATCCTTTGACAAAACGCCACGTTGGACGCCATTTCGCTGTTCTGCTGTTAAACATACGGAACAGGGGTGGTTAAAAATATAGGACGTAAAATTCTAACATTATATCATTGAAAATTTTATTCCTCGAAAGGACAAATGCCTTAGCCGGCAGTAAATCGCTGGATAAAAAATCAAATTTCCATTAATAAACAAAACTTTCATCTGTTACAAAATTATGGAAGGTATATCCGTGTGAAAAAATAAATCGACTTAACGGAGGGATCAACCGGCAATACAGATTGTTGTCTGACATAGATTAGGAGGCTTTTGCTAAAGAAAAAAGGAAGGTAAAGAAGGAAAGATGTGTGAAGAGATGTGGAGGAATTCATGGACACGCCAGAAATTAGGAACGTTATGTTTTCCATCATTTATATGCTTCCACACTGTGTAGTTATATTTTTCACATCAATTACCTGAACCTGTGGACAAATATCCGCCTCTCCTTTCTCAGCTAAATTGCAGTTATGTTTTCGCAAATTGTGAACCGCCTCTGCCGCTATAATAGAGATGGCTAAACATTAACTTAATCATGCTAGAAAAAAATGTTAAATTGGTGCATATTACGGCTAACTAACCTTTGGCTAGATATATTGAATATACTATCCAAAAATATAAGTATATAAATGATTGATTCAAAAAATAAATATTTCGTCGTAATTTGACAAATGGGCTAAGGGTAAATTAATGGAGAAAAATAAGTACGTATTTAAATTTTTTATTTCATTTACCAGCATTTTTATAAAAATCAGTGCGATGTATCTATCTCTTTGTTATCACAGTCACGATATAGCTCTCCTTTAATCACCTTTATTTAGAGTATATCAAACGCCATAAAACAATTATAATTTTAGAATTTACATTTGGGAATCACTACCGAAGGCGGTTTATTATAACCTTGTTATGGCTACTGAAGATAGCTGAGTCAAATTATTTCAGTTTTTTATTTTTGTTCTTATTTTAATTTTCTTTTATCCATAAATATCTATTGAATTTAACAGTCTCTAAACCAAAGAATAACTTTTATCATTATTAACATCAGCTTCTTACATGTATAGGATATAGAATATATCATGTAAAACGTAAAACACTTTTAAAAGTGCTACAGAGCTGAAATTTGGCATGAAGATAGGTCATTGAGTACAACTTCAGGAAAAAAATCCGAAATTCCAGAAAAAGTTATATATAAAATTTTGACTCCAACGTTCGATTTTATAATCCCAATAAGAAAAAATATTGAAAACAGTGCAGGGTTGTCATAAAATTGCCTTTTTAAATTATTTACGATTAAGATACAAAGTCGAGTCATGCACCGTACTGTGGATGAAAGAATAAAGTTTATTTTTCTTGAAGTCACAATTCAAATTCATGCTGAATTTGCGTAAAATTTACATTTTAATCATAAAATTATTAAAAGATTTTTGGTTTTCAACAATGAAAAATAATAACTACCATTGCCACGACTCTAATGCCTTTCAATGGGAATTGATTTTCCATGCTTCAAGAGCATTGATACAATGCTATTAATGGGAATGAATGGACTGTATTACATAATATCGTTAATGTCAACCAACGAGGTGAACATATGGTGACGTCTTAATCCACAGCACTTAAAATATTCCATTTATTTCTAGGGCTACATTATTATTCAGCTGATTTTAAACTACGGTGTAAACTTATGATGACGTCATTATAGTAAAACACAAAATTTAGTAAAACGTGAAAAGTATTTTAATGTTGTGTTACGTAGTTTTTCAAGAAGTTTTAACTCTTTTCAATTGTTATATAATGGTGTCATACCCATTTCGCGATTTTTTATCCAAATACGTCCTAAAGGCACGGATGATTATTCCATAATCTTAACACAAAATATCCTAATTTTTCCATAATTTTAATACATAGGATTTGTCTTAATTATGATTATTCTTATTGCTCATGCAGGACGATCTGAACCACGAAACTTACACATGAGCCGATTGATAGAGAATTTGGAAATTACGGATAGTTGCCTTAATTTCATGGTAAATTATTAACATTCTGCGAGAACTCAAGGAATTTATTATCTAATACATATGTGCTCCACGTGGCTGAAGTGCTGTTGCCATGGAGATCGCGTTGGTTTATTTACGAGTTTATATCTTGCTGTATGGTGATATTTTTAAGCGCCTGCAAGCACTGACAACTCGTAAGGTAAATTGCTAATGCTAAAACAATGTTTTCATACTTTTTAGTGCGATGGTATATAAGTGTTGGATAAACATGCAATAAGTTTCTACAAATTTTATTTAAAATTAGACCGTTTTAAAAGATTTCTGGATGATTTTTTGTTTTAAATTGAGTAAAAAAATCTAACCGTCCTATTTTTCTTTAAAACTGAATCAAAAGCTTTTCTCTAAAAATTAATATTAATTCTTATCGTATAATGAAATTTAAAATTTAAGATACAAAACAAGTTTGCGTGAAATCTTACCAAATAATAAGCCAAAAGAATTCCTCTAATAATTTAAACGAAATAAAAGTCCCTCGTAAAAGCTAAAAGGTATTATCTTTGTATTATATCTAAAACTAACTTAATCGTAACCATCTAACCAACTCCCCTTAGTTTCTTATGTTTTTCAAAAATTGCAAAAGAGAATAAATATTTAAATAATATGGTTTATAATTTTTGAAGGAACGTTAATGTCACCCTGCAATCAACCGTGCCTGGGAACTGAATACACGAATACCGTATGCATGATAAGCTCGAATGCTTGCAGTTTCGGCATTTAACCAAGTGACTCTCTGAGAGTCAATATTATCAGAGCGTTAACGGGCAACTGGAATACTTAACCTCAAAACGGAGCCACGCTCTTGGTATAGCCGAACAATTTCCCGCCGAGAGTTTGGGCACACGAAGACGAAAGGGACAAAGGTCTTTATGCAAACCTTACAAATTGCTGCAATTTACTTGATTGGATTTATTAGTTGCTAAGAAAAGAAAATTCTAATGTTCCTGATGATTCTTGTTAAATTAAATAGTTATTTCTCTACTGAAACCGGTTCAAAATTAAATCTGCATCAGAAAATATCTAACTAGCGAACAATAATATGAATTGCATTACTGTATTTGCACGAATAAAATGCGCAACAAAATATAACGCGTGCCACAATTTTCAAAGATAGACTTAAAGAAAAAAACATTCATGGAAAGAGCGCGAATATTACGCGAAGTGCATTTTTGTGAAATTCGTTTTAGGGCAAAAAAGTGCGCATTATATTCGGGCAAATGAGGTTATTAAAATAGGTTGATTTCCAATGGCACTAGTTTCATTATATTATAAATATTTACATGCTTATTGTTTTAACTGAAGTTGGCTCGGCTCTTCTTCTTCTTCATCTAAAGGCTAAGCCTTGTCGCTGCAACCATGAACTCCTGTCCTCTGCCATTCTCTTCAACATCTCGTATTTCTCAACTCCCATCACTGACTCCATGTCATCTAGGTATTTCTTTCTTGGTCTGCCTCTTCCTTTCTTCCCTAAAAGTTTCCCCTCCAAGATGTTCACAATTAATCCATTATGTCTAATCACATGGCCTAAAAATTTTGCCTTCCTTTCTTCCATTCCTCTGATCAGTTTCCTTTCTTCTTTTACTTCTTCCAAAACTTCAAGGTTTGTCTTTCTCTCTGTCCAACTTGTCTTTAACAATCTTCTCCATATCCACATTTCTGTCGCTTCCAGACGGGACCTCTCCCTCTTTCCTAACGTCCAACTTTCACTACCATAAAGTAAGGTACTCCAGACAAAAGCTTTTGCAAAGGATTTCCTTACTTCCAAATTCATATGACTGCTTGTCAGTAGGTTCCTTTTGCATTGAAAAGCTTGCTTTGCAAGTGCTATTCTTCTTTTCACTTCCTGTACGCATCTATTATCTTCAGTAATTGTACTACCTAGGTAGCAAAACTGCTTCACCTGCTCAATTTCCTGATTGTCTATTTTGATCTTTGATATTGTCCCTGCATTACTTTTGCCTATAACCATCAATTTGGTTTTCTTCATATTTATCTTTAATTCCCACTGTTTTAACGTGTCCGATAATACTTTCAGCATTTTATTCATTTCTCTTTTTGAATCGCTGAATATTACAATGTCATCTGCAAATCTAATGCAGTGTATTCTAACTCCATTTATTTTTATGCCTTTCGTCTTTTCCTTCATAACTTCTATACTTTCTTCAATGAACATATTAAACAAATATGGAGATAGCGGACATCCTTGTCTTACTCCTTTCCTTATCTTTGCTTCACTCTCTAATCCATTTATATTTATTCTTGTAGTTTGATTTTGATAAAGCTTAAAAATTAATCGGCTCGGCTACTGAAAAATTATTTAGGCTTGATTTTTATTAGCATTTTTCTAATATATAAATGTCGCAAATTAAAAGCTAAGATTTCAATCAAAAATGAGTTACAATGTAAAAAATAAATTATCTATTCTACTTTGCGGAATTTGTAGCTGTAATGCATCTTAAATTATTAAAAACTTACATGCTTTGAATGAACCAAATTCTTTTAAATGGTTTGTTGTTTCGAAGTATTAATCATTTCTCTCTCAGGATAACTCGTAAAAATTCTAATCCATTTTTTCGTCTCTTGATTATTAATTTGTATGAAAATATTTAAATGGAATAATTATAAGAAGAATCTCATATTTTTGCTTTGATAGGTATTTTTAACAATGCATCAAGTTTTTCTGTGTTGATTCCGATTATGGCGAGATAGTTTTTTCGTAAAACTTTTGATAATGGTAATAAAGGATGAAGTTAATATTTTCTAAGCTCAGAAATCTTGTCGTAAACACCAAAAATAAAGTTCAAGTTTTGCAATAAATTCAATTTAGATTTATATTTATTAAAAAATGTTACGTTTTGTTTACTCATTTTTGGATTTAATAAATTTAAACAATCGGTGGGTTTTATTTCTTCGACTTGAATTTTTTCAACACAAAAATACTTCGGCGGAAATCGAGTACAGTAAGGTCTCAAAGTAGGCGAGGGTTAAGTTAGGTTCCTGGTACCCCCGCGTAAGTGCGAGTTCGCGTAAGTTGGGATTCCCCTATAGAAACCTATTGAACATATACTAAGGCGCAATTACGCAAACTCCCATAAACCATGTACAATGATCCATTATCTTCCACTGCTTTGCATGTTTCCCTTTCAATAAATTTGATAGAACGCACGGAAGATTCGTTCATGTTTAACCGCCGCGCAACCTCCGAGTTTGAGACGCCACTTCCTAATAATTCCAAAATCTTGACTTTTTCCTCAAAAGTTCTCACATTTTTCTTCCCCACCTTTGACACCACCACTAGCGCCACCACTAATTTTCCTCTTAGGGCCCATGATTTTGGTAAAATTCGTAAATAAATATTCAGGGGGTCAGTCACGTATGAGCGGGATCGCGTACTCTGAGTTCGCGTACTTTGAGACCCTACTGTATACCATACTTTGCGACACTTAATTTCTTAGTATAAGATTTACCAGGTTATTATGAGACGAGAAAACGATTTGGTCAAGAACCGAGACTCCTGTGTTGCCACTTTCTTTTAATGAAATCGCGAAAATTAGTATAGAAAGTGTGCTGTAAATGTATTGATGATTCTATTAAGATTAGCTAATGCCAAATCATCTGGCAGGAGTATGATGCACTTAATGTTGACATATGCTTAGTCGTCCGGCGGGAGCGTGATTCTATTTAGGTTGGTGAATGCCTCGTCATCCGTTGCGAGTATGATTCTGTTAAGGTTAGCAAATTCCTCGATATCCAGCGGGAATATCGTGATCTTAAGTATGGTAAATGCCTTGTCATCCGGCTTAAGTATTCTTCCTTTAAGCATCATTAAAACATAAATACCTTGAAATGTAGAATGAAATACTTTTCTGTTGATTTTATCTTTACTGCTGGCCAAAGTATTTTTCAACCTCAAAGCAGCGTCGAAATACATTAATAACAACAAACGAAAAATGTTAGTATTAAATTGCTAAGTTTAGAAATTTACAAGAAATTTGTTAGTAGTTTCAGAACTAATTTCATACTATTCATCTAATCAAAATCAATTGTGATGAAGTGAATGAAAATGAGTTAACCACGGAGCATTATAAATACACAACTGGATTTTATTATAATAGAAGATAGATTTCTCTCAGTGATTACTTATCACCATTTTCTTTCATCCAATGTGCTACTTGTACCATAAAGCTATTAATTTAACAGTTTTCGTTCGCATGACTCAAAGCATTTATTTTTCGTTTCCTTTATCTTTACTCTCTGTTAATGATGATTTGATATCTCCTATTATATAATTTTTAATCTGTATATCTTTTTCTATTTATAGGCACAATATCACACACTCGATTATACTGCACGCTCTTTGGTTAAATGGCCTGATGGCTCAAGCAGTGTGGATTCAATGTTTCAAGAAGGAGCGCCACCGAATTAGAAGCGTGTGATGGCGCTGGAATCAGCTGCGGGAAGTGAATGAGTTGGTGGACCTGAAAGGAAAAGGTTGAGGAGGAGCAGGAGGAGGGAGAAAGAGGGAAGGGCATAGGGAGAGGGTGACGAGAGATTCAATTAACGCGGGATAACTAATTGAGCTTGTCGTCTTCTTCCCCTTCCTCCCATCCCTCCAAACGCCTCTTCCTCCTTCTCAAACTCCCCCATTCCAAACTTTACTCCATTCCAGATGACTCTATTCTCTCCTCTTCTTTCTCCTTACCCTCTACTCCCTTCCCTCCTCGCCCCCTCTACCTAAACCTTCCACCTTTCTGCCTCTTTCCTCCGACACTAATGGAAGCGAGAGTTTTCCACACATCTGATGAGTTCAACTCTCACACTTCGTTGACCTCCCTGGAAAAGTTCCGTCTCATCCTCTCCCTCCCTCCATTATTTCTTGCTTGACTTTAAAGAGTCACCTTTTGTTTTCCTCGCTCATTTTATATTTTTTGCGATATTATTTTTCTATTGCAATTTTTTAAATACGTGTGTTCTGCTGAGTCTCTTGCTGATACTGTTAAATGAGTTTTTCTAATAGACGGAAATGGACGTCTTGCCAAAATTTTCGACTGTCTACATTCCAATTTTCAAGGATAGAAAGGCTGTTTATACAGAATCATTTGATTGCTTGACCTTGTGTCTCTAACAGGAATGGAGACCGCTGGAATTTATTTGATCACTTGGAAAGCTTTTGCTTTTGTATTATCTGGACAAGTCACAGAAGACATGCTACTACTTCTTGCTCCTGCAAAGTTTCTGTTTGGCACTTGCGTGATGACCATTCGCTACTGGTATACAATTTGATAGTGATTAATTAAAATTGCAAGAATTGAATGAAAAACGCAAAACCTGCTGTCAAATTGGTAAAGCAAGTAGTGATTTCAATTTGCCCTTAGAGTTTATTTTTGCGATACATATTATCTTAATTTACTAAAAGAAAAAAAAACGCCAAAAAATCCTCGAGTCATCCTTCCCTCATCTGACAATGAAAAATTAGACATGAATTATAACCCCGACGGTCTTGATCATTTTAGCTATTTCAAAATTTATCCTTTTTATTAAATGAATCGGTCGATTGGCTCTCTACTGCACACTATGTTATTAATTTTACCCCCTTAGAGTGATCGGCGAATTTAAAATTTATTCCTTTATTAAATCCTTATAATTAAGGCACTACATTCCGAAAGAAGACGAGTAATTTTCATCTTAGAAAACAACTCCAATTACGTGATGTCATGAATGCTACGAATCGTCTTGACCTCTGCGCGTCTAATGTCAACAAATACCACAACACGTGTTTGCGAATTCCAAGTGAAATGTGGATTCATAGTCGATTCTTGAGGAGAGAAATGGAGGTATAGGACGCAATATGGCGGAAATCGAGTAGGTCAAAGGCACTCGGAGGTAACCAAACAACATCAGAGCACGATAAGGAGTGAGAGCTCGTTTTCCAGACCATGCGGAGGCACCATACGACTACGTGTTTGGCTAGAAGCCACTGACGTTTCATTCGTTGTTAACACCACAAGGAAACGCTTTGCCGCAGAATGTGAACTATGACACATGCAGACGTGCCCCCTTTTACTGCCACATTTCTATTACGATAGCTACAAAATACCGCTCTATAATTCATCAAAAAAGTGTTTACTTTCGAGAGCAGTAAAATTTAACGGTTTTAACATATATTCCATATTATTAGGATTGACTTATTTCTAATTATTTCTCAATTTAGCTATTTGTTTTTATTTTATATTATTTTAATACAGCAATATTAAGTAGATGTGTCACGGTAAATGTGCATAATCCGGTAAATGTGTATATTTCCCGGTTAATGTGCACATTTATAACTAAGTTCGGTAAATGTAAGTCTAACATACTTTTACCGATTGGATTGGGGAAATGTACACATTTACCTAGAGTCACTGGTAAATGTGGATAAACGTTGCAACACAGGCCACAACATGGCGGCGTCGCGAATATCTGTTGCAGTTTATAAGTACAGTAAATGAGCGTTGCCCTGTAAATGTGTAAATTTCCTGGTAAATGTACACAACTAACTACATTAACTAAACTAAATTTGAAAATAAAGAAAAATTTTACTCGGCCCCACTGGGTTGGGTAAGTTAGTCGAAGTGTTTTTGGATCCTTCTCATGTTCACTGTGTTCCCCCTTCGGGTTGGGAAGCGTTCATCTTAATATATACCAGTGGATGCGAACCCTCGATGAGTTTTGTTATAAATTAACGTAATTATTAAAGTGAAGCATTTCTCATTCTTACTTATTTCCACATTTACCAAGAAACTTTGGTAAAAGTCCACATTTAACGGTAAATGTACGGATAATACGTATTTCTGTAAACTTTAAGTTACATTTACCAAGCTTGGTGGTAAATGTGCACATTTACCGGTAAATGCACACATTTCTCGATTACGTACCTTTACCGCAACAGATGCATTCCATGACCTCACTTCGTTATCGGACGTTTCATTAATAGAGAAATAAATAACATAGGAAGCATAGGGATACGTTACAGGACTTCAGAAAGGAGGAGGTACAGCGAAATGTCTATAATTACTAGTTAAAATATCAAATGTGCTTAAAAACATGAATTATGATAATTAGTTCAAGAATAAATTATATTAGGTTATAAATCAATAGGACCTAATGAATTCCCACTCCTCTGAATGGGCAGCGTTGCGAAGCAGGAACTACATGGGGAGGCAGAAACTACATGGGATGGCAAAAACTACATGGGGAGGCAGGAACTACATAGGAAGGCAGGCAAGTTGGTGTCATCTATAGCTATCTTGCTGGATCATTTTTATGACGTCAGTAACAATACAATTTCACCCTTTCTAACTGCTTTGCATGAAGTATCTGTAGTTTTTGTTTAATTTTTTTTCCTGAAATAATACCGACTTCATTCCCAGAGGATTAGTTGACCAAGGTATTGCTGTAGTCACTTTGTCAGTGAAATTTATTTAAGACAGTTTAATTTTTATTAAAAATAAGGCGAGTAAAAATAAACCAAATAAACTTGTATAGAAGTTCTATTAAAAATCTTAAATGTATTTTAATTTTCAATTACCGACCACCCATATGTTTACTTTTTCAAGCAATTTTATTTCAAATATAAATTCATTTTTGCGATAGAAATATTAAGATTTTTATCTTTAACTCTTTTGATACTTTAAATCTCGAGAGAAAATAGCATCCAATTATAGTATTAACAGAAGGAATGTCACTATTTGTTAAGACATGCCCAGCGACAGTAAGTATTGCGTTAAGTAGAATTCCTCGATACCGATGAGAAGAAAACAATAAATCACGAAATAAAAAAATGTTATCTACCTCAATGATTTTTTTCTAAGGTATTCCATTTTCACAGCTACTACAAGAAGCACTGCTTAATCTTTATGGGCTAGTTGTGCATGTCTCACGCCCAATCATCGTAGTAAAATTATAAAAGAAAACGGCAAAGATTCTGTTGTTTGACGATCGTTAGAGCAGACTCGGAATCACCAATTCCGTGAATTAATATAGCGCTAAATAAAGGCCAGCAGTAGTTCTTACACATTACTTTTGACATCCATCATCACAGAATTTGTTTTCAAAGGTAAATAAATAGTTAAAACTCTCTATTAGTGTATAAATATAACTTACGTTTGACGGCTATGGTTATGAATAGTGTTAGTGTCACTGTATATGTAAGTTTGTGATTGTCACTATTATAATCATACCCACTTCTGATATATAGTTTCTGTCGAGTTATCCAGACAACTTTTGTATGAAGCAAATGCATCACGTACAGTTGGGAAAATGCTAAGTGATATTAAAAGTATTTTTTTTTTAATTTCCTTAAATAATAGCAGTTACCATTTTCAAAACCTGCAGCGTTTTCTGATACTTGAGGTTCTCGCTGAAATAGTACGGGCATGTATTTCAGGACGTACTAATAAGTACAAAAATAAAAAAAGACAATTTACGCGCATTTTACCTTGGAAAATCCAATTAATCAACGACTGCTAGTCTTATATCTGCAGTGGAGATGTCATACCAGCTGTACAAGGATCGATTACCTCAGTACGTTGAGATAGGATGAGAAAGACAAAGATACCTTCATATTGCCGCTCGATATATATTCTCATCAGGTGCGACGAAAAAATGTTCTTATAAACGCCGACACTATCTTCCAAAAGGTTTCAAACGAGATTTTTCCAGAAACCTCAGCGATGCTGTCCATGAGTCAGAAGCAATCGTGAATGCATGTGTGTATTTACATAAATATACACAGACACACCCATGCGAAAACGGAGAAAATGTAAACTAAAGACATCGTATTCGAAAAAGTCATGTCAACTGGAGGAACAAGAAAACGGGGCGTCGCCATCTTTGTTTAAACATCCCTCTCTCATCTCTAATCCGCATACCCCCATTGCGCATTCGAATTCACACTAACACTGGTACCCGTAGATAGAATTTCAGAATGGAAACCATTAGAATACCGAATTAGGTCTTCCCCTTTTACGCTGCGTGCAAATTCTCCAAGTGTTTACACCCCAACCTCTCAACCCTCCACAAACACACACGCATGCACCTTCACGCTCGCACACATATTCCCTTTTGGATGGGACCATAGTGGTTACGTCTGGCGAACGCTGTCAGGGTGGCTTCGGAGGAGAAGGGGGGGAAAGAGGAGGAAGTGAGGGGAGGGGAGAGAAGAGTGGTCGTGGGAGGTTGCAACGTTGTAAAATACATGTAGGTTTTCATGTAAGGTAGTCATAATTATTTTCCGATTTTAACCAAAATTTGAATCGGTCAATTAATTTTAACAAAACTACTCAATACCAAATTTCATCACAATATGCCAAGCGATTCCCGAGTTGAAACAAAGGAAGATTGTAAACTACTTGTAGGTCTTCATGTAAAGTGGTGGTAATTTTTGCCAGGTTTTGACCAGAATTGGAATCGGTCAACCAATTTTAGCAAAACCTCCCAATACGAAATTTTATTAAAATACGTAAAGGAACATTGTAGGTCTTCATGTAAAGTGGTCACCATTGTTGTCCGAGTTTGACGAAAATTGAAATCGGTCGATAAATTTTAACAAAACAATACTAAATTTCATCATAATATGTCCAGCAGTTTCCGAGTTTTAACATGCGGACGGATGGACGGAAACTACCTCCCCTATATTCGTTCACTTCGTGTAAAGAACGCATATTAATATTTATTAATTAATACAAGAACAAGCACTTAAAAATACTTGTCTCATGTATCTCTAATAGCCACAACAAGGTTATAAAAAACCAGATGCATATATCAGCTACAAAGTAGCCGTCATCAGTGGTAATTAATCAAAAATATATTAAGAATACTTTTAAATGCTCTTTCTTGAATTTTTTTTAACCATATGATGGGCTCGATAATTTTCTTTTGACTTATTTAATTAATATGTAATATATTTTCCATTAGAAGCAGAATATAAGGTAATTTTCGGATAGCATACCTTTCTCGCAATAAATATGCTGCTATTTATCGGTGTTTAATCTGAAATCGAGTGCATTTATTGAATAGGGATTATTTCCTGTAGGCTGCATGGCTCATCTGACTTGAGGACGCCGATTGCAACTCCGGCGAAACGCCGTCTTAAAACAGCTGAACAACGATGTGAATCTGAAAGACATGCAGCCTACAGTAGAAGGCCGCGAAAGCCTTCGCACCAAATTATTTCCTGTATTTTAATAAGTTTTTAATATTACCAAATATTAAAATGATAATAAAAAATCGTAAATATGCCAAATCGGCGTAAAATATGATGTAATACATGTTAAAATTCAATAAAGAAATACAGTGTGACACGAATACAAATGTTTTCATTGATTTTATTTCGACTGTTTTATATTATCACACAAATTATACCAACTAAAGCTTGACTAATGCTTGACTAATGCTTGACCTCATCAATTCTATCGTCTTCGTATTTTTTGCTTTAACTGTGTAAATCCTATTTCGGGCATAGTATTATGTTTTAAAATACAACACCACGAACCACGAACAATGAATAGAACATTTTAATAATCGGAAACTATATATTTATTCATTTTTACCATGGAAATAACCTGTAAATGCAAGCAATTCCAAATAACGATTTAGTATTCGTCCCAAAAAATGGTATTGTGTGATGAAGAGGCCGGTATTGAAAACATGATCCATTACAGAGTTTCAAACATGGTCCTTTATGGAAGAAAATTCAAATAATAAAATATTCAAATTTTGATTTTTCTAGATATTTTCAATCGGAATTAAACTGAAAATATAATACAGCACCAACAAGCGAAAACTAAGATGATCAAAGAATCAAATTTGATCCCACAGGCATTTTTGTCTATCACTGAAGTCCCTGCGGATTAATTCTCGGGTCATGGAAGATGTTTGTCTTTGCCTAACATCTTGATCGAGTACTCCAAAGGCGCGGCACGTAACAAGTTCTTTCGAAGTTCTTTCACGAGGGTAAAAAAAGCTTCTGCTTCTGACCATACAAGCGATTCAGTTAAAGAGGCAGTCAGGGAAAAGGGCTGGGGATACAATGGAAAGGGAGGGAGAAAGTCGAAAAGAAACGAAAGAGTTTTTATTTTAGGGTCGAGAGGTTAACTTTTTCTAGAAATAGACGCGGCCGCAACTGGAGTCTAACTCGCCCAAAACGAAATTTGGCGGAAATTCTATATTTGGAAACGAAATAAAAGTACCAAGTCTTTACCAGCGTTTGCGAAATTGTAGTGAGTGGAATTTCTATGATATTGTATCGATTCATGAGTGAAAATCAGCTGCTCCTCCGTTCGTATTGTTTATTTTTATGTCATTTGTTTGTTCTGAGTGTTATTCTACGTTGCTCCCTAAGTTTTACATTTTTATTTTTTCACTAAATTTATAACGAATTTCTATATTGGTAATTATTTTGGATCTATGTACTTCATGGTGAACAAACATGAATGCACAGCATTTTCTATTATATTAAATTGCTAAATTATGGCTCTGATGGATTTGGAGTTCTATTAAAATTCTATTCGATGTGAATGTGTAGTAGTAGATAAAACATTTGAGTAGTGTGCACCACCGAGAATTTCCTAAAAGTATACATTTTCTCAACAAAATCCAATTTAAAGTTTTTATACTTAAATATATTTTAAATTTCTCACTTATTATTCTGAATTCATCAATCGTTCAAAATATATTTATATATTTATTTCATTTTTTATTGCATGCGTGATGAGTTTACTTAGTAGGAAATGTACTTGATTTGAATGAATAAACACAAAAAGTAAAGCCTCTATCCTCTTCGGTTTTTTTAGCAGTAAGACAAAAAATAGTCTAAAATTTCATTGCTTATTTGATCATAATTAACTAATATCATTCAATATTTGGAAATAGAATATCTTCTCCGTTGGCATTGCAAATTCCTACGTCTTCTGCCTCATCCCTTTGCTCTTTTATGAAACGTGAACCTATCCACGCATTTCCTCTAATACGTAGGAAGTGAGTGTTGTCATACTAATTTCAACCACGACATCATCTACATTTCTATCCCTCTCACTCAGCGTTTCCCTCGTTTAAATTTCCATCTCTCTCAGGCAAATTCCATAGCGTCACAAGCTCTCTATTTGTTCCTCAATTCTTTGCATCGCTACTTTGGCGTAGGGTCAAATAAAAATCTCTTTTCAATTTCATAACGTTGTTCCTTTGCTACAGCACGAAGTTTAATCTCCAGTCTCCTATAAGGACAGATAATATTTTAAACAGGTAAAGAATAAATAAATGGCGTGAGATGAAGGGATGGATAAAAATAAATTTTAAAGAAATAGTTTTGGGAACAAATAAATGTTAAAAAAATATGTGGGTAGAGAAGGATAAGTTTGTGGCTGAGATAAAAGAAATAGATGAAATGCTGAAAATTTAAGGAGAAAAGTTAAAAGATAAGATAAAGAGTAAGAGCAAAAGTAAAAATATGGAGATTAGGTGAAGGGAAATGAAAAAGAAGAAAAAGCAAATTAAAACCATTAATAGTCAGTTCATGCTTCAATTTGTGAGATGATGAGAAAGGGAAGTGAGGGAAGAATATGAAGTAGAAAGGGAAATATATTAGAGGTAATGCTTTTAAATGATATTGAGGGTAAGGAAACGTAAAAGATAAAGTAAGAGTAGAGTGAAGGAAGGAATCGCGGGATTTCTGAGATGAAGTTCTTGGACATTTAATATATTCCAAAGATAGATGAGATCGAAATTCATTCCAATAGAATCGGTTGATGAGAATGGGAATTAAGGGTCTGCGCAGTGGGAAAAGAGGAAATTGAAAGGATCCGACGTGGGCTATAAGGATATTTTCACTCTGATTGAGACCATTGGGATGATAAGGGCTAAGGATGCTAGAGATGCTAGACAAGATTGTATTGCTTCTTTTTTATTTATTACGTAGGATTATGCTGATAACTAGTAGTACAAGAGTAGTAGATATCCTTCTTACTATTTTTCCTTATTTTCCTCACTTATACAGATGTAAATATAAATTATTAGTGGCTCATATCTTAACAAGAAATTCATTTATCACTGCATTACAACTAACAACTATTTTTAAATGGTATTATTGATAAAAAGCACAAATCCAGATAACATTCGTTCGCTCTTCTCCTTTTCCTATTCTAGTTCATGCCTAAAAGACTTATTTTGATGAAAATTGATAAATATTGTTTTTAATTTTCTTAGGGGAAAAAACGATTTTGTTACATCTTATATCTGCACAGGGATATTATAAAAACGTTTGTCGATCCAATTTCTACATAATCTTCAAACAGCAATATCAGAAAACTTGTGAGATGTCTTTAATCAAATTTCCGTAAAACTTTTTATTAGATGTGCGAGAACATGACATGGGAGACAAAATCTACAATCTATTACCAGTATCGTTGTTCTAATACATAATATATTATTTTGTTAGCGTTTTCTACGAACAGGTATTTTTTAACCCTTTATGTCCTGTCGGGACTTTAAAGTCCCATTCTTTATGAAAACATAAACTTTAAAGACAAATTGAAAATTAGTCATAACTTTACAAATGTGAGCATTCTAATAATTGTTTAAATCTCCTTAACTCGTACTCAAATTAAGCTGCAGAATGTAGTTCACAGAATAGAATGTCTAAAGCAATTTGATCATTGATCTTGCTTGATTCAACATTGGGAATAATTTTGAAACGGAAAATTTCTGCAATGACCGGGAATCTGCATAGAAATTTAAGATCATATTATACCATCAATTTATAGCTTTGGCAATCTCACGATTTGAGAGGTAGGGGTTTTCTTGGACGCATCTCTTGAAGGATGTCTGTTGCGGCTGGTTGATACTAGCTTAGCTAGCTCGGTCCCAACTAAGAAAAATACCGGAGTTCAGAAACGGGAAAATTTATCTGGTACGGTAGTTTAGGGGTAGAATATGCGCCCGGAAAGTTAAAGACCCGTATTCGATTCTCGGTCATAGCAGAATTTTTCCGTTTCAAAATTATTCCAAAAATTACAGCTTATGCCTATCAGCATAGGAAATTTAGATAATATTATTCCATCAATTTCTGATTCAACGTTGATTTTTAAAAATGATTTTGTATGTTGCACAAGAGATAATGAAGAAATGCATACATTTAAAATGAACTTGTGTTAGCATGATTAGATACAAGTTCCCACCAACCAACAATCTAAGTTTAACAAGTCGAAAATAATTTCATTTTAAAACGCGAATTACTTGGTAATTCCATACTATAAATAAGTATATTGTAGCGCTATCTTAGGGAAACCAATATTTAATATGTCTTAAATTAGATGTCATTTAAGTCTATGCTATATTTTTTAAGGGATAAACAATGGCCACAATTCAAATTACAAAATATTTTGTTACAGATTACCGAATAAAAAAATCCTCCTTTCACTGATACACAAAATTTTCCGAATAGTTTTAAACTAAAAACTTAAAAGGCTTCAGTTTTAATATTTGTATGTTTAATACTATCTTAATTAAAAATAAAACAAAACAACATTTTTTCAAGAGTAAATTTTTAGTTGTCTGTGAGTTATTAACCAATTATGCCGCGAAATATAATTAACTTCTAAAAATATGTACTTGCGATTATCCATCTGAGTCGACCAATGAAATGGTGCCTTAATTTTGTGAGTATTTGAAAAATAAAGAAATAAATATTCCTGGCGGACCTCTTTAATTCCAATTTTTCAAAATAATATTGCAAAATTGGCAAAAAGACATTGTTGGGTGGAAAAGAGACAAAGAATAAATGGGAGATGGTCTCTAGAATTTAAAAAAATATCCGCTCTTCCTTTCAGAAATTCCAAAATAAACAAAATTAAACCCTAAACACGCCATATTCTTCCCCTACTATCCATTATGTGCCTTCTTCCAATTAAATATTTCAGTCACAAAATTCATTGAAGAAACAATATAATATTCATTTTGATCCTGTTTTCTGAGTCTCTTACTCTATTTCCCGTATGAGGAATGTTCTTTAGAATTGGTTAAGGTGGGACTCTCGCAAGCTAGAAATTAATTTCGAAGTCGACGATTAAAGACCAAAATAAAGAGAGAAAAATTGATGCACCGGATAAATTCTAAAATATGTCGCACATCCTGATAATATGAAATCGATTAATCTTTTAGATTGAAAATTTTACAATATAAAATAGCAGTAACTTTTATTTAATCGAACACAGAATTAAAGCGACAACATGTCATCATGATGGATTTTATGGAGGTGAGTCTGAATAATTGGAAAGTTGAGATGAGGCTAATTTTGTTGAGTTCCTGTTGCAATTTGTACGCTGAATTTTACTAATTTTACCAATCCGGATCTCCAAATTTTTTTTAAACATTCGGGATTGATTTCCAGTGAAAAAATAGCGAATGATTTCCACTCTTATAACTATTAATGTGGCAGTAAGTTCTGAATAAGCCATGCAAATAATCAATATTATTCAAGCCCGCCCGGATGATATCGACAATGGATTTACAGCTTGATCCACATTATTCTCAGAACCTATTTAATGCCAAGAAGTTATCCAGCTATTCTTATTTAATTATTAACTAGATATACTATATGTATCCTGACTGGCTTGCATATCAATGGCAAAGTGTCAAGGCTAGGGTCAGAAAACCAGTGGCTTAAAGTAGGATAGTATGGTTGGATGGGTTTGAGAGAGAAAAGGTGGGAAACAAGAGGTCGGGACGAAGTTATAAGTGGATGGCGTATAAAACCGTGTTGCTATTAAGGCCACCAAAAATCTTCTCGACCTCCTACTTGAGAACGCGGCGTTGCCAGTAGTGAAATTCTGAAGAGGAAGTTTGTGCAAAGAGCCCTGGGAGGATACGTAATTGAGAAATATGTGTAAAGGGAGAGAGATTGGGGGAATGAGGATTTTGTAAGTGTATGTAACGATAAAAAAGGAAATCAGAGTGACTCTCTTCAAAGCCTCTCAAGCGTCTCTCCTAAAACTCAAAAGAGAAACCAGACTGCGCATTTCTGGTTTATTATTTTTCTTGCCCGCCTTTTTTTAATTTCTTTTTGCGTTTTTCGTAATGACGGAAAGATTTGGAGGGATATATTTAGGTGCCCACTCTTGTCGAAACTGCGAAGCGAATTTCTTTGTGATTTGCTTTTTCTTTTAAATGCTGAATTTCATTGATCTTGAAAAACTAAAAATTTTAAAAATTGAATAAGGAGAGTAGAAAGGAATTCCAGATTTAAAAAATCGTGGGTTTCCGCGTGTTAAGTTTTTGTTTCACGTCCATAGGCTTTCATATACGGTCGTGTACAATTATTTGATTAGTCTCACCTGATAATGAAAAGGAGTTTTAAGAAAGGCAAAGGACTATTCTTATTAAATTCTAATTCTCCATGAAATGAAAATGAAAATGAAAAAATGAGAGGAAATTTTTTTATTGAAATAAGCAGCGATCATTCTCGTATCAATAATACCTCTAAAAATCTTACATTATCTTGCCTCAGAGTAACTGGGTTACAGAAAATTTAAATTCTCAAACATTGCAGTCATTGCACTACAGCAGAAATTTTCATTTTGAAATTTATAATACCAGCTCGGAACTTAAAGGTTTCCGGCTGAGATTTAACTCACGGTAAATCGGCTGTTTTGTTTTTAAGCAGAAAAAATGGAATTAACTTCCATCATAAAATCATGTTTAAACTAAAAATAACGTTTAAATATTGATTTTTTTCAGTAAAATTTTTCTTTTCTTTTGTTACTTTTGTCTTCTGTTGCATCTGTTCGAATCCATTATTTAAATGTTTTCTTTCTTTATTATTATTTTGTTAAGTTAATGTACATTCACTACATTACTTCTGAAATACTCGTTGCATTTTTAACAGAAAAAATCACATCAGGGAATATTCCAACTCTAATGTGTCCTTCAATGAAAAACTATAACTTTTTGAGCGCTATTTTTATCCTTAAAACGCCAGCCTAAATTCTTCGCCTACAATTTCTTTGGTAGGTTAATGTGAACCGTTCTTCTAAATCAGCCCTGTCTACAGGGCCGTGCCGAGGGTGTTTGCCGTCCATGTGCAAAGTAGAATTCGCCGACACAATGAACAAAAAAATATTAAAGCGCGAGAGAAATAAAACAACATTTATGCATTCTAAAATGTAATTGAACATTGTACAAAAATGTTATTATATTATAATAAACAGTAGAAGAAATACAGTATCTATATTATATTGCACTAGGTGAAACGACACTTTGATTACAGAGTTGTTATGGTTACTAATAAAAATGAATAGTTAAATAATGTTAGTAAACAAACTTAAATAAATCGACGATTGAACACCATTTAACATGATTCACAGAGAATTCCCAATCCAATTATCACACGCAATGATAAAAGGTAATTCACTAGAAAAACACTTAAAGAAATTAGGCATATGGAACACGATTTCTACTTTGGACATTAGAGGTAGTTAAGTCCTAGAGCTAAAATAGATTCGTGAAAATTTCGATTGATAATAGATTTCAGGTAAAAACAGACTCTCACAACATATTTTATATAATGATTTGCTGCAAATAAAATTACACTGAAAATATAAGAGTCCTCCAGTTTTATCATAAAATTTACATAGTAGGTAACATAGTTGGTATAAATCAAATAACATTTTATTTAAAGAAATGCTATAAATTAAATTATATTGAAAAGATAATGAGATCCTAGTACAGTAACAATAGAGTAATAAATTTAATAAAAATTTACTTTGCGAGCTTTCAGATTGGAAAAGCATTTTATCACATCATCTACATCTAGTTTTTTATAAACTTCATGTTCTATTGAAATAATAGACAAAGATGTGCCATGGATGACCGTAAATAATTTTTTATGATTTTTAATTTTGAAAATGTTCTTTCTGCAGATGCAACGGTCATAATAAGGGTCAGCAATATTCGTAGTGACACTGAGATGTTGGGAAATACTGAAGTTAGATTATTTTCGAGCATGTGCTCCAAAACCTCGGTTATATGTTAGAGGCCAAAAATGTTTGCAATATTTCCTATTCATTCAGCAAATCCATCGCGCATACATCAAATTCATTCCTCGTTATATCACCCAGTTTGATCTCTAAGTCTATGCATAATTTCATTATATTTTCTTTGTTTAATTTATTAAAATCATGGATATCATATAAAAAGTTGAAAGTTTTGTTATGATCTTCCAGCTGAGAAAATCTTTCTCTAACATATTCAATTGCGGTATCTAAAATATTTAAAATAAAATGTCTTTTAAAATATTGCTTTGAATCGGGTTCTCTCTCATCAGGTGATTTATAGTTAAAATCTCTCTTCTTCACTCGCTGCCTAAGGACAACCTCTTCTGGAAATTTCGATTCAATGTCAATATTTTCTGCAATTTCCCTTGCTGTTATCAAAATTTCTTCTAAGCCTTCATCGGATCTGAACTTAATTAAATATTGAACTAGATCTTTTAACATATCAATGCATTAGAGAATATTTGAACTTAGCTGTTGCATGGCTTTACTCATTACGTTTTCTCTTGATAAAATGTTGTACCAAATAACTATGGAACAAATAAATTTGTATGATTGAATTTTCAAGTCAAGTTATTGTGCCATGTATTTTGTCTTTGAGTCACAATTTTGATATGAAGAAAGTTCAAATAAGGCATCGTAAATTTCTGATAAGTTTAATCTTCATGTTTTAATAGTTTCAATCCTACTTCCTAATCTAGTGTCTGACTGCGGTTTTAATGTCAAATTTACATGATTTTTCATAACCTACAATCGGTGCATTGAAGAAGAGAAAAAGTTATACAAATCTTGAATTGTACCAAAGAAATTAATTGATTCATTTGTGACTTTATCAGCATCATTCACAACAAGGTTTAGAGTATGAGCTGAACATGGAACAAAGAAAGCTCTGGGATTAACATTTAATATTTTTTGCAAGCCGTTATTTCTCCCTTTCATGTTAACCCCATTATCGTAACCTTGTCCCCTCATGTCCTTTATGTCTAGATTCATTTCATTTAAAAATTTCATCAAAAATCACTTAAACCACAACCTGTTGTATCAAAAATAGGGCAGAATCCTAAGACCTACTCTCTCTAATTTCAGCGTTTTTCGTTTCCATATTCAGCAGGACATAGCGAAATATTATACTTATTTGTTCTATATGACTCCTGTCTGGAGTACAATCTAATATTATTGAGTAATATTCACAATGTTTCAATAAATGAATTATTCTCTCTCTCTCTCTCTTAGTTTTGTTGAGATAATTCAAATGATTTCGTTCTAAATTTTATTGCCAAGGTAATTTGGCATAACTTCTTTACTTCCTTGTATTCGACTGATATGTTGTGCTATAACAGCATCAAATTCACTTATCATTTCCACCAGTTTTAAAAAGTTACCCTTGTTCGTTTCATATAATGTACAGGAAGTTCCCGTAAAGCAAGATTCTGTCAAGATAAAAATTGTATGACGCAAACAATCCTTTCGATAACTGCGTGCCACCGCTTCTTTTCTTTCATAATACGTTGATTTTCATGGTCAATACAGGTATGATTTTTTTAAATCTCTGAAAAACTTAATCCAATTTCTGTATGATTTCATATCTTGGCCACTTTTTTCATGTCTACTTAAAATTTGTGATAGATGTTGCCAGTCATTACAGCCAATGAAGTTAGGTAAATTTGAATTGACTCCAAATATTTTAAACCAAAAACAATAAACAACTTTTCTATGCATAGAATAAATTAGCCAATTTCTTGCTACCTTTTCACCATCGTCTAAAATTCTATAATAATAAGCATTTGAAAAACTTCTCCCATTCGTACATTTCCAAAAAAACTAGAAATTAAAACTTGTGCAGGACCATTTTAAATTAGTGCTTTCCGGTATTTGTCTTGTATGAATTCCGGCCAAAAACCTGGATCTTCTGAAAGATTACAAAGAAAACCTCCTGAATCAACATTATGATGAATTTCATATTCAGCGTAAATATGACTATCATTAGTAATTTCTTCAGTTATTTCGTGCCGAATGTGGTTATAATTTGTCTCAACCATTTCATGCTCTACGTTCTCCTCTAAAACTGCACTAAAAGATGACGAGGAGTTGATTTTAGTTTGAAAAAATTTGGTGATTGAAGATGAATTGCTTTGTATTTCCTTAAGCCTTGCTATCCTATTTTTTCTTATACTCAGCTCCAGATAATCGTTTTCTTTTAACAGCTGACATCTAAAACAAGGATTAATTTTTAATAATAACTAAAAATAAATTAAATTCTTACAAAATTAAAGACCTACAACAAATTGAAAAATGAAATAATATGTAAATTATATATATATATATATATATATATATATATATATATATATATATATATATATATATTAATTAAATGAAAGTTGTTTCTTCAACGGAAAGTTTATACTTATAATTGAGCTGACGGCATGAAACTATGGGATAAATACGCTTTCCTTTCAACAACAGCAGAAAAGAGAATATCTTCAAACTATTATTTAAGGTGCGATTCTCGCAATCTAAATAGAATATTCCTTCGAAAACAATGTACACGCCTGCTAATGAGTTTATGATTAACAAAGGAAATTTCTTAAGGAAAATGGAAAAAATTTACTTTCCTTTCCAAACGAACGACAAAAATAAACACAAAGTTAAACTTCTTGAAGTTTCAGAAATATTATTTGGGTGAATCTACTATGAGGGCTTACCTCTTGCATTGATGCCGCCATAATTAAATTACTGCACAAAATCGGAAATACAGCATATTTCACACGAATCACTATCACTGTCGATGAATTTCTCGACGCAAGATGGCAATAACTCGAAGGACACTGCTGTAAACATCCACCTTCAACCAAAAGCACAAAGAAAAGGGATCTTGTTCGAACCTTCTCCAACGAAAGCACAGAGAAAAGCGATCCTTATTCTAAGAGAAATGAAGCGGAAATGCAGACGGGGGCAGTATGCAGCAAAAGAGTTCAAACCCGTCTTAAGGGGGGGATGTGTGGGCAGTCGCCCAGGGCCCCGCGCCTTACCCAAGGGGACTTTCGGTAATTTTTTATGACAAATTCATTAACGTCTTTTGCTTGACCAACGCATTCTTTGCCTCGCTCCTTTCCTTTGCTCCGCCACGTGCGATCTCAAACCCTTATAAAATGCACCGAGGACGTCGAAAGGGTAAGCTTTCCTTGTCTCAATAGGTGACGCCTTGGACCCTCTCTCCTTCAGTTCCTCTTTGTTTCCCGAGGGACTTTTTTATCCACGCTAAGTCCGTTCATTGGTTCCGTCCGTTAGAGAGACATGGTAAGGCAAAGTGCTGCCAGTTATTTTTTTACCTAATGAATCTGTCGGACTCTTCGCTCAATTAGCAGGGAATTACGTAGATGGCTGGAAAAATAGTGCGGTAAAATTAACGTTTTGGATTTATTTGGCGAGTTTCAAGTACTCAAAATTCTGAGAAATTGTTGATTATCCCGAAAATGTCCTTCCCGAATCCTTTTAAAATGGTGACCGGAAGACATCCCCGTAGAGCAAGTGAAGGGCTGCTACAGGGTCTCTCGCTCCTCTTGAAACAAAACACTTTTGGGTCCTCCAAAACGTCCAAATGGAGAGAGCATAAATTACCGCGCAAAGACGCAAAGAACTGACTTTCGGGGAACTGTTTTTCAAAGAATCTGCCGTTTCCTACAACTATTGTCGCATTTTGGAATTTTTAAAAATAGCACAACGCTCACTCCTCTTTAGATAAAAATGTAGAAGTAATTGAACACGTAAGTTTTCTCGAAGTCGCAAACATTACAGGAAAAGGACTTAGCCAAACTCTACTAAAGGAACTAGGTGATATGGGAATTTCTTTGAAACATTGCAGAGGACAATGGTATGACAACGGAGCCAATATGAAAGTAGACACTCATTGTCGCCCCCAAGAAACTTCCGCGCCATAGAGGCTGCCGCCCGTGTGCAATGCACACATTGCACCCGTGGTAGGCACGGTCCTGCCTTTCCATCATATAGCTCGAGGATGACATGTTGCCCACGAGATACTCCGATGTTCACCGAGAAGCTGATCAAGTTCCAACAATAAGAGAAATTTAAAACCGTATAGTAATTTCATCGACATTTCAAATCAATTTCTAGATGATGCATCCAAAAAAATTCCAAGTATTTTCAAGCGAGGTATTACATTTTAAAAAATAAAAATCTGATGTGGCCACCACATGGCTTTCTTCATACCTGTAGTATTTCTAAAAATTACGAATAGGTTAAATAATAAATATTTTAAGGATCTGCGAAAAAATAAAGACTACAAAGAGCAAATAAACAAATCATAGCGCTCTGATATGGGATATAGACCCAAAACTCCAACAATTAAGAAAATTAAAAGGAGTATTAATAATTCGTAAGCGTAAAGTGTTTACAATAGGCGCCGGTAGGTGGTGTTGGTGGCAGCTAAAAAATTATTTTATGTCTCTTAAACAATGCATTATATGGGAAAATGTTTTTTTACATTTATCAATTATTTAAGGAAAATAAAAAAAACGGATAAGTGATAAGAGTAAACGCCGACTTCCGGTTGACCGATTTTTACCAAAAACTAATTAATTCTTTTTTCTTTATCAACAATGTCAAATAAAAACTTTCGTGTTGATCTCATTAATGGTATCTGAGTTAGAGGGCCCACAAAATCCCGGTCACAGTCACACACACAGACATCATCGAGTAAATAGTCAAAACTTTGTCATGGGACCTTAAAACATGCATTTCCGTTGAAATCTTGAATTCGATTTTTTTCATGAAAACAATTCTTTCTCTATGCTTTGTATATGTAGAATGTTAAAATAATTTAACTGAGATCAGATATTCCATTGAAATCATGATCATCGCAGCCATAATTTTGGTCTTCAATACATATAAAAAATACTACTCATAAAATACGCCTCTCTTAGACTGAATCCATATTTTGTTTTACGTACAATTGTTAACCTGGCTTTTACTTTATGAAAATTATTGAATAACGTTCCAGATCAATTCTGATGGACAAGCGCTTGAATGACAGTAATAGAAAAGCTTTGACGAAATATATTCATTCATACACTAAGTCAGCTGACAAAATTCAATTTCGGATTTCACGAAAGTATACTGAAAAAAACTCTCTTTTTCGTAAGAGTATTCTCTTCTTTAGATAAATTTCATATTTTATCAATATTAATATGTTGACATGAATTAATACAATGTATTTTGCCTGTACTTTTAAATTTCTTAGTCGAAGCTGTCTACTGACATTAAAAGGCTGGACAGGCCTGGTCTAAAATGTGCAGCGATATTTTATAACTTTCCATTAACGTCAAGTGTTTAATTTAATGTCCTTCTTGTAATCAATTTCTTTTCGTCCATGTATTTCTATTTTTATGTTTAAATTGTTAGTCAACTTAACATCATTTTTTTAATGACTTTCTTTACATCATTTATTATTAGTTTGGTCATTATTGTCCTTTATATTTAGCTAATGTTTCATCACCCTTATTTTGTTCATCAATGAAGTTCTCTTATAATTTTTAACTTCTTTCATGTATCTTCAATATAATTTAAGAACAGTTTGTTGCAAGTTATTTTTGTTACAGACACCTTAAGGAGTTGTTGCAAAGAATATAGGTTATTTATTTGGCAAATTGAAGAACAAATTGCTCCAGAAAAAGTAAAAAACTTTAAAATCGTTAAAGGCATAAATAATATCGAAAAATTGTCAAAAAAATAACCATAGGTATCTAAGCAGCTAAATATCCAAATTATCAATTAAATTTACAAAATAATATTTAATTTCTCTCTCAAAGTACAAAACAAGAACTATTTATCTTATTATTTCCTCGTGTTTATTTATGTTTTATTTGTTTTGTCACCGATTCTCTTTTTTGGAAAACAATAAACACATAGCCGTTTGAAAAACTTTAATATATTAATCTCTGGTGAAAATATTGATGAAATTCATGTAAGCATAAAGCATTTTCCGCCAATAAATATCTTTTAATTCTAATTAATTTAGGATTGAATACGCTTTTAAACTGATAGCATACTGAAACATTAATACTAAATTTTTATTTTTTTTTAATATTTCAAATACCTCGGCCAATTTTTCGTTGAAGCAGCCTGGATTAATTTAGTTAATATTTTATCATACATACCGTATATCCCGACGTATAAGTAGACCTTTGAAGCTCAAAAAAAATTCCGAAAACTTAAGGTCGAATTATACGCCGATTATAAAATGTGACTCTTAAATAACAAATTAAAGACATTGATGTTTACGAAAACGTTTGATCTTAAGGTGTAGGTGATCACCATTTTGAATCAGCTATTCCATTGTTTACATATTCTCTCATTTATTTTAGAAGATTTAAGATAATCATTTTAAAAGTTAATAAAAATTTAAATTTTATCTTTTGTTTTCATTACTGAATCACAAAAATATAAAAAATCTATTTGCAATTATAGGAACAAAGGATAAGTTGAAATACATTACACAAATAGAATGCAATACGGTATATGACTGATATTTCTTAAATTAAAGAAATGATTTAATAACTCAAAAATCGACTTCGAAAAGGTTTCATTTAGGGTTTAAAAACAATAAAATTCATTGTATTCTTCATTCAAAGTTTTTTGAGCGAAAAAGTGGAGGGTCGACTTATACGGAGAATGTCTAGTGATGTATTTACAAGCAGAGAAATCAACACCGACTTATACGCCGGGTCGACTTATACGTCGGCATATACGTTAATTGAATTCAAGAATAATTACTTATGTGTTAAAAATTTAAAAATTAAGTACTGGGGAATTTCTAGATTCTAAAAATTGGAAATATCTAAGATAAATGCTTATATTTTCAATTTTTCATACTAAAGTGCTTATTCTGAAATTTTTTTCAACCATAAGACGAGCTCAATAATTCTCTAGTTTACACGTAATGAATACAAAGTTACTCGAGAGCCGGGCGAAGTCCTCCTCCTCTCCTAGGAAGACGCAGACGTCGTCGGCATAGGCGCTGACGGTGAGGGCGGTCTCGGCTGGCGGGGGGAGGGGAATCCCTCGCAGGTTTCTCCTCAGCAGGGAAAGCAAGGGCTCGATGGAGAGGGAGTAGAGCTGTCCAGACAAGGGGCAACCTTGCCGAATCCCTCGCAAAAAGGGGATGGGGCCACAGAGAGAGTCGGCGACCGGAACCAAGCCCCTCGCACCAGAATAAATGGTTCGTATCCACCCGATGACGGTGCTGCCAAACCCCATGTCCTGCAAGGTGCAAAACAGGTGCCCGTGCAATACCCTGTCGAAGGCGTTCCGCTGATCGAGGGAGAGCAATGCCGAGGGGGCATTCCTCTCGTCCTCCAGCCGGATGGTGTCCCTCACAAGAGCGATGTTGTCGAAGATGGTCCACTCGGGGACGCAGTAGCCCTGTTCCGGAGAGATCACGGAAGCTATTACCGAGGAGAACCTCGCGGAAAGCGCCTTCGCCAGGATCTTGTAGTCCGTGTTGAGCAGGGAAATGGGCCTCCAGTTCGCAATCGATCGGGCATCGCCTCCCTTGTCGATCAAGGCGATCACCGCCGTCGAGGTCGAAAGCGGCAATCGCCCCTTGGAGAAGCTGTCCTCGACCATCTCCTGGAAAGGAATCCGGAGAAGCCCCCAGAAGGTCGAGTAAAACTCGGCGGTGAGGCCATCGAGACCAGGGGATTTTTTGCGGCTCAGTCGCCGCAAGGCCTCGGAGTAGTCGTGGGTTGTCAGCGGCGAATCGACAGCCTAAGGAGCTCACCCAACGCCATCCGGTCCTCAGGGTCGTCCTCAGTCCCACCGACGTCGGCGTAGATCGCGGAGAAGTGGCGCAAGACGGCCGCACGGATGGCGCTCGGTTCCGTCAGTAACGTACCCTCGTTAGCAATGTCCTTGAGCTGCCGAGGCCGGCATCTACCCGCCCAACGCACCAGATGCGCCGCTGCGGGCCTGTCGTTGGCGGCAAGTTGGTCCCACCCGAGCCGCTGCAGAATTTTCTCCCCTTCCATCCTGTACCAATCCACCCCGACTTCGGTCGACAAAGCCCGGCGAAGGACACGCCGGTACATGATGGCGTGGGATTTTAGGTCGTCCTTGAGTTTTTCCCACCGCAGAGACGGATCGCCGAGGGATTCCTCAAGAAAGGAGGTGATGAGGGACTTGGTGTGGGCGACGTAATCCTCCGAATCGAGCAGCCCGTTGTCAAAGCGCCAGGGTGAAGTGCGCGGCGCGTTGTCTGCGAGCGCGTGACGCATCACGACTGCCTTGTGGTCGAAGAAGGACCGCAACAGGTGGATGTCCGCGACTGCCGGTAGCTTGGAACTGGATAGATAGAATCTGTCCAGTCTCGCGCTGGGTTCACTAAGCTTGAAGGGTGACGATGGCTTACTAGCTTATATCCAGTTTTACGTTTAGCTCGCCGTTTTCCACACTACAGAGTGCCCCCTCCGCGCACCAAAAGTCCTCGAAGGCCTCTCTCTTGTTCCGACGGACGTTTTAGAGATATTCATGTTCCAACCTCTTCTTCAGTTGGGATTGAAATTCGCGTTTGTAATTCACGGCCTGGATTTCTTTCGTTTGGTATAGCGTGAACTGGCGGTATATGGACGCTATTAGCACATTCCTGGTGTAGCTGAACGTTTTAAAGCCGCAAACCATGTCTTTTACTAGTAGTCTTCGGCGATCCATCAAGAGTTTTAGGGGGGGTGTCAGTAGCTTCCACAGCTTCTTCGCTTCTGGGCACACGGCGAGTATATGCCACGCTGTTCCTTCCACTCCCTCGCACCAGGGGCAACCGGTATCCGGTATCTTGCCCACGCGGTTTAGAAACTTGCAGTCCGCTAATCTGCGGCTTGTCAGTTCGTGTAGCCCATGAACCGCACCAGAGACCGGTCGACTTGCCCCTGTTAATCTTCGCCCCTGCTGCCCTCGAGTACATCGCTGAGATTCCGTCTATCGCAGCAAAGTCGTCTCCCTTGGCCACGAAAAGAGTGATGTCATCCGCATACGCTGCTACCCTCAGCCGTGGTTCTATGATCCCGGGAATCGGGAGGCCGGATAACTTTCCGCGGCATAGGGCGATGAAGGGCTCTATCGCGATGCTATAAAGTTGCCCGGAGAGTAGGCACCCTTGCCTTATTCCTCTGGCAAAGGCTATGGGAGAGGTCAAGGAGGAGGGGGAGACTCGGACTACGAAGTTAGCTCCTTTGTATAACGTTCTGATGCGGTTTATAAAACATTCTCCGAAACCGAGAGTCCCCAGGGTCGTCAGGAGATATTGGTGGTCTATTTTATCGAAGGCTCCTTTCTGGTCCAGTGAGACGATGGCTGCCCCGGTAGGGAGCTCGTTGGCTACTTGAATTGCGTCCCTAATCAGGCCGATGCTGTCAAATATTGACCTTCCCGGGATGCAGAAGGTCTGATCGCCGCCGATGAAATCCGCCAATACGTTACCTAGTTTCACTGAAATTTCCTTAGCGACAATTTTGTAATCACTATTACAAAGGGTCACCGGTCTCCAGTTTTTTATATCTGGGCGATCACCTTTCTTAGGGAGTAGGCATAGCGTGCCCCTGCTCATCGAGTGAGGGAGGATTCCCCTTCTGAAGCTCTCCCTCGCCATCTCCGAAAAAGGATGCCCCAATACATCCCAGAATTTAACGTAAAATTCGGCGGGTAGCCCGTCAGGGCCTGGAGCTTTCTTTTTATTTAGATGGTTTGCTGCGAGGGAGAGATCATTATAGCTAAGATCTTCCTCAGTGACAGCCCTTTTCTCGCTGTTTAGCACTGCTAGGTCTTCGAATAGCTCCTCTGTTGTCCTTTCCGAGGGTGATCCCGAGGCCGCGTAGATGTCTCTGAAGTGTTTGGCAACATATTCGCAAAGTTTGCTTGTGCGGTTTGTAATGCGATTCCCAATTCTCAGTCGGGTTAGGTGGGGGTGGTGGTATCCTCTTAAAGCGGCTTGCGCTAGACTAGACCCCGCCGGCGCGTCGTATGGCAGCTGATTCTCCATCCTTTCGATGGCTAGTGCTGCCTCGCTTTCCCTGGCATACCAGCGTGCAACATTTTTTTCAGCCTCGAGCCCTGATTTGTCACCCGCTTTGCCGAGGCTCCTTTTCGCTTTCTCTTCTAGGGTTGCTATCTCCTCATCTGCCGCTCTCCTGATAAATCTGGACAGGCATATGGCCATTTCTTTTACTTCTATCTTCAGAAGGTCCCACCATTCCAGAATGTCGCGGTCCATCGACTCTCTACTCGTGAGATGCGAAAGGAGAGTTTGCATGTATTTTTAAAAAATCGGGGACACCAACAGAGAAATATTCAGCCTCCATTGCGGGCGTCCTGTGCAGCGTTGGTCTTCGGTTTTAAGTCTTAGTACGACGCCGAGGTGGTCGGAGAAGGACGGGGCCAGTTGCACGGAGCCGATGGTATCAACCACTTGTTCCGACAGATATATCCTGTCTAGGCGTGCTTTTGTGAAATGCGGGTCGTTATCAGTATGCGTATACCCGGGGTTGTTGCCATGAACTTCTCTCCAGACATCGATCAGTTTATGCCCTCCTATTAACCTTTTCAACGCGCGGGCGATGCGCGGGTATCTCTCAACACCGCGGGAGCGGTTGATGGCAGGCGAAAGCGTAGTGTTAAAATCTCCTCCGAAGACGACGGTTTCTCGGGGTTAAAATAAAATTCAAATTCCTTATTCAGGAGAGGCGACGGAGTCTTTTCGGTATTAGTCTCCTGGAGCATGTAGACATCCGGGGTCCACCTTCCGATAAAAAGTGCCAGTTGGCCCCATTTCGCTTCGCTCCTAACGGAACGAACGTTTAATGTAAGGAGTGATGTCGCTTCCATTGCCATTTGATTGGAATAAATATTAAAATTGATTAAAATAGACTAAAAGAGTATAAGCCTCATCCATAATTACGGGTCGTGGCCCCGTTGGAGAGTCGCTGCAAGACGCTGCATCGCATCTTCAGCGACCTTTCTTTCACATGGCTCTTAAGAGCGTGCAAAGCGTCCGCTAACTCACGGACGTTTTCAGTATGTTTTTCCGCCACCTTGACTGGGGAGTTATGCCCCTTAACCTCCTCTAAGAAGGAGATGAACCCCTCCCATCCTATGGGGCATGCGTCCTCTTCGCCTTCTATTGCGGCTTTTAGGGCCGCACCATCTTCCTCCGTTGGTGGCCACCTCTCGCGCACTTCGACCCCCTGTTCATTAGCTGAAGTGGACTGCTTTATCAGCGGAGGGGACGAGGACGGTCTTGACTACACTTTTCTCCTCTTCACTCTTCTTACCCGGTCTCGCCTCATCGAGTCGGTATCCGACCCACTCTCGGCGAGAGAGTCTTCTTCATGCGGTGCATCCAACTCATCAGGGGGAATTGGGGTCTGAAGGGGAGAGGAAAGGGATATGTGGGGTTTAGGTAGCCGGATTCATAGGTTGGGATGAGGAGGTAGAGGGAAGGGCGGGCGTGACCTCCGAGGGAAGGGAGGGTGTGGGCGGCGGCAGCAGGGGGGTTTCCTTTCCTTGCTTATCGCCGTGGTATTCAGTGGTTTGGCGTCGGGGGCAGGCTCTCGCTAGATGACCTTCCTCGTTACAGTGGAAACATCGGAAGTCATCGAAGGAGAAAAAGATCCGGTGGGGTGTATCTCCATTTTCCACCACTAAGGATGACGGCATGACGACCCCATCTCTCTTTAATACATAAACCTGTCGACGAAAACACCCTATATGCTCGTATCCCTCTCTCTTCGCCCCTAACATGAGTGTTCTGATGGGGCTTACCACCGTGACCACTTGGCTTAGTAATTCCACCAAATCGGTGTCCGGTAGTTCCGGTGGAAAGTTGGAGATCATTAGCCGTTCGGCTTTCGTAGCCATTCGCCGTGCCGGGAAAAATTCCTCATTTAAGGTGATTCCCCCATGAGTGCTCATGAACTCATCTACTAGGGCCTCTGTCTTCAAATATATGCAGATTCTCTCGTTAGACAGCCTGAATGCGTGGGTGATGTTTTTCCCCCTCCCAAGACATCACCTACCGCGTAGACATATTCGACCACGGGAATCGTATGCTTCGCCGGGAGAAGAATTCCTTTTTTCTTCGAAGGCCCATTGGGTGATGGCGTGATTTTTTTCGGCCTTAAGGTCACAACGGTTGCCGCTACGCGCTGCTCGCCTCTCGCCCCAGCGATGGGAGTGGTAGGGCTGCCACCAGCCATCCTAGCGTAGGTGATAGGTGGAGGGATGGGAACAGTGATGGGGCTCTCTTTCTTAGAAGTGGAAACTGTTGGCGGTGCTATCGAGTGGGGGAGGAGGGGAGGGGGGAGGGAGGAGGAGGAGGGGACGGGGAGTGGGGAGAGGGGGGAGAAGAATAAATTCACAGGAACATGGAGGTCAGGTGTATTAATCGGGGGTGACGATCTCACGTCGTCGAGGGACGCCGCTTTCATTACAGTAGAATGGCACTTTTTAGGAATATTCTCCGCAGAGTGGATTCTCAGCAAACCTTTCTCCCTGCGAATGATGAAGGGAGTCTCCTCCTCCTGAGAGGACTCCCTTACGTTCAGCCGCCCAACAGTTAGATGCAAACCCCTCTCCCCACCTGTGGCGGTCATTCGGCCGTGAGGAGGCAGCTTGGCATTTTTCTTTTTGCCTGTAGTCGGTGAAACAGATTCCCCTCCGAGGAGGGGACGTGAATCGCCATGTCCTTCCACGGGCCTTAGTGGAAGCTTCCCTCCCCCTGTTGCGGCCGATGGGCCGGGAAGAGATAGCATGCCCTGGGACGCACAGGAGAGGTCGGCAAGAGGCGCCGGTCTGGCCGGCGGAGGAGAGGAACAAGGCCTCCCCTGAATCAACAGTGACTGGAAGCCAACTGTTGGCTTCCAGTCACTGTTGAAACAGGTTTTACCCCTGACGATGCCCACCTTGTGGGCAAAATGCATTGGGTGTTGTAACCCTCTAATTGTTTGGCTAAAGGAGTATTTTACCTTTATCACTAAATAAATACTCTTAAAATTAGAATTACAAAGGTCGACGTCTGACGCCATGTAAATTTTCATGGATAACTCTTATGGCAATAAAATTAATGGACCACTTGCTCCCTTCTGCTACCAAGTATTCATCATTTTGTCATTTCATAGACTGGTCCTTTTGGAGTCAACAATCAGATTATTGACGGATATTTAGTCACCAAAAAGGAGGTCTAGTTTTCTTCCTCTAGAAGTAACTTATATCATTTAGACGTATAATGAAACGTGATTTGAGGCACCTTACCTCATAGGAACCGCAACGTTGAATAGATAAGTATTTTTAATAGTAATAATGGTCAACGAATGTTCTCTCTTGGATATCCGTTTTGCCAGAGTATCATAACCACGGCACAAAAATAGACGATCAAAAACATCTAAAATAAATATAAAATTATAATGTGATTTCAATTAGGTATTAGACAATGTTCTTTAATTTAGCAACCCACCCTGATTATGAGAAGCCATATTTTTTTGCTACTGGAGAAGTTTTTACGTCCTACATTGTTATTCGGATGCGCAAGAAATCTAGATGCGCATCGACGAAAACCGCAGCGAATAGCTCGTAAATCGTATATTTCCCTTCGCCCTTTGATGGGCGGCCATGGCTCGGAGATTTCTCCGCAAATTTATCAAGCTATTACAGATCCAAATCCTATTCTAAAGCCCTAAAACACCGATCTTAACTCCGCGTATCGACCAATGATCGCAGATTTCAAGCAAGCCTTGTTGGTCGTCGATGTTTGTTTTTGCAAATGTCTCGGCATTCGTTAGCCGCCCTCTACCTCCAATTCCCTCTCTCTCTCTCTCTTTCTCACTTATCTTCCTTGTTCTATACCAGGCATTCGAATTTTTGCAGCGAAAAAAGAATAAACTAACGACAAATGAAAAGAGTTTTTCGATCATTGAATGAAAATCACCAAACGATGATATTTGCTATATTCCTGTTTCGTGACTTGGTCGGCTAAATCTCCAGGAAAGCGCTCAAAAACACAGAAGATATCAAATTTTTAAAAATGGACGAAAAATGGAAAGATATACCGTATTTTCCCGATTATAAGCCGATGTTTTATTCTAAAATGTAAGCCGACAAATTCATACTCGTCTTATCATCACGACCAAAGATATCTTCTATTCCTCCTCTCCTTCTCACCTCCACTAAAATTCAATCCTCTATATTTTATATTATATTCCACCCTTACAAGACCGTATTACGCTTATGGCGTGCGCAGCTGCCAATTTTCTCCTCCATTAAAGCCAGCGCCTATGTTCGTCCCGTATTAAACGTTTTAAGAAATAATTCTATAAATAATATATCAACGGAAGCCAATAAATGTACATTTTTTACCATAATTATTCGTTGATCTTATCGCATAATTATATTTGCGCTGGAAATTAAGTGTAGTCGATCGGATATTTTGAAATAAAAATTTAGTATCAATACCACTAATAATGTATTCCTTTCGCGTGGCTTCTGAAATAGAGGGTCGCCTTATATTCGAGTTCGCCCTACAATCGGGCAAATACGGTATATTATAACATTTCTAGCGATTATTTATGTCTCGCCGAGTTCTATTTTGCTCAGAAGGTGCCGGATTAATTAAAACCGGTTTTCTCGAGCGGAACAAACTGCAATAAACTTTGAAGTTACTATCCTGTCCCTCCCACTCCCCTCCCCTTTTCCCACAAATTCTCCCACACATCCATCCACCCCTCCCACGCTCTATCCGAAGACCCATTCGCCATTCTTTTTCCCATTACTCGCCTCTCTCTCACTCTCACGCCCCTTATGCGTCTCCTTCACAACCCTTTTCCCGACTCTTTCCCACCCGCCCACGCACCTCCTTCATTACCACGCCTCCATCCTGCCTTCATGCTAATCCCAAACCCGCCCCTCACCCACGCCAGAAACAAACCATTCCTTTTACCTCCGGTGCCGTCTCTCTCTCTCTCTCTCTCTCTCTCTCTCTCTCTCTCTCTCTCTCTCTCTCTCTCTCTCTCTCTCACACACACACACACACTCTCACTCTCTCTCTCTCTCTCTTAGAGACCTTATGGTCTAAATTTCGCCCGAATAAAGACGATTATTTGTCTATCTATCTATCTATCTCTCTCTCCATCTCTTCCTCCTGGGTAAAGCCGATACTCACCACCCACATTCCTTTTTCCGACTAAATCTCTCCCATCCATACTTTTCTCCTCTCAATCCATTCTCTCCCCCTTTCAATTGCCTTGATTCTCATTCCGAGACCTCTTCCTTTTCCAAACCGGTTTCTCGGAATCTTTCGTCATCCGCCATTAGATCGGTTTACGTTGGACCATTTCTCTCAGCAATTGCCAGCATATTCAGGCCTTTGCAACTGTCCGGTTTTGCGCTCTTCTATTCGCTTATCCTCCTCTCTCACTCCCTCTATTTACATTTGTCTAGAAAATCATTGCCAATGATTTTTATGTCTTCGATCTTTCGGTCAATTCTTATTTCATCTCTCCAAAAACAATCTTTTTATCGTCCTAGCAGTATAGCTCATATTGATTGTTTTTCTTTGACATAATTGTGGCCAATTCGATTCCAAGCAGGGGTGTGGGAAGTAAAATAACGTATGAGACTAGGTCTATCACTAGGCTACCAGAGAGGAAGCACTTGCGGTAAATGCTCGCATCGTCCCTGGAAATCCTTTCACTCCGCCCTTTGCCAATTACGACGAACTATCTTTAAATCTTAAATTCTATAAGTGGATTTTCGCTCCGCAAGGCGCTTGAAAATTATATGAAATATATTTAATGCCTAAAAACTTTTATGTGGAGAATAATTTAGATGTTAAAATGGACGGAATAACAAATTAATAAGAAAAATATACTGGAAAATAATGATAATACATTTGATTATAAAGAGAAATTCTGACTGGGGCGGCCTTGTTTTGAGAAGAGACGGTATGATTAAAGATGAGATTGAAAGAGAATTTGAAGACAAAAGAAAAAGGAGAAGAATTCATCCATTAGATAGTTTGAAGAGGAAATAGAGTAATTAAGAAATGAAGAAAGTTGCAGGAGGACCGGGAAATGTGGAGAACCCAGTTTAAACTCAAACCACAGACCTGTCTGCGAACGGAATACTAATGACGATGATCTTCAAATCGCTGTTCTTGCCATTGCATCTCCTCAATCGTCCTCTCTTTAATCTTCTCCTCCTACATTACTTCCCTCACAAGATTTGAAATTTCCCATCATTAAATCTATATATTAATAGCATAATAAAATGAGCTTTATAAAGAGGAGGTAACAACCACCTTAACGTGAGATGCTTCAAATTAAACGTCTTGACCTGCTGATTTGCAGAAAAATAATAAAATTTAAATTGGTGATACCGTTGGCGAGATACTGAGGTTTTCTTGACCAGCTAAGCTCTACTCAACGTAATTGTAATGGTTGATGTTAAAATGGCGCTGTAGAAAATAACGTGGCCCTAGCAGACAATATAGTAGAAGCCGCTGAGTTTCTTGGTAATGTTTTTATTTCAAGTTCAAACAAGAAGGCTTACTACCAAGATTTGTGTCAAGATATAACTGATGAATTTGTTATAAACCTTTTCAAATTGAAATAATCGAGACATAGTAAGTATGACAATGAATTATAACTGTTTTTAATGCACGTGTCACATTAATATTTCCTTTTAATTTTGTTCCAGGTGTAAACAATATATTTCCTTTTTATTTTGTTTCCAAACTGACATTTTTTGTTATAAACATTTTCCAATTGAAATTATCGGGACATAGTAAGTATGATAATGAATTATAATTGTTTTAATGCACACTAGCGGAATTATTCGTTGAACATCAACGGGACTTTGTGGTGTGATTAAAATATAACTTTTGATGTGTGTGTGTGTAAAAACTTTTATATATATATATATATATATATATATATATATATATATATACTTTACGTTACTCTTTCGCTGAAGAAGGGCTTAGGCCCGATAAGCTTGCGTGTGTTTTTGTGTTCGTGTGTTTTACGTGTCTCTTCGACGCCCCCAGCAGCCTGCCAGCTTGGTCCTCAACTTGGTGAGTGTCCGCTGGGCTTCCCTCAACACCTTGTTGCCACCCTCATCACTACCTTTTCTTTTCCTTTAGTTAATATATATATATATATATATATATATATATATATATATAGTGAATTTAACTGTTTGATTAATTAATAAATAACTCACAATCATTTGGATTCTCTCAGAAAATAAAGCGCTTGAAATTTATTACATTCTGGCATTAATATACGACTTGATTTGCAACTCTTTGGCTCCGTTATTCTTCCTCTTCGTATGTTTACTGAATAATAATATTCTTCAATTATTGACGTTGTAATGTATTAAGTTTGGCATTGCGCGAAGCAAATAACACAATTCTTTCGTCTATTTGAAGGCTTAAGAGACGCTAATTCGATCGGAGTCAACAATGCGGGTCGCCTTGGCAACACCCGGAAATAGTACGAAAAAGCCATGAAATTTCGAAAAGAAATGCGTATTTCTGACAAATTCTTCCGTATAAAATCTAAGAATTGCAAGAATAAGATATTTTATGGTCTTAGCCGTCAAATAAAAAATGGAGAAATTCGATCCATATTTACATATTTTAATGAATGAAGGAAATAAACTTTGCACCATGAAAAATCTAAAATCCCGTGTAAACTTATGCGAAAATATAATTGACTCTTGGAGTCGAATCCGGAACTTTTTCCGGGATGTTTGATTTTTCTAGAGACCACCTCATGGAGGTTTAAGAATTGTGAAAGTATCAGCTCTTAATTCCATTGGAAAATGTCCAAAAATACCAGGACAAACAGACAGACGGACACTTGAGAATTGTTATATAAGAATATCACATTAATATTTCCTTTTTATTTTGTTCCAAGTGTAAACAATATATTTCCTTTTTATTTTGTATCAAAAACTGATATTTTTTCGTTATAAACACTTTCAAAATGAAATTATCGGGACATAGTATGACAATGAGTTATGATTGTTTTTAATGCACGTCACATTAATATTTGCTATTCAAAAGATCTCAAAGCGAGCAATGAAAAAAAACTTTCTTTCATTATATAGAACTACTTTTAAATTGTTTTCATATTCATTTCATGTGTACACAATATTGCACCGGGGAAATAATATAATCGACGAGTTTCTTTTTATGTCCAAGGTAGTGTATCGGCGAACTACAGTCAGTTTTCATTCTGAGATCGTGGTGGTGACATAATACATTTGTGCTCGAGTTTTTACCCTTATAAGTTTGAAATGCCGAAAGCGAAAAAAATTAAAGCGATCCTATCTTTGACACGGTTTTCATTGGAATTTTTGCAATTGGTTAGCATGATTTCGCGCAACAAAAACCCTTTTTTAGGAACATATCTGTCTTGCCTACCCGTGATTTTTATCCATTTAGGAACGTATATATTTTTATAGCATTGCTCTTATGTAAAAATGTTTCGCAATACGGTGATTCGCGATACGCTCGGGTTTTTTGGAACGCAACCCTAGCGTATTGCGAGGTATACCTCTATATTTCCTTTGTTTTTATTTCCATAATGACATTTTTTCGTTATAAATATTTTCAAATTGAAATGATCGGGAAATAGTAGGTATGATAAAGAATTTTATTTATATATTAATGGCGTAAAAAAGAAAATTTATAAAGCGAAATTAACAGGCACCTTAACGTGCGATGCATTAAACGTCTCGACCAGTAGATTTGCAGGAAAATTATAAAATTGAAATCGCCCAAACCGTTGGCGAGATATTGAGATTTCTTTTGACCGGTTAACCTCTGTTCGACGTAATTGTAGTGGTACTAGCCAAGCTAGTATCAAACTGCCCCAACAGAGGTAGAATATCCGCCCGGCAAGTGGAAGACCCGGGTTCAATTCCCGGTCATAGCAGACTTTTTTCTCGTTTCAAAAATTGTTCCAACTTTCACAGCTTATGCCTGTCTGCATAGGATCTTAGGATCATATCATTCCATCAATTTAATGTTTGACAATCTCACCATTTGAGAGGGAGGAGTTTCTTTCGATGATTCTCTTAGAGGACATCTGTTGGGGCAGTTTGATACTAGCTTGGCTAGTTCCCGTCCCACCAAAGGAAAACATCCGTGTTCAGAAACGAGAGAAAATGTTCTGCTACGATAGTTCAGAGGTAGAATATCCGCCCGGCAAGTGGAAGACCCGGGTTCAATTCCCGGTCATAGCAGACTTTTTTCTCGTTTCAAAAATTGTTACAATAAAAATATTTGGCTAAAGAAAAATTTATTCCTACAAGAAAGTACCTTATATGAAACGAACATAATGCCATAGCATGACGAGTTATTAGGCCACACTCAAAAGAATCGCACCTACCCCCGCCGGATGACGAGTTATTAAGGCACACTCAAGAGAATCACACCTACTCCCCCGAGTAACGAGTTATTAAGCAAAACTCAAGAGAATCACACCTACTCCCGGCGGATGATGAGTTATTAGGCCACACTCAAGAGAATCACACCTAGTCCCGCCGTATGACGAATTATTAGGCCACCCTAAATAGAATCCTGTTTATTTCCGCCGGATGAGGATGATATTATGCCAGCTTCAAGAGAATCCCACCTGCTGTCGGATTGTTGGATGATGGGTATTTTTTCCTTTGACTATACTTCTCTTATTTTCAGAAAACTTTTAAGGAATTAGATTATGAGTTTTTATTCGTTTTATGTGTGAAGTACACGATGTAATTGCAAATAGTGGAGGTTCGGTTCGTATGTTAAAACTCGGGAATCTCCGGACATATTTTGATGAAATATCGTATTGAGAAGTTTCGCTAAAATTGGTCGAGCGATTCCAATTTTTGTGAAAATCGGACAAAAATGACCACCAATTTACGCGATGACCTCTAAATATTTCAGTGTTCGTTTGTTCCAACTCGGGAACCGCTTGGCATATTGTGATGAAATTAGGTATTGGGTACTTTTGTCAAAATTAATTGACCGATTCAAATTTTGGTTAAAATCGGATAACAATTACTACCATTATACATGAAGAATTGCATATAATTTACAATGTTTTATTGTTTTATCTAGGAAACCGCTTGACATATTTTAATGAAATTTCGTATTTGGTAATTTTCGTAAAATTGGTATTCCGATTCCCATTCTGCACAAAATTGCACAAAAATTACGACCATTTTACATGAAGATCTACAAGTAGTTGAACATGTTCCTTTGGTTCAACTCGAGAATCGTTCGAAGTATTGTGAAGAAATTTGGTATTGGATAGCTTTGCCAAAATTGGTCGATCGATTCGAATTTTGGTAAAAATCAAACAATAATTTCGACCCCTTTACATGAAGACGATTTACGATGTTTACATGTAGTTAACAGTGTTCCTCTGTTTGAACTCGGGACCCGCTAGACGTATTTTGACGAAATTTTGTATTGAATAAGTTTTACTAAAATTGGTCGACCGATTTCAATTTTTGTAAAAATCGTAGAACATTTACGACCATTTTACATGGCCTACATGTAGTTAACAGTGTTCCTCTGTTTGAACTCGGAAACCGCTTGACGTATTTTGTTGAAATTCGATATTTATGAGTTTTACTAGGATTGATAGACCCTGTCTAATTTTGGTTAAAATCGAACTACAATTACTACTACTTTACATAAAGACCTACATGTATTTTACAACGTTCCTCGTTTAATACTCATCTGAGCAGAAATATTGAGTACATCGTCAAATCTCAAAGAACCTATTTGGGAACTCTATTTACTTGACATGGAACACACCTTTTCAATCTCGTTAATTTAACACCTTAACCTTTACCGAAAAACTTATTTTGCCCCATTCTACTACATTCCATTACATTCCACCACCTGGAAAACCTATAGCGCAGCCACGTTCTCTTTTCTCATTGTACAAATCCAACACCCTTACAGTAATGAGTGCCGCATCAATCACATCTTTGAAATTGTCTCTTTATGGCAGCTGTGCACTTAATCCAGTCGCGTCTTCGCTTCCTCCACTCACCTGCTTATTGCTTCGTTCTCAATCCGAGACTCGAGCGGGACCTATTCTTTTCCTCTGTGGCTCTACCTGTCATACTTTATCCCCCGTCATTTCTTCATCTTCTCTGTATTCCTCCTGACCATCCGTTGTGAAGAATCACGTCTACAGGCTGTTTCAAATAGTTTATTATTATGTTCGCTGGTAAGGGAATTAGCGTAGGAATTTTAAATTTATGATTTTTGGTCATATTTTGATTATTCCACGTATTCGGTGAATAGGGAAAAATTAAAAAAAATTACCTATATAACATCGGAATTTTTTTTACTGAGAAGACTGCGTGGCAGTAAAAATTCATTGGTAGGATAATAAAGTTGAAAATACTATAATCAAACCTTTATCATTATGTTAACGTTCATGTTGTATAAATAATCATAATATTTCGGAAACACTTTGTAACGCAAGCTACGCAATCCTGACTGCGACTAAAAGGCCGCGCCTGTGTTGGTTGAAGGATTGACCACAAAGCCTCCAATTCGACATTTAATTCGGCTGGCTGATAATTAACTATTTAAAATTTCCCTAGACTAAATAGCAGTTCATGAATTTGACCCTTTTCGCAAAAGAGCTCTTGTTATTTTAATACAGCATGTTTAATTTCATCTTATTGAAATACAAGCATGTATACATGTACACCTACAAAAAATAAAGTTCCTAGAAAATGTTTTTAAATCTATGTACGATATATGATTCCGTTCTAATTATACGATTTGCATCTTACAATTAGTTTTTAAAATTTCTATAATGAGTAGTCATTATTTAAGATACGAGGACCTTCCAAAATCAGGAGAACATCGGCTGTTAGCCGGTTGATCTGAGAGCTGAAGAGTATCTCCGAGATCTGTTAGCGGTAACGGTAACTCGCACAAGGGCTTATGTCAAGGACTGATTTAGGATCGACCTATGCTCCGCCATGCCCTTCCTTGGTTTTCCTGCCTTTTCTCTCTGTTTTCCTCTCCTTTATTCGACCTTCTTTCCCCGCTTCTATTCTCTTCCGCTCTTCTGGCCGTTAGTGATCAAGTTTGTCCGCTCTATTACTCTTCCTTTAGAGAGTATTCGTTAAGCACGCGCTTGCCGTTAAAGTGATCTCTATCTGCCCCATTCAACGTTGTTTTTTACGGCACATTACTGCTCACTTTCTTCGTAATTATCCGTGCCTTACTTGCTGCCCCCTCTCTCTCTCTCCCTCCCCCCTTCTTGCGGTGCCACACTTTCTCTCTCCCTCTCTCTTTTTATCCTCTATTCTCTGCTATTCTCTTTCTTATGATATCATACCATATCTTTTTAAATCCAACTCTATATATCACGTTCTGTCTTCATCTTCGTAGCGTATTCGTTGATCTTTCAGCTAGATTCATCAAAATGTGTCATGCATTCTATAAAGCTATCATAGATTATATTTTACAGGCAATGTACACAGAAAATAAAGAATATGATGGCATATGAACGATTAATGTTTTCTATTAATAGATAGATGAATTTTAAAGCACTGAGTTAAACTAATCCAATCGAATGTAAATCCAAGTGCATATTTTTTGCGCGCACCTAGCTCCTTTAAATTATAGGAGCTATATAATGTTTGTTTCGGCTTCCGTCTAATCTACCAAAAACCGTTTTGAATCAAAAACATTTTAATATGTTAGCGAGCACTTCATAGTACTATTACATTTATGTAATATATACAATAGCGTTTGTATTTCACAGTTATTCCTCATCTAATAGTACTTTCAAATCAAAAAAGTTCTCTTCTTCAATGATGCCCTACTTCGTACCGGGGTCTTTTACCTATTTTTTTAATTCTGATATTTCAAAAGCTATCATTTATGCCTTATTTTTCGTTTCATTTATTTCCCTTAATCTCTTTCCTCATTAATGTTTAGTTTGAAATTTTAGTTTTAACATTACTTCTAACCCATAAAGCTCATTAGTACGCATAGGTATCTCCGAATTTTTTTCTCAAAGTTGAGATACTATTGCAATCGTTTTATGCAATTATGAATGGTCACTTGATTGGATGTTGATCTTTTAAGCGATAATGATGATTTAATCGAGGACCATTCAAATTCAAGTACAGTATAATCTCATTTATTTGACCTACATGGGGGATCTCCGAAGGAATAAACAGAGAGGCTGAATAATACGTACTTAATATAAACAGTTAATTGTGTAAAGAACGTGTAAAAAAATAGAGAGATTTCCCTTGAGCGCTCTTTTTGATTGTTCGGTACCTATTACGGAAACTTCTCAATTTTTAAGTGATTTGCAAGGCGCTCAGGAGCACGCACGACGAAACCAGTGGAACGCTGTTGGGCATACCTCCTTCAAAGTTTATCATTAGCCATTTTCAAAGTTTGTTGAGTAGATAAACCACTTTTCTTTGAGGTCATATCGAATTGCAGAGAAAATCTCTTCAAACTATTCTTGTCCATTTTTGGACGGTTAAACCGAAAATCGGACAATCGAAAGTCGGATAATTAAGATTTTACTATATTGGGTCACGTACCTACATTGTAAACTTTGGTTCCAGGCACAGCACCCTCTTTCTCTTTTCTTGGTAACTACATCAAAGGAAGACGTTAGACATTAAATCTCAGAGCTAAGTAGCAAATTTTTAACTTCTATTGATACTTTTGTACTATGTACGTCAAATTCTCAGGTTGTTTCGTTTTATCCTAGCATTTTCATAACATTTTAAGTGATTGTTTTCCTTTGATCACGTCTTAAATAATTGAAGATGATCATCGGCTTCACTTGCCGGTAATTTCTAATTGCGAAATATCAGAGCAATTAATTTTTAAATTTTCTCGCCCTTTCAATTACGTCCTCTACAAATGTGACCTGTTACCTCCCTCCTCAAGTATTCTCCGTCGTTTCCCAGTACAAATCTTCCAGAAATTTCTAGCTTTGTCATTTTCACTAATTTTAAATAGATGCCATTTGTATATTTTTGGCACAGATTAAAGATATTAACTAAGGAATTTCTACGAAAACTTATATATATGTATGTATATATATATATATATATATATATATATATATATGTACTTTTGATCGTTAGTGAACCCGAAAGTTGAAACTCCCATAGGATTAGAAATTTTGTATAACTCCAAAATCGAAGTACCTCCTATTGGATTTTTTTATTTTATTTTTAGAGAGTTAATATAAATATTGTTTTTAATTTTTTCAAATAATTTTTATGTTAGTCGTAAGATTCGTATTCGAGCCCCTCAAGTGAAAATGTTTGGGTTTATCTCTTTCTAAAAACCAGTGCCTTCTTGCCATTTCGTCTAAAGGAATCTTTGCGAGTTGGGACAACAAGAGATACAGTAATATATGATACAAATTTAATTATTATGAGCTGATTGCTCGTGTTCTTATAAAATGTAGTTCTCCAAATTCCGTTTTTCATCCTTCATCATTTCTTTCAGGTTTAATATAAAACATTCCCAGAAGACAAATTATTATCGATCCGATCCTATTAAGAAAAGTTTGCAGCGATCTCAAAAAAATATAAAACAATTCAATGTCAAACCATGACCTGCGAAAGAAATCTCAATTTCGCCATGCCATATAACCAACAACGAATGAATTATCGCAGAGGATGGCACCTCAAAACGATGCGCCTTTGTTCAAAATTTAATTGCTCTACGAATCTGAAACAAAACACGGATATTTACGCTTTGAAAACCATTTTTACGACTGTTCATCTCTCCATTTGCTTTTTAGCGACTTCCCCCTCTACCACGTCATCACGAACTGCGCTCTCCCTACGTCGTGCTCCTCCCTCCCTTTCCCTCTCCCCCTTCTCTTTCCCCCTTTTCCTTCCCTCTCTCCCTCTCCCCCTTCTCTCTCCTCCTCTCCCTTCCCTCTCCTCTCCCTTTTTCCTCTCCCATTTTCCTCTTCCCCTTTCCTCTCCCCCTTTCCTCTCCCTATTCCCTCTCTTCCTTCCCACTCCGCCTTCTCTCTCCCCCTTCCATCTCCCTCTCCCCTCTCCCCCTTCCCTCTCCCCCATCCTTCTCCCCCTTCCCTCTCCCCCTCCTTCTCCCCCTTCCCTCTCCCCCTTCCCTCTCCCCCTTCCTTCTCCCCCTTCCCTCTCCCCCTTCCCTCTCCCCCTTCCCTCCCCTCCTTCCCTCCCCCCCTTCCCTCTCCCCCTTCCCTCTTCCCCTTTCCTCTCCCCCTTCCTTCTCCCCGTTCTCTCTCCCCTTCTCTCTCGTCCTTCTCTCTCGTCCTTCTCTCTCGTCCTTCTCTCTCGTCCTTCTCTCTCATCCTTCTCTCTCGTCCTTCTCTCTCTCCCTTCTCTCTCTCCCTTTCCTTTCCCTCTCCCTTCCCACTCCCCTTTCCCTCTCCCCCTCTCCCTTCCATCTCCCACTTCCCCTCCCATTAGCGATTCCGATACACAAGGAGTTTTCGTTACGCAGGCAGACATGCAAAGAGAGGAAGAGAGCGGACCCAAAAACGAATCGGTTCGCTCGAGTTTTTACGCAGCAAAATTGTTTTTTTCGCCTGATCAAGTTCCTCGTCGCGCGATCGATTCTTCGAGGCTGCAGACGCGGCCCGTAATTCCCTCTACGAAAGGGTACAAAAACCGATAAACAAAAAAACGCTATTTTCTCACCGACCCTCATCCCGTCCCTCTCCCACACTCTTCATCTGGTTAGTTATTTTAGGTCGCGGGAGGAGGGGGAAACAAACAAAATAAGTCCTTCCGATTCACCTGGAAGTGCTTTCCGTAGTTTGTCGATGAAACGAGACAAAACGTTCCCTTTGTTATTGTATCGCGGAACTCTGATGCAAGAAAAATATTAACTGTTTTGTCGCGTTTTTGTACTTTTCTGTAAATGCGTCACGCTGCACGCAAGGAGGCACTATCCAAATCCTACATTAGTCCTAAAGGTCTGTGAATCAATTCAGACGATTGCTGCTACGCAATTGAAATTGCAACTGGTTTGCTCAGCCGCAGAATTTTTCTATATCACGTTATAGATGCTGTATAGTTTTTCCAGTCCAGCCATTAGCAGTCATGATTTACAATCAAAATGGAGAGGATCTGGGGAAATTTTGGGAGAAAATTTATCATCCGTCTCTAGTGTTCTTATCCCCACGTCAGTATTTTTTTGGAGCTGTCTCTTATATTCTCTTTTTCACCTTCACTTTAGGCGATTGTATCTCAGTCTCATAGAAACGTCGGCAGGAAAAAATTGCATCAAAGTGTAACTCGATCGATGCATTGAAGTGCAGCTCCTACACTGCTATGAAAACTCAGCGCACATTCCATCACATATATTGAGATCGTGATAGGTAAAATGATATTAACTCGTTCGAATGCATTTCGCCAATGTGCCGTATCTGCGGCTGCGTGGGTCTCTGTGAATGAATGCCTCGCGCCCCTCTCTTTAACAGAAAGAATTGATGCAAACATGACATTTCGTTATTTTGAGAACACATGTTTTTATAAATTATTATTAGATTAGATAAAAAATAAGCGATGTATTTTTTCATTTTCAATAGATACTGGGTTCTACGATCTATATGGGGGCAAGGGCTGTCCGGGTTAAACGATATTCCGTTAGATTGAGGCGAAAAATCGAAATATTATCTTATCGATGAAACGGTCCGTGGATCGTGGATCGTTCGGATGATATCTTCTCCACGTCAGCAATTTTGATACCAATACGACGGAGAGGAAAAATCTATCTATTTGATTCAAACAACTATCATTTCACGCAAAACTGGATTCGATGATCGAGTTAATCACTTCCACGATAATTCATTTTCGTTGTCATTGCCTTTCCAATTAATATTACATTCAGAGTGAAAAACTTGTTTAAGAATCTTAGGAAAATTTTTCCATTAAAATGATCTCAAAAGCACAGAAAATAATCGACTCGAACAATAATTTTCTCGTAGAAGTCGGAAGTCTGTAAGATCGGGATCCGTAAAATCGAGTTTTTACTGTATTTATAAACGAAAGCGATTTTTCTCCGTGATTGATGAATTTGTAGCCAACTGTTGCTGAGTATGATATGTCAATAAGTATGACCTTAGCTATAGAGGTCAGACACCGTCAAGCGTTTAGGTCGCACAAACACACGTTTGCGAGAGTTTGTTGCCATTCTCCTTCCACCAAAAGACTTGCCCTGAGCGTTCCGTGAAGTGGTTAAAAGGAGTCTAGCTTTGATCAACGAGATTCTCCCGATCGAGTTCGGTCGCCATGGCAACGCCACAGAATCGGGGGTTCGCAAGCAAAGAGGCACGGACTTAAATAGAACATGGACTCCTCTCCAGTTCCGATGGCACTCGGCAACACCCAACCCCCGCCTACTCCCACCCAAAAACCTCCTCCACCGTGCCTCTTTCGCGGAATAGGGTGCTAGGTTTTGGTTGTCCTTAGACTAAACCGAGGAATGGAGATTTGTTTGGCCAACTCTTCGGCGTTGCCTCAGGAACGGATTACTTCCTTTTAATGGGACCTATGAACGAAGACGAGGTGTCGTCCGACCGCTTTTGCGACACTCGACCTCGTTCCCTGGTGCGGAAGACCGGAGTAATTGCTCTAATTAGTCCGCTCGAGTTCTGTGCGGACCAAAGACAACGGGGTAGACTTCCAGCCGCCGCCGGGCATCGCCCGACTGAGTGCGCCGAGTTGCGTGGGTGGACGGCAGCGGAAGAAAGAGAGATGATTCTTGTTCTCGGAAAAGAAAGAAAGGTGTAAAGGCCAAGGGGAGCGCGGACGAGTGGGATGGGGTGAAGGACTGAGAGAAAGTAGGCCGTTGTAGGGAATTCCCCGGGGGAGAGTCCAGGTGCGGAAGTAAATTGCAGGAACGTCCGCTGGAGTGGAACTACTGGGCAGTTGCGTGGATCTCTTTATTCGCCTTTTTTTAAATAAAAGGGGAGGCATGGGGAGATTCGCCTCGCGTTCGTCACTTGTTTCCCCTCGTCAAACGACAAGTTAGAGGGGAACGTGCATGTGGGATGTGTTTGCGCGAGTGCGTACTTGGATGCTTAACCCAGTGGCGCGCGAATTTATATTTTGTTTTCTTTTGTAAAATTTAGCTAACTTTTTGAGTCTTGTGTACTTACAAAAACATGACACTAATTTATAGTTAAAAGCACGACTTATACTTAAAATTATAATAAACCATAGTGGAATCAGCAGAACATCGTCATAAACCACAGAAGCCATTAATTTCACATGTGTATTTATTAAAACTTCTTTGAGAAAGAATAAAACGAACTTATTCCTCTTCTTTTCATTTTTCCTTTTTCTTTTCTTCAGTGAGTGAAATAATTTGTCTGCCAGAGGTTAACGATCTCAGAGTCAATGGATGAAAACTATACAAAGGTCCAATGTGTTCAGAATTTTGATTTAAAGCTTTCACGTCATTGAAACAATTTCAGAATATATATTATATGTCCCTTCCATATTTATTATACAAAGTCTGTCATAAATATTATATTTAATTTGTAAGGCCATTAGATTAAATTCTAATTATTTATCTTAATTTCTTTAAATTTAAACATTCCATTTCATTTAAATGCTAATGAATGACTTCTCTTCCGTCTGGGAAAGTTGAATTTCAGAAATCACGCTCAGTTCTACTTAATAACTTCTCAATGTTAATTATATCATTATTTTCGAAGGAGTAATATTGAAAAGTTTACTTTGTTGATCCTAACTTTTTATGAAGAAGTCTCGAGGTCTTAATTCATCTGTAAAACTTTAATCTCTAATAATTGACTTTGACAAGAATAAAGTAATTCATTTAAATCAACAGACCTACTATCCGTTTATCAATACATCTACATGACACCCTGCAAGTCACCTTTTTGGTGGATGGCAGGAGGTGCAGTGCCCCAGGGGTCTTTAATTTTCCTACGTTATATTTTCCTATTATGTTCTCTTATCGTCCTAGGGAAAAACTATCCATAAATTTTACCAGTAGTTTAAATCTAGCCTGCAGCGTACGTTCCTCTAACGATTTCCATTTCAGATTTTCTATTAATGATGTTACGCTTTGTTTACTATTGTAATTCCTCTTTACAAATCTAGCTGCCCTGCGCTGAACCTTTTCTATCTCGTTAGTGAGTCCCTTTTCGTATGGATCCCACACAGCTGAAGCATATTCGACCTGCGGTCGAACCAAGGTTAAATAATATAATTCTTTCACTTTTTCGGAGCTATTTCGAACTAGTCTCCCTATAAAGGCCAGCTTTTTGTTAGCGACACCTATTAATCGGCGAATGTGGGTGTTCCACGAGAGATCACGATGGATCATGACTCCGAGATATTTAATCGAGTGTTAGGGACCTCTCCTCGGGAAATGGATTTCTGGAATATTATCCGAAGAAAAGGTGCCATTTCTTCAACTAATTCTTTTAAAACGCGATCACGAATTTCTTCGGGGCCAGTGGCTTTGTTATGTCTGACGGAACTTAATTGCTTTACTATTCCCACCTCAAAAAATACTATATCGTCCGTCAGGTTCCTCCTTATAGCGGGCGCATAATCTACGCAATAGTCGCTAACGGCTGTAAATGCTTTTACAAAATGACCATTTAACAGGATTGACTTTCTCTACGCTATCATGAACAACGGTACCCGAGTCATTACGCATGGAAGGTATGGTAGGGCCTCTACCTTGGATCTCTCTCACATAGGACGAAAACGCTTTAGGATCCTCCTTCAAATAATTATTTAATACCTTATTACGGAAATTAATAAAAGCCTCGCGCATAGTTTTTCCTCACTTTACCGCGGGATTCCTTATACGTTTGAACTTTAGTTGCTCTATACTCATCGGATGATATAGACGACATATTTTTTATTTTCGCGTGGCTTATTCTCTGACGCCTAAGCGCACTCCTAATTTACTTATTGTACCAACGTGGCTCTTTATTGTCGACTTTCAATTTAATTGGAATGTACTTATCGATGCCCCCTAGCACTATATCCTTGAATAAAGTCTGAGACGACTCAGCACCTGATCGTTCGGTCATAAGACGGAAGCCAGGTAGGCGCGACCTGAAGCTTGAAAAGTCTTTCTTAACAAATATATAAAACTTTCTTTGAGGCTTAGGGTGCCTCTCGATTTTCAACTTACACTCAACATATACGGCCAGATGATCACTTATTCCATATTCAATGGTGACTTTCTTTATTCTTTCTGGGACGTTAGTTGCTAATAAATCTAATATATTTCCCGATCGCGTTGGCTTTCTGACTAATTGATGGAGAGTGCTCGCAGAATGCTTTGATTAATGCCTTACAGGATTCGCGTTCTTTACCTCTTGATTCGATACATAGGTATCTCAATCAATTGAGGGTAAGTTAAAGTCACCACCGACTATAGCGATTCCATCTTGATTTATCATTCTAAGCTTTGATAGTTGTTTCTCGAGATTTAAAATACAATCTACAACAGCGTTAGGTGGCCTGTAAAACGAGCATAAGAACACCTTTTTGGAGCCTTCTTTACCTATGCGACACCAAACACTCTCGATAACCTTGTCATTTATCGGAATATCACTGCTATCGTACTTATCGCTAACCGCTATGAAAACCCCCCCGCCAGATCTATTGACGCGATCATTTCTATAGACATTATAGTCTCTAGGAAATATCTCCTGACTCAGAATCTCATCCGTTAACCAACTTTCTGTGCCTATCACAACGTCGGCGTGCAGACTGCGAATAATATGCTCGAACTCAGCATTTTTTCTACGGATGTTGCGGCAGTTCAGTAGGACGACGTTTAATTTCTCACTATCACTTCGCATATTAATTTCACCCTTTACTTTCTCTTCCACTCTAAAACTACATGCGCTCCCATCACAGTCACCCCCACGACTGTTTGGCATCACATCTAAATTGTAATTGCGACCCGTTGCACACTTTACGGAACATCTATCAATGACCTATCGCGAAATTGGTGCTTCATGTTACTATGAACTTTCTTCTTATCTTTCGTATTACGTGCATTTACCTCACGCTCGGAGTATATTCTATCATTAGATACTCTACCGTGATTCTAATTTTCTACGAACGCATCGATTATCCTCTTACCCAAAACTGGCCTACACCCTGCCCTACTCATTAGCCTAAAAAATCTCTACTGTGCTCAAAAATCCTACGCGCTACTCTCTGAGCCGATTCGGGCGTGTAGTAAACACCAGAGTGATCCAGTGGTGCCCTGTACGACTCGATATTCGGTCGTAGGTCGACGAATTCACTCCCAAGTCCCGACAGAAATTCCACAGCCTTCGGTTCATACCGTCAACCCTACTTCAAATCTCTGAACCGCGCTCAATCCTAGGGACTATACCGCAGACAGTAAGCCGCACATCAGAACCTGACTCCTCTTGGACACGAGCAACCTCAGAGGCCAAGTCCTTAAAATTACTTAAAATCTCCTCGGACCCGCGCTTCGAGGCGTCGTTAGTCCCAGCATGGGCCACCATCCGCACCCAAGAGCAACCTGTCGCCACTACCGCTTCTCTCACCGTATTGGTCACCTGCAGCACCGTGCCGCCTGATAAACATCTAAAGAAGACCCGCTCTTTAACTCCCTCCCGGCGGGCACTGGATAACAGGGGTGCCATCACACGCCTCCATCGAAGAGACGGGAGTGGGTACGGGCGCAATGGCCGTGGAGTCGTCCTCCGACAACACCTCGAACCTATTATTGACAAGAAGAGGGTCCGCCGAAGCATTCCCAACTCTCTGCCTCCGCAGCATCACCCCACGATCTTCCCGAGTGGACACCACACTCCACTCATCCGATTTGCCATCCCAAGGACCCTCAGCCCGCGGTAAGGAGTCAGGGGGCAACCCCGATCGCTCTACTGGCTACCGCACCCAGGCGAACCCGTGCCACCAATTTGGCGCGGCGAGTTTTCAGGGATGACCCCGCACCCCCCACATGAACCAAGGCTGCCTCGGACCTTTCCACCCTCTGAAGAAGGTCCGCAACCACCCTCTCCAACTTATGTAGAAGTCCTCGAGTGTGGCAGATGTAGTCTCTGTAGTGCCGCAGGGTAGTGTGATCGGACCTATGCTTTTCTTGCTTTATATAAACGACATCAGCTCAGTTGTAAAAAGTAATATTAGGCTTTTTGCAGACGACACCGTAGTCTAAAGAGAAATTAGTGGTCCTAGCGACCATCGTCAGCTTCAGGATGATCTGGATGCGTTATCTGTATGGTGCAAGGAATGGCAGCTAGAAATCAATCAGAAAAAGAGTAACGTTCTAAACTTTTGGAAATCTAGAAGCCCATCGTCCGTGTTTACCTACTCGGTAGATGGTGAGAGCATTCCTGTTTCGGAATCTGTGAAATACCTCGGGGTAACCTTGAGTCGTGATCTGTCTTGGGGCACCCACATAAGACGAGTGATAGGTGCGGCAAATAAGAAGTTGGCTTTTGTGCGTAGGATAGTCAGGAAAAGCACGGAAAAGGTGAGAGAATCCTGTTATTTATCCTTGGTTAGACCTCAAATGGAATACGCAGCAGCGGTTTGGGTTCCATATCAGAGGGGACTCATAAAGGATTTAGAAAAAATACAGCGGCAAGCAGCTAGATTCGTGAAAAAGAATTACGATAAACGTATATCGGACGGAGAGATGATGAGGACAAGATTCGCGAAATAGATAGTAGGACAGAGAGTTATAAGTAGTCCTTTTTCCCTAGGACAATACGTGACCACAATAGATAACAGTGAATAATAATTAGTTAGGAACTTGGTGCGCGGCACCCCCTGCCATCCACCGTCAAGGTGACTTGCAGGGTAATATTTAGATGTAGATAGATGAAACTTCGTGATTCGAGTCCTCATGGCCTCGCAACCAGCGGCGCACAAGGAGGAGGAAACAGGATTCCTCGGTGAAGCCATCCTAAACTCTTACATAATTTATATACTAACGCAAAAGAGTTACACTATAAAAACAAAACCTGAGATGGGATAAGGCTAAAGAATTTGGTATAAGTTTTAACAAGGGGACGCTCTTCGTAAAGCGTACGAGAAAGGGTCAAACGCAGGTATAAAGTGAAAGGCGTAAACAACACAAGCAAGGTTAGCTCACGCACAGGAGATGGTAGTACACAACAACGAAAATATATAAATTCTATGGAGTGTAAAAATAAAACAACCTTACAAATGTAACGAGAATATGCTAATACACAATAACTTCTATGATATAAATATTATTTTCTAAAGGGGAGAATTTCTAACTACCAGACTTTAGAGCTAACTATTACGGTAGAGAAAATAAAAACTATAACGTAGATGTTATAACAAAAATAATTAGGTACCTTAAATGAATGTTAAATAAAATTTACCGAAGGATAACAATAGAATAAAGTAAATTGTTAGTTCTACTTAGCACCACAGCTACAGCTACTCAAATGCTACTACTACTCTAGTCGCTCGAATATTCGTAGGAGCTCGCAGGAGCAAGTGAAAGGCACGTCCGTTCACTTTACCAGCCAGGTAAAGATTGCACAAGAGAGGAAATTTTTCATTGAGATCCTATTTTTTGAGAAATTTTTATAAAACTTATTAAAAATCAAATCATGAGGAATCAATTGTATAATTTCCGTTATTTATTACGATATAATCCCATCTTTTAGCTAGCTTTCCAATTCCCTGTTTGAAAGTCTCGGGTGGTTTGGAGCCAATGAATAAATGTATGTCCTTTTTGATTTCCTATTCAGTTTCAAATTTTTCCACTCAAATGGTGTTGAATTGAACAAAACAGATATTAATTAGTTGGCCTCATATCTGGGGAGTATGATGGGTGTGGTTGAACTTTCCATCCCAAAGCTCTGATTTTTGTTGGGTCAAACGGGCGACCTGTAGTCTTGAATTTCCGTTAAGAATTGACCAATGCTGGACGATTCTGAATAAGAGATTGGTTAACTCAGCCCAATTGTTGACAATAGGAGTCAAGAGATGGCTTTCTGATTCGGAACCAGGAGTTCAAAATGTATCATCCCTATCATATCCCACCAAATTCAAAACATTATCTTCAGCGTATAAAGACCTTGTTTGCAGATAGGTACAGGTGTCTGTCTACGACTATGTCATTGTTTTTTACGTTTGTTGTTCTCGTAAGTGACCCATTTTTCGTCAGCGGTAACAATTCGATCGAGTTTGGCGCCCAATAAAGTAAGAAGCAATGGTCAGCCGTTGATGAAGATTATCGCTGGAGATTTTATGAGGCACGCAAATACTCTCCATAAGGACCTTGTCAAGTTTTTAGAGATGGGTTTGCACTGCATCATGGGAGGTGTTAACTTTTATGGCCATTTCACGTGTATGTTGACGTGGGTCAAACTCAACGAGGGATTTCAATGCTACGTTGTAGACTTCAATATGGCTGCCTCTACCAAAGCAATCTTCGAGACTGAGGTCTCCAGAACATAATTTCTTGAACGCGTTCAGAAACGAGAAAATTGTTCTGCTACGATAATTCAATGGTAGAATATCCGCCCAGCAAGTGGAGGACCCGGGTTCGATTCCCGGTCGTTGCAGACTTTTTTCTCGTTTCAAAATTATTCCCAACATTACAGCTTATGCCTGTCTGCATAGGATCTTTGGATCGCATTATTCCATCAATAACTTCTTGGATATTCTTCGTGACGACTGGAGCGTTATTTCCTTACTAGCAGAAACGCCCGGCTACGCTCGGGAAAGTTTTCGTTGAAGTTGCAAACTATTTTTATTATTTATTAATTGTGGTAGCTCTGACCATAAGCTCAGCTTTAAAAATCTTGATTTCATTATGGTATTTTGTAAAAACCATATATATAAAATTTAGTTGACATTCGTTCCGCCAATTCCTTCCAAATCCATAGTTACTGATCGAGTTTAATTTGTAATTGTGGCACCGCCGTTTAGTTGATCGAGTCCAAATATGTTATTATGGCTTTATATATGTGTACATAATAAATATTACTATATGGTAAAAATCAATGCGGTCAGTTGAACACAAACACTTTTTAAAAGAAAATTTTTATTACTTTTATTTTGGCAGCCCTGCTTTGTACCTGCTCGGTCTATCCGGTCCACATATGTCATTTTAGTCATGTATTTATGTGAAGATTCTATGTACCCACCTAATTTGGTTGAAATCGATTCAGCCCGATCTTCCCTGATATATACGTACAGGCAGACGGACATTGTCGAAATTTGGACCGACCGTTCCATGGGGACCCCTCGAAATCGTGAAATTTGGATCGACCATGCATTACGATCCTTGACCCCGTAGACCGATTTTATCCATTTTATGCTCGAAATTCTATCTCATTAAAACATTGATATTATTGGAGAATTCATCAAAATCGGTCAATGGTTGCTGAGATATCTTTTAAAAACCGGCATTTGGACCAACATTGGGGACCCTCGGGCCCCCGTGGGCCGATTTAAATTATTTTTGGCAATTCAACTCTCAGGATAAACCTAAAGCTGCTGCCAAATTTTGAAGCTTCTATATTTATTTTCTGAAGAGTTATGACTGCCACAGACATATAGACAAACATTCTCTTTTATTTATAGGATTTCAATTCATACCGCATTATATGCCGAATGTATGTCTCGTCGGCTGTCATATTTGAACAAGAATATGAGGGATTGGCTGGGACAACAGTTAAACATAAATACCCTATTTACATAAATTGTGTTTAATTAGTTATTTAGAGTAAACTTTGAAAGTTATAAGAGCTTAATTAAACCTATTCGCAAAAATATTTTAATTTCCTGAAAACCGAATTTTTATCCAAAAAAGTGATAGGAGCTACCAATTACATCTTTGGCAGAAACTCCTTATCAAGTGAGTGGCCAAATCGTGCAATAATTTTGAATTACAGTCGAAGGAAAACTATTATCAATAAATTTGTCAAAATCTCCGTGATACCTTTGTTTTAAACTAGGAAAACCGTAAAAAATTTCTGTTTCTGGCATATCTTCCAGTTAACATCAATAACATATCCATTGGAGGAATCTCTTGAGTTGATTTGAATGTATAATAATGCTCTCGATGGGAACATCACAGAGCATTTCTCGGCTGCATACATATACGTTTGAGAAACAGAATGTAAAACAACATTTAGGAGAAAATACAAAGGTAGTCGTATTTTCGACGTCATCGTCATCTGATTTTTCCTTGGCCTCGAGAAGGACCGTCCACCCTCGAAAAAGGAACATTCCCACAAGAAAGGATAAAAGAGGACAAGTAGCATTAATATTCACCGAAACAAGAAATAATTCCATCAGTTTTATTCCGAGGATAGAAAAAACTCTTAGAAACTCGAGGGAGACAAATCATCCGAGCATTCCCTTTGAGAAAAGTTTCTGCGCATGCGTACCTATTTCCCTTTTCGTCAGGAGAACACATTAACCTGTCCCTTTCGTGGCAATGTCATTATCGAATTCGTTTCGCGGACCGATTCTAAGAAGAGAGAAAGTATACAGGATGAGAAGAAGACCTTCTTCCTATTTTTTTCTATAATGAATGAGGCAGGAGTCGCTTCCGCTAGGACAGCGAGTAGGATTCGCGAGATTCCAGCTATTGGACGGAGAGAGTTAATAGAAAAAACGAAGAGGAAGCGAGACGGCATCCAAACCGACTGACCCCCGTCCCCTTGCCCCTTACTGCTCATCGTATAAGATCCCAAAGGTCGTTACGCCGGATTTTCCGTCGGGACCCAATCTTCCCCTTCCTCCCATTATCCAAATGCCATCTCCCACCCCAAAACTTCCTTCCAACTCCCTCAACTCCTACCCAAACTCTTTTTAAAGCGCTACGCCCTTCCCTTCTTCACCCTCACGTTCCAATACCCTGTCTTTCCGGGCCATCCGAAAAGATACTTCCCCTATCTAATCCCCTCTCGCTCCCTCTCTCCTCTACTTATCTCCGTCCGCGCGTTTCTCTCTCAGTTCTCAGAGACCAGGCCAATCCAATTTCAAAAACCCGCTGAGGAAATCCGGGGCAGGAACTCTGATTTCAAAGGAACGGAAGAGAGAAAGAAATAAGACTCAAGAGAACAAAGAAAGCATGTGTGTTTGTGTGCGTGTGGGTGTGCGTGCGTGTACGTGCGTGTGCGTGCGTGTGTACGTGCGTGTGCGTGTGTGTGTGTTTGTGTGTTTATACACACACAATATATACACATTCAGATACGTAAGCATATCTATTTATATATTGAGGTCAAAGGACCACTCTAAAACCACTCAAAAAAGTATATACATATAGGCATATATGCATTTTATGTGTGTGAGTTTATAAAAATGTGCAAGTTTAGCTGTATATTCCTATGTTGGTTTGTGTGTATCAGTCATTTTCTATCGAATTCTCCAAACTAAGTTTCCGTCACCGGGTTACCTACTCCGAGTTAACCCCACAAATTTCACAGTACATCTTATCTACAGGAATAATTTTCTCACTTTTTTCTCATAATTTTTCGACCGAAAATATCGGTTGCGAGGATTGTGCCAAGACAGACCATATTATGGAATTTTCTTTATGCCTGGAGTCTCAAACACGAGACCCGCCAGTTCATTAAGTGCGAACCCTCATTACTGTCGTTCAACTGAAAGTAGGTGTAAGATAACTCGTAAAAGTGACAGTAATGGAGTAAGAAACAATTTTACGGTGTTTAATAGTCAAGAATTGTATGATAGTTTGTTCTTAATTTAAATATATACCACTTTGTGTCGTATGATTTTAAGTTCCCAAAAATGTTTAGGATTATTATCATAACATGCCTTACGTATAGATATTATCACATGCGACCAGTCATTTATATCAAAATTATTTATTTGGCCTCATGCAATTTGAATTTGACCCATCCGCTCTAAACTATAACTGCACCTACAATCAGAGCCGCCTCAAGACATTTCATCACCTCAATCAGATCCCTCTTTTGGCGCCTCCCTCCCAGGAAAATGTGTTTTGTGTATGAATTTAAGAGTTAACAAATAATAAAAAATAGAAAGTGCTCGTTTAACTTGCTCTATTGCTACTGATTATACGGAACCCAAATAGTAATTAAAAGGTTAGGAAAAGTACATCCATCCATCTTCATTCCTTCTTTACTTAAGATCAGGATTATGTTATAGGTTGCCGCGGAAGCTTGATTCAGTTCTGTGAGAGAATTACAGGCCCGATATGTGCTGCTCTTTTGATTAGGGTTCAGGAAAAACCCGTTTTAAATATGAGTTCCGTAACTTCAGAATGTTTGGAAACTCCTGGCCTATATTATTTGCCATTTGGAATATGGAAAAGTTATTTCATTCTGATTATTTACTTGCAGCTATATTTTAGCGAGTTTTCGGCAAGCAGTAAACACCCAATTCCTATTTACCAGATTCCTTAAATGAAAACTAAAAGAAAAATTTTACAACTTTTAAAAATATTTCTAATGCTAAAATATGTCACCCCCAAATATTCTGTCGAATTTTTGATGAAGGACTGTGTGAGTATTCTAGCAAATTCTGGAAATTCTCATTATTTTTTCCCTTCTATTCTCTTAAAAGGGTGTCAAACGTGTGTGAATGCTCTCGTGTAACTGAATCTTCGCGATTCGATTCTTATAAGAAATAATGGCGTTTGATTTAAAAAAACAAGATGACTCTTTTAAGTCATATCGTTTGAATTTAAAAATCTAATAGGATGTCAATCAGGATCAAGGTAAGTTGCAAAACGGCTAGCTATGGTTCTCACATAAATATACTCATAAATAATGTAATGTATAGTAATGTAAAGTAATCCGTGTTCCATCTATAAAAACAGATAAATAAGTATAGAAAAAAGGACTTTAAGAAGTCATTTTCACGTAATGTATTCTAACTAGTGTAAAATAAAAAAGTTAACTTTAATTCAATTATTTACGCGCAATGAGCCTAAATATCGTCAGGTAGCTAGAAATCTTACAGAATTGTCAGTATAGATAGAGATGCAATTCATTAGAGAGAGGGAGAACAAAATTTGAGGCACGATGGTTTGGTAGAGTTGGCCAAAAAGGATTAAATTCTATGACTATAACGGGAGGAGAATAATTCACTATTTATTCTTTTAAACGTTTCGGCAAAAATCGTCTTTTCCGTCCTATAGTAACCTAGTTATAACCCACGCTATTTCATGTGAAAAACATATATATAACAGCTTTTTGGCATATTAAAAATATAGTATTCTTATCAAGAAATGAAAAAAACTATAGAATAGTTCCAAGAACGAACTATATGGCCATCTAAGGAACAACACGATGAGATAATGGCTGGCAGAGGCGTAGGGAGTAGACCATGCATAGGACGAGTGGAAATTATGACACCCAAGCGACCACGCGTGGGCCGGGAAATGGAGCAGTGCCAATACCGGCGCACGTACGAGTGGATGATTATGTGCGGAAATAGAAGAGCTTTAATGCATCGAAACGATATAAAAGACAGAAAATGGCCCATTGATCAGTGGTGTGTTTGAGTGCGTGTACGCAGTTATAATTCGAACGTTAACCATTAGATATTTAACATATTTTCTTTAAATTAAAAACGTGCATGTGATCGCTCTTTCTGTCCGTCTGTCTGTGAACAGTCAACTTTTTTGTTTTAAGAGATATTTGGAAAATTCTTTTTGAATAAGATAACTCTTATTATTTAATCTATTAATTCTTCAATGATTGAATTTTCCAAGTACATAGATCACAGACTTCCCAATAGGTGACTAAAAATGGAAAAGTTCAAAACTTTGAAATGTTATCGTAGGCAAACTACTGAAGCTAGAGGAGTGAAGATTTCACGCATGGGAAGGTCTACATTCCAATGGTGCGGATTGTCTCCTCCCTTAAGGAGGAAGCTAACCAAAACTTTGAAATTTTTTTAGAAAACGTTCTTCCACCACTTACTTTAGCAAGGATGTCTTACTTGTTTATAAATGACATCCCTCGGAATATAGTTGACCGAGATATGTTTTCCCTAATATTTTATTGAAATAAAGTATGGAATAAATTCTTCCCTTTCTGGTACGACAGTTCAAACATTAAACCGAAAATGTAAAATTATTCAGGATATGCCCAATTAGAGAAGCGTGGAAAGATTCGATGTTAGTTATATTCCGATCTTTGTATGTAAGACTTTTAAACATTTTTAACTTTATTTCACTGCCGTTGATTTTGTTTCTTGAAAACAGCTTGAAAAATAGTTTCTCGGAAAAATTGTTAGCCTGCTGTCTATTGTCGGATTACACGATTTTCGTAAGGATTTTATCAAAGTGCAGCCGAACCCAAACAAATCAAACGTCTATAAATCTGATTTCCTATCGACCGAAGAAGATATTTTTCTCTCTACGCATTGAAATAATAAAATTCAAATTTTCGATGACTTTCTGTTTTCACTTTTGTTCCGAGTTATCGGGGTTTGACTGTGATATTATCTGCTATCTCAGCGTAGGATTCGGTTCAGTGCACCCATGTCGAGGAAGATTAAATATGCATTTCTTCCTTCCTCGTGTTTCAAGGGCATTTAACCAAATTCGAATCTTATAATTAGAAGAATAGATAAGGTAGCTTATTCTCGTAGATTTTCACAAAAATTCTATTCAATCAAAAACGATATTTATTGTAATTCATTCCTTTACAGAGTTTGGCATCCTAAACAATACTACTTAAGCCATACATCTCAAAAATAACTATATAGCATTCAGCGACAATATAATGCATATATCGAGTTTTACGCCCATCTACCGTCCAAATCTCCATAGTCCTCTGACATCAAATCAGGGTTGGCCGGAGGTATCTTGGCGCCCCGGGCGAGAAACCGTTCCAGCGAGCCCTTCCTCAATTTTATTAAGTTTTTTTCGTTAGATTTTCACTTGTTCCGCGATATAAATTGGTGTCCAATAATTATTTACTTGCAAGTAATATATAGATAGATGATCGGTTTAGCCCTCCTCCCCCGATACTTTGGCGCCTAGGGCAGCCTCCCGGCTCACCCATAACTCGGGCAGGCCCGGCATCATGTGACAATGCTATTTTAGTAATAATGCTTTAGTAGGCTCGGTTCAAGTCAACAGAGGTGACAGAGCTTCATATCCTCATCTCTTGCACTTCACTTTGCGCTCGCATTTCCTCACCCTTTCATCCCTTCTCCGTCATCCGTAAGCCCCATCCCTTCACCTCAACTCCCGTGCTACCAACTCTGCTGAAGTCAGTGTTACAGTAACCGTAATTCATTTTTATAATATTACAATGCTTCTATTGAATTTTGAAAGTTTTAATAATTTTTGTAGCATAAAGACGACTAGAGCTTCAATATAAGATCATAACCTAAGGATGTCCTGCATGAGATTCAACTCAATTAATTATATTCATTGCTGTTCAATCGGATTCAAATTAATATATTTGGCATTAACCTATGTTTAAATAAAGATACGGACTGTAATATTATACTAAAAACATGAAAATTTATTAACCCTGCAGTAAAAATCTCAGAGTATATAATAACAATAGAAGTGTTTCCATGTTAAACAATATTTTTATGAAGGATGTTATAAATGTATTCTCTGCTGCCAACAGATTTTTCTTAATTAATAATAACCTATTATGAAGCTCAGCCTAAAAAGAGTAAAACTCACGTTTCCAAAGTATAATACAATTTGTTGCTTTGCATTCCATTTTCTTGAGTTTAGTACTACAATTTATTTTACCAGTATGAGTATGTTTCTGAAGATATAAAAATTGAATACGTAATACCTGAGCTGAAATAAAAAGAAATATAAAGTGCACAATTTATCTATTTTCCAAATTATCCTTCTCACTTATCCTCCCAATATGAGGCGCGAAGGGGTGAATGATAGATCGACGAAGATGAAGAAGAAAAATGTTATTTATGTCCGGTAGCTACGTTGGAAGCCAAGTGATTTTCGAATATTGAATATATTCGTAATTACCTCTATAAGGATTTTCACCATTGCCGCGCCAGGCAAGTTTGACTCCCGGGTACATGATAATTCTGCCACTCCTTTTCATATAGAAATAAAAAATGTATTTTCCATTTCCGTCACTCCTGAAGAGTTATCTATAGCCCAGGCGCCTAACACCCTTTGCAAACCGGATTAGAGCGGTTCTGATATCCACTATCTTGTTGGATCCATTGCAATTAGTCATAAATAATGCGTACATTACAGGAAATGAAGTCATAAGATAGTTTTGAATGTTCATTAGTAATTGTAAATAGTTTCCTTGAATCGCATAGTTCCGTTCTATTCAATTAACAATTAAACGACGTTTGCTAGAGCAAAGCTACCGTCAAGACGAATATTGGAATATAATGGCACGAGTGAATAAAAATTAAGCAAATGCTTAAAGCAAACAGTAAAAGCAAAAGCATAAGCAAATGCTAAAAGCATTTGCTTCATATTGAGTGAATAAAAGTTTTCTTTTGCTTATAAGCATTTGCTACTCAGTTTTAAGAAAATGCTTAAATTTTACGGAAGAAAGCTCTTTGCAACTCTTCCCTCACTTGTTTGATTTTACATTTAAAGTTTTACATAGTTGAATTTCAAACTAAAAACAAATATATTGGGTAATATTTAAAAAAAAGTTATTTAATAATTTTTTTAAACTATTTTTTATACCTGAATTTGATAATACCACAAATCATGGTTGCATTTTTATTCAATTAGTCATAGTATTTTTATCCAGTCATTTGCCTTTATAGTGATTTTGGACACCACAAATTTTACTGTCTTACATGCAGTTGTGCATTGTACGTGTTGATCTTCTCCAACTCCTATTTGAAATCCGGGATCACGTAAGTACCTTAAAAATATTTCTATCTTCTGTTTGGAAGACAGTGCCCCACCACATCTCTCTTGATATTCTCCGAGTAACAGATTTGAAATATACTTAACATTTTCTTCAGAGAAACGATAAAAATCTCTATAACCGTTGGTTGTTGAAACGTTTCTCGTATTTTTAACCTTTCGTGTCTCCATAAACTTCCATATTTATATTTAGGATCAATTATCATGAAAATAGAGTACTTATCGTTAGATATATCTTAGCAAGCCCTTTACCTCACTTAAAAAAGTTTAAGCATATGCTTAAAGCATTATGCAAAAGCTCGATTTTATTCAAACAATTTTAAGCAAATGCTTAAGAAAAATCCTAAAAATAAACAAATGCTTATTCTTTCTAGCAAAAGCAAATGCTATTTTTTTATTCACACCAAATCAAGCATTTGCTTAAAAAGTGATAGAAATCTTAAGCATAAGCATTTGCTTATTTTTTATTCACTCGACCCAATAGCTCTAGAAGTCGGGGTTATGAGAAGAAATCAATTAAACTCTTATTATGATAACTTTTAAAATAACTTTTTTTGGAATGTCGGTTTTATCGTATGAAACTTATGAATATTGTCACACAAATTGGATGTTTATAAAAATAGATTAAAATTTCACTCCTACAGATTAAGATTCGAAAAAGAGAGTTTTAATTACTTTCTTTAAAAGTGCTTTTCATGTTCCAAATTGTGCGCCTGAATATACGGTGACCGCGTTTATGTCTTTATGTCAAACAGTGAACGCGCTCTTATTCAATGTGCCCTCTATGAGTGAGATATCTAACTAGATCTGTATTTTCGTTCTTCGATTGTTAAAGCATGGTCACATTTCGGGTTTAAGATAATTTAAAAGAATAAGAAAGCATAGACATTTTGTCGAGTATTTGGTGCAAGATTTTTAGATATTATTTTAACATCTTATAGTTTATTCTGATGGTATATTTTTGCTAAAGGATGCCTCGACCACCGCCTGATCCCCTTTATATCTTAAAAGGCGACCTAAATCCGGTGCACAGTTTATGCTTTTGGTCGAAATCAAAGAATGAAAAATTGTTTGCTGGGTGCCAATCAGGTCAGGTCCAGTTGTGGAGTCTACAGGTTGGTTGATTTTTTATCTCTAAAATCATGGTATTTTAGTTACTAGTTACTACTTTGTAGCATATCTTGATGATAATTATTTTATTTTGATAGAGTAACAGGAGTATTGAAGGGTTGCAAGCTCATTCTGGCCCTTGCATTAATGTGGGTTGCTATGGGTCTAACCTTATTACTCAAGGAAAAGGAGGCGGTCTCGTAAAATCATGGCATACTCTTGAAGGAGGTGGTTGGGCACCGAACTATAAAATTTACACGAGACATTCGATGTTTTGCCGTTTTACTATACTTGATCAATATAATGACTCGTCTTCAATGCTTATCTGCCCCGAAGAGGACTATTCAGTTGCAGTATACTCAACTAATACTGGGGAGAAGTTGGCCAAGTTGAATGAGAGTGATTTTAATGTTAACCCAAAGGTGAAGTACGTTACTAGTTATGTGTATTCAGAAATTAATTTTAAGCAAACTTAGAAGTAGTAAAGTTGTAACAACAGGCTGTAAGTATCGCAATACGGTTTAAATGTTAGATGTTGTATCAACTGAATTAATATAATTGATGTAACTGATTACTTAAGTGTTATCTTTGTGGCTTTTGAATCTTTGTTTTAGTATGGTCAGTTCATGTACACTAGATTAGTGTTATTTCGTCTATGCTCTGCTAATTCATGGTCGACTCCCAAAAACTATTCACTTAATGTCTTAAAAACTACTTCAGACCATGCTGTCAGAGTACTAGAATATGTTTGTTGGTTATTTAATTTTGGCAGTGTGGATTTATGATTAATAAGTATCTGAGTCAATTTTAAAATATTTGAATTTAATATTAATATATGATCTAGTCAATTCCTGCAGCCAGTGGTGCCTAACCTTTTTTACTGGAGGGCCGCGTCAGTGGTTGCGAATCCTTCGGCAGGTCATATTGGAAGTTGCCAATTCTTTGACAGGCCAGTTAGTTTAAATTGGAAGTTATCTATATATTCTGAGGTGCCATATACGTGAAAATCAACTCTAAAAAAGGTTTGTATGGTTCACATTTCAATATTAAAGATTTTATAATGAAACTTCATAAAAATGTATTAATTTGAGTGTTAAGTTTTTTGGGCTGCTTTTTTATCATACCTTCGCGGGTCGTAGGTTGGGCACCACTGCCTGCAGCCACAAAATATGGAGTTAACTATTCATATTTGTTTCATTTGTCATAAAGTTATAGTATTCATCTCTTGCAGTCAAGTAATTAATTTTTGATTGAAACTTTTAATGTTCAGCTCAGCCTTGTGGAATTTTTCCATTCCGGATGACACATGAAAAAAAAATTTGTAGTCACAATTTCAATTTTTAAAAATCACTAGCTTTAGTATTCAGGTAAATTTTTTCTAAGTAATTTATTTTATTCTTTCCTAATTTTTGAATAATCTTAATCACAATACTGCTTATACTTTTTATCTTTATAAGACCAGTATTGATGTCAGTGGTTATTTTTATAACTTTCTGCTCTATATTCTAATATTGTCATTATTAGAAATTTTTCAAAATTGATACAATCGGAAATTTAAGTTATAAGTTTTTCTCCTAAGAGTATAATGTTAGTTTAGCATGCTAAAACTTAATGACTGAGGAATTGATTAGGAATGGTAAGAGAGAATATTAAAAGATAATTTATTCCTCTCACCAAGGACATACCCAGGAGGGGGGTCCGGACTAGAGCCCTGCATACCCGCAGTTTACCCGACCCGCGGGTACCCGCAGCGAAAGTTGCGGGTCGGATCGGGTATAGAGTGCTTCCATGCGGGTACGGGTTGGGTTCGGACACAAAAGGCACCGGTGCTGGTAAAGAGCGGGTACGAAAACTAGTTTTAATTCCAATTCAATTTGCTTCGCCAATGTAGGCACAGGAACTCTTCACATACCTTTTACTGCTAGTAAAGCACACCCTCGCGGTCAAAAGTATATATAAGTATATAGTATAATATGTTTACCGTTATGATAATAAGAAGCTGGGAACATCAAGTTTATTGCAACACAAGTGTGAAAATAACAAAGAAGGCGTGCCTAAAATTTCAAATTTTCTTGTGCCGAAAAAATGCGATTTACCAAAATTATTAGCTGAAAAGAAAAATAAAGTTTTAGATGGCTGTGTCGATTTGATACCTTTTGAGATAGTGTCAGGAGATGGGTTTAAAAATTTATAAATTTTCTGTTTTTCTTCACTCCCTTCTAAAAAGTGTGTAAATGTTAAAAACTGAAGAAAAGTATGAAATCTATGAGAAAGTTAAAGTAAGTATTGATGACATTAAATATAATCCGTGTATGCTTGTAGAGCAACCGATGAAAAGGTATAAAATGTTAGACGCCTTAGTTCAGTTTATGGATACAGACACAGTAAATGATCATATTTATCCAGATGAATTGACGGCATATATTGACTTAAAACTATCTGACGACATTACTAATAATTTTGATTTGATGAAATGGTGGGATAAGCAAAAGAATTGTTTGCCAAATTTAAGTATTTTAGCGAATCGTATTTTTGCAATACCGGCGACCAGTGCTCCATCAGAGAGGCAGGACATGTTGTTGGCGAAAGAAGAAACAGTTAAGGTCCCGCAAACATGCATGATGTCCTATTTTTAAATAGTCCTTTTAAATCTCAGGGTATATACTATTAATTAATGTTTCCATTTTTCAATTAAATTATTTAGTAAAATTTGTAATTTTTGTAAAAATAAATCTTAGATACTTTAAATACATTTTTTCGATCTTAAAAATGAATGTTAATGTACAATTGCATTTCATTTTAATTTATACAAAATAAATGACTGGCTCAGAAATATTTTTATTTTTTCACGATTTCTTGCTACGGATTTGTGTCTCGAGGACCAGACAGTTAAAAAATATGGGTCGGGTGGGACAAGTAGGCCTTCTGTACAGGTCGGGTGCGGGTTAACATTCTGCGGGTACGGGTCGGGTACGGGTGGAAAATATCATACCCGTGCAGGGCTCTAGTCCGGACCCCCCTCCCCTCCCCCCCAGGTAAATTTCTGTGTATTTGCATGCCTCTCACCTTATCTCCTAGTTGAAAAATTTTGTTAATATTTGGTGATTTGGAACATGAATGAAGTGTAGGTAAGATAAATCTATTTTTTTAGTCCCCAAATAGTATGTACTATAATATATAATCATCAAAATGTTTAAGATTATAGTCGGATTCTTATGAAATTTCACCAAAAGTCTTCATGTTATTCTTTTATGAAATACCTGACCTCTACAGATATCTGTATATTATTATTATTATCTAATTATCTATAATATATAATCATCAAAATGTTTAAGATTATAGTCGGATTCTTATGAAATTTCACCAAAAGTCTTCATGTTATTCTTTTATGAAATACCTGACCTCTACAGATATCTGTATATTATTATTATTATCTAATGTATGATAAATCTAATAGATTGTTATGAATGTAATAACTTCTCAAGATTTTAATCATTCTTTAATTTGTTTTATAAATCTTAAAAATCTGATGTGGCCACCACATGACTTTCTCCATACCTGTAATATTTCTAAAAATTCCAAATAGGCTAAATGATTATAAATATTTTAAGGAACTGAGATAAATTTAAAGACTTTACAAAGAACAAAAATAAACTAAAACCGTAGCCTTCTGATATTGGATATAGCCCTGAAGCTCCAACAATTAAGAAAATATAAAGGAGCGTAAAGTGTCAGTAGGTGGTGTGGTTGTGGCAGCTAAAAAAATTTTGTTTTTAAAATGTCTCTCCAACAACGCATTATATGGGAAAATGTTTCAAACAAAGGTTGTAGGAAATTAAATTTCCTATGACTTTTATTCTAGTACTGTTTTACATTCATCAAATATTAAATGTAATATCGCCTTAATGCATTCAACGAAAAAACGTCTCAAACAAAAGTTATAGAGAATAATATTATCTATGAAGTTTATAATAAACAACATTTTTATGAAGATTTAAGAGAGTTATTTGCCAAAAATCAAAACATGACTAGAGTAAACATCCACTTCTTGTTAAGCAATTGTTGCCAAAACCTAATCAGCTCTTCATTATATAGTACTCTTTCTAAATATAAAATTTGGTATTGATATGAATTTAAGTTTTTGAATTAGAACACCCACAAAATCCTATCACATACAGACCGACAGACACAGACATCATTGAGAAAATAGTCAAAACGTGTTCAGGGAACCTTAAAACATGTATTTTCATTGAAATCTCGAATTCGATTTTTTCATGAAAACAACACTTTCTCTATACTTTGTATATGGAGAAAGTAAAAATTGCTGGGAGAATTTCTCCGAGTTTTAAAGAAATTATTTTTTAGTAAAAATATATTGGTACTCAGAGAATGATATAAAAATTAACTGAAGGTGATAGAACTTAATATTATAGTTTTTTAACTTATCATAATTACATAAATCCAAGACAACCCCAAATCTAAGACCCTCCTTTTAGCAGGTTGTCAAAACAGAAAAAAGATTTTTTGACCTATTTACATATGATTCATGCAAAAATTAAAAAATCTACAAAACTAGCAGAAATTTAGGGTCTTCTCTGTTATCTGCCACCCACCCAGGTTAATATACGCAGTGCCCTAACGGAATGAAGTGGCGAGATATGGAACTGTGTGGAGATTAGCTGCAGGAAAAAAGAATAAGCTTATGGAATTCGAATGCAACTGGGTTGGGTAAGATAAAGTGTTTTTGGTTTAGTCCCACATTCACTATGCCACCTCCCTCGGGGGGTGGACATGGGAAGAAACCAAAACACTTGAACTAACTTACCCAACCCGGGGAGGTGAGTTGGAGTATATTATAGCCCGAGCAGTCATATCCCGTGCTAGTTCCATATCCCGCCACTAGAAGGGTGCTGCATATACCGTAATGACCTGAATATAGTGCGATGTTTTTTCCTCAATGTGTACCTTTAAAAGTCGCATTCACACTATATTCGAGTACTTGTTGCATTCGCACTATATTCGAGTACTTGTAGCTTTAAAAAAATAACTGCGTATTGGTGCGTTTCATGACGCGTGTTTCAGCGAGTCTGTTTATAATTGCTACATTGTAAGCGAATTGGGTGTTCATGTTACGTTGCTACATTGTACAAATATACACGGTAGGGGTCTGAGGGGACTTGAAAATAGATCAAGGTCAAATTGCAGCAACCACAGTACAATCACAACGTCACGCAGGGTCACGACACTCAACGTTCGAAAACGAAGACCGTTTAAATGTGACGTCACATTACCTCCCTTGACTACATAATTCACGAGTTTACAGATAATTTAAATGTGTAAAATAGAGGAAATTAAATGTTTTTTCATTTTATTCTAAAATTCCTTTCAAAATACTTGGGGTCACACTATATTCAGGGTCGCATTATATTCAGGCTAATACGGTATTAATTTGGGTCGGTGGCAGATAACAGACAAGATCCAAAATTTTTATTGGACCTCATAATTTTCTTGAATATGATAGGTCTTTGTATTATATTAGTTATCATCACTCTCTATACTCTCTTCACCACTGTCCTCACTCTCATTATCTTGATCACTCAGAACTTTGTCCATAACCTTCCGAAAAACATCATCTTCACTCCCATCCATGGCATTGGATAAGCAGCACTTATAAAATGCATTCACTATTACTTATGGATTTAACTGTTGCCATGATACCTTGATCCATTGGCAGAGCATTGCAACAGTAGGTTTATTTAGGGTTCTTTTTTACTTGAAATATAAACCCGTGAAATTTCTTTAAAATGCTTGTTGACAGCAACATCGAGCACTTGAAGCTGTGATGTCATTCTTCCATGTATTATTACAAGATCAGTATTCATTGTGTTAATTTAATCTTTAACTTCTGGAGCTGTGTCTTTTAAATTCATCTAATATGAGCATCCATCTTTTTGTTAGACAAGTAAACGTGAAGACTACGGCAAAATTGATGTTAAATGAGAAATCGAACTCCTTAACTGTAAAGTTCACAAATTAGAGACAGGAAAAAAGGGGAAAAAGAAAATGGAAGTGAAAAATCAAAGAAAATGAAAAATACAAACTTACAGGTTTTGGGGATGTTACCCCATGCCAGAGACCTGAAGTCAATCACACATTCACTCACTCAATCGTAGTTTTTCCTTTTATTTTCCCTTACCTCTTGGGTGTTCATGTGCACGTGTTTTTGGTTGCCTAGCAGATCCCTGTCACAGCCGTACAGACTCGCAAACCTTCTAGCAACGGTGTGATTTTTGGGTCCCTGGCGCAGATTAATCTCTTGCAAACCCACCTCCTTTTTTATCCTTTTTCCATCTTTAGGATTAATGCTTGCGCAATTGAGTGAGTGAATGTGTGAGTGACTTCAGGTCCCTGGCATGGAGTAACATGCCCTAAACCTGTAAGTTTTTATTTTTCATTTTCTTTGATTTTTACCTTATTTCTCCCTTTCCTCCCTTTTTTCCTGTCTCTAATTTTTAAACTTTACAGTTAAGGAATTAGATTTCTCATTTATCATCCCTCTTTTTCTTAATATTGCTCCTGATCTTCTATTCCAGATGACGTGTAACCAATCTCTCAAATGTTCTTTTGACATCCATTGATTTTAATGGCATCTAACGATTATTCCAATAGGCATTTTTTCCTTGAGCATTGTTTTTGTTTAAGGATAACATATGGTGATAATTTTGTTCCATCTACTAAACAGCTGACATTACTACAGCACATTTTTTGTTACCTGTCATTCTTATTATTACAGATCTTGCATCTCCTATTCTCTCTCCCTTCCATCCTCCCATTCTCTCTCTCTTCCTTCTATTCTCTCTCCCATCCTTCTATTCTCTCTCCCTTCTAATCCCTCCCTTTCCTTCTATTCTCTCCCCTTCCTTCTATTCTCTCCCTTCCCCCTATTCTCTCCCCCTTCCTTCCTCCCATTCTCTCTTGCTTCCTCCTATTCTCTCTCCCTTCCACCCTCCCATTCTCTCTCTCTTTCTTCTATTCTCTCCCTTCCCCCTATTCTCCCCCCTTCCTCCCATTCTCTCTTGCTTCCTCCTATTCTCTCTCCCATCCTCCCATTCTCCATCTCTCCCTTCCATCCTCCCATTCTCTCTCTCTTACTTCTATTCTCTCCCTTCCCCCTTTTCTCTCTTCCTCCAATTCTCTCTCCCTTCCTTCCATTCTCTTTCCCTCTCTCTCTTCCTTCATCTCATTCTCTCCTCTTCCAATCTCCCCATTCTCCCTCCCTCTCTCATCCTTCCTCCCATTCTCCATCCCTCTTTCTGCCTTCTCCTTGCTAGTCTTTTAATACCTATAGTGGAACTGCCCATCAAAATGACGGGTAGGCATGACAAAAGAAATTAAAACACATTTACCGTTTTCTTAGAATTCAAGTACAATGCACATATTTTTACTAAAACCTATATGTTAACTGATTGTGTCTTCAAACCAAAGCTTTTGTTGCTTTGTAAACAAATAAAAAAAGAAATGAAATTACAAATGCTCCTCAAGTCCTCCATTCTTCTACCTAACTCCCGTAACCTATCGCCCAATCCTTCACTCTATACATTTTTTATAAGTTTGGTTTGATAAATGTATAACAGTCAATAGGTACATTGCACTAAAGTGACAGGCCGGCCAACTTGGCGATAGTAGCACTGGTTGCATGGCCTAATCAGGCGGGCTTAAGCGCCTCCTGGACACGGTTTTTGGCCATTATCAGACCTTGTGTACATTTTTCACAGATTTTACTGAATTGTGCAATCTGTGCTGTGAATAGGCGTCGAATGACACTTGAACTGACCCAATCTGTTGAGAACCCTAGGAGGAGTTCTGTGGACAAGGCTCGCATGTCAGCGTTTAAATATATGGACATATAACAAATTCACTATTAGATAGTTTAAGGCTTGAAACTGTTGAATTAGGTAATCCCAGTGAATTACGCTGTCATTTGTTATTACATCTGTGAAATACTATAAGCCAATATAGAAGTGAAGTTTAGTTCAATTTTGGGAATTGTTACTGAAATAATTGTTCATTTCCTCTTGTTACTTTCTCCATATACATAGTATTGTATTCATGGAAAAAATCGACTTAGAGATTTCAACGCATATACACGTTTTGAGATCCCCTGAACACATTTTGACCATTTTCTCGATGATGTCTGTGCGTGTGTGATAGCTTTTTGTGGGTGCTCTAAAAGTATTAATCAGGTCAACATGAAATTTTATATTTAACATTTTATAAAAATCACAAGAACTGATTAGGTTTTGGTAAAAATCGATCAACCGGAAGTGGGTGTTTACTCTTGTCACATCCGTTATATTAAAATATTTGCTTTAATATTTGATAAATATAAAAATGTATTGGAATAAAAGTTGTAGGAAATTTAATTTTCTACAACCTTTTTTTGAAACATTTTTCCATATAATGCATTGTTTAAGAGATATCTTATATTTTAGCTGCCACCACCACGTCACCTACCGACGACTATTGTTAACAATTGACGCTTAGTTACGTCTTAGTAATGCTCCTTTTTCTTTTATTAATTGTTGGAGCTTTGTGGCTATATCCAATATTGTAAGGCTATGGTTTGAGTTTATTTCTGTTCTTTGTAGTCTAAAATTTTCGTGCAGTTTCTTAAAATATTTATTATTATATAACCTATTTGAAGTTTTTAGGAGTATTACAGATATAGAGAAAGTCATGTGGTGGCCACATCAGATTCGGTACAATTATTATTTGTGTTCTTTTGTGGGATTTCTGATTTCTTTAACTTAACTGACGATATGATAGTAATTCCTAAAATACTGTCAACTTCACTTCACTGTGACCAGAATTATTAACAAAATCCTATATGCCATCTTTGTATTTGGGAAGAAACCATTTAATGACTTTAGAAACTTAAGAATTTCAAATGCACTTTCATTCCTTGGGAGATCAGGTGTCGAAGCACACTCAGTTCCATAGCCATCTTAAGAGGGAGGCCACATGGTTCTTGGTCCAGGGCCTCACTTTAGAGGGGGCCTCCAAATTTGGAGGGGATAAATAAAACACTCAAAAGTCAAAAATACTTACGAACTATTAGATATGAGGAAATAAACAGAAAAAATAGCCTTATTTGGTTTTTCACATTGCATTTTAAATTAATATATACTATGAAATTGTGAGTTTACTTTATACTTTTTGTTAGTTTAATATTTTAATTTTTCCAGTATTTCTTTATACCCCCTAGCCACTCACCCCTTAAATTGCATAATACTGTATATTGTTCTTCTCTATGAAATCAGATAGGTAGTAACCATCGCAACATATTACAGCCAATGCAAAAATTTGATAAATAAGACATGCTCTGCAAATGGGTGGAGGAGCTCAAATGAGTTAGGGCCCATAGCCTCCAAATGCCTTAAGACATCCCTGCGCAGTTCTAAGAAAAGATCAGTACTGTTGGCATCGTGTGAATCTTTATCACTCAATATGTCCAAATTTATACACCTTTTCATTTTGCCTTCTGTTAATTCTCCAAGTCCTTAATACCATATAGGAAGCCGAAATTACCTGTGTACTCTTCCATTTGTTTGAAATACATTGTCGGTGACATGAGAGCCTGATCTACAATGACAAAGAAGTAGCTTATTTCAAATGCCTTTTCAGCAAAACACCACTAGTGTCATCTGAGGTGAAAAATTGAAATTTACAATTTAAAAAAAAATATATATTTTTAACCAACTCCTAAACCATATAAATCATTAATTGATTAATTAGGAGTTTAGGGGTGGATTTAAATGTTTTGTTTTTTTTTTATTTTTTAATTGTAAATAATGAGGGTCGTCAACGTTTAGCGGCAATCTTCATCTTACTGTTTAGCACAGGGCCCCTATTGACGATGGACCCAAGGCAACCGCCCCGATTTGTCATACCCTAGGGCAGGGCTCAACAAATTTTCTAAAAATCTAGGTGCCACCTCCAAAATCTAGGAGCCAGCGCAGATGTTACATAATTTTGATATATTTTTTCATCATTGTCAGAAAAATAAATGTTTAATAATTCAGACATGAATCTGCTACAATAATTAAGCCATGCACATTTATTGTTGTCACATTATGCAGCAGAACATAATAAAATGAAACTTATACATCTGAAAAGGTCTAATAATATTCTGAAAACATATAGTTTACGAACAAGAATAAAAATTTGCACTTATTTTCAGGAACTTGAATGCTTCCGATAGATATACAGGTAATTCTCATTTAACGGACGTTCATTGAATGAATGAATTTAATTCTATAGCTTTACTTTTCGGCAAAAATTCTGTTCACTTCAATGAATTAAATAACATGTTTCCAACTCAGATCGAAGAAACTCTGATGTTTACAAAGACCGTCTTGTTTACCCATGGATTCTTCATGTGTCCACTTTATCACACATTTTTCCTATGGCCTGCATTTCTTGAGAGGCTTAATATGACATCACCGAATGTGCTGTTTGTTACTCAAAATATATTTACAAATATCCTCTTAGACTTGAAGGACCTCTTGTGTACCGATAAGGAGAAAGTGCACTGTGCAGTCTTTACCACAACCATTCTATACTTCAGTCTGTGACTTGGATTGGCTGTTAGGTCGCATTCATTTTCTTGTGATTCATACATAATCGTTACATCACGGGGATTTGTTTTCAAGCCATTGCTGTAGCCACATTTATCGTACTTGCTTGTAATTTTCTCATAACTGTTCAAATTTTTGTTAGTTATTTATCTGGAGAGGTTTAAATCACAAGGAATTTTTAATTCTTTATTGACGGTGTTGGGAGATTCTGTTTTTCATTCAAAAGTTGAATTTTCTCATATCATACAATAGATGGCACTGCACATCTATGTTCGATTGTTGTTTCTTCGGTTTTCCAGTTGATCCAATATTGTACTTGCTTTGACAGACATTTTAATAGCTAAGAATTATAAATTCAAGAATAAAAAATCTTTTGTCTGGAACGCATCTGTAGTTTTAAGGGTGTCAACGGAAAGATCATGATCGTCCAGCGAATTTCCGATTTACGAACGCTTTTCAGGAACGCATGAAATTCGTTGAACGAGAGTTGCCTGTATTCTATTTTGCTGCTCCTGCTACTGAGCTCGATAATACAATATGACTACAGTATAACCATAACCTAACTACAGCAAGCATATACAATATCTAGGCACCAGCATGAAAATCTTAGGCACCATTGCGACCTGGCACCCGGGATTTGTTGAGCCCTTCCCTAGGGACGGCCCTGGCTGTATTGATTGAAATCCATATCATAAATTTGCAATGAAAAATTTCAGTACTTTCAATTATTTTATCTTATGTTTCATTCATTGCAAAAACATCGATTAAGTGCATAACCATACTTTGTACTCAAATTTAAGACGACCCTTGATTTTTGCAGGCTAAAATTTGTATAAATACATTACTTGGTCTCATGGACTTTTTTGTGGTAAATGTTGTCCTCTATCAGAATAAATTTTTAAATTGATGCCTTACAGATCTTTATGAGCTAGGAAGAGAAAAATTTATTTAATTGTTGATTGACGATACCATTTAACGAGATAGGAGTATAGGTTTATTTAAGTGCTTATATAAAGTGGAAGTTCAAATTGGCAGATGCAGTTCACAATCATAATTCAGCAATAAATTTTAATAAGGATCAAATACTTAATTTACTTAAAATCCACCCAGTGCCTTCAAAGATTTAACATGCTGAGGGACGGACAGAGGAGACAATGCACATACTACTGATTTGCTGATAAAGAATGTCTAAAAATGTATGTGTAGTGGAAGAGTACCTGTATTTTGAATGCTTATTTTGAAGTATACTTTATTTAATCAAAAGGAATAGAGAACATTAATTCGGCACTCAACAAAAATACAGCCTAGTCTCGATAATCTGAGGTCATGTTCTCAGAGGCATCTCAGTGAAATAAGATGCATTGCATAGAAACAAAAGACGTTTTTTTCATCATTAATTTACTATGCATGTTTTATTATTGTGTTATTTCCTAAGGCAATTAAATTTTGTTCTGTAATTTGTTTTTAATCATAAATCTATCCAAATACATATTTTTTTATTTTTACAGCTTTATATTTAATCAATCCCCAATATAATCTGAGTTTGCTCCGGTCCTTTTTACCTCAAATTATCGAGACTACTGTGCATATGAATGTAGGTAAATTTACTTTTTTATATAAAATTTAATTAAATTAAAAGAACTGAGTTATTGATTAATGTTTTATGAAGGATTTCCTTTTTTGCTTTTAAATCTCGCCATCTTTTTAAACATAGGATCATACTCTTCCTGACCTTCCAACCATATCAGTGCTGTTTCCAGGCATTTGAAGGCATTTGATGTCCCCTCATACCTTTTTATCACAGTGTCTTATTTACTTCTTGAACATCTTCTTCTTGTACAGTTTTGATAATCTCCTCCTTGATTAACAGTTGAAAGTCAAGGTCATTAGCATCACAATTCAGCCATACTCTGAAATCTTCTAAATCACATTCCGAGCACCCAGGGATTTCTTTTAGTGCCAATTTCATGCTCTGGCAATTTCTTCTTTGTCAATAGCCTTATCAGATACAACTTATAAGATTTTATTCCATGCCTTCAGAAGAAAATTTTTTTTAAGGAATCCCAAGAATCAGCCACCATGTAAGATCAAGATTTTTTAAAAAGCTTACAATGTCTTCTTCATCAGTGTCATTGGCTAGTAGTTTTCAAAGGAGTTGTTTTCTATAGTGATGTTTAAATGTTTCAATCATACCCTGATCCATTGGCTGCATATTGTACTTTTCGTTATGAATGAACTCTTCCAGGCTTTTTACAAAATTGCCTCAGAAAGCCGAAAGCTTTTTGCCATGCATTTCCAGATTGCATATACATAGTACCATGTAATAATATTGAAATTCTCTAACCATCAAGAGCTTGCCTTGAATTCTCGACTGCAACACAAATTTTTCATTGAAATATATTGCCTTTTCACAAAGAATAGGGCTAGAAATGGGCTGGCCAAGTAACCGATTTTGTAAAAACCATATGTAAACAGCATTGTTCAGTTTTACATTTTCAGGCTTTTTCATAACTTTCTGAACTGAACTTACATCCTCCTCCTCCTAGACAGAAACAAAATTAAGATGAATCAACTATTCTTTATTATGCCTGAGATTTTTGAAGCTCCCATTTCTATGATAACCTTTTACCCGATCAATCTTTCTTCAACTTGTTCATATGTCCATTTTGTCACTCAAAGAAAAAACAACTCTTTTGCATTTGGTAGACATCTTCATCAGAATAATGGTCGTAAGTTAGGAAATTAACATATCATTTTAGTTTTCAAGATAACAAAGTGCATAGCTAATATGAATACAGACTTACTCTTCTGTAGAAAAGACAAACCAAAGTCTTCTGGAGCTATTTAATGATAACAAACTTTCCGCCTCTTACCTGCCACCATGATAGACAAGATTGTTTTGAAGGATATTGGAGGTGGCAAGGGCAGCTTTATGAAACCTTTCAATAATATACTGTGTAAACCGCTTCATTTAGCCTAAATTATTAAGTAGTTTACTAACACAACTATGTTTTGAGTTGTGTACTTGTCCCAGGTATCTCCTATAGTAGGGGAGGGCAAAATTTTTACGTGGCGGGCCGCATTAACAGTTGCAGCTTCTTAGGCGGGCCGCATAAACAGACGAAAATGCTTCGGCGGGCCACGTTAGGGCTCACATCGTAAGTAATGTGAGGTAATGCCAGGGATCCTGTTAGGGAAAATCAATAATAAATAATATGTTATCCCCATAACATCATTGAAAAAGGTTTTCCGGCATTAATTTTAAGCTACAAATATGAAATTATCTCTATTTTATATTACGGTTCGCTTTCATAATGGCATCGCAGGCCACATAAAATGCCCTTGTGGGCCACATGTGGCCTTCGGGCTGCAGTTTGCCTGCCCCTGTCCTATATCCACAACAAGGTTGTTGTTGCGGCTATTGGAGATACCTGAGACAAGTACTTTTTAAATGCTTATTCTTGATTTTTTTCAGCCATAAAATGAGCTCAATGGTTCCCTGTTGAATCAAGTCATTGTAGCCATTAAAATAGGTAGAATTATTGGATAAGAGGAGCAAATGGACTACTTTGTTGTCAGAGTCACTGTAGTCCAGGAATATTATAGGAAAAATTTGACTGCTGAAATTAAAGTAACATAGGAACTTAAAGTTTAGTTCATATAATTGGATGTTTGGATAATAGGAACTCTTCTGTCTTTGATTTCTAATGAAACAAAATTCTGGAATCTCTTTAAATAACTTCTATTTTAAACTCTTTTATAGCCCAATGAAGCACTTTTAGTTCTCATACAGCTCACTGAACTACTCAGAATACCTAATGCAGACTGTGATATAATGCTTAAGCACATGAACAATTGTATAATCCTTTAGCTTTTATCAAATGTTAGTGCTTATTATTATACTCTAGTTATTTTGTGTATTTTATATTTAAATAAAATAAGTAATATTTGTCTTAATGCTGATACGAATATATAAATACAGGGTGATCCATTTGGGTAGGGATAAAATAAAAATGCTGTAAAATGGAAACATTTATTTTCTATAACTCAATATTTGGTACACATTGCCTACAAAGACAGGAAATTATGACTATGTTTTATGACCGCACATGCAACAGATGAGTGCTGTACCACTTATTGCTTCATTTTCATGTTTTTATTTTATCCATACCCAAATGTATCACCCTGTATAGCCTTGATGTGCCTGTTTATTTATGCAACCTATGTTGATAAACCCAAATGATATAAGGGTATTTCGTCATTTTTGTAACCCATAGCTTATTAAATTGTTGTAATATATTTCATTTTAATCACATTTCACTTTTTCAGAGTTTGGGAGGTATTATGGCTCTTAAGTCATTCCATGACCCATCTACAATGCGACCCATGCTTCTAGTTGCCCATGAGGGAGGTCAAATTAGTTTGAGGGATCTGTTTGCTGGAGGGAAAGAAATTTGCAGTCTAAGTGTTGGAGAACCAGTTGTTTGTCTAGAATATGATCCAGTTAATGGGGTTGGAGTATATGGTTCAACTACTAATATGTTTATTCAAAAATTTAGCATAGATATTAAGACTGGTATTTTTGATTTAGGAAGCCACACTGCTATTACTAATCCTGGAATTTCATGTATTCAACTCCGACCAGACTCAAAGATTCTTGCTTCAGGGGGGTGGGATGGTAGATTGAGGTTTTTCTCCTGGCATCGGAATCATATAAATAATTGCCAATCAGAAAATGTCAATTCTAGCTCCTTAAGTAAAACTGGAGTTTTACCTGTTCATTCAGATTCAAAAGAAAAAAATGAAGGCACAATAGCTAATGATACATCAATTCAGTTAGTTTCCAGTGAAAAAAATGAATGTGTTTCAGCAAAAGAAGAATCTTACAATTCCTCTTCTTTAGTAAATAAAAATTCCTCTGTTGATGGTGTTACTCTATGCTCTGAGAAAGTACCATCCTTTAAAAAAGCAATGAAGCCTTTGGCTGTTTTAAATCACCATACTAAATCAATACAGAGTATTGCCTTTTCTAATGGTCCAGTTGAATCATGGGAATGTGCATGCCTTTTTGTGGCAGGGTCAAATGATGGAGAGATATCATTATGGGACTTGTATAACTAAATTTCTAATTAAAAGCAGTCATCGTCAGGTAAAATATTCCTTTGGATCTTATTTTAAATTATAGATTGAATAAATTTTAGGGCCACATTTCCATTTCTAGCTTCATTATTATTTCAAACATTATTCCTTAATTTTTAAAATTTTATGCTATAATTTGTTTTGAAATGCAAGTTATGTTAGCTCTATAAAACTTGGCTGATTTTAAAATTTTATTCCTTCTGCTCAGGTAATATTTTAAGCACATTTGGTCATTTTAATTAGTTACATGATAATAAAATTTGTTGTTTAAGTGATTGTTCTAATCATAAAATTATAGCATATTGTTATTGCTTGAATAAACATACAAATTTATTTGTAAAGTTTGTGTATTGTAAATATGAAAATATATACTTAGTTTGGAGCTTTTGTTATTATTATGTATAGAATAAATCAATTTGGAAGGATATTTTTACTATTCAGATTTGCAATATTTATTTATTTTATCTAGTTGACTAATCTAATATTCTAATTAGTTTAAACTGATCTAGCTGATGTATGAGGGTTGCCCAGAAAGCAATGTGCCACATTTTTTCCTCAGTCAATATTTATTTTTAAAAATGTGAACTTTCGGTGCTGCAAAATTGAAATGTGCTGCACTTAACAGCAGAGTTGCGAAGCTTTCCAACAGATAGCTCAGTAGCAGTGACTCATCGAAATGGCATCTGTCAGTGATGTGCATTTGAAACAAAGGACCGTAATTGAGTTTCTCATGACAAAATAAATCAATAGGGAATATTCACAGAAGACTAAAGAATGTCTACGGAGACAGTGTTGCCGACAGAAGCACCGTTAGCCACTGGACTAAGCGAGTGACAGCATCAGAAGAAGGACAAGCCATGCTCTGCTGCCTTGCGACAGCTGTCACACCTGTGATGTTGCAACATGCTGATGACATCATTCGTAAGGATTGACACATCACAAGCAGGCAGCTGGCATTTGAAATTTCAATTGGCAAAGGAAGCATCAACACGATTATCCATGCCATGGGTTATTTGAAGGTGTGTGTGTGCTGGGTTCCTCAAAGCCTAATGCCCAAACACAAAACTCTGCCCAAAGTCATTTGTTCAGATTTGATTGCACGTTATGATGCTGATGGGAATGCTTTCTTGTACCAGATTGTTACAAGTGAAGAAAACCTGGATTTATCATTTTGAGCTGGAGACAAAAAGACAGTCCATGGAGTGGCATCATCCAACCTCTTGACAGGTGAAGTTTATGGCAATTCCGTCAGCTGGCAAGGTCATGGCCACTGTTCTGGGAATGTGAAGGAGTGATTTAGGTGGATGTGATGCCAAGAGGGCAGACCTTCAACTCAGACACCCACATCAAAACGTTGAAAAAACTGAAGATGTTTCTGGCAGTTCGATGTCAAAAATGTTGAAGAAGTCCTGCTTCACTATGACAATGCACATCCTCACACAAATTTGAGTACTCAGGAAGTCATCGTGAAACTTGGTTGGACTTTGCTGCCCTATCCACTCTACAGCCCGGATCTTGCTCCATCCAACTTCCATCTCTTCAGAGCCCTGAAAGATGCAATCTGCCGAAAGAAATTTGTAGATGATGATGAGGTGATGCATGAGTTGATGAGGTGGCTACGTGAGAAAGACAGACTGGTTCCAACAAGGCATACATGTCCTTGTTTCTCATCGGCATAAGGCCATAGCGGTGGACAGACTATGTAGAAAAGTAGAGGTTGAAGCCAAAACATTTTTGAATAAATATTGACTGAGAAAAAAAATGTGGTGTATTACTTTCTGGGCAATCCTGGTATATATGGTATCATTTTAGATAGAGTGAAATAAATATAAGTTCATCTTAATTGAATGTTTTGCTATTTCTTGACATTTTAATTTGATTCTAATACAGGTATGCCTTGCTTAGCACAAGGGATGCATTCCAAGAGGTCTTTGAGTTAAACAAACAGTTTATGACATAATACATAACCCAACTGTTTTTACTAATTAGAAATTTTAGTTTTTATCTCACAGATTATATAATGATATGGCATTTTTATGTACATTTATAAGGCAAAAAAACAAAGGTTATGATGATTATTTTAAAATAATCATTAATAATGAACATAATGGTGTACAATAGGTTTAAAAAACTACCGTATTTTTTGATTGATACCGTACGCATTATCTACACAAAATACTTTTAAATCTGACAAAAATGGTAATGTATGGTATACATAAGAAAAAATTTAAACCTTAAAAGTGAATAAAAGTTTATTTATCTCTAGCATTGTGATGCTTTTCGCCATCTTGACAGCAAATTCGTGATAATTCATCTCATTTTCTTTTAAAGCCTCGATGTACGCAATTATTTGAAATTGGATTTTCATAGCTAAAATATAAAATTTTCCAGTTAAAAAATAACTTAATATAGTCTTAAAGAAGAAGCTGTTGGAAAAGAATATTTCTCATTTGGGCAGTATTTACAAGTCTCAAGTTTGACCCTGATTTTAATTAAAAGTTTAAAATATAAAAAACCACTTATTTTTCCAAACTATACAGATGGAGTCATGAAATGCTTCTGTATTCAAACACAGTCAAGTTTTAAACATACCAATCTACTAAAGCACTCTTAAGCAGTGATCTCTAAAACTGAGAAATAGATTAAATAAAGTTGCCTTGCTTTAGTTATCCATAATTTTTTGGGAGTTAAATCATACCTAGCAGAAAATTTTTGATTGTGTGTTATGTATACATTTTAATGAATGGTGAAAATGTCGAGGTGCATGTTATCTATTGAAACATACGGTAATTCTTTATGATGGAAAATGAAAATCAATTTTCTAATAACATTTGTTAAGCAGCGTGTTATAAAAAAGTAAGATATACAAAATTTTTTCCCATATATATCAGATAAAATATCAATACATTAAATAACCTTGACATATTCATAAAAATATTTAGGATTACGAAAGCTTAACCAACATGTTTCTTTACATAAACTGAAAGTTGGCAAAGCCAAACAGTAAAAGAATGAAAATGCTATCCATAGCTCATGTATCCACTAGGATCTCAAATAGTAGCATGTAATGCTATCTGTATAAAAAAATAAGGATTAAATGATTCTGTAAGTACAGTAGAGCACTGATTATCCATGGTAATTGGGGGAACTGGGACCTAGATAATAAAAAATCACATATAATCCAAATCGAATGTATTTTTTAGAATTATAGTTACATTCATAGCATACATAATTAAAACAAAATTACACATGTAATTACATTAAAAACATATGTGAAAATGAAATGATTTACTATTTTAAGACCAGTCACTTTTTCAAAAAGTTCGTAATTTTTGTTTTTTTGTTTGCTTATTTTGTTTTTGATTTTTCTTAATTATCCATGAATTTGTAACAAGTCAACAAAGTCAAAGTCGTCTTATTTTCCATGAACTGGAATAATGTCTCTGCAGCTGAAAGTGCCTCTTTACAGCTTACATTACACGATGATTGCAGCTCTTTGTCATCCTCTCCTTCCTCTGCTTCTGTAGAATTGCCCGAACCAGCCGTCGAGTTTAGAATACTGGATCAAATCATCTTCCATCATTAGTTTATACCCAGGTTCGTTTTCATCAATCTTTAACCATTCATTGACATTTTCTTTGTCCATCTTGGAATCCCTCGATCTCTTTCAACGATTTAACAATTAATGGAGCAACTTCCTGTGTCAATTGCGTTTCCTGGACGGAAGCTAATGTTAAAGTAGGCACTGCTCATCAATAAAGTCTCATCTCATCAGCGCTGTAGATTTTGTCCAGAACAAGACCCTTCTCCTTGCTTAGTCTTTCCAACTCGTCACAGAACACTGTAGCTCCAACGTTATTGGCAATGAGTTTTTCACCCTGTATTTGTAGCTCCCATATTCCATGCCTATCTTAAAACCATTATAATCAACAAGAAGAAAATTCAAATGTTCCAGTAATTTCTAATTTTTGGAAAAAAAAATTTCCTGGTTCAAAAACATTGGCCTCAATATTGCAGTTACTTCTACTTTTTGTTGGTAGACCAACTTATTCGTGACCGAATCAAGTTCCTCATATGTTGCACATTTCATTGATTTTCTTTGAGATGCTCTGGTTAATGTTTCACAATAATAGTCAAATTCTTCAAGTTTTGTCAAGTCATGTTTTGTCAAGTCATGTTTTGTCCAATTCTGAATTTGCCTGCTAGGCTTGAAACACTTTCACCTTTTTTGCATCTTTTAACCCTCTTAGTGCCACCAAATTTTGGTGGTGCTAGTGAAAAGTGCCAGCGTGAATTTTAGAATTTTGTAACACCTTGGGAAAAAAAAAGTATGAAGTTATTTTTTAGATATAAATTTAATGTTTTTTTAATTAACAAAAAATGGATTAATTGTTGGTGATTAAATTCTGACACATCACATGAAGGATAAATGTAATTATTAACAACGCAAATTAATTAATTATGGTCTACGCTTGAGCCGATATATCAGCTCGCGGCACTTTTCACCCGAGGAGCAAAAGCCGATATATCGGCCCGTGGCACTAAGAGGGTTAATTATTTTACATTTACTTTCAACCATTAAAACCACCCATTTTTGTTTGCTTTACATTTTAAAGGGTTTACAATAACTTCGACGGAGAACATTTTTCTCGTTAAATATCTTGTTCGGATGAAAAAAAATATTAATTTCCTTCTGAAAATTCCAAAAGACCAGGAACATTTTCACACCACAAAACACACCTCGACCTACTAACTCTTGCTTTAATGGGAGTGTGAATTTATATAAGATCAGACTCCAACAATGTAAACGTGTAAATACATCACCAAAGAATGAAGACAAACTAAACTTAAAATGTAATGGGAGTGAGAATAAAAGATCAGACTCCAATAGTGTAAACGTGAAAATAATTTGACTCTCTGCCAACGACCATGGATAATCCACCCCATGGTTGGTCAGGCCCCAAATAACTGGTGATCTACTGTATTGGCAAATTGACACTAGCCATTAGAGGTGTAGCCTAAGTGTTGAAAAATCAACAGTTGCTGCTTCAAGGATTATCCTTTAAACAACAGAATTATATCCAAAATATATCTTCCTGTGACCTGGCATTTAAATGGTCTGGGTTCATAATAAATGCATTTATTCATATATTGCATAACTCGAAAACTATGATTGTAAAACACACATAAAAAGCATTTTAAAGAAAAAACAACAAAGGGTGCTTTTTCAAAATTACTTAATATTAAATATGATATTTTTAGATGAAGAAACATACATGAACTGAAAGAAAAACAGAAGTTCATTAGTACAAAATTTTAGTCAAGGCGATTAAGTAATAATAGACAAACACTTTAATAGAAGTTGTAAAAAATATATACCATTTTGTTTATTATGATTTATATCATCTTATAAGTTCCGTTTGGTGTGATATAAATGGAAACAGGTTGACAGATGGTGTTCCATCTTTGGTCTCACTTTCACTCAATTCTGACACAGTTATTCCCACCTCGGAATCCCTATCCAAAAACATCTCCATAAGCTTTTTAACTATTTTATAATGGGTTCAAAAATGAACTATAAATTATAAAAAAAATTCTCAAAAGAAATAACAGCTTGGAAAGAGAGTATAGAATGGTCTCACAGCAGCTCTAAGTAGTTATAATATGATCTTTATCCCTTTTTGAAAGAAAAATTGAATTTAGTTATGCTTCACATTTATTGTTGTAGCAACGTAAACGAAACTTTAGCATATTAACAAATAGTTCATAAGGGTTTTTTTGAAATCCTGCTAAAAGGCAAATGGATAGACAAACAGCCTCCAAAATCAAGGGGGTTTATGTCTGTCACTATTGAATACTATCCTGAAAATCTTAGCCTCCCAGCTCTTCTTGTTACTTGAAATTTTGCACACTAGTGGACAAAGTGAAAAAACAAACTAATTTTTAAAGCACTAACAAAAACAAAATAGGTTTATTACATTCCAGTAACAAGGAAATGTAGCAACTGCAAAATAACTTAAGAATGCCGATTACAAAAGTTAAAATTCAGTCATGAACCCAACCCACATCAAAGACCCACTCAAAAGGAATCCAACACTACCCATCCCAACAGTAATGTTAATAAGTGTAAAAATTTCCTTTGTTCCCATCACTGCAAAAGGCTGTAGAATACCTGCATTATAACAGGATTCTACTGTATTTTAACTTAGTTGACAGTTACAGAAGCTTTAGTTTTGGGCGTTGCCATAAGAAATAAGAGGAAATCACATGAATCAAAAGGATGAGAGGTCTAACATGATGGCATCTTAGGTGTAGCCATCTCTTCTCATCCATTCCTTGTTCCTTTTTGGTTAAGCTTGCCCTAGGATCACTGCCTGTATCTGGCTCAATCTAATTTGAGAACCAAGAAAAAATTATAGTGGAGGATCACTTATTAAGAAGTTCAGCCAATTACTGTGGGTCAAAGTTGCCACTATATACAAATGCTGTCCCTGCCTTTCCCTTGGTTCTCTTATGTATGTTCTCTGAAGTAGGCAAGAGAAAAATCTCTCCCCTCGCTTTGCATTTTTACATCTCTGCAATCTCTTAAGAATAAACAAGTTAACTTCTTAACATCCTAAATGCAAATAAGAGGGTTACTCGTAAGACGGTTGGATATTTTTTTTAGTAGCAGACAATTTTTCAGTCTCCAAGGGTTTTTATCCTTGTGACCATGGAGAAACCATTGAAAATATTTTAGTACTTGATTTATTTTATTTTTATTTATTCAATAATTCCACATACAGCTTTTGTAGCCATTTTACAGTGGAATGTGTTAACAATAACAATAGACGAACACATACATCCATGCCCTGGGTGGAGAAAAACCCACCTAGGCGGGATTCGAACCCGCGACCTTCGGATTGGCAGGCGAAACGTTACCCCGCCGCCACCGAGACCGACCGACAATATACCAAGCAGTGATGATGAGCTTTATTTTGACAGTATGGAATTTCATCAAAGGACAGTGAATCAGAAAATAGTAAAGACTACAATTACATGGAAACAGAATGTGAATGCTTATGTCCTATATAAGGATTGTCAATGAAAAAAAGAAAAACAAAAAACCCATTTCTCATATTAGGTTCATATGAAAACTTGTGGTTCAACTAGTTGGGGATTTCCAGGCTTGTGCTGCTACATTGAGGGAAGACCGTCATCAACAGTCCAGGAACAGCAAAAACCCTAACATTTTTAACCCAAGCCCGGAGATTTTTAAATCCAAAATATTATATTTTAGGACATGAGAAATTTAGAAGTATGTAGTGTAGAATAGAGCCCTGCATACCCGCAGTTTACCCGACTCACGGGTACCCGCAGCGAAAGTTGCGGGTCAGGTCGGGTATAGAGTGCTTCCGTACGGGTCGGGTTCGGACACAAAAGGCACCGGGTACGAAAACTAGTTTTAATTCCAATTCAATTTGCTTCGCCAATGCAGGCACAGGAACTCTCCACATGCCTTTTACTCCTAGTAAAGCACAAAAGTGGTGGTGGTGGTGGTCAAAAGTAGCGTTATATAGGAAGATACAAATTTGCAATTTATGCAGGTTGGCAGATCGCAGGCTTTGTGCACCATGTGTCAAGAAAAGGTTCTGACGAAAAAACAATTCCTTTTATTATATAAATAGATACAAAGTTGCAATTGACAAATGATTGTCGATTACGTTTAGTAGAAGAGAATCTAAGGAGAGGGTGAGAAAGAGTGAATATGGGAATTATGTAGTACAGTGTAATTATGACGGATTGGTTTGTGTGAGAATTCTCCCTTTTAACCAGCTGGTTTTTCCCATTCATGCTAGTAACATCTGACTTTGTGAATTCACTTTTAAAGAGACGTGGTTACATATAAGAGTGCCTATCAACATTCTTTATATGTTATTTAACGTTCAAATATATAGTATTTTTTCGTAAAATAATCGCGTGTGAGTTGTATTATTTTATACTTTGTTTGCGAGAGAAAGGAACAACAGTTATTTTATAAAATTACAATGGTGAGTTATATGTGATCTCGGCTTTTATGACAATATCAATCTACCGCATCCTTAAAAGGAACCAATACCAGTTGATTGACCGGTAAAATTTTCAGTTCTAAATTAATGCATCATTAATTATAAATCAAAATTTCAATCGAAATATTACTTTCATCTACCCTTCAGATTTGAACAATGAATACTGATCAGATAAGAAGGAAACTTTTGAGTTTAGAGTACACTCTAAGAAGAAAAAAAAATACCTAATCAAAATTTTGGGAAGCGTTCTGTGAAATTTTAGATGAAAAGGGAGAACTGATTTCGAAGATAATCGCTTACAGTAGTTATAAAATGTTTACCGTTATGATAATAAGAAGCTGGGAACATCAAGTTTATTGCGACACAAATGTGAAAATAACAAAGAAGGCGTGCCTAAAATTACAAATTTTCTTGTGCCGAAAAAATGCAATTTACCAAAATTATCAGCTGAAAAGAAAAAAAAGTTTTAGACGGCTGTGTTGAACTTTTAGTTAGAGATTTGAGACCTTTTGAGATAGTGTCAGGAGGTGGGCTTAAAAATTTATAAAATTTCTCTTTTTCTTCATCCCCTTCTAAAAAGTGTGTAAATGTTAAACAATGAAGAAAAGTATGAAATCCATGAGAAAGTTAAAGTAAGTATTGATGACATTAAATATAATCTGTGGCACCAAATTCGTGTACGCTTGTAGAGCAACCGATAAAAAGGCATAAAATGTTAGACACCTTAGTTCAGTTTATGGATACAGACAAAGTAAATGATCATATTTATCCAGATGAATTGACTGCATATATTGACTTGAAACTATCTGACGACATTACTAATAATTTTGATTTGATGAAATGGTGGGATAAGCAAAAGAATTCTTTGCCAAATTTAAGTATTTTAGCGAATCGTATTTTTGCAATACCAGCGACCAGTGCTCCATCAGAGAGGTGTTTTTGATTGGCGGGACATGTTGTTAGTGAAAGAAGAAACAGTTTAGCTCCCGCAGACGTGGATGATGTCCTATTTTTAAATAGTCATTTTAAATCTCAGGGTAAATACTACATATTAATTAATGTTTCCATTTTTCAATTAAATTATTTTGTAAAATTTGTAATTTTTGTAAAAATAAATCTTAGATACTTGAAATACATTTTTTCGATCTTAAAAATGAATGTTAATGTACAATTGCATTTCATTTTCATTTATACAAAATAAATGACTGACTCAGAAATATTTTTATTTTTTCACGATTTCTTGCTACGGATTTGTGTCTCGAGGACCAGACAGTTAAAAAATATGGGTCGGGTGGGACAAGTAGGCCTTCTGTGCGGGTGCGAGCCTGCAGGTACGGGTCGGGTGCGGGTTAACATTCTGCAGGTACGGGTCGGGTACTGGTGAGTAGTCTGCGGGCACGGGTCGGGTACGGGTTAGTAGTCTGCGGGTACGGATGAAAAATATCATACCCGTGCAGGGCTCTAGTGTAGAAGTATATGTAGTGTGATTGCAAGGTAATAATTCCCATTTTCATGGAATAACCTGAGATATTGAGAAGAGAAGTCATTAAAATAACTATTTTGAAAATTAACATTTTTCATTTTCTTAAACAATTTCAAAAGCATAATAAAAGATGCTATTATTAAAGAAAAAAGAATTAATTTTATATGTATTTATCTTTTTTTACCTCCACTTGCATTGTTCATCTCACTGGACTTCTGAGCTCGGGCTTACTAATGAATTTATAAAATTCCTGCTAAAATTTACTACCCTCATTCTATTCCTCCATTCACTCCATGTAATACATTTCCCGTAATGGAAAAATTCTTTCTACTTGGGTATCACTAGTAGGACTGGATACAATTTTTGCTACAAGTTTTGGCTATTCATTAAATTCTTTACAACTGGAGAAATTTTCAGCCCACTTTTTGTCAATGTGCACATCAACTTCAATAATTGAATCTCATTGTATAAATTATTTTCACCTAATTCAACATTCATATATTTTACCACATTAAAAAAATCTTCATATCTCAGGTTTTTTTTCTTTGAACTATAAACTGAAAAATATTCAAATGGATTATTTTCAAAATTATACCACTTCTTGAAATAGTCAACTGCCCTGCAGTATACTTGAGTTGCTTCTTTTATAAACTTCTATATATCTCCTGGATCAATATAACCAATCCTTGAACTCAGAAATTACTATGCAAAACTCGGCAGTAAATTCAGAGAGATGGTAACTCTAGTTTTCATTTTTTCCCCATATTACTCCTAGGTTAATTGCCATAAGTAAATGAGAAGCTTACATTCTAAAAATGAAATAAAAATTAATCATAATATGGAATACCAAATTCAAAAATTTTCGTGTTAACCCATAGAATTTTACTATTGGCCAAAACCCGGAGAAGTGGAAACTCTATACATACCTCACTGTATTGAATTGTTTCCTATGTTTATACGACGAAAATTTTGGACAAGATTCATAACAAGACAAATTGATGAAATTTTATGAACTATAATTTGCAAAAATGGATAAAATCAATGAAGATGTGAAATAAGCATGAATCTATAACAATTTCTGATATGTAGATAGCACAAGAATGGCATGGTGTACGTTTCATTTGCATTTGAGATTCAGAGCACGAACAAGGGATGTGAATGAAATAAAAAATGGAAGAATGAAATTTTATTTTTAATGATAAAGTTGGTTCTGATATAAAACATTATAGACAAATGTTTTCTTTGGAAAATAAATAAGGATTTAGTTACTTTATATTTCTATTTGGAATCAAATTATTACATATAAAAGATATAAATTAATGATCTGAAAGAATGGTAAGTAAGAAAATTAATTTAAATAAAAAATAGATATTTCTACCAGTCATATTGACAGGTTTTTGCACTTGTTTATTTCTAAATTTCATTTTGCAACTATTCGAGACATATTTAGTCGATTGAAAATCTAGGTGATTATACCCGAGAAACATTCAAAGTTCAGTCACCCCTGCATAATCATATTTCTATCTAAGAAAATATAGACAAGATTTTGTGAGCTAAATAAATGAGAGGGAGGGAGAGAGTGAGGGAAACAGGGAAGAGGAAAGAGAGGAGGAAGGAGAAAGGGGGGAGAGAGGGGGTAGGAGAGAGAGGGGGGAGTAGAATGAGTGGGAGAATGAGAGAGAAGAGATAGGAGGAGAGAAGAGATGGAGAGAGGGAGGGGAGAGTTGAGAATAGAGAGGAGAGGTAAGTAGAGAGGGAGAGAGAAAGGGGAAAGAGATAGGGTAGGGGGAAGACAGGAGGGGGAAACAGAAGGAATGGGAAAATAACGAGGGAAGGGGAAAGAGAAAGGGTAGTGGGAGGGTAGGAGGAAGAGAGAGGAAGATTGATTGATTTGGTCTTTATTTGGGGCAAGATTGAGACTAGGAAGTCCCATCTTCCACCTAACCCCTCGTCGTGATACATATAGTAATACATAAAACATTGACAATGTAAATAAAGGCAACAATAAAAATACAAGTATTTGAAAAGAAAAGATGTGATTTTGTGGGAAAAAATATGAACTACTGAGTAATGTAATCCACCTACTGAGATTCACTAAAGACATCACATTATGTTAAAATCATAAAGAGATAAAGAAAAAAAATTGTAACAACATGAATAGACCATTGAATAAAATAAACGTAAAAATATCACCATGTATAATTAACATTGGTGTGTCTGAACAAAATGAAGAGAAAAAAATATATAAATAAATGAGTACAATACAAACGTTTACAATAAATATTGTTTTGTCAAAATCAAGATATTTACAAAAATAAAAATAACTAAATAAAAAGTAAATAAATCAATTGAAGCATTAAGGGCGTTTAACTGTTCCTTTGCAAGGATAAGAGAGATTTATATCAGTGTCCCTTGAATGAGGAGAGCAAGTGCGAATTTTTTATTGTTTGGGGAAGGTCGTTCCATAGTCTGCAAGCAGTTACAATGAAGGACTTGTTGAAAATTACTGTTCTGTGTTGAGGAATAAGGAGTTTATGGCTCCCTCTGGTATTACGGCTATGTACAGAGTCTATACTTTTAAATTCCGTGGCAAGATAATGTGGCTTGTTGCAATTAAGTACAGTGGAACCTCGGTTTACGAACGACTCTGTTTACGAACAATTCGGTTTACGAACAAAAATCCTGACGAAAAAATGCTTCGGTTTGCGAACAGAATTTCGGCTTGAGATCTCGGTGCGCCGCTGCACAAAACCCCGGACAGATGCACCGGCGCTGGCGCCATTGAGTCTGAGAAATGAGAGGGTATTAGTTTCGTGGTAGCGTTCACTCAGGATAGACTGCTGTTCGAGTGCGTCGTATTTATTGGACTGCTGCTCGAGTGAGTCTTATATTGTTTTTGTATACGTGTTGCTATTGTTTCAAAGTTTAATTTACACTTAATCTTTTCAGACCACCATGAAGCCAAAGAATGATAAAAGTAAATTGAAAAGGAATAAAAAAAACGATAGAGGTGAAAAAAGAAATTATATCTAAATATGAAAATGATGTTCGTGTCTCGGATCTTGGTACGCAATTCGGTACGGCAAAATCATCGATCTGTACTGTACTAAAAAAAAGAGAGACGATCAAGAAAGCTGATGTCGCGAAAGGAGTAAAAGTTATTAGTAAACAAAGACCACAATTGATTGACGATGTGGAGAAATTGCTGTTGATTTGGATAAATGAGCAACAGTTAGCTGGTGATAGTGTTTCTGAAGCTCTAATTTGTGCAAAAGCGAAATGATTACATGATGACCTGTTAATAACAAACCCTGGTACGAGTACTTATACTGAACTGTTCAAAGCTAGCCGAGGATGATTTGAGAAGTTTAAGAAGAGAACTGGAATACATAATGTAATTAGGCATGGAGAGACTGCAAGCTCAGACCAAGAAGCTGCTAAGAAATATGTACAAGAATTTAATGACTATGTAGAAGCTGAGAGTTTTCTTCCCCAGCAAGTATTCAACTGTGATGAAACTGGCATATTTTGGAAAAAATTACCAAATAGGACCTACATCACTCAGGAAGAAAAGACTTTGCCTGGACATAAGCTAATGAAGGATCGACTGACTCTTTTACTATGTGGAAATGCAAGTGGGGACTTCAAGGTCAAGCCATTGCTTGTCTACCACTCTGAGAATCCGAGGGTATTTAAGAAAAATAATGTAATGAAAAGTAAACTGTCTGTTATGTGGAGGGCTAATAGTAAGGCTTGGGTAGCCAGGCGAGTGGATCCATGAAGCCTTTGCCCCAAGCGTGAGAAAATACCTCCAAGAAAATGAATTGCCACTAAAATGCCTTCTTGTGATGGACAGTGTTATGTTATGGACAATGTCATCCTCTAGGCTTGCAAGACGAGTTGGTTGAGGAATTTGGTTTTATCACAGTGAAGTTCCTGCCCCCTAACACGACTCCTCTAATCCACCCTATGGACCAGCAGATCATTTCAAACTTTAAGAAACTGTACATCAAGGAATTATTTCAAAGGTGTTTCGAAGTAACCTCTGACACAGAATTAACACTCAGAGAATTCTGGAAAAAACATTTGAATATCCTCCATTGTTTAAGTTTCATTGACAAAGCCTGGGGGCTAGTGACTCACAGAACTATGAAATCAGCCTGGAGGAAATTGTGGCCAGACTGTATATCTGGCATTGAGGGCTATGAGACTGAGTCTGTTGATATTGTCGATGACATTGTGTCTATAGGCAATAGGATTGGATTAGAAGTTGATAATGTTGATGTGGAGGAGCTAGTGGAGGACCACAGCAATGAACTCACTACGGAAGAACTGGAACAGCTTCTTAATGAGCAGCAAAAGACGGTGACAGAGGAAATATTATTTTCAGAGACTTATGAACGAATAGAAGATGTTCCTAGGTCCTCGATCCCCGAAATGTTTGCGAAATGGAGTGAGGTGCAAAGTTTTGTGGAAAGATATCACCCCGATAAAACTTTATCAAATCGCGTTATAAATCTGTTCAATGATAATGTCATGTCTCATTTCCGCAACATTATAAAAAGAAAGAAGAAACAAATCTCATTGGATAGGTTTTTAGTGTGACAGAGACCTGATGAACTTCAAGCACCCGATGTTTTCATGGTAGGGGACTCCCCTTCCAAACAATAACACTACTATTTTGTAAGATAAGTTGAAATAAAGTTTGTTTTTACGTTTATTCTTTTTGTTTTATTACTTCCAATTCCTTTTCAGTTAAAACTATGAATTTTCATTGTTTTGTATAGGATTTCAACCATGAAGTAGAAAATAAAGATAATAAAGGGCCATTTTCTTGGGGTCTTGAACGGATTAATTCATTTTACATTAATTCTTATGGGAATAATTGTTTCGGTTTACGAACAACTCGGTTTACGAACAGTTTTATGGAACGAATTAAGTTCGTAAACCGAGGTTCCACTGTAATTGGTATAGCAAGGAAAGCAAATGTGGGCATCTACGAGACTCCAAGTTTAGCCAGTTTAGTTTGACGAGTGACTCAGTGATGTGGTCTGATTTCTTCAGATTAAATATATATCTGATGCACACGTTATGTGTTCTCTGAATTTTTAACGAAAGCTCGAGATAAATCTTGGTACGCTATATCAACATAGTTAAAATGCGGAATAACTAATGACGTTACCAGATGCTTTTTTAGAGACACCGGAAAGTTCATTGTCAGTAGTTTAGAAAGCAGAACATCTTTGTCTATCGAGTCGAAAGCTTTACTGAAGTCCAGTAGTACTAGAATTGTAACTTCCCTTTTATCCATAGCACGGCGAATATCATCGGTGACTTTTACAAGAGTAGTGGTAGTGCTGTGAGATTTACGAAAGCCGGATTGGAAGGGATCTAACAATTGATTTTCGTTAAGAAAGGATGTGATTTGTTCATGCGCTAATTTTTCTAAGGCTTTTGATAAGATAGGTAAAAAGCTTATTGGGCGAAAGTCATTGATTTCAGTTGATTTGGATTTCTTTGGTAATGGCCCTATGAAAGCGCGCTTCCACTGCAATGGAAATTTTTCTTGAGATAGGGAGCAATTAAATATGTTAGTTATTATTGGTAGAATGATATGTATTATTTTCTTGATAAAGATAGTGGGAATGCCATCGGAGCCTTGAGCTTTGGAAGTAATTTTACTAAATGCTTGGAGCACTTGTAATTGAGTGACAGGAATGAACTTAAACGGCTTAAAATCCTTATTTGATTTTTCCGCTGCGAGAGTGATCGAATTAATAGTTACCCTTTTTGTTTTATCATCAATTACATTCGGTGGTGTAGAAAATTTAGTATTCAACGCGTCTAATGATATGAGAGAGGAAGGGAGGAAGAGAGAGGAAGGGAGGAAGAGGGTGGGATGGAGGAAGAGGGAGGCAGGAGATAGAATAGTAGGGGAGAAAGATAATTGGGGAGGAGAGAAGAAAATTGGGGAGAGAGGGAGAAAGGAAGGGAAAGAGGAGCGGAGAGATTGGAAGAGAGTGAGGGGAGGAGAGAATGAGGGAAATTAGTAGGGAGGGATAGGGAGTTGGGAGAGGGAGGAGAAAAGAGGGAGAGAGGGAGAGGGAGGCAGAGAAAGGGAAGAAGAGGCAGAGAGAGGAAGGGAGAGGGATTGGAAGGGAACTAGGGAGAGGAAGGGGGAGGTAGAGAGATGGAGCGGGGAGGGAGGGGCGGCGGTGGAGGGAGAGGACGCGGGGAGGGAGAGGACGCGGGGGAGGGAGAGGAGGCGAGGGAGGGAGAGGAGGCGAGGGAGGGAGAGGATGCGGGGGAGGGAGAGGAGGCGGGGGAGGGAGAGGAGGCGGGGGAGGGAGAGGAGACGGGGGAGGGATAGGAGGCGGGGGAGGGATAGGAGGCGGGGGAGGGATAGGAGGCAGGGGAGGGAGAGGAGGCGGGGGAGGGAAAGGAGGTGGGGGAGGGAGAGGAGGCGGGGGAGGGAGGGGAAGCGGGGGAGGGAGGGGAAGCGGGGGAGGGAGGGGAAGCGGGGGAGGGATACGGAGAGGAGGCGGGAGAGGGAGAGAGAGGGAAGAAGAGGCAGAGAGAGGGAGGGGAAGGGAGGGAGAGGAAGGGAGCGAGGGGAAGGGAGCGAGGGGAAGGGAGGGGAAGGGAGCGAGGGAGGGAGATGGAGCGGGTGACAGAGAGGAAGCGGGGGAGTGAATGGAGCGGGGAAGGGAGTGGGGAAGGGAGGGGGAGCGGGTGAGCTTGAGGGGGGAGGGAGAGGGAGACGGAGCGGCGGAGGGAGAGGGAGCGGAGGAGGGAGAGGGAGCGGCGGAGGGAGAGGGAGCGAAAGATGAAGGAAATGAGAGGGGAGGAGAGGGTAGGGGGGGGAAATGGGTATGAGCAAGGGAGGGGGAGAGAGCTTTACACAATAAGAAAGTAACAAATACTTGCATTATTTTTACATAAAATAAGAATTTGGCTCAAAAGCCATGACGAGACAAAACTGATTTACGTAAGTTTTATGGTCATAATTGTCATTATTTTGACGGGCAATTACGGTAGTAGATATTTGATGGTATCCGAGGTTAAAAATAAAGATTAATATGTCTGGAAACCATAGCTCAAGCTCTCAAAAAGATGTATTTAGAGAATTTTCGTATTTAACTCAAATTGATCAGCATGAAATCTTCGGCTGTCTACATCTACGGCTCTTTTTCGCTGAATGACGATAATCCTATGTTTTTTACATTCGTTTTAGTCACGCCTGAGGTGGACGGGTTCGCCCAACCTTCAGTTTTACCCTTATTAGAACACTCGGGAGCACGTAAACACGATAGCAAATAACCATTATTAACTACAGACTCGAAGAATCAAGAATAAATCACGTATAAATGCTGAAAGGTAGGGAACGATAACTTTAAATAGTTCTACAAGAAGCATCAGCTGCCATTGTTTCTAATTGTAAATAGTACCAGTATCTCATCACCAGGCCGGGCGCCGGTGTAGGGTGACGTCATGCATAAGATGACGATTCCGATAACAGCATCGAAGAAGAATAAGTCCAGTGACGAAGAATTTCTTGGCTTTTAAAATGAATAAATACTGAATTCATTCTTTTCATATCTAATTAATGTATGTTTATAGAATTAGTTAATAAATTTTTACTATTATCTTACTTTTCGTAAAAATCGCCAATAAAAATGAGGATACCCGGGCAGTAATTACTGTGCCGAAATTGTGGAAATATGAGGTCAAATGAAAATAGAAAGATTACGTACCCTCGTATAACACGCATCCTAATTTTTAACTCGAATATTTCGAAAAAAGTGCGCATTATACGCGGGTATTTACGGTATTTAATAAGATACATCATTTCAACTAAAATAAGGGTAAAATAAGATTTCGTTGTTTTGGTTGAGAACCTAACCACCAATTAAACCATTGTGTTTCCAGCTCCGAACAAAATACTTACGAATGAACTTTTGGAACATAACTCAGGGACCACCTGTATTTGGAGAGGATGGAAATACAATTGTAAGGAAGTAATTAGGTGTTTGATATGTTTGATTACTATATTTATAAGCTGGATTATCAATAATTAGTGTGATTTTCCCTTCAATTCATCCAAAAGGCGAGAATCTAATGCGAGGTAGGTACACTTCAATTTTTTATTTTAACTGCACAGTGGTGTTACCCATGTAATGTGCACTCCTACTTTATGACAAAAATTTGGTCTTCAAATTGCGTGTTATACATGAGTATATACAGTAAGTGTTTCCTTCTCTTTAAATAAAGAGGTAAATTTGGGCATTTGGAGAATAACAATAAATTTGTTTAGTTTTGTCCAACACTTGAAAAAAAATATTCAATGCAAGCTATAAAATATATTTCATTATCACAGCTTTTCTACATAAAAATTTCAAAAATATAAAAAGCTCCCTGAAGGAACTCATGGTTAGAAATAAATAATATTCAGAAATGCAATGATGCAATCCCAGAAATTGTTTGTATAACTTAGCAACAAGTTTGTTATATTTTATGAGTTATTAAACCTATATTACCATCACAGCTATTGTTAAATAAAAATTACAACAATAAATATAATAATTAATCCTTCTGAAGCAATTTATGGTTAGAAATACTTAACATTTATAACATTTAACCAATTCAAGACCTCAGATTATTTTAATAGCTTAGTAACAAATTTGCAATGTTATTTATGAAGGTCTCTCTCTTCACCTAATCGTCTTATTCTAAGTCAGATGCTGCCATCTTCATTCTTAATTGTAACTGTTTAAACCTTTCCACTATAGCTTCCAAAGAGTTCTTCTTCATAGGTTTAATAGGATCCACCTTATTCTCTACAGAAATGGCTGAAGATCTCACTATTTTTTTAGCTAAAAATGAAGCAACGTATCTATCAGAAAACAATACCCTATCATCATAACAATGAGATAAATAATAAAAAGTAGTATATAGTAGAGTGCGACTAAAGACATTATGCAAAGTACATCTGTCTTACAAAGATAAAAAAGGAACATAAAATTAGAAAATTCACATTATGACCATATAAAGAAGCTTGAAAATATCAGATTCAGAAATACATAAATGGAAATTTTTACACAAAAATAATTGTAAAACATACCTAGAATTTCTTTGAGCTTTTTTTCAAAATAATCAGCATTTGATGGCTCTGAAACATTAAAGAATACAATATTACTTAAGTTTCAATTACATACAGAAGGTTATTAAAATTGAATACTTACGCTGATATGGAGTAATGTCTGCTGGCTTGCCATTTTTTGGAGAATTTGATTTATTTTTGATTGGAGTCGAGGCACATATATTATTTGGTATGCAAAGGGTCTCTGAACTTTCTATGGCTTTTTGATCTTCATCTAGACAAAAAATATATAGATGGCTTTTAATGTACAGAATTAATACACTTATTCTGGACATCTTGTTTCAGTGTATGTGAACACAACAAAACTACATTGACTGCATGACACTACAAAATGAAGCAGAACCTTGATAATTACCGGGTAAAATTTTTTTATGGTTACAGCGTACATGGAGCTCAAATGCCTTCCTATCTAATTCTGCTTCCAATTTAGAAAATTCGCTTACAATGTGCTGTCTTTCCTTGCAAACCCTTTCCCATTCTTCAAGATGCAGCTGAGAGTTAGCCTTGGGTAAGTCAAGTTTCGAAGATTTCAATTTTTCACATGGTCCTCTCAGATGACTCAATAAAGAAACTTGGCTATCATCTTTAGGTATCTAAATGAGCATAGGTTAGGATAGTTTTGCATTAATAAATAACCAAATAAATAGTCCCATGTAATGCAGTCTTGTTTTAAAATATTTTTACATTTTTCTAACATTTTCTTAGGCATAATCGCAGACATTCTGAAACAATTTTCAGCTAAGCTTTATGTAACAGCGCTTATATGTACGGGGCATTGTTTGCACACTTAACCAAACCAAATCCCAAGTTGATAGAATGGAATTGATATCTATTACATTCTTTTAGTGCTACTTCAAATTTTGCTTTAATAGGTCCAGAATGGCAATAAGACGGTGGCACGTATTTTGGACCAATTTTTGATCCAGTCAAAAAATAGTGTCAAAAAATCAGTCAATTGACCTATTGGCCAAAATGAAATGAACTTAGAAACATAAAAGTAGAGTGAGTTCACGCTTGTTGGTATTGTAAACATATGACGTGAAATGCAAGTTATTGGCGTGAAACACAAATAATGGTCATAAAAAATTTTGTAGCAAAGTCCAAATTCACGAACCGCAGGCACACAAAGTTCAAAAAGGTGGTATGTATCTTTTAATCTCTATCTCACGGATCATATAAGAGCATGGGAGAGAAAAATATGGATTTGTAATTGTTCTTTTCCAATAGAATTGTCGCAGCGATCAATCTAAATAAAATATGTGATATAGCGCTTGGAATTTTCTCAATTTTGATCTCCAAAACTATAAGTCGTGGTCTCGTGGCCTTTTTTTAGTAAACGTTGTCCTCTGTCTGAATAAATCTTTTAATCCATACCTCACAGATTATATAAGAGCTAGGGAGAGAAAAATATGGTATTTTATTGCTGCTTAACAGAAGTCATTTAATGAAATGAGTGTTTATTTAAGTGCTTATATAAAGTGAAAGTTCTAATGAACATATGCAGTTTAAAATCATAATTGTTGATAAATTTTAATAGGGACCCCTAATACTTAATTTAATTAAAATCTGAAAGTAGTTTGGGAGATTATATGGCATTCCGCTACTATAGTTTTGCTCATAAAGAACCCCTAATAAGGGTAGCAAAACTACACAAATGAAAAATTATTTTAAAAAACATTAAGCACTCTGTTTCAAAGCCATCTCAATGCCAAACTAATTTTGAAAATAATGCTTTTTCATACACCCTATAGTTGGCAGTTTTTGTAAAAAGCAAATTTGGACTGCAATTTAGGGTATGATTTCACCTCCTAAGACAAATGTGAGCTGCTAAGAAAAATAAGTATTTTTGAGTATTATGACATCTTAAACAAAGCTTTAAAGTTTAATTAAACTAATTTCTCAGTCGGAAAACTAAACAAATATAAAATAATGACATTTATTTATTAATTACCATTTTGTGGAACAATATGTTAAGGCATGATTACAGCAAATAAAATTATAAAAGGGAAACTTAAGGATTAAAGCTTCACTTACATCAGCAGTTCCGAAAATTTTGTATCTTGGTACCCCAGCAAAACTTGGATCATCATAAAGGTGATGGCCATCGAGAACAAAATCATGCCCATGCACTTCCTGATTCACAACTGCTTCCGTTATCCTTTTCCAATTCCTAACCACATCCACACTTTCCTTTAGGCATTTATACTGCTCTTCAACTTGTTTCTTCTTCTCAGAGACTTTTTCATTCAGAACTAAAAATACGGAAGTTATCTTTAGAAAGAAAAAATTAAAAGTTCGTGCAAGTGATGTATGTAAGCATAAATAAAATACATTGTTTAAGAACATGATTTATTTCACACTCAAATTTTTAACTTTTTTTCCTTTCAACAAAAATAAGAGAACAAATGGTTTATAATACGATATACCAAATTACCACAAAATAAGTACAGGTTTAGCATGTCAGAATGAAAAACCACATAGGGTGAAAACCCGATTTAACCTTTTCAGTGCCATGCAAATTTCAGTGGGTATAGCCAGAATTGCTAATTAATAATAAGCTAATTTTTTCAGATATTGTAATTACATAATTTTTATTTAAACGAAATATTAAATCATTTAATAACGATAAAAAGTTATTGCATTTCATATTGAAAAAAATAAATAAAAAAGCTTATCACAAATAATTTTCATCTTATATACAATATAACTTAAAAATTATAATACCTATATTACTCTAGAAAATCATAAGAAGAAATCACATGGAAATACAAAAAATAATATAAACTACAGATTTTTCAATCAACCTCTGCAGCCATAAACTTCGAATAAAAAAATTAATAGTGATGATTATTAAGGAAAAATATTGGAGTAATGGCATGTGGCTTTTGGTTCTGACTAGTGTTTCATCTATACTAATGTGTTTGGGTGGTGTGTAGTGACTATGAGGAGTTATTATCAGTTTAGTTTGTCTATGCCAGAGCCGATATATCAGCCAGGGCACTCTTCACCCGAGAAGCAAAAGCCGATATATCGGCCCATGGCACTAAAAGGGTTAAGGGTCCCACATTTAGTGTTCATTTTATGCATTTCCATCAAACATTCCATTTAAGCAATACAAATTTCCCTCTTTTTATGTGGGTTCGCTTTATGCAAATTCGCTATTATGCAACAAACTGAATGCTACCCAAATTTCATTTTGTGCATCTTTGATTCGCTCTTATGCGGTTATGTGTCCAGTGCAATACAAATGCAATAAAGTACTCCACTGCACCACAAGGCGACCATTCAGTCTCTCATCGTCTCTCATGCTGTGTACTAATACAGTACTACAGTAAAAGAGATGAGAGTGGAGAGGGTATTGTAGAGTAGAGATGTGACGGAGATTTTCTGTGATACTGATTTTATACACTTGAGAAGTATTGTCTCCTTGCTTGCAGAACTTGGGTTGGGTCAAGACAACCCTCCAGCTCTTTAAACCACCACCATTATGTCACCCACAACAGCCATCACTTGCGCTCGTCTGCTTCCTTTTATAATTTACAGTGTTAATTGTTTTAAGTTTGTATTTAGCGCATAAGAAGTCGTTATGGAGCGAAAGAAGAGAGTCTAGGAGGGGAGTTAGGATTGCTTGTGGAACGTATCCCTATCTTTTACATGTAAATATAGATTCTGTTTATGCAAATTCACCTTATGCATCACTTTCCTGGAACCCAGCCCTTGCATAAAGAGAGGGAAACCTGTATATTATTTTCTTCAAATTAATGTTTCTCGATTTCAGTGGCGGCTTTTCAAGTGAAGTTAGTGAAGTGCCACTTCACCTATAATTAATGAATGTTTTTCAGCCGATAGATACAATTTGATTACTTGGAAATATAAAATTTCAAGTCAAAATATTTCAATTTTGCCTTGAATTTTGCCAGAAGTTCCATGCTCTCCTTCAAAATGTTATTTCACAAAATCGGACTATAAGCTATGTGAGTAGCCGCTATCCATGCTGATTGCCGCTATTTGAGCTGCGTGCTCAGCGGCCTCCCAGTTGCGCACGCAGCAGTGAAGTCGAGACACTTATTCGGCTCCTAGGCTGCACCATTGACGTTGGTTACCATGGTAGCAATGGACTGCCTAATGCTGACCTTGGTTGGCTAGAGTGCAGCTCTTCTCACTCACACACTTTCTAGCTTCACTCGCCCAGTTGGGACAAGCTTGTGTAATTTCGCTGGCTGTGGACTTGAGCGCCTGTTATTTCAGTAAACCCTGAGAGTGTACGTGCTATTGTGAAGTGCATTCAAAACGACGTTTCAATGCCAAGAGGAGATCAAAAGGTTTTTATTCCTGAGTGTTCAATAGTTAAGTAAATATGAATCCTTCCAATGACGCAGTGTGTGTAGTAATAGAAACGCCCTTGTTGCAATGGAGGGAGGACGATAAAAAAGATCTTTTACTTCTTGGAGATCTACACCTCTTATCAGCGTGAGTGTAAAAAAGGAGATTAAAAGTCTTGGAAAATCATACAACAAACATTTTACAAGTTCGTGGTACAATGAATATCCATGGTTATGCGGAAGTCATTACTTGCAAAAACTATTTTGTTGGCCTTGCCTGCTTGTTGGAGTCAAGAAGCACATTTGGAACAAGGTAGGATTTTGTGACTTCTTGAACATTAATCGTGCTCTTCATAAGCATTCAGATTCATCTGAACACCTTAAGTGCATCTTGAAAAGAATAGGAATACAGTTGTCGACCCCCTGAAGGAAAATTCTCGGCTCTATCTCGCTCAATACAATGAAAATGTTAGATTAAACAGGCTCTTCATGCACATGGTCATTGACGCAGTCTTGTATCTAAGCAAACAATAACTTGCATTCCACGGACATGTCGAAGGAACTTCTTCTCTGAACCGAGGAAATTTCAAAGAACTTTTATCCTTGTTGATTTCAAGAAGTCCTTTAGAAATTCAAAGTCACTCTAAAAATATTAGTGGTGTATTCACTGGAGAGTCTAAGACAATACAAAATGAATTAATTGAATGTATTTCAGACTACTTTCAAGAGTATGTTAAAATGAAATTAGTATTGCGGACTTCTTTTCTGTCCAGATAGACGATACTACCGACATTACCCAAAAATCACAATGTTCAATCATATTGAGATTAATTAATTCAGATGCTGAATTGGTAGAACTTTTCTTAGGATTTCATAATTTCAAATCTGACTGGACATCACAAACTCAATTCAATTTAGTAGACACAGTTTTAGGGCAGTTTGATTACAGAAGCAAACTGTTTGGCCAGTGTGGCCAGTGTTACGATGGCGCCAGCGTGACATCTGGGTATTTGAATGGACTTCAAAAGAAAGTAAAAGAAGAGGCTCCCCAAGCTGTCTTTGTCCACTGCTTAGCGCACCATAGTGGACTGTCTGAACCTTGTATTGCAACATTGCAACTTACGCAATGGATACAGTTATTGGAAGACATATACCAACAGTGACAGATACCTGCTGGTCTTCAAATTCAAAACTTCTCAGTGTGATTGTCGAGGAGTGGGATGGATTAAAAACTGTTTTTGAAAATATTCTGGCGGACATCGAGTCAGGAGAGACAGCCGTTCCTCTTTCGAGAGGGTTTCTGAATGAAATGCCCGATTTTGACTTTGCATTCTTAGCTCTAGTTTTTAATGGCATTTTCCAAGTAACTAGAGTTTCATTTGATGTTTTGCAAAAGAAATCCTTGGATATCTATTTCTGTGATTCCAAACTTAAAAGCACCTGAAATATAACTGGAAATAAGAGGAATGAAGAATGCTATGCCAAAATTTTTGAAACGGCCAAAAACAGAAGTGACCTATCAGGAAGGAAGTACAGCAACTTAACAGAAGAGGAAATGGTTCTGAATTACAGAATGTTGTACTATGAAATAATAGATAGCATTTTAATGGAGATGAATACTAAATTTCAAGACATTAATAAGCCAAGTTTTTTTGGCCTAGCGGATATTTCAAAATTTGAAGAGTACTCAACAATATTCCCGAATAATGCGCTTTCTTCTTTGCTAGAAACATACCCAACTCCATTTAAGAAAATTCCGCGACTGAAAACTGAACTTGAACTGCTCTACCAAGATGTTCAATATGGGAATGTTCCCCTTACAAGAGTGATTTTACTTCTTCGTGAAAATAAATTACATAAGGACGTATTCCAAGAGGCGTACAGACTTTTTTCTTTAATTCTGACTATACCTTCAACAAGTGTATCAGGGGAAAGAAGTTTTTCATGCTTGAATAGAATTAAGACATGCCTAAGAAATTCAGTATCACAGCAGAGACTGTCTTCATCGGCGAATATTTCTATCCAAAAAGAACTCTTAAGTGAAATTATGAAAAGTCAGCCTTTTCATGAAGACATTGTGGATAAGTTCTCTGCCCTAAAAGACAGGCGAATCTCTTTAATTTACAAAAAATAAGCGAGCATAATTGCAACAGAAACTCTATATAGGTTTCACATTACACTCAACCCTCGCTATACGAGCAACCGCTTTACGAGTTTTCACTTACACGAGATGGGCTTTTACATGCTTGTTTTTCACTGTTCGAGATAATTTTTCGCTCTTACGAGGATAAAAAAGATAAAGGAGCAAAATTTTTGCTCTTAAGAAATTTCACCTATCTCGAAATGGAGATCGAGGTTTTGTCTTCAAACGAAAACAACAGATGTTCCATCACCTATACGGCCGAATAAAAACTAAGACCTACCGCCACCGCACCATACCCGATGTCAACTTGTTTGGGTGAGTGCTCATTTCTCTTTTTATTTTATCTATTTAAAATGTAATTTAAGTATTACAAAGTATTGTTTCAATGTAATATATTTTTGCTTCGCTTTCATTTTCTATTTGGTAATTTTGGAGATGAACTTTTTTGACATATTTTTTTATATGTAAAGCCGCCGGATTTTCAGTGTTTTTATGTATTATGAGTTTGATTTGTAAGTGTAATTTCAGTGTAAAACTTGGATGTATTAAGTGATTTTCTGAACTCAGGAACGTATCGTAATGTTTTTCATGTATGGTTATGTGAATTTACTTCTCGTTATACGAGATTTCGCTTACGAGCGACTTTTTCGGAAGGGATTGAGCTCGTATAGCGAGGGATGAATGTATTTGGCCCTGCGATAAATACCTATTTTTTATCCCTGACCTATATATGAACTTCACCTACTTTTCTGAGCACTAGCCGCCTCTGCTCGATTTAGTGTTTTACCTGGATTTAGTGTGATAAATTTTCAACGACTTCATCAATCCTTAGGTTACATTCACACAAATGTTTTTTTCACACCCGAGTTTGGATGGTAAATGGATTCAATGCAAATAGTGCTAGGTGGCCACATGGATGAGAATTTTCCCTTAGAGTAAACAGAAGTGCTGTATCTCAGTGTCACCCAAATAGTATTACAACACTGCTGCATTTCTAATCCGAATTTCAGACATAGTTAAGTGGCCGCACAAGGCTATTCTCTTCATGCAGGCATTTACATAGAAATTTATGTAATTTAGATTTACTACTGAGAGCTGGCAAGGAATTTTAAAAAATACCTGATAAATATTGTGCTTATTATATTATTCTATGCATTAAAAAAAAATACCTTGGTTATAAATTGAGGAAATAAAATGCATGCCATGTTGCACCTACCGAAGAAAACGCATATTCATCTCACGCCAGACATGCAGTGCTAGTAGGCATTTTACGGGTGGCCTACCCTCAAAAGATGATGTGTAATGTCCACACCCCCTTTTTTGATGGGAACTTGCGGGGAAAAAAGTGCAAGTATTAAACGAGTAAATATGGTATTTCGTTTTCTTGACTTTAAATTAATATATAAAAATGTCCTATCATTATATAAGTTGCAAGATAAAAATAGAAAAATTTCTGAAGAGTAAAAATCAACTGGGTTAAGTACTACATTAAAAACTGTTCTTTTAACGCAAAATCTGATAGCACACGTCTCGGAACGTCTTTCATATGCTAAGTGAAGCATGCCTGTATGATGACTGGAATTAGAGTGAATTGCATGATCAGTGAATGTGGGCTTAAAAAAACTCGAGAATACATGCTTGTTATTTACAACGGATATTTTTATATTTTGAAAATTTAAACAAGTAGTTCTGGAAAGAACTAATCTGCCTACTTTCCTTTCAATACAATTTTAATATATAAATACCACCTTCAAAATTAACAAATTTTTGTGTTAGTAGTAGCAGTGATTTTTATTTTTAGGTGCATCGATGTCTAAGGTCAATTCGTACTGTTGAATATTCAAATCAGAAAAATCCTTAGACAATCACAATATCCATGTCCTGGGTGGGAATCAAGCCCACAACCTTTGGGAATGTGCACTCGGCTATGCTCCAGCCGAGTTTGGCAATAATCATCACCATAACAACAAATCGAAAAAATTACTTTCAAAACGCAGAAACAAAAGTTTTTTAGAGAAATTCAAACAAATATGATCAGAAATCAAAATTGTGCGATAAGAATAAGAATCTTCACTTTTTTCCCCTTAGAATAGTACAAATCCCACTCCTATGTCATAATTCTAAAATATTTTAAAATGTAAAAGAAAAACTCTGCTGATGGATTTTAGATTAACCACCCATGTAAATCAAATGGGGAAAGAACTCACCTGGAATCGAACTTGGGACCTGTGAATTTGGGATATAAATTATGGCCCAGAGGTAGTCCCCGAGAGCACTAGCCTTGCACCAAGTTTCATGGAAATCGGTCCATTCATGAAGACGTTAGTGGGGGACACACACATGGACACAGGTGATCTCATAAGACTACTTTCCATTTTTTGGAAAGGAGGCTAAAAATCGACATTTTTCGATTGAAATCGAATCCTACCAAGCCTAATAAAGAAGAGAAAACAACAAAATTAAGTTCGAGCTTTACCGCAAACCCACACACACAGTCACATACAATCCCTCTGATTCCAGTCATCATATTTCCCATAAATTAGCACCATTACACTCAATGGTACATAGACCCTAGCAAGTTTCTCTTTCTAAAGTTGATTTCCCCACAGAATGAAAACATATCAAAAGCTGCGCTAAAATTGATGGTTACGACGCTCAGATGATAGAATATATTTTACGCAAACAAAAGCAAAGTCTATCTTTAAAAAAATGCATTACCCTCACAAACACGCTACCCAAAAAAACAAAATATGTAAAAATCCCTTTCGTCCCTGGTATCACAAATGGCTTATTAAAAATCTTCTCAAAACAGAACCTTAAAACAGCACTTGTGAATGAAAACAAACTCTCCAACTTAAAAACAAACTCTCCAACTTAACACACAATCCAAAAGACACGATCCCGACTCTACAAAAATCTGGCATATACAAAATCGCTTGCTCAGACTGCAAGAAAGTTTACATAGGTCAAACTAAACGAAAGCTAGAAACGAGGTTCAAAGAACACCTTGCACATTGCAAACACAATAGATTTAACAGGTCTAGCGTTGCAATACACATACAAGAAAACAATCATCCTATTAAAATCGAAAACATGGCTCTCTTAAAATCAACACAAACTGACTGGAAACTAGATGCTTACAAGAGCATTTTCATAAACAAATACTAAGACACAGTAATAAATAACAACCATGAATCCCTTATTCACCCCTCTACACGTTGACCATTAGGAATTCCCCCACCCCCATTCCCTCCTTTCACTTTCACCCAGAACGTATTGGATTTTTTTCAGATTAGATGGGGTCAAATATATATATATATATATTAGTGCATGACATTTCCCGCTTCTTTCACAATCTCAGGATTCAAAATTATGGATCCTGGGATTCGAATAAACAATTGAAAAACACTTAAAAAGAAAACAAAAATAAGGTTAACAATTGCTTGTTTGACCCAGGATTGATATAAAAACTTTTACAAATTATAAAAAGGAAGAATAAAATAAAAATAGTTACAAATTTTTTATGAACAGGTGAATCTTATTAAGTAATTTTACTCTAGATTTAGGATTTTTTATCAATTCATTCAGGTTATATAATGTTTTAATAGAAAATTATTCCATTTTATTTATTTGTACCTTGTATCAGACAAAAAGCTTACATATTGATGTTTATACTAGTGCTTGTGCTTCCCGGTTTTGAATCGATCCCGGAACTCTGAGAAGTTCGAAGAAATTTGATAAAATCATTAACAAAAATGGGTTACACTAATAAAATAAAAAATAATTGAAATTAGCATTTATTTATTGACCTGAAATTTGCTTATTATATTGATTATAAAAATATAGTTACCAATACACACGGTATGTAAAATAAAATATGAATTGAAACATCTATACCATTAGCATACATTTATCATATAAATACAAAATCATATCGACAACAGTGTTCTAATTCTTATTTCCTATTAGTAATTGATTTATAATAACTATTAATAAAACATAATGTGTTCACACAACGATCGCACAGTGATGTGGTTATGAAAAGACCGGCTGCAGTAGTGAGAAAAACCTGAACTTTGATACCCCAAACAGTTTGTCATAATATGCTCAATTTGGGAGACAATCCGTATAAATGTCAACTCACCCCATAGCACAGTGGTCTTCAGCCGTTTTTGTATTCTTATAAATGATTTTTGAACATGGAATACACTAATCTAGTTTTTTAATTAGAAAATATAGAAAACGATTCAGTTGAATTGTAATTGGGAATACTATAAATGTAAAATCTGTGGCATTTACATATTATCCAGATGTCAAATTCCTGCCATAAATTTGAGGAAAGTGGAAAATTGCAAAAACGTAAAATCCATTAAAATTTATCATTGTAATTATGGACCAAATGCCTGGATTGAAAGAAAAACGCGTAAATTCAAGGAAAACATCAAATCGGAGGACGTGAAATCGAAGCTTCACTGTATAAATTCCCATGAGAATTCAAGCATTTGTGAGTGCTCTATATAAATTTCTTCCTTACTATTGCATTAGAAGTGAAACTAAGCAACTCGGAAACAAAGATATTCTTGTTAGTGGTCCATTTAGGAACCGCATAGCATGTACGATAAAAAAGCTAGAGAGTAAAATTATCTTTATGATATACAGGGAATTCCTGGGATATTCAATTGATTTCCCGGGAAACGGGAAAACCATTTTACCCCCAGGATATATATATATATATATATATATATATATATATATATATATATATATATATATATATATATATATATATTAAAAGTTGGTAATTAAAACAAAGATAATTTTCAAAAACATTGATTTGATTGTGCATGAAAGGCAAACCAGATCATAGCATATTTTACTGATTTTTCATATTGAAATCAAATGTCTTTGGAATACGTATATGATGATCCCGTCATATTTGATGGGCAATTACACTAGTATATTATAATAGCAATGGCTTGGTGCTTTTAATGAGAATCATTGGACTATATTATAATGCCATTGACTTTAAACTATGATGTAAGCTTATGATGACGTCATTATGCTAACAAAATTTAGCAAAACGTAAAAAGTATTTTAATACAGTTTCGTAATTTATCAAATGTTTACCTCTTTTCAATTTTTAAATATAATGGCATCACAGCTATTTCACCATTTTTTTATCCAATTACAAGCTAATGGCATAGATACTGATGCCATAACCCTAACACAAAATATCCTAGTAGGTGGTAGCTCATGAACACTTTGGCTCCAAGTTGAACAGTGGTAGAAAACTCCTTCAGCCAAAAAATTATAGGATAAGCCCTATGCATTCCGCCCACTAAGTGGGCATCTTCAGGGGAGAACCTGGGTGAAATGCATAGGGCTTATCCTATAATTTTTGGCTGAAGGAGTTTTCTACCACTGTTCACAAAATATCCTAATTTTTCCACAACTTTTAGTGTAACATATAGGGTATTGCCTTCATGATGATTATTCAAATTGCTCATACAGGGCAATCCAAGTCACGAAACTTGAAATATGAAAACTTGGACACAATCTGATTGCCAAAGAATTTGGAAATTATAGATACTTGCCTTAATTTCACTGAAAATCAGAAATATTCTGTGAGAACTCATGGAATTTATTATCTAATACATATGGGATCCGCATGGCTTAAGTACTGTTGCTCTGGAGATCGTGTGCGATTTTTTAAAGTGCTCAGTGTGCAAGCACCGACAACTCGCACAGAAAATGCCTATAGGTATTATCTATATGAAAGTTGTTTATAAAAATTAATTTTTACATTGGCACTTGTTTTTTCTGTGACTATGAAAAGCAAGATCAATATAAAAAATAATCAACATCTATTTTTATCAATACTTTCCATCCCAATGTAAATTACTATTCATTTAAAGTGAAGAAAAACTTACTTGATATACCTTCTGTGCTATTGAGGTCCAAAATCTTTTTTTTAAGATCATAATCTAAGACATACTGATCAATATCTTTTACATTTGATTCAAGATCTTTAATTCTTGTTTTTAGCTCAAATATTTTACATAATTGCATGCTGAAACAAGGTAAAGAAAAATTTTTCTCATTTAATAACAATTATTCATCAGGTGTTGCCCATTACTTAAAAGTGAGATAATTTTAAAAACTGATTAACTCACTGTCTACTTTCTCTGAACTGGTTCACAAAAGATTCTAAAGAGGATGTCATCTTTTCAATTTCTTCAATGTTTTTTTCAGTGATCATTTTCCGAATATTTTTGGAACATTTAATTAAATCTGATGAAGTCCTCCCTGATGGTTCCTGGAGCAAGTAGCATTCTGCAACATACAGATCATTAATGCCTATTCCTTTTCTACAATTATTAATATAGAGCAAAATGAACTCCCTTTTTTGTTACTTCATCTGATTGATAAATCAATATTTTGAAAATAATAGTGAAGAAAATTTAAAAATTTTAATATCCACTTCTTGAGAATGATTTTTACTTGTGAGAAAAAACAAAAATTGGAATAACTGAGTTCATTAATAGAAATATTAAGAAAGAACAAAGTTGATACATTTAAATCAATACCGTGATTGTATTTTTTTTAAATAAGTAACAACAAGGCACATCCAAAGTGAAAGAATTCTTCCAAGCCATCTTTTTATTAAGTATTCAAGGCTAGTGCAAATAACAATAAGATTGCCAACTAGATCAATTGCCTTAATTTTATTTTACTTCAGAAAGAAGAAGCAGAAGTTAATTAATAAAAACAAATTACTGAAGTGTATTATCATAAAACAAATAATGGAAATGGTAGCAAAATAATTAAAATTACCCAGATCTCGCTTTGCTTGAACTGCCATCGCTAACAAACTTAACTTCCATATGAGAACAACAAATCTATCCCCTCCAGGTGACATGAGTTTTCCAGGACCCACTTCAGGAAACTGAGTAATGTCAGCAAAGTCCTGAAAATCAAAATCTATTAATATCTACTCAAATATAACTTTCATGCTCACATCTGATGTATAATCTAATTAACTCTTAGAGTAGTAAAATAGCTAAGTAAACCAGATGCGTGTTAAAGCCACAGAGTTGTCACCTTTTGCTGTAATTCAACAATCTCAGAATTAAACAGTAGGTACTTAACCGTCTCTAAGAAGACCATGGTAAAAGTGTCCAGCCTGAAACTAACCTTCTGGTAGAGGGGTTGGTAAAGAGGTTTGTTATTAACGATAGTAGTATGTTAGCCAATGGTAGTTGTTAGATGGTCTTAATGGTTGTACACAAGTGCTTGAATTCCTGATCTTGGTCCAATTTCTGCATCATGCAAAAACTGTATTTATAGATGAACTGAGCTGCTTACTTCACCACTCCGTGGCTAGAGATGGTAACTAGATCATCTAATTATATTAGTGTTATTGGTTTTGATGTAGATGTCAAGTTAAAAAAACGTTTTAGATAAAATGTCTTTCTTCATGAATAATATTAGTATACTACACAAAGATGAAAATTAATTCATATACTTACGTTATTCAATCCACGCATTATTTTACAAACTGTTTGCCTGAATTCTTTCTCTCGTGATTTTTCAAAAACTGGCCAGCAATCTCGGAATGCGTTGGTGTTTGGATAGATTATTTTCAAAAGAAAATATGAAACTTGAATAAATCCATCTTTATTAGGATATAGAAACATGCCCTATAAAAATAATTATTATGACAGAGTTGTAGTAATAGTTCCAAGTTAAAGGATTTTGTAAATATATTCACTCAACATTTAATTAAACTTAACGTAGAAAATCAGGTGCCTCGATGTAAAATGTACAAGTTAAAAAACACTCGTAAACAGGCAAAACCCTACATTTTGTAAATTTTATATGCATTCGAACATTATTTTGGAATTATGCATAAAATGATTCGATTCTTAAACAGAATACGAGCGTAAGTTTCTAAAAAGTTACTGAATTGGTGGAGTAAGATTGTACGTATTTTTGGCCAATTCATATTTTATTAGAAGCAATAAATATTAAGAACAACTAAAAGTAATAGTACTTGGTTAACGTAATCATTATGTTAATATCTGTCAGGAATGAGTTTATTTAAGATTATATACTTAGTCAAAAAATAGTAATATTTTACAAACTTTCACAAATCGTTAATAGTCGGTAATGCCGACGAGATTTTCCTCTACACTAGTAGCTTAAATTTGAAATGAAGAAAAATATGTCCGTACAATTAATTTTCGTACTCAATTAATAATGACCACCATATAGTTATACTTTATCGTACCTCTTTAAAAAGTCGAGTCAGCTCTTGTGACGGACGGTTAAATTCCATCAATATAACCATATTTTTATGAAAGGCTGTGTGGCAGGCATTACTTTCGATGACTGTACTATTTAGGCGCGAGTAATTGAGCATTGTTACGCATTTATCAATACCCCATAATTCATAAAACTTTCCACATTATTTCCCGCCCGGCAACCTGTTCACCACATGTGTGTGAAGTTATGCCATACTATACGATATATCGATATTCGGAATGACCAACAAAGAAGTTGAAACGTGTCAAAAGTTTATTTATTGCAAATTATGGAATACATACACCATTAAGATGTTTAAAAACATTTAGGTAATTTGAAAAACATCTTATTTTATCATAATCAGCAATTTAAATGGCACATAATGTTATAAAGAAGTGATAAATGATACTTTTCACGTTCATGCTCATTCATCATCATTCAACTGCAGAGAAAGGAACTGAATACGAGAAAAACAAGCAGTGTTGGATATCAGCAATAACAGGTAATACACAGCAGATATTCATAAATAAATTTGTGTGCGTCACTAAAGCCTTCCATGCGTCCATTTTTTTAATTATAACATATCCGAAGAGATAACACAAACTATCAAATTGCGCAATAAACTTGTTATTGTTTGTGAAGAAATGGAAGAAAGTAGAAAGCCAGAAATAATAGGTGTTATTAATCATAGACTTATACGTATTCTGATATATAATTTTATAACCTACAAATTACATATATCCATTATTTCGTTGTCAATTACGGCCTTGCACAAAAGATAGTCCACCCATCGTAGTCAATGATCGCAAACGAGAAAACTACGAAAGGCAAGAGATCAAGATTAATAACATTGATAGACGAATACTTTGCAACTCGACAGGATCACGCGCAATTTTCTCATCCTCTATTGAGACTATAATTTTAAGTTTGTTTTTATATTCTGTAACAGTCTATTGGTTTTAGCATCGTTTTAAGTTACCTGCCAACTCGATGAAATAATTTTGCGAGGTTTCTATTGTTCGCCGTCAGCCGGGCTCAAATTTTCTTAAAGCCCTAATAAGACTGCAGAATAACTGCTATAGTTAGGTGGTTAAAAATACATCGATTCCATAATCACGCTTTAAGTTTTTGTGAAATAAAAAATGAACAAATAAATATTCTTGACTTTTTTTGGATGGCAAGAAAACAAACTTTCGTTCTTTTAGGCGTTCGTTGTTTCAAGTCTCGAACTCCTACGATGATTCTAAGTACCTAATTTTAATATGCGAATGATTAATGTTCTACATTTAAATGTATTCCTTCTCGTAAATAACGTAACGAATGTTGTTTACATTGATTGCTATGAAAATAATTTCTCTCTCTTTCTCTCTCTCTCTCTGTCGTACTAATTGTAAGAGCATCCAAAGAACGCTTTCACCCATAAGGATTGAAATAACAATAGGATTATGAGGTTTAACATTGTAATTGGTTGGCATGGCAACATCCCAATTAAATACCAAGATTTCCCCTAAATATGTGAATTAATTGTTTAACATGAGACATTTTGAACTGTAGGCGGGAAAAGATGAACAGAATAAAAACCTTCATAATTTTTTCTTTAAAATGAGCTAGATCCGAAGATCATAGGTGAATTCTTTCTAATTTATATCTCAAAAATAATAAAAGCCTACAAGTCAAAAAGTCGATTTTTACGTGTTATCATATGGGAAATAAAAATTCCTACCTCGGAGTCGAACTTGGGACTTTTTTCGAGATTTCTTTCCGTCATCATCTTACAATATGTGAATCGATCATTCCTGCCAAATATCAAAAAATGTATCTCGTTCCATTATCGAGTTATTCGCATTTTTATAGCGAGACAGAGGAAGCCACAAAGGGACAGAAGTAGCATTTTATTATTGTTAGATAGATAGGAAAATTCTTAAAATATTTGAAGTTCCGCTATATTTTATTATGACGTCATTAATTTCCCTTAAAAGCATTAAAATATCTTTAATTTCCATTAAGACCATTAAAGGTCCCTTTAAAAGCAATAATGTCGTTGCCATAGTTTTTATACATTTCCATTGTTAAAAAGAGGAAAAATTCACACTTTTCGGATTTAAGGCAGATATTTACGATAATTCGGAATGTATTTGATTTCTGCCTTAAAATATTAAGAACTCCGTTTTTTCAGCTAAACAACTGTTCTTTTCCCGAAGTCGTATCCCAATATTAAGTAATTTTAAAATGCATTTTTAGAAAGCCTTGCACTGAATCCCATGTTTTTCTTATGGGGTATTGAAATGGAAAATTGGGGTTAAAAAGACCCCTTAAATATCAACGTTTTTGTGATTTTCGATTTTTCTCTTCGGTTGTCATCTGAAATAATAATATACCCGAAATTTCAACCCTGTAGCTTTAATAGGAGCAGAGATATAAAGCGAGAAAGATTTGAAAGAAAGATATATACATATATACTTATAAATATATAACAGAGTAAGTTAAATAAAAGTGTGTAAAAAAAGGAAATAACGGATCGCAGTATTTCTTTTAGATTTAACATTCAACGAATTATTACTAAACACAGATACTTTTTCGCCAAAATGGGTTTCAGATTCTTTAGCAGTATCGATATTATTGGAATTATCTTCAGTAATAAGCATTCACAAGGTTTACATTTGGAGGAAGAAGAGCACTCCGAAAATGGAATATAAATTTCAAGAGCCAGAATTTTCATTTGAGCAGGGAATCATTTTAGAGCGTTACGGTCTTTTGAAGGATCTCATAACGTCCTTTGCAGAATTGGAGAATATTAGTCACAGAAATGCGTTGGGTTAAGTTCTCAGTTATTATTCGAGAATGAGTTATGAACTTCGGAAAGGAAATTAACTAAAATTTATACTTTACTCAGAAGTCAAAGTAGCATTTGCGATATCATTATGTATAAGTTGATCATAAAGAACACCGTATCTAACGAGATTCTTCGCAGCCACGGAATTGGAGATTAGGGAGTCCTAGTTACTTGGCATTGCAATGAATTTTGGTTAATCGTAATTTCCAAGCAATAGTTGGTCGAAAAAAATACCCAACGATCGACTGCAAAGCAAGTTATTAATTGGTCGTACTCTAACTCGCTTTAAGCGCTAAGTTAAGGCAAGCTCTATATTTCGCTATTACTATTAAAACACCGAATAAAATGCAGAAATTAATAAATGGGCGGATTTCAATAAGATATATTTTATTCGAATTTCAACATTTATATATCCACTTATTTGGTGTCGTGGGTTAGGTCCTTCAGACAATGGCAAAAAAGACCCCCGGAGCAGGAAGGATATTCAGATTGAAGTGTACTTGGCCGTCGAAAGGGACAGCTCGAAGGTGATGGAGACTATCCCACCTCCCACGGAAGTACTCAACCTTTTGCATCTAAGGTCCCACCAACCATTTTGTGAAAAAACCAGGGTCCCATCATGATAAAAAAGCCCACTTATTACAAGAAGCGAACTTTTACGTTAAATGCGATTTAGTATTATATTAATCAATAATGGAAATTTTTAAGGACATTAAATATTACAATAATTTTTTTGAGATTATGTTTTATATATTGTTTTCAAAACTTCCCACTGGTTGAGCAACAGCACCACTGCCTTAAGGAGTATTTTGATATGCAGCTTCTTCATTTACTAATATTCTTCCATAAATTAAACATAATAATGCCAAAATAAAGTGAGGTTTTTTGGAAAAATCATTCTTAACTTTTGCCATAGGCACTGAATCACTCAGCTAAAGCTCTGCATTTCTGCAAAGATTTTATTTAAAAGTGCAAATGCGGGGTTATACTATTTTGTACTTAATATATTTTTAGCATTGCATTAAATATTTATGATAGGATAAAGGAAGAACAAAATATTTTTTTGCTTTATTTTCTCCACAATTCTTTTTATTACAATAAATAATACAGCAAGATTTAAATTTTTAAAATGCCATAAGTTTAATTAAAATGGTCATAAAATTTCTTCACTCATTTACATATCATTGGCTTTCCTGCAACCTTTTAAAATTTTTATTATGGCTTTCAAGATAATATCATTCGTAGCACATTCATTGTTAGTCATGATATACATAATTTAATGTATAAGCTTAAAGAGATATGTTGTACAGATTGCAATGCATAGCAATTTAATAGTATAGCAAGTATTATCAATTTTGATCATTCCTTTCATAAGAATCATGTACATCATAAATTCTGATAATTGCTTCAGTTTTACATGAAATCATGATGTTATACATGAAGTACTACATTACTAGAAAGATTTTTGAGCATATTATAATTTAAGAAATCATCTTGGTTATTCTCATGTAAATTCAGTCTCATTATTCCAATAAATGCATTAAACTGTTTTATGCTGAAGTCCACCAATTGGAAAGTTAATCAAATAGGACAGAACATGTAGACATCTAAACTAATCAGGATCCAGTACCACAAGCAGAGAAGAGCAAAAACAAAATGAAAAGAGGTGGAAGATTAATAGATTATAGTTATCAGAAATATTTTTAAAATTACTTAATGCAGTCAAAATCGTACAATTAAAATTGATTCCATAAACATGATCAAAAGTTTCATATTTCTGCATGTACAGGTTTTTATATTTAAATTCCATTTACATTACTGCAAACCGAAAACCTGGCATCTTAAATGACTTTTTAACTCACTTTTACTCTTGTAAATGTCCACTTGGTTATTTATGTTTACTGTATGAATTTTAAAGTTTTGTCACTTCAGCTGTTTGAAACTGTTAATTAAAGAGCCATGTTTTCGTTGAAAGATTAAGAGAATTTTATTTTCTTAAAAATCCATTCATGTTTTAATGAATTTTTTCTGTATTTTTTTAAGTGCATATACTAACATATAAAACTCTGCCTTGTTCATGACTTGATTCCACAAGAATAGCAGCATGCATTTCTGTAGTAGTTATAATGACAAAGGCGTGCCTGTACAACCAGCTGGCAGTTTTTAAATTCATCCTTGCAAGTAGCTCCTGAAATAAGACATCATTGTTCAGGTGAGAAATATATTTATGATTATATTTATTTTTCTTAAAAATTCCAAAATATACTATGCTGGTTGCCAATAAAATTGTGGAAATAATTTAAATAACAGTCCATAAACAATTAATTGGTAAAAATCTCAAAACATTTTCTGCTAATTATATTACATACTATGAAACAGTGCCTATGATTGAGTAATATTTGTTGATGTTTTGTAAATACAAATTTATAAATATTTTGTAATTCATAAGAGAAAGTTATAATGTGTAGCCTAAATTAACTTATGCACTGTAACTACCATCTAAAGCACTTTAATGTTGATAAAGGAAATGTAAATTACTTTATTCTTTCACCTTTTTTCTTGACTTAGGTAGAGTTACCAGTTGTCTGGGTTTTTGAGGACATGTAATAGTTTTCAGAGAATAAACTTGGACATGTCCAAGTTTCCCTTTTTTACATATTGTAATTCATTTCTCCTAAAAATAATCTTGGAGAACCCATTTAATTTATTTTGACATTTAATGAAAGGTTCCCTGACACATGAAGGTAGTTGCAAGTATTTTACAACTAACTTCACTATTATGTCAACCACATTTATTTTGACCAATTTTCACCCATTCATTTCACAACATTTATTCTAAAGATCTTCAGAAAAAGTGCATTAAATTATTATTAGATATTTTCAATCACTTCTTTGAGTTGTTAAATACTCCCTTTATCATAATGCTGAAATGAAATTGCATATTGACTAATGAAATGATTAAGGAATTACCTATCTCAAAAAAATATATAAAACCTGCATGAAGCACATGGTAGCATTTGTAGCTGAACTTGATCTCTTGGTAAAAAAGTAAAGTCAGATTTAAAGAGCACATTCAAACAGAAAAACATTTAAAAAATCAAAGCCACAATAACAGAGCACATGTTGTTATGAATAGGTATTTTGTGTATAACAAGAGTAATGAACATATTCAAGCTGCTAAGAGAATGCTAGCTAATCACACTATATGCCAAACAAAAAAATCAGAAGCCACGATATCAGAGCACATTTTTTTATGAATAGGTATTTTGTGTCTAACAAGAGTAATGAACACATCCAAGCTGTTAAGAGAATGCTAACTAATCACAATATATGCCATCAACAGATATATCTTTCCCTGGAATGTGGCTTATCCCTGAACAAGAAAATCTACTGCAATTCTGGTATTTCTAAAAATGTCATATGCCCACGCAAAAGTGGAATTCATCATTAACAATGTTTTAAGACCAGATTTTCTACTGGACAAACAAAGTTGACCAAATGAGAACTTTGAAACAGTGTCAAGTTGAATTGCTAATGTTTTGAAAGGAAAGGGTATATTTTAGATGAATGTGTTACATATTCTGGAGACAGCTGGGATACAAACTTTGATGGTCTTCAGAGATGTGGTGAAAATAGTGTTTGCTGCAAACTCAAGACCCAATTTAGTGATTGCCTCATTGGAAATAGTTGTTCTGCACATATTATAGACAATGCAGCATGTTATGGTAATGATGTAATGCCAGTTTCAGTTTCCAGTTACCACGATATACAAATCACTTTTCAGCCTGTGTGTACTTTAACATTCAAATGCCGAATGTGATTGTTCTTGGACTTATATTTTATATAATTTTTTTAAAACGTGTTTCTTTTCATTAAAATCAAAAGCATGTAATTTGTCATTATGTATTTTCACTATAAAATGCTTTTCCTTTTAACATTTTATTATCAATAGTTAATGAGATATGCGATTTTTCCATAAAATGAACAAATATTCCTCAAAATAAATCTGGCATATAATGTTTAAGGAATGAATTGTTATAAAAGTTTTGCATATTTGTACAGATTGAAATTAAAGTACCTCTTTATCATAGCAAAACCAAGTGGTTATCACATTTTCTAACTGCTCATCATATACTGGAAATTTATAGTGCCCTGAAATCATATATTGACTTTGCCAAAACCACAAAAAAATTTAAAGTTTTTCTTTGAAAATGATTTTAGTGAAGCTTATTTAAGATTCATTCAGTCATTTAGGTCAATATTTCACACAAGGTGACATTTCTGTGATAAAAATATTGGATATTCTTTTCAAGTATTTGCAAATAATTGGATGGTAGATTTAAAAATAATTTTGTACCATTTAAAGTTCAAGCAATATTGAGTAAAGCAACAAATAATGATATGAAAAAAGTCAATACATTTAAAAGAGATGTTGAAAACATGTACGAGGCTACGTACAAGTATTTAGATATGTGATTACAACCATTTGATGATTTTTAATTGTTTTTAGAGGATGAATTTAAAGGAGATTCCAGAATAGAATTATTTACAGAACACATTGGTGTTACTTGACCAAAGAGGAATTTTAATTGAAGATTCTAATATGTTTAATAATTTTTGTAGTTTAAAGTCATGCGTTCAAAGAAAATTGAAAACTAACTGAAATATGTCAGTCAATGAGAGAGGGACAAACTTTATTAAGGAATGCATTGTTAAATGTGATGTGGACCAGAGAACAAAACAAATTGGATATGAATGCAATTAAAGACAATTTGAGGTACGATAATTTTGAAATATATTGGTGCAGCTGAGAGATACAGGTAATGTATCGTTGTCAATATTTTAAGTTATTTTATAATATTTGTGTAAATTCATTCAAAGTAAATGTTTGATAATTTAGAAAAAGTGTACTAGTTTTCTGATGATGATGTCCTAGATTCTAAAATAAAATCTAGGTATCTTATTGTTAGACTTAGGTTAGTTTTCATATGGATATAGTCAAAATTTCCAAGAGGTTACTAACATATGTTTTTCTAAATAAAAATCTGGCTGCATGTAATAGGAATGTTTTTAAGTTTCACATCTCATTTAATTTCTTTTGAGTATACACATAATTTTAAAAAGAATGTTTTTGACCTATTAAATGTTTCAAGTATACTTCTTTTTTATGGTGAGTAAACAGCATAGCTATTATTTTCATTGACACATATGTACATTGTAGCATTTTGTCAAAGAAACTCCTCTTCAAATTTGGTGTATGATCATCAGTTACTGTTGGTGGTTAATGCCAATTCAGAGAAACACATCCAATAGCATCTATTGTTTGAGATATTTTGATAAAGGGAATAAGAATGAATTGTGAAATTCCATATACCAACTTGTTTTACATTTCCAGTTTCATTATTATGATTCATCAAGTTATGGGAGGCATATACCATAATCCTCAGCATATAAGATGCACTCTGGTTTTTTTATATCTTTCAGGGAAAAAGTAATTTGGTTCACCAAGGCATTTATGAAGGGCCACGTTGTGTATCATTTCTAGCTGGGATTAAGTCCATACCTGGCAACATTTACAGAAAATATTACGGCATGATAACAGATAAATATAACAATTTTAGATAAACCTAATTCGTTAAATAAACAGGGATGATCTAAAAGATAAATAATTGCTTCGAGACTTGCAAAGCTAAATGTGCTCAACTAGTCCTTTTTCTTCTGCAACTCTTTTTGCCTCATACATAATGATTTTGATTGCTACAGCAATACCAAACATCCTCTGTTCTACCATCAATCATTTCCTCCTTTAGTTGTGGCCATTTAAGACCAACCTTATGAAGACTATGTTTCTCTTATCACATCAGCTTCAGTTTTTTCTCGTTTTCTAAATTCACAGATAATTTTCTTCGGTGGGAAGTGGACCAAAATGATGTGCTGCTGCTCAGTTTCCATGCATTTTTGCATATTGAATCACCTGAAGCTTATAACTAATAGCATCAGTGTATCTTTTCACTTTTGTAGCCATTGAGATCTCAATACACTTAACGGTATTTATCCTAGGTACTAAATTTTTATCATATATCTATCACAATTATAATGTTCCATGGCATTAATCATGCTATTCAACAGACTCATTAGGAACTAAAACATCGCAAATGCACCGGAATTGTAATCACTGTGAGCGGACATGTATTAAAGCATAATAATGAAAATGCATCCTCGGAATTCACGTTACATAAGGTATTACTGTATATATTAACAAATCTTTCACTATTAATTATTAATAATGTATATTTTATAGTTTTTGCGATGAATGACTGCCAATTACTTCATTTTGGGGATTAGTGTGCTCGTTAGTGTCAGTATTGAGAACAGCAATAATCTTACCTTCGGTGTATCAGATGCAGGCTGATTTTGGGGGTAATTTTTCTTGGAAAATGTGTATCTTATATGCTAAGAAATCCAGTATTTAATTTTTAATAGACAACTAAGCTTTCTGCAAAAACTGAAGCTAAGTTATAAGTCAATATCCAATATACATTTTATGGTAAGTCGAATGAAATGAACAGTGACAAAGTGTACTTAAATTTTTTAATGCTTTAGCAATTTGAAGCCAATGTAGAAAAACTTGAGAAAGAGAAATGTAGAAAGCTTTTTGTTTGGAAATTTCTCTTTTGACATCAATAAGGTGAGTTTCAATTCATTAATGAATATTTCCATTAGTTTTTCAGAAGCTCGATATGTTAATAGCATAGAATTAGCATAGTGCATCAGCAATATTTGCATTACCAGAATGTTTCTGTTGGTGACGCTGATGATGACCATGGTGGTGATGGGAATGCCCACTGGTGCAAGATTTGATGTTACATTCCTGTTTTGTGACTGGTCGCTGTTGTGGATTGCAACCTAAAGCAGGCTGCTGACTTTTGTCTAAGCATTTCACTTCTCGTGATTGGTGACCGTGGCCACATGATACAGAACACTGAAATGAAGGGAAAAAAACAGTGTTTTTTGTAAGTCTTAACACTGCTACCAAAATTTTATAAAATATTTTTATATCAGTTAGGAAAAATATTTACCTGTGACCACTCAGTCATATACCACTCAGGATGACAATGTGGAAGTGATGTGTTGGATACTTCTCCATCAGTATTTGTGTTCCATGCATCCAACCCATCATAATCATACTCTCCATGAGATTTTTGTGGATTGTTTTGACTGCAGCTTCTTACAGTAGTGGGTTTATGGCTGGCTGAGCAATTGTTTTCCGACACCACTATAAACTGCCCCTGAGATACTGAGATGCAGACTACATCTCTTGCCTGAGAGGTTGTTGCTTCTAATCCCTGGTAATCTTCCATGCAGTTTATATTTGTTGTACACTGAAATATACCGTAAATGTTTGCATAAAAGAATACAAAATATTTTTTCAGAAGATTCCACACTACTGAAGGTGAGGAATGGTATTGATGCACCTATTATCTGAGTTGAAGAGGCAAGAGAGTAAGTCAAGGAATGTGCTATAGGTGACCTCACTTAAACATTTCATAGATTTGAAGTTGTTGCTCTCACTGATTATACAATTGATTCCCATTGATGAGATTTATTATGAAATTATCACTATAGTGTCATCTTATTACAGCAAAAAATAATTTGGTTTATGAAACAATTACATAGTATATTGTTACAGGTGCAAAGCCTCTAGTTTATGAAACCATGTTATGATTACAGAGTTGGGTAAATTGCATTATGGATTCAAACAGAAAATTGAAGATCATTTTTCTCTTATAAGATTACTAAGTATTAGAGAATTATACCATATAGACAAACTTGGCAATTGCATAGGGTGCCAAATGGTAAAGGGTGCCTCTTTTACATTGTAATGTCATTATTTTATTTATTAATTGATAATAAACAATAAATATAAATTTAATTTATTGTTACAATCAGAATCTAAATACTCAGTAAAACCTCATAAATCCAGAAATCTGGAATTCTCAAAAATCAAGCACTTTTTAAAAATTTTATACTTGAAAAAATTCAATAATCCAGCAAGTACTCTGTTAGTACTCTGGCACTTCATCAATTGCCATTGCCATACTTGTCTTATGAACTTCAGGCTATGACCACTTATGGCAATATTCATTGAAATATTTACTTTCATAATGATTACATATGTTTTTCATTAATGTTATTTGTAAAATTGATAGATGAAGCCTTAACTTTGTGGAAATCCATAATAAATGAGGACAGAATCACTATGTAAACCTCTATTACCTGATGATGTCTAGGTCATAGTTGAAACCGGTCATTATTGGTTTTTCTTGAATCAAGTGGAATTTTTACATAATGTTATTTGTACTTCTGTTCAAATTTATCTTGAAATACAGAAAACTTCACAACAAGTAGTATTATGAAACAAACATAGAACCCTTATGAGTGAAAAAGATGAAAGGAAAACTTGAAAATAGCACTTGAGTGAAGAATATGACCTAGGTAATTCTACTGTCCACAAACCAAAAAAATAATTATTAAAATTTTACATATACAATGACACACCTATGAGTAATTGTAAAACTGTAAATAAGGAAGTGATGTCGATAGAGTTTTTTTATGGTTTTGGCAATGAAGTAGTGAAGCAAAATATTATCATGATGACAAAATTACTAAACCCTGAGATTATTCTCAGGGTTGGTACATTGATTCAAACTTCATCATGTTATATTAAAATTAGCAGTGTCAGGAGAAAAACATTGGAGCTGATTTGGACACTGCAGAGAAATTTATTGACGAATTATCCAAGTTCATTGCAGACAAAAATCTTACTCCTTAATAAATCAGTAATATCAATAAAATTGTTATTTTGGGTTAACTTCTTTGTAACACACTTGCAGCTGGTGATGAGATCATGGTATGCAGAGTGAAGGAGTGAAAGGAGAGGCTGATGTTCCTTGCATGCACAAATGCAGCAGGCATGAACAAACTCAAATTACTGGTAATTAGTAAAGGTGCATACCCTCATACATCAAAGGGTGTCAAGAGTTCTCCTGCCCATTATCATGCAAAGAAATATGTATGGATAACTTTGCAAATAACATTAGACTGGTTTTGGAATTGTTTTGCACTAGAGGAATGTATGCATTGCAAGTCTAAGGGGCTAGGTGATGACTGCAAATTTATTTTGATACCTACCCTGCCAACCCTGATGCATCTCTTTTGGCATCAGGTAATGTGCTTGTTGTCTATTTACTGCTAAATTGTACTTTTCTAACTCAGCCTATGGACCAGGTAATTTTAGGATCACTAAAATGTTATTACAGAAAATAATTTATGCAGAAATTGCTTGTAGCTTGCAGTAAAGGTCAGGACATTAATGAAATTAAGGTGGTGTACAGCATTAAGGATGCGATATGTATTTTAACTCACGTATAGACTGATGTAACAACCACAACATTGAAAAATACTTGACAACATATTTGAGGAAAACAACGAATCGCCACTAGATTATCTAGGGAATGACAGATAACGCTGTCACAAAAAGATTGAAAGATGATGAGATTGAGAAATGGATATCGAATACGATGCACCTATTGTAGTGTATATCAGCTAGCTAATGCAGAAATAACTTAATGGTTTCGAATCCGGAGCATAAGAAAGATGAAGGAAGTGAAAGTGAATTTGAACATGAGATAGTTAAAGAAAAACCTTCAGTAGAGCGCTATACACAATTGATCACAGATACAATTTCTGCTTTAGAATAATGACAATGTATTAAAATTTCAAGAGATTATGAGTTTGTATGGGTAAACTTTTAAAGAAAAATAAGCATGCATGAAGCAAGCTAATTTTTACAATCAACAAAATTTCACAGAAAAACATGTGGAAAGTTTCCACAGATGAAAATAATGAACCTTCTGTTTCTATTATATAAAATGGTGTCTCTGTTTCAACCACAACCTCATCACCTCCATTAACAACAACAATAATATATCATATGCCTCTTAAGTTTGGAAATAGAAATGAGAAAGATAATGTGGTGCATATAATGATACAATTTCTTTAATTAATGTTCATTTTTTGTGTTAATGATCCCTCTTTTATAATTATTTGTTTCAAATTAGGTACACATGTATTAGGTTTCAAAAATCTGGATTTTTCAAAAATTCAGCAAATGCAAGGTCCCAAAGTTGCCTGATTTATGAGTTTGTACTGTATTATTTTCTGAGATATACAAAAGTGTTTTTTTTTAAGGCCACCATTTAGACCTCTTGCTTAGAGTGCCAAAATATCATGAGCTGACCCTGCATTCACCTGTACTCTCTGTGTGGGAAGGAAAAAGTATTAGCAACAGAGATCAATAGTTCTCACCATACTCCATGGTCCAGCAAACCATGAGCCATCATATCCATCGGGACAACTATCCGTTGATGTGCATGCCATTGATTCTTGAGGTCGAGATGAAGGATCACATGAGCCAGACCCTGGTATCTCATTGGCTCCTGCTCCAGAGCAATGCATGTGACGTGTGCGGACACCAGATCCACAGCTAGAGGAACACTGAAATGAAATATGGTTTGTGATTTATATAATTATCACATACTGAAGGCTGTATATATTTTTAGTGATATTTATTGAAATTGTTTTTTTTTAATAGCCATGCTATTACCAGAAGTTTCATACCACAATGAGCACCCTTTGGGTCTTACATAACCTCAACATAAGACATTTTATTTATGTGGATTTTATTCATTACATTTATTGAATAATCTATTGACATTTATTTTGTATATAAATATAGACATTTAGTATAATTTGATAAACACTGATTTGTTTAGTTCTTGGAGAGATATTGCAGTTTCCTTTACTTTTAGATGTTGTTTAAAATTTATGGCTATAATCTTATGAAATTGTAAATTTGAGTATTATGTATTGTGCAAAAGATCTTTTCCTTCTTCAAGAAGGTTTTGTCTCATTATATATATTTTATTGATTTCTCCTATATTTAAGCTGTAAAACAAAATTGTTGGCCTTATTCTAATATGCTTTATAATATTACATTTAACTGATTGGTCCATGATGCCTATGATTACCTTAGAAGCATTGTAATCAGGAATGATTATGAGTTTTTCATCTATTTTTCTTTATATTGTGCAGTAAACATAACATTGCCAACACTCTTGTTTTTCTTAAAATATTAATCTAACACAGCATTTTCTTTGAATACAAAATGAGAAAAATATTTGCTGGGGACTAATTTCTGTGAAAAGTAAAAATGTCAACTTATCAGTAGCATTTTAAATACAAACTACAATACACTTGGGAAGGCTCAACTTTGTGGAAATATTCCACAATAGAAATACCCAAGCACAATTATTGTAATTTCCACTAAACACAGTTTTGTGGAAATTGCAATAATTTTTTAAATTATATTTTAAATATATTTTATTAAAAATGAAATGCTGCTGGGATCTCATATGACACAATGGTAATAATAGGACTGAACGTATGCTATTCTCCATTAATGAAGACTGATTGAAAAGATTCAAAAGTAATTATTGGTGAATGAAAGTGGCCTTATAACAGGTTTTAACCTTAGAAGACCATTCCGTAAAGAACCAAGTGTCTCTTGAGCAGGAACCCATGTCACAAGATTCTTCTTCTGGAGGTCTTTCTTCTGGAGGACATTCATCTTCTGTTCCCTCATCTTCATCTTCACTCTCTTCAGAGCTAACACTATCATCTTCAATTGCATTTGCTTCTTCTCCTGGGAAGGTACACTTGACCTTTCTTCTCCTTACTCCTTCTCCACATGTCACAGAGCACTGAAATTAAAACAACAGGTTTATGTCTAAAATCATATAGACAGCTTTTTGAGTGAATAAAAACAAGAATGATTTGTAGGGAAGGTGAACCTTATTTTTAATGTTACCAAATATATTTTAGCGAAATGTTTAGCAGTTTCTCATTTCTTAGAGATGCATTATTGAATTTAGTCTGTGTGCAGTATTGTAAAGCCTAAAAACTGCGACATTATATAGCAGGCATGTCAAATTGGCAGGCCATGGCCGCATGCAATCCTTTCTGTGTGCAACTACAGACCGAATTCTAGTTTTTGTCTTAACCAAATTGTTCGATATTTCATATAGATACTTCATTTAAGTGAAAAGGAGCCAAGATTTTGTTATTGTTATTGAGGTACAGTGGAACATGTTCTCTAAATAACTGTTTTTAATGACAAAAAAGATGCCCAATCTTCTATTTTTTTCAACTCTGGCCCTCATTAAACAACTATAATCCTGATGTGACTCTTCTATAACACCCATAATTTTAATGCAGCCCTGATGTCCCTTCAAATTTGACATCCTTCTTGTAAAATATAAAAATTTAGACTAACTTATCAATAGAATGAATGCATTCCTTGTCAATGACTTTTATTTCTTTATAGATATACCTCTTCCCATTCGCTTGTAATCCACCGCCTTTTGTGACAAGGTACTGGTGGATTAGGACACGGTCTGGTACGAGGCAGGGATGCCGGAGATGTGAGACAAGCACCCTCTGCCACACGCATACGAAGAGTAGGAGAAATTTCTTGCTGGCACCACAAGTCCCTTGTCTGTATCCCTCCTTCACCGCAACTCACAGAGCATGGACCCCATTCACCTGTCACCCATCTAGCATCAGATAAGTAATTAATGATTTGTTTGTTCATTTACCTCTTCATATCCTGTTTTAACTTGGGATGTTTTATTTTTTTCTTAAACTAACATCTGAGCACTTAATGAAACAATTTGTGGGAAATGACAGAAACACAAATTTTATACTATACCTGCTCTATTTTCTGTTATCATCTACCTGATGTTAATTTGGAACAACTCATGATACAGCTGTATCGACCCAATGATCAACTTGTTTCTGTTATCTCAAAACACTTGGACCAATTTTCAGAAAAATTGGTGTTTAAAGGACACATCCAAATTGTTTCTGTCATATATCACTAGTTCCATATGATGGCATTACATACTATGTTACCATGCTTTTGCATTTCCCACATGCAACAAGTTAATTTTAAGTTAAATCATAATTGAAAATTATAGTTTCTAAATTTATCATCTTGTTTAAGCATGACATGTATTTGTAGTGAAAATTGAAACAATGTTGTTCTCGCTATTTTTAAACTTAAAATACTCTTCTAATTTAGTTGGAAAATTGTGTATTATTTTGAAAATATAAGTTTTTAAAACTGTATATGATTTTTTGAAATGAAAGATATTGCAATATCAAAAAATATTTTTAAATAAAATTTTTAAAAGATAACTTTTATATTTTGCACTAAAAAGTAAAAAAATAAAATTTTATTTACTAGACTTGATTTAAAACTTTTGCAAAACTAGAAGGTTAGAAGCTGTATAACTTCTTAAAAATTTTATTATTAATGTTTTTATTTTTTACTTATTAGTCTCAGTCTGTAATCTCTGGGAAATTCATATTGCCGTGCATTTTCACTGGAGATTTCTTACCGCCACTATATAGCAGGCGGACAAAGCGACACTAAAGGATACGAAAAATTGTCAAATTTTAGTATTTTTCATTGCTTACCTTGACAAATTGAAATATTATGTAAAAATTTTGTATTCTTAAAGCACTCAACCTTTTATCCATAAGGATTTCTTAGTGGTTTCAAGTTATTAATAATTCTATGAGGCATTCTACAAACTGAAATATAGTGATCTTAATATAAAAGTTATTTTTAAAAAAGGGGCGCAAATGCCACACTTTTTTCAAGCACTGGCCATTCATTCACATAGCTATTAATGCAAAATAGTCTAATTGGTCAAATAGTCTCAGAAACTTGCTTTTGAAAAATATTCTGAGTCAAGACTTACTGAGAAAAATATGTAAAAATACTGCATAATTTTAAATTATTTATATTGTGGAATATTAAATGACAGATTTTGGAAAACTTACTCAGCGGGGCATGGCTTTATATTGCATCGTACAACTGTCTCTACAGGGGATGCTGAAGGGTCACAGGTAGCACCCTCTATTGCCTCTGGTGAATGCTGATAGGGTGCAGTGTTTTGAGGAGGAATAGGGCTTGGACTTACTTCCCTCACACAAGACATGACTGTACGCCTCTCACCTTACAATTTGAAAAAGAAAGATCACAAATATTAATCCCTATTTTTAATAAAAATATAATATCATTCAAGTTGAAAGTGCTCAGGAAACTACAGACGTAAATTCTAGTATAGGCTAACAAAAAACTCAACAATGAATGAAGCTGTTCATGCAAAAAAGTTGCAAATCTCTGTTTTAGCTCAATTAAATTTAATGTTTTTGATACATTGCAGTAACATTGTTATCATGAAATGGGTTATGAAATTTTGACCTCTTTGGATAGAATGCTAAAAATGGCACCAATATGTGAAACTATGTCCAACAAACTTTTCTAAAACAAAGAAAGAGTATTGTTTTATAATTTGTATGTTAAAGTTAGCATGTTACAGAACATATTGTGCAGAACTTACCACCTCCACAAGTCTTTGAGCATGCTGTGGTTTCCAATACCCTCCAGACAAACCTATGGGCACTGGTTGATGTTTTAGCAGCTGAATTCTGGTAAATCAGGTTAGAAGGTTGATACGGCAAGTTGTGGTCTACTAAGTTCACTCGTGAAGGAGGTCGAACTTTTCGTCCACGATGTTGATGATAACTTCCAACTTGTGACTCCAATGGACTACCATTGGCTCAGAAAAAGAAGCCAAATTGTAGCAACTGAACGTATCCAAGTTTATGAAATTTTCTTGACTAATGTGACCAAGTATATGTTATGATGAAAATATTATTTAACCGAGTCTACATTTATTTTAACATATATTTTTCAGTTATATAATCATCATTAAAGAAGCGACATTTAAAAAAATAACTTGAGGATCGATAAAGTCTAGATATGAATTTCTGAGCTTAAAAAGTAATAAACATCTCGGTATACCAACTTTTATAGTTATTAAACTTTAAAGAAGCTTCCAGAATTTTTAGGAACAAAAAATACCTATATGGAATCACATTAAATGCAATTTTTTTAATGGCATATGTATCATACTTTAAATTCAAATAACAACCTTCCATATTGATGAAAAATTTGGCAAATGAGTGAGATTGGAGGAGAGCAGAGCAATAGGAAAAATGAATTAGAAATATAGTCTTTCATCTCCACCCTTAAATTCTCTCATTCCCCTTGTTAGTATATAAGTGAATTAAAAATAGAATATGTGCAAAACTAGATTTTGAGTTGGTATATCATTTCTTCGTATTCTGGAAATGTACCACAAATATTTTTTAAAATCAACCAATTATAAAATATGTTGTTGAATCATTCAAACAATATACTTGAGCTGTTATAGAATTTAAAAACTCATTTTCCTTCAAAATTTACTTAACAGAATGTTTCATGCAGTTTATTTCTATTAAGATTTTTAAGTTATGAATATCTAGCGAAATGAATGGATATATCAAATTTACCAGAGTATAAGAAGACCTTGAATATAAGATGATCTCCCAATACAGAAGCTAATTTTAAGGAAAAAATGTTTTATAAGGAGTTCCGATGGTAATAAATTAAACAAAATTATTAGTTCCTTTTTATCCATATCTCTAAAAATTGCCATCACAACATTCAGAGCAAAGATATATGTGATTAAAACCATGTTAGACTAGTCATAATCATTGTCATTGTTATTTATTTATTTATTTCTGGACACAAGATGGAAAAAAACAAAAAAAACATCAATAAGGTATTTAAAAATCTGATAGAAATTAGTTAAATTTTGTTTCAAGGGAAATTATTTTGAAATTCTGTGGATAATGTGTTCATATACATAGATTTTCAATAAAACATTATCAGCTAATTGACTAGATACCAAATCATATCACTTATGAAAATTGGAGCGCAAGAAAATTGAAATCTTTACTAAAGCATATATATGAATTCTGGAAATTAAATTTATCATATTAATGTTATTTTTTATTTAAAATTTTCAGAAGTCCCCTCTGTGGTATATATTTTTATTAAGTTTCATTACTCACCTTGCTCTTCCATGGGTTGGTGCCAGTTGAAGGACCCTATTGGAGTTTTCATATTCTGTAAAAATAAAGGGACACTGAAGAGAGTTTTATTATTATTACATAAAATTCAAATAGAATATGCAATTTTTAATTATATAATTAATATCTGGATCCTTTAGCTCAGATGAATAAAACATTTTAAAACATTATTCCAAATGAAATTTAGCCAAAAATAATAGTTGAATTTATCATACATATGGAATAATTTCTTAGAACCCACCACCATGTAAATTCACCTTAGAGGCTTATACAGCTAGGGTTATATATCTCATGTTTTCTATTTTTCACATAGAAATAAAATAAGAACACTACCAACCAGAAGGATGCTTTTGAGGACCTGACGGAAGATTTGCAAACACTGGAGCTCCAGACATAGCAACTTTTGGAGTTATCGGAAGGTGGTATTGATACTTTATGCCTGGATTAGGATTTTGATGGGGCACCACCTGAAATTGTTCGAAGGATAATTATATGCTACAGCATCCACAGACATAAAAGAGAAAGAGTAAAGAAAATGAACATTTCTAAAGTGATTGAAGCAATAATTAACAAGCAGAGTGCCTGCTTATTTTCAATGGTCAACATCAGCGGTCAGCAACCTGCGGTCTGCATGCGGCCATTGAGATAGCTTCATTCGACCCACGCAGCTACGATGAAAAAGTTGTTGCTAAAATTTATTACAGATAATTATATTTTAAGTAAAATAATGTTTTTAAAACCTTTTCTGATGAAGTCGTAATGCTAGTAAAGTATTTCGACTTGATTTTGAGACTACAGTATCTCTAGGTTACTTCTGATGTAAATGCCGAAACTCTCGTGATTTCCAATACTGTCCTTTGAAACATTGACAACAATGGATATGGCCCGACATACAGAAATGTTTGCCGAATCCTAGTCAATATCATGAATGTTATTAAAAATACTTACTCATACTGAATTATGGAAGTTATGCCTAAAAAACTCTAATATTGAATGTGAAAAAGCCAACAATATATTACATAAAGCATACAGTAGATCCTAGATTACTCGGCGACCGATTAGCCGGTGGTCCTGGCCGATCCGGAGAAAGGTGCGAGTAGTTCGGCGTTCTCCGGAAAATAGCATCAAAGGCAGTATTAGTCCGGCGATAGCGCACCGCGTGGTGTGAAAAGGTTTCAGGACGATCGCGAGTAGTACAGTAGGATCTGGGTTATACGTAATACAGGTATTCCCCGATTTACGCGAGAGATGAGTTCCTGGAAATCGTCCCGTAAAGCGAAAACGCGTAAATCTAAAATATTCTTTCTATTGAAAATAATGTGATAGACGTTGTTTACGTTCCTGCGCAGAGGTGTTCTACTTAGAAACGTCCTTAAAGTTGATTTAATGAGCGTTTTAGCCCCTCAAGCGTGTACTATGGCATATGACGTCCTATGCAGCGTCCACTTTTACAATTCCTTAATTTTTTGTGCAATGAGTTTCTGCCATAAATCACGTTTCGAAGATCCTTCGATGAGTGAACCTTCCTACACGAATATATTCTCTTCGCCCATCTCAAGAATGTTTTTTCGAGGGCTTTCCCCCATAAAGTTGTTGACGGCTAACAGTGCGTCACTTTATAGAAGAGAACCCCTGTTCAAAACAATCAAGAGTGGATTCAAGTGCGTTGTTTGCCCAAAGAGGGGAATAAGAAAAGAGACATTCTACCGCCTTATGAACTCCCGAGAAATCCTGCTCGGTCGTACGACGGAATGAATGGAACCACGCACGGACGATAAACGGGCAAGAATCTATGAAATATTAATATATAATAAAACTATTAATAATGCATAAATACTGTACACATAACGAATAGCGATAATGCAAATACGCAACGTGTATATTGAAAAATGGTCATAAAAATAATGCAAAAACGCATAAACCGAACACGCCTTAATCGAGGGATACCTGTACTCATTTATCCGTATTTTTTTGTTATCCCCGGCGAAACACTATGCAAAATCATACCTACACATACTGACTTGTACGTAATTGAATGGTACGTAATTCTTTATTACAGTACTGCATTTATGTTTTTAAATATTGAACGCTTTATTTATAACATTTTTGTACAGTAAACAAATTCAAAACACTAACAACATATACAAAACACACAAAAGCACAATGTTGTAAATGAATGTTCAAAAATAAGCTGCATAAAATCTTTGATGTGCTTATCCGGCGTTTTTTTGGGGATTCGGCGACCCCTTTCCCCATAGGACGCCGGATAATCGATGAACTACTGTATAAAGAACATTTTATAACGACATGTGACAATAAAAACCATGAGTAATTTATGTTACACCATAGAAAGTTTTCAATTCATAAAATAATTAAAAGCTAAATGCAATCATGCAAGATCTAGTCCAATGCAAAGATTTCAACAGAAAACTTCCGATTAAAAAATAAACCTTTTTGCAACACCGAAATAAATCTTCTGGCGTGCTTAATCACCCCAGTTCTCGGGCCCATTAAATCGGGCATTGCAAAATTAGACGGATGGCGGGGAGTGATACATTTTTGCGTCGGTTTCCTTTGACGCTTAACGAGACGGGGAATGAAATGTAAAATTGTTAATGGAGATGTAATCCGATTCGTGGAGGAGGAGTTGGTAGTGTTTTGATAGTTCTCAGAGCGTGCAATATGGCGCCGCGTGGCGCCAGTTTTCTTGGTCCGCTGACGGTCGATGACCGCAAGTTCAGTTACGCCGCACCGAAGCGTAGGCAAACCCCGCTACCGTCGAGTTCTGCAAAACGGCTTGCGTCACAGGATACGTCCGGTTTTCAAACAAATCTTATTCATCGGGGCGACGATCGAGGCCTCTTCCTTATTATCCCACTTGGAACGCCTATTGTTGACTAGGGAGTGGCCAAAACTTTCGGTTAAATTGATCGATCCGCATGCGCTCCAGCATGTGCAGATGCTTGGTAACCTACGGTTAAAATAACGATATGCAGTGAAACCTCGATATTGCCATAATTTATATAATTCATAAAAACGAGTACTCGTAATATCCGAATATTAAATTCCGTGTATGAAACGTTTAGAAAACGGCAGTGACGATGTTTTCGCTCGCTAAAATGAAGTTCTCGTTCTGTGCCACTCTCATTCTATCAAGGTTACACCGTACATCATGCATTTGAGAGCCTTGGAATGATGTTGACCAGGGCAACAATGTATCCGGAACACTCAGAAGCCCGGAAATTACAGAAAATATGCTCGTAGTTGTTATACTCAACTGGTTTACTCAATCTGTGTATGACTAAGTATATATATATATATATATATATATATATATATATATATATATATATATATATATATATACAGGCTTTTTTGTTTTGCAAAATAAAGTTAGAATTAATTGACCTACTATTTTCGGATGGGGATCATCTTAAAGGAAAATTAAAAGACTCTTATTCTTATCCTCGATATTTGCATTCGATTTAAAATCGCTCAAGTTATACGTTTAAATCATATTTATTGAAAAATTTATGCTTTTTAACGATACTAGAGGAATTACCCGTTGAACATCAACGGGACTTTGTAGTGTGATTTAAATTTAACTTCTGAAAGGTGTGTGTGTTAAAAACTTATATATAGACACACACAGACTTTACTATTGATATATGCAACGGGTAATTCCGATAGTAAGAATTTGTTAATAAAATTAAAATAAAAACAGAAATATTCGAAAAAGATTTTACAGATTTATATGATATGTTCCAAAAAATCTAGTAGTATTTCTTTATAAACAATATTTCTTGTGTAGAAACGACCATCTCTCATCTTTCCTTGTTCATAACTTTCTAAGATCTTTGCTCTGATGTCTTCTAAACGTGTAACTCTGGAAAAGGCGACGTCCATGACTGAATACAGGCTCTGGTAAATATAAACCTACTTTCTTGAAAGTTTGTCCTTGAGCCTTATTAATGGTCATAGCAAACGCTAATCGAATGGGGAACATATCCATTTACGTACATATCTCCCGACGCGTCGGGAGATAATTGGTCGCCCAAGTATGTTTACATTGAAGAAAGACTTGGTATTTTCCCGGCGTATTTGATGGGTGAAGCTTAAAACACCTCGGATTCCAACAATTTAGAAGAAGAAAATAAGAGAAGTTAAAATGTAAGAATTAACATTTAAAAAACCTGAGCTGGCTGGGAATCACCATATGAAAAAATGAGTGCAAAGGGTTAAAGGCTAATCAATACAAATACTAATTGAATACAAATCAATACAAATGAGCTTTATAGGTTATTTGAAATTATTTACGTAGCTATCTATTACGTTTGACGTTGCTACAACAATAATTTCGATGTTTCATAAAAATCGCGAAGCGAATAACGCAATTATTTCGTCTATTTGAAGGCTTAATAGACGCTAATTCAATCGGAGGCCACAATGTGGGTCGCCTTGACAACACCCGGAAAGAGTATGAAAAAGTTATAAAATTTCGAAAATAAATGACTAAATATAGGTAACGTAATTTTCAATGGATTTCTTTAAATGATAATACAGCAAATATTTCGAACCGAATTTCTAATAAGATTGAAAAATAATATTTTATGACTTTTTTTTTTATTTTTTTAAATAAAGCCAATTTTCAGAAAAAAACTCAAAACTACTATATGTAGTTAAAAGAAAACTGCGATCTTAAAACTCATTGCAGTTCATGTAAGTATTTAGTTCATAGTAAGTTTCTACACATTTTTGCTTTTATGGTAAATTGACTTCATTCGCATTTTATCCTGTTTATACGCGTTAATACGAGAAAAATAATTCAATCATTAAGTTAAATTCTATACGTTTTAAATAACTTATAATTTGCTCAAATATTTCAAGAAAATTTCTGCAAATCCTTTATGCATTATATATTATTATTTCGAATATCCTCTTATTTTCAGCAAATATTTGGATAATCATTTGGCTTCTCTTATAATAATTATTTAAACAATATAATTAAAACAAAGATAACTTTCAAAACAGTGATGTGTTTGTGCATGAAAGCCAAACCAGATCATATTTAACTGAATTTTCATATCGAAATCAAATATATTTGGAATATTTTTATGATAATCCCTTCATATTTGACGGGCAATTACGCCAGTAAATATATATATATAAGGAGGGTGGTTCAAATATGACAGGCACTTCATTTTAAAAATAATTTCGGGTTAATGCAGCGATCATATATTACGGTCATAATTCAAAGTATTTCTTCTTTTTCTCTAAACACTTTTTCTATCTCTCTGAAAGCTTAAATAAGCCCGTTAAAAAATTCACGTTGACGTCTGCACCATTCTGACTGCTTTTATTTATCTCGTCATTCGATTTAAATTTCTTTCCTCTTAAATACTTTTTCATGGATCCAAAGAGATGGAAATCATAGGGTGTCGACTCAGGACTATATATATCGTTTTTCGTTAAATTACTACTATATTTTAGATATGAAATCATGAAAAAATACTTGGGGGTGACGGCGAAGGCCAAATAGGCTGTCGGTAACGAAAAAGAATGAAAATTTTCTATCTTAAGCAGAAGTTCATTTCATACCTTAAAGACGCTCCTATTAAGAAATTATTTTTAAATTATTATATTATTTCATTATTAACTTATTCATAAATAAATAAGCATAAGGTTTATTGAATAATTTTCTACCTGAACATGAGATACTATCCTTGTCGACGTAATTATTTTATATAGACTCCCTTCAACTTACAATACTTCTTTCACCGATTCCAGCGGCAGTAATGGTTGAGGAAGGAATCCAGCATATTGATCGCCCATAAATTGCGATTTTCAGGTCTCCGTCTCCTGAAAATTATTAGTAAGATATTTTTTTGTAAATATTCGGAAATAAACTCTTAAAAGAGTCAGGTCTATGCTGTTTGAAGTTGGTTTGTATTGAAACCACACTCGCTCCTTGCAGGCTGTCACCCTAATTTCTGACAAGAGGAATCGTCATGGGAAGTGGCAAACCCACTCTCAACTTCCCTGATCGTTTCTGATTGATAGCAGGATTCCCTTTCTGAGAGATTAGACCTTCGTATACCGCAGGCTATTATAGAGTGAGTTTGCCAGTAATAAAACTTCATTACAATGGAAAACTGTCACCATGAGCCAGCAGCCGGTTAGTCAGCTTGAAATTTCCTTTCCGAAATTCATAACTCATGCTCGAATAATAACCGAAAACTTAACCCGTCGCATTTCTGTGACTAATATTCTCCAATTCTACAAGCGGCGTCATGAGATCCTTCAAAAGGCCGTAACGCTCTAAAATGATTCCCTGCTCAAACGAAAATTCTGTCTCTTGGAATTTATATTCCATTTTCGGAGTGTTCTTCTCCCTCCAAATGTAAACCTCGTGAATGCTTATGACTGAAGATAATTCCAATAATCTCGATACTGCTGAAGAATCTGAAACCCATTTTGGCAAAAAAATGTATCTGTATTTAGTAATGATTCGTTGAATGTTAAATCTAAAAAAAAATACTGCGATCCGTTATTTCCTTTTTTTACACACTTTTATTTAACTTACTCTGTTATATATTTATAAGTATATATGTATATATCTTTCTTTCAAATCTTTCTCGCTTTTTATCTCTGCTCCTATTAATGCTACAGGGTTGAAATTTCGGGTATATTATTATTTCAGATGACAACCGACGAGAAAAATCGAAAATCACAAAAACGTTGATATTTAAGGGGTCTTTTTAACCCCAATGTTCCATTTCAATACCCCATAAGAAAAGCATGGTATTCAGTGCAATGCTTTCTAAAAATGCATTTTAAAATTACTTTAAATTGGGATACGACTTCGGGAAAAGAACAGTTGTTTAGCTGAAAAAAACGGAGTTCTTAATTTTATAGGCAGAAGTCAAATACATATCGAATTATCGTAAATATCTGCCTTAAATCGGAAAAAAGTGTGAATTTTTCCTCTTTTCAACAATGGAAATGTATAAAAACTATGGCAACGACATTATTGCTTTTAAAGGGACCTTTAATGGTCTTAATGGGAATTAAAGATATTTTAATGCTTTTAAGGGAAATAAATGACGTCATAATGAAATATAGTGGAACTTCCAATATTTTAAGAATTTTCCTATCTAATCTAACAATAATAAAATGCTACTTCTGTCCCTTTGTGGCTCCCTCTGTCACGCTATAAAAATGCGAATAACTTGATAATGGAACGAGATATATTTTATGATATTTGGCAGGAATGATCGATTCACATATTGTATGATGATGACGGAAAGAAATCTCGAAAAAAGCCCTAGGTTCGACTCCGAGGTGGGAATTTTTATTTCCCATATGATAACACGTAAAAATCGACTTTTTGACTTGCAGGCTTTTATTATTTTTGAGATCTAAATTAAAAAGAATTAACCTATGATCTTCGGATCTAGCTCATTTTAAAGAAAAACTATGAAGGTTTTTATTCTGTTCATCTTTTTCCGCCTACAGTTCAAAATGTCTCATGTTAAACAATTAATTCACATATTCTGGGGAAATCTTAGTATTTAATTGGGATGCTGCCATGCCAACCAATTACATTGTTAAACCTCATAAGCCTATTGTTATTTCAATCCTTATGGGTGAAAGTGTGCTTTGAATGCTCTTACAATTAGTACGACATAGAGAGAGAGAAGGAGAGAGAAATTATTTTCATAGCAACCAATTTAAACAACATACGTTACGTTATTTACGAGAAGGAATACATTTAAATGTAGAACATTAATCATTCGCATATTAAAAGTAGGTACTTAGAATCATCGTAGGAGTTCGAGACTTGAAACAACGAACGCCTAAAAGAACGAAAGTTTGTTTTCTTGCCATCCAAAAAAAGTCAAGATATATTTATTCGTTCATTTTTTATTTCACAAAAAACTTTCCTGTTGAATTTCAACGGACATCTCCCTAGTATTGAAATAAACTTTGAAAATCTAATATATTATAGATTTACACTATTTTACGTAAAAAGAAATGAAGATTCTTACTCTTACTTTTGATTCTGTTGTTTAATTCGTGTTTGCTCATATTTTAAGTTTATATTCGATTTGCACCGCTTTTTTAACATTTCAATTGTCGACCTCGGATTTTTGCATTGTTAGACTCGGGCTTTCGAGTGCATTTGCACGAAGCCTACAATGAAGCAAACGCATCAAGGACAATAACCGACTGAAAATTTATGTGATAAGTTTCGTGTAAATATAAAATAGATGAAACACGTAGCGAAGAAAAAAACGACATCAATGCATTGTAATAATGGACAACTTGACATTTCAAATAGAAAGATATTTCACTTATGCATTGAAAATATCGTTTCGTTTGCAAGTTTTATTGCGCATTTTAAGGATATTACTAAATTGATAAGGTTTTTGATTAATTTTTTTCGACATTGACGCGTGGCCGGTGCATTGACTACTCAATATTAAACATACCACAGAACATACGATATGCTGTACCGTCAGAAATATTGAACAAAACAAAAAATATTGTATACCGGCAGTCTAAATCATGTAGGTATGTGTTTTTGTTTATGAAAATGGTGTGAGCTATATAATTATTTTGAGAGGGGCAATAAAAGTGTTTCAACTAACAATTTTTATCATAGGAACTATCGCATTGGGTCACTTCACGCAAGGGTCTCTAGATGTTTGCAGGAAGTGCTGCAACGGGCCCCTAGTTCAATTTATAATCTTTGCAATTTTCCATAATCCAAAAACTCAACTTTAAAATGTAAGAAGACTAAAAAAGAGAACATAAAATATTTAAAAAAACGTTTTTCGGTATACACACTTTTATGTGCACTCAAAAGTAGAAAATGAATTTCTCTGCCCTCAGCTTGAACTAAATTTGGTGTGCAGAATAAAAGCGGGTGGCAATTTTCATCTTCTTTAATTCTAAACACCAAATTTAATTCAAGTTGAGGGCAGAAAATTTTATTTTCTACTTTTGAGTGCACATAAAAGTGTGTATACCGAAAAACATTTTTTTAAACATTTTATTTGCGTTTAAGAAGAGTTGATGAGATAATGCTATATAGAAAGCTTTCCGCAAAGGATAACATATTTTACTGACCCGTAATTCTATACTTTCATGGTAGAGAACTTATATAGTGAACCTCTTGTAATAGTATCCATATTCACAATGATGAAAATGGACGAATAAAAGTAAGTAGAATCCTAGCCGATGGCTCGTTTACCAGTTTTCTTTTAAGTTTACCGTATCGACCTCTTAGCTTTTATCTCAAAGGTTTTCCCACCGCAGCGTCCGAAATATCCAGAGCGTTAAATGTCACTTTCTACGCAGATCCACTATGTGACTGGCGGTCGTACAGAATTCCCACCGAGTATCAAACGCTTTCAGGCGACCATAAATTTCTTTTTTATTCATATTCGCAAGCGCCCTTCGCCTGGTGCGATCTACCTCTCCTCGTTCTCTCTGTCTCCTTTCATCTTCGCGCGTAAAGCAAGGATAAAGGGGCCGACGCATTCTTTCGCACCCGCCGCGTCCCCGTCAGCCACCGCAACAGGTTTACTCTTCTTTTATAGAACTGTGAACCGCTTCCCTTCTTTCACGCACCAATCTACTTCTTCACGTGCTTCCGATGCTGCTGTCCGACGAAAGGGCAAGAGACAGAGCGGAAGAGAGGCTGACTGAAGGTACGGAGGTGGGTAGAGTGACGCCGGAGATTTGCGAGGGGAGTCGCTGCAATCGATGAGGAAACGTAGCTTCAGGAAGTTCTTAATACCAGATACCGCCTGGGAAAGTTTAATATGTTTGCGCATTCGCACAGTGGACAGCTGTCCACCTAAATGTTTTTTTTTGGCTAAAATGACATTTTGAAAGTAGAATATCTTTTATATTGACAGCGACGAACGAAGAAGATTGCCAGTTCCTTAATATTAAAAGATATTTCGTGTAGTATTGGATCCGTTTACGATATACTGCCGAAATAAATTAAAAGAAGCTTACCGATAGTAAATTTATTATATATATAAGTAATGACGAAATTTTAGCGCCAATGCAGAATCATTAGAGAAATCACAACTGATTTATATTGCCTAAAATACTAAATATTTAATTGTATAATTTGTAATAAAAAATAGCATCCGCATTTTACCCTGTAATTTACCAGATTAGAGGGTGGCAAGGGTGAAATGCACCGGACAACTTCTGACATTATTGCATTTAACCAAAGTAAAAAAAATATTTATGTGATAAAGACAATTTATTTAAAATTTAATATGATAGAGTCTTTACACAAGCGAATTGTGTTTATTTCAAATTGGCTTACCACGAGGAGATCAACGGCCGCTGCTGTAGGTCCAGGAGCTGTTATCGACTCTCCGGCCTTCGGTCCTCCTCTTGGATCATGTCTGCGATATGTAAAGGTGGTTCCGGCTGCTGGGTAATCTCCAGACCAATCCATCGCCCAATTACCGTTAAGAATGCTGGCGCCACCTCCAGCGTGGCGGAGCGCTGAGAAAGTGAAATAAAGAAACGCGTTTGTTTGCGTGGAAGAGATCTTTGGTGCGCGAACTGTTACCTCGAACTGCCACGCTATGTTTCCGAGACCCTTATTAGTCTGAGTTGTGATTATTCCAAATATAGCTCTTCCCCTTCATCTCTGACAATACTTGTTCAAAAATGCATCAATTTGGATTTCTCAATTGGTCAATTTAATTGAAAGCATTTTAATTGATATTTAATATTAAATTTTGAATTAAATATAACTTACAGAACTTCAACTCTATATATATATATATCAACTCTATATATATATATATATATATATATATATATATGTGTGTGTATATATATATATATATATATATATAAAGTAAGTAAGTTCAACATATATACTTTTTAGGAAAATTGAATAAGTTGTCGTGGATATGCTCAACTATGAACTGAACACAAATCGAAAACAAACATTTTTTTTCAAATATCCTCCGGAGAAATCACCGATCAAAATTGTTGCGGAGAGCTTCATGGGATTTGGAAAAAGGATGAAGGGGGCATGGGAATGAGAAGAGGGGTGGACTTTCCTTCTTAGGGGGCAGAGCCGAATGAATGTCGACGATCGACGAGACCGCTTAGGTACGCCGTGCGTCACGATCGGAAAGACCCTTAATGGGAATCGAAGGGTATTCCCGGAGGCTGTGGGCGAACGGCATTGGAGAGCGCTAAGCTGAGGGAGAGGTAGATAGGAAGTGGTCAAGGCAGGCGACCATAGGACGAAAAAGAAACAAAAACAAGCTAGCGGTGTGGGATGGGAATATGAAGCGGAGAGGAGTGGGAGGGGAAACGTGAGGGGTGGAGAGGCACCGTGGAGGGGGGAATGGGAGGGGAAGGGAGAGGGGAGAGAGGGGGAGGGGAGGGAGAGGGGAGAGAGAGGGAGGGGAGATGGAGGGAAACCGTTATCGGTGAAGGCGGTCTCTTACATTTTTTTATTTCACCCATGTCGCCACACATACACGCGAGCTGCAGGGAGGTCTCAATTCATGCGATGCGACCCCTCCGCCGCTTCGATTCCAGTTCGTCCTTCGTCTGTGGGGAGGAGGGCGAGGTGATCCCCTAGTTCGCCCTTCCTCCTCCGCGGATGGAGACGCGGGGGAAAGAAAGGACAGGCTACGAAACTGTTGGAGCGAACGCGCGCCGGGGAGTTTCTTTTTTATGCGAAGTTGTTGAGCGAGTCGCGATGGCGAACTGGAATAAATAAGTTTCGCTATTCCACGGGGAGAGGCGTCCGAAGCGAACTCGGGTCGTTTTCGCTTTGGTGGAGTTTGTGGAGAAGGGGACTCATTGCTATTTCTTTTTTGTTGCGGCGCCCGTCTTCGGGAATTCACCGCGCATGGAGAAGTATTTTATTGCCCGTCGCGATTATCTTAGCATCAATTCGTGGATTCGAAATAGCAGAGGGTGAATGCGGATGCCAACGGCGAAGAATAACTGCGTTCCCGGAAACTTTTAGGACGGACGAAGTATTCACCGACAGGAAAGCTGTGCCGATGCGGTTTTATTTGTATCGAAACTCCCATAATGCATTTTAATTAAAAAAGATCCCTCGTTCTTCGGGGGCCTGATTGTTCATGACCGTGGCAAAGGTCACGCGGGATAAAGGGAGAATCAAACGAGTTAAAACGCTCTCTTCCATTCCCACCACGAAATTTTTTTCCATGTAGTTTTGGATACTAATTACTAAAAATTAGATAGTAATTTATTTTATTAACAAAATTCCTAATTTGATGACAAGCAGTGTAATATATTGAATAGTTGGGCATAATATAGCGATTTCTGGAAGCTGGTACTGTTACTTCATAACCGAAAGAAAATATAAAAATGAATCCAAACACTTTTATCTAATGTCAAAGGAATAATATTAATATTTTCCTTTGTATAAATCATGTTAAAAATTTGATATCATATAGTTTAAACTTACACAAATAGTTCCTGCTGTGTTTCATTTCGGTTATGTTGATATTGCAGGCACTTCGAGGGATCTGCGCGATCAGATTGTATCCCAACGGCAACTGTGGCCTCGTGAACAGACCGGATACGAGGCGACAGAAGCTGGCATCTCCGGCCAAACAGGCGCCACAGTCTCCTCCGGCGCCGGAACCCAAACCTAAAGCCTGCGCTTCGTGGCCAGTTGGGAAGCCGGAATGGCAGCTCACTATAGCAACCGCCACCACCTGGAACAGACGGGATGAAGTTTTTAGTGGAATCCGCGAATTATGTGCCAGAGGCATCAACAGAAGGAATGGAACGCCGTTAATTTCAATTATGTGCAAACAAGCGAGGCTCAAACGCGCATTTTCGAAAATGAACCACCAATATTTATCCGCGACTCGATAAAACAGAAAACGCATGGACGAATAATACGAATCAGGGCTCTTCAAACTACGGGCCGCGCTGTTATTTATCAGTTATAAATTGCTTTAAATCGTTCACATCCATGAAGCATGGTGAAAAAAGTAATATGATTATTAATTGAATCATTTTTTAAAATAATTGAGATTATTTAGACTAGTGCAGATGAGCACGATGCATGTTTTAATACGTTTACAATTCTTTTATAAATTGGGTTTCACATAATATTTTAAATGCATGACTATAATTGATGTAGCATTGCCACCTGGCCAATAGCCAACCTGCAAAGATTGTAAATAAATAAATATATAAATGCAAAAAAAGGATTGTTATTGGAAATAATTGTAGAAACCTGAACGATATTTTTAGAGTACGTGGATGTAATATACTCTGTTTTTAACACTGTTATTTGATACGTTATATTTTCTTAATTCTTGAAACTACAGCATTGAAATTTCCATGTGGCGCGTTCGGTGATACCTAAAGCCACATATTGCTCTTTTAGTAAAATGTCGGTGACCCGCAATATAATGTGTATTATAATTTCTCTCTATGCTTTGAGATTCGAATTTTTGCATGATAAGTTTTTGTCTGAAAAAATATAAGAAGGTGGCAACCAGCTATTCATTTTAAGAAATCATTACAACATACACAAAGAAAGAGTTTGATCACTTCGCAATCCTCGAAAATATTGTGTCCTACTGCGATGCTTGAAGGGCGTTTAAATGTAAAGAAACATTAAAATCTATGGAAATAAAATTAGATTATATATTTTCTACGGCTATATACTTTTTTGTAATTATAATAATGAAATTGGCCTATTTTAATATCAATTTGCTAAATTTACCGCTAAAAGATTTTAGAAATCATTTAAAACATAATTTAATCTCACTTTTTCCGATTAATTTTTACGTATAACCTATGCAATCATTAGAATAGTTATTGATTATATAATATTTTTACTATTGGTTACAAGTTGTAAATTAGTTATAAAATGTAAACAAAACATTTTCTAACGAATGCTAATGCCGACCTTAATAGAGGGATGGCTAGTGTGTAGCAAGTTTCTTAGGTTCGAATGCTGCCGAGCGCAGGGTCGTATTTGCGCTCATTGTAAAAGGTCGTAAAGTGCTGTTTATTTGCTAATTTAAAATGAATAAATTACGTGCTCATTAGCCAAACTTCTATCAAGCTTGTAGATATAGTGCTGCTCTGATAAAGAATGATTAGCGCAATGATTCTGAAACTGGGTGTCACTGAGATGGCGCAGTTGATTGTTAGGGGTGCCATGAAAAACGTTGTTATATAAATAAATAAATAAACAATTTGGAAATGTCGGTTGGTCATTAGAGAAATAGCCTTTCCTATAATTAGTCGACGTAACACCAACAAATTAATGCATCCAAACGTTTGATTACTCGTGTATATAAATATAGAATCTTGTTCCAAGGTGGGGATCCCGCGAAATTCTGTTTATTTTTGAAATTGTGCCGCGCCTACAAAGCTTTGAAAACCACCGCATTAGCGCGTCATTTAACAACACAGTAGTGAGCGCAATCTACTTCTCAGCAACAAACAAATATTTCAACATATATAAGGAAATGGATAAGTTAACGGATAAAACATTCAACTAAAACATTGACTCTACTGTGGAATTTAAAAAAAATATTAGTGCTATTTTAAATTTTCACGAAAAACAGCACAGACAACTCAATTTCAAACAGGTATTTTTTCGATTTCAAAACTTCGATCAGGAAAAAATCCTCGTGTCAAACAGTTTAATAATTGATAAAGAAGAAACCGCCTTATAACCATGAAAATTAAAGAATTAAAACTGAAGTACACAAATACACACCGGTTTAGGGGAATTACTCCACGCCAGGGACCGAACACTCACACAATCTCAATCTCAATCAATCTCTTTCGTGTATGAGATTGCGTGAGTGTTCGGCCCCTGGCGTGGAGTAATTCCCCTAAACCGGTGTGTATTTGTGTACTTCTTTTTTATTTTTATGATTATAAGGCGGTTTCTCCTTTTTCAATTATTGTAATTAACCATAGGGCTCCTAAATTTAATTTCAAACAGATTAGTTTATTAATTATATACACCGCACGCTAACATCATTAATTTTTTATCTATACCACTTAGCCTGGCGTTCTTAATTCAATTCCATATAAGCCGCGCATAAGAAGTCGCCGAGAAACCGAACGTTCCATTAAGCCCATAAGATCTTAACTTGTAGCGCGACAGTCTTAATATTTTATCTCCATTCCTCTCGTAAAAATGTCTCCGATTTTTCTCTCTGGCCGCTGTTTATCGGCCTCATCAGCAGCGGAGGGCAAGAGTAGATGGCGTGGGCGAGGGAGTCATCCGCGAAGGGGGTGACTCACCTCCTTCCTCCCACACCACGCACCTCCCAACCTCCTCCCAACCTTCTCCCAACTTCCTCCCAGCCGCCTCCCAACCTCCTCCTACCCCATTCTTTCCGAACCGTCGTCAACTCGGTCAATCTCCCGTTCCATCCTCTTCCGTTTTCTGCTTTCCTTCGCCGCCTCGCGTCTATCATTTGTTTTTCTCTCGCCTGTGCGAAGAAGTTCGGTTGCACACGCGATCTGGTCAATCTCTATGGCTTCGCGCATGCGTAGCATTATTCTTCGGAAAGGATGATTCAGTGCTCGGAAAATAAGTACGTCAACTCTTATTCGGACGGATGGATGGTTAGTTTCAAGAAGGAGCGAGCGATTGCGCACATTTCAAGCGTGGGTGGGGATTTTTGCTTTAGCGAGGAAGGGTTTTTTGTCTTCTTTTTCGATGGCTTATTTTATCTTCTGCAATGGGAAAATGAGGAGGTATACGGAGAAGATAACATGTAACAAACTTTCAAAATTAGTTAACTTAGAATTTCAATTTGAGTTAATAGGAAATGCAGTGCTCTCCGGTTAGAATGCCGTCATTTATATCAGGATTTGAATAAACCGCGAGTCTCCATTACTTCCCTTATTTTATATATTGGAATTTGAAACATTCTGTTGTAATAATCATAGACCGACGTTAATATTATTTTAGTGTTTTTTTAGAAATCATAAAAGATTCTAAAAAAATTTCAAATATCCTCTCCTTAACGCGGGAAGTCTCTTTTAACGCGGGTCGTCGCGCCACCCCCAAAATCCGTCCTGCGCCTGTTTTATCACTCGCATTCAAAGCGCTATTCTTACCGTATTAATACTTCCATTAAAAAGATGCGTTCGTGACAATTATAAATACGATGAATGATGTATTAATATATTCAGAGTGTCGAAGGTCTCGAAAGAAACACCCTTCTTCGAATTGCAATTACATATGCGTTTACATTAAACGCAGTAAAACTGCCACGTTAAAAATATATTTCTTATTTTGGTTCATGTGCGGAGCAACTATTTCAATTTAATCCTATTTGAAAATACAATTCCGTAACATGCTTCATCAAATGCCATATAGTTTATTTAGGAGACCCCCTGAACAATGAATAGAATTAGATCATATGATCATGTAACTATTGACACAAGAATTGTTTTATTAGCGTAATCGGTTACCGAGATCAGAGAATTTTAATGCAAACAAACAAATACTTGGGCAAGCAAAATTTAAAGTTTTCGATAATAGCACTTCCAATAATATGGAATTTGAATATGCTTAGAGGCTGAAAGCGTTTTTTATCGCCCTTCTCTCTTTCGTGTTAAAGTTAACCAGCATTTGAAGAGGAATTTCGCAGTCCCATATCGTTTCAAAGAGCGATGAGTAAGTAATATCATAATACGGTTTTTTATACTAACCTCAAAAAGACATTTGTTTAAGTCTTTACTGTAACTATTCTATTTATTGTGACAATATCGGAAAAAATGGTCAAAAACATTTTTTCCCGGAAGGCATTTAAATTAAACGAAATTACTCTGCTTCAAATACGGTGATTCCAATCGGCATTATTCGCTTTGAAGCGTACATTTTCTTGAGCGAGTGATTAATTAAATAGGAGATTGTCGTTGATTTCCGTGCAGGGAATAGTCATATACTGAATCACTATAAGATCAAGAAAATTAAAGGGATGTGAATCACAATATATCGTAAGCTTAATAGCAGATAGAGCTCCTTTATTTATATTAAGAATTGGGAATTATTTTTTCCAGAACAATATATAATTTTCTCCTTATTATTAACAGAATAGCCTGAGTTGGAAGTGATCATTTCAGTGCTTCCATCAAAATATTTGGGTTGCGGATTTGAATGGGAGCCATGGTGCATGCTCGCCTTCGTCAGAATCAGAGATAGCCTTCTAGCTCAATGCCGGTTTATGCCATTAAGTAACAGATGCTATTAAAAGAAGATAATTTTAATTCTTATATTTCCAATTTCTCTGAGAATCCAACCGTCCATAGTCCCTTCGAGAATCAGTTTTAAAAATAAAAGAAAAATATTTAAAAATTACAATTTTTCATCAATAACTTCAAAAACATTTTGACTATTAAAACTGGTCAAAATAAAAGCAGTTCACATAAACCTTCTGTTTTTTTTGCAAGAGCTGAGCGCATATTGAACAATTCATGCAAATTCTTCGCATTAAAACTGTAGCTCATCCAGAAGTAATGAGAATTCCTTTTCATTTTATAACGCGAAATAGAAGTTTTAATTAAATCATATCTGGAACTTTCACCGAAAGAGAAAAATAAATCAGAAGCAGTGCTTAGTTATTTTATTCGTCATTGACATCGCGATAATAAACAAGATGACATTTTCCTAGCATGCAAAGTATTTTTTTAAGACGATAAAAATTTCATCGTTAAATTCTCTTATAAAATTTCTGCTCGTTTTCTAGAAAATCAAGCTTTCGTGACATTTAGCGGAATAGAATTTTCTTTGGCGCATCGACTTGGCACGTTGGAGAATTGGTGCCAAAGCAAAGAAAGAGTGAGTGAGGTGTTGGGAATGTGTGAGAGACGCCGCCCTCGGTAGAGTTAATATTGGTAGCGTGAGCTCTCGGAAAAGCGGAGCGCTATTTCAGTCCAATATATTGAAGAGCTTACCTCAATTCATCCCTCATTCCTTAATTGCACATGTTTGGCGTCAAGTTCTATCTCGATTAAATGCCCAGATCGAGGACGAATGCATGCAAATGGCCCAAGACCGAAGGAGATGACGTTCTTGACAGATAGTTATATAACGAAAAAATTTATCAAATGCCGCCAAGAAAAACCAGCTGCCAGTTACCTCGAGTTTTTCTCAATAACACTTTAGAATAAAAACCGTTGGACTCTTTCCCAAACTAGTCAAAGCAAGATATTTTGTTCGGCGGCGATTCGTTTTATTACTGCGGGAAAATAGGGCGAGGACTCGAGGCATTTAAAGGATTGACTTCTTTCATTCACCATAGAGCGAGTTGCTGTTTTAACTGCCTCGTTTCAATCATCCCTCCTTTTCCGACGAAACAAGCGCCCAAATTAGGATATCAGATTGTAGATAGATACGATTTTGCGAAAACGGTACTCAGGAAATTGCTTTCGCGCGCCATGGAAATATTCATCATCCGATCACTTTTTTCCATCTCCATAGAAAGTCACCGTCATCGAATCGTAACAAGAAAAGGGAGCGTAGATTCAAAGTATGCGAAATCGATCAATTTCATCAATTTATCGAAAAACGATCAGGCAAAGACTGTAAGCGTTGCGTTCTTGAAAATTTAGGATAGTCTTTTCTACAAAATTGTTTTTATAATTCCACAAAAACTTGAATATTCTAAATAAAAAATAGTAATTTTAAAAATATATTTAAACCGATTAAATTGTAGCTTCTGTTGCAAAAAAGATAGCAATTAAAACAACGTTTTAAAAATGATATCCGCAAGTATTAAGAAAAGGTTACCAATGAAGCAGTTATTTTTATAGTGATGAATATTTATATTAATACAATAGCGTAACAATGTAATATAAGTGTTTTCGGAGGCTGAACAAAACAAACATTCGTGATAGAGTGTTTTTAATTTTTATGAGTTTGATTGCAATAAAACTAATAATAGTTGTCTCTAGAGTTCCGTGACTAATTACAGCTTTAGTTATATTACTTTCTCGTGAGATTGAATCAAAGACGGCCTTTTTACAAAAATGCAACCAACTATTGCCTTAACCGGAAAACACATTTAATATTTGCCCCAGATATTTTCGAAATGGTATTAAGGCACGTGATCTGCATGTTTCTAGATTTCCTAAAAAATGCGGAAATTGGAAGGCGTGCAAGCGGGAAGCCTATGTAATCACACACGAAAGAAAAACTTTATTATTCACTGAAATTAATTTTCCGAGGTGGAAGCGAGATCCAGAGAGGTTGCCTTATATGTACGTCACGTCTTCATACCTATCATGGAGCCCGTCTTTTAATCCCATTCGCGCTAAAGCAGCCATCGTAGTTAATCGGATCATGCATCGCGTAATCGCTGCCAGAGTAATTAAGCTAGCCGACAGTGACGGCATAGCTATTAATGGTTGTAGGTGTATTTGAGGTAGTATTAAGGAAGTGAGCCCAGTTATTTGTCGAAATGAGATCATACTATCGACAGTAATCACTTGTGAAACCAACCAATCCAGTGGCTGGCAAAGAAATGCGTATTTTTGCCAGTCTGCTGCTGCAAGAGAGTGATTAGATACTTATTTCGTCATGACATTGCCAATGACTGGAAGAGATGGCATTCATCATGGAAAAATATGATTAATAATTGATATCATATTGTCAAAGTTCATCTAAGGTCATAAACCAAGCGAAAGAAATCCTTTTATCTGAATAAAATACCTAAGCGTGTGTTAGTTCGTGAACTCCTATAATAGTTGACCAATTAATAAGATTTATTTATATTTTTGATAGCTAAATTAAATGGACAATTACTTTAGGTACTAAAGTTTGAATCTAAGGTTGCAGTAGCGAGTCTAGGACGGATACTTAATTTCAACAAGAAATGCACGGGAAATGCATCAATCAATGAGCGAAAACCAATAAGATTTATATAACCAATAAATACATAAACTAAATACAGGTATATGGAATTGGTAGTGATAAATAAGTTTGTGCCACCCGTCGATTGTTGATGTTTATATACAGAAGTGTTTACTTGCATACCGGAATGAATGACAATTCGAGAAAACTCCGCTGGTAGGCTGATGGAGTTGATTTGCATTTCGACCTCGAAGGGCATCGCGGAAGATACATCATTTCGACCGCTTGAGAAAGTCGGCTGGTTCGAGCAGGTTTGTTCGAAGAGACAACGCGGCAGGTGAACGATAGAAAAACAAAAGGCAACGATAGTGGAATGGTGTTTTTTGCCTTTATTTTTGATTGATTTTTTGCCATTTCATCACTACTACGAAACTTGGAATGCCTATAATAGTACCAATTGTATTAAAATCGAAATTTAAATCTACAACGCTAAACCCACTGCGGAACTTCCCTCGAGAGAAAAACCGCAGTATAACCCACCGCTGAAGAGGCAACAGGAGGCTGTATAGTGTACATCGAGAAAGTATTAACATTGGGAAGTCACCTTTCTTCCTAAAATTTTTAAACTGACCAGCTATTCATTGCACTATCTCTCAGATACCCATTGCGCGTAGGCAAGAGGGAATCAGCACGTCGTAAAAAAGTATTAAAGATTATAAATTATATTTTTATTTATCGTTCCTTCGAAATTAAAGATTGTGATCTTACGGCTAAGAATAACGTTATAAAACGGGTTTACTTACAAAGGGGACTGAGGTAGAAAAATTATTTCAGAATTTTCGCGTATCTATTCAAATAAGCCTTAATACCAGCAGGTAAATTATTGAGAGGTTGGAGGATCTTTTTATTACGATTGATTTATTTGATCTTTTGGAAAGTATAATAAAACCAATGTATCATATTTTTTAATTATTTACATATGTAAATATGTGTTGTAAATTTTTTACAAGAGTTCTTCATATCAACATCACTTTAAAATATGATAAGCGGCTATTTAAAAATTCTCAAAGGGTACTACATCAACAAGAAAAGGTTGAGGAATCCTGGTCTAAAGAATTCTGAGAGAAAAAGTTTCATATAAATTAAGCCCATTCAGAAGCAAATAAAATTGGGAATAAGTGATTAATTTTAAATGTTTAAGTTTTTCTTTGCTAATTATCATTATGTAAGATATTTTATTTATTTGAAATTTTATCATTCTAACTTAAAATTGTTTCTGAAATTATAAAATCAACGCTCACCAAACGTATATGAAAAAAACAGTTCCGAATTAAGCGACAACACCGTTTTTATCGAATGTCCTTCTGCGTAAATTATTTTTAGATCATTCATCCGCGAGACGAATCAATTTAATCATCACTCAAAATTTCAAACTCAGCAACAAATGTAGCAAAGCGTAGCATCGTCTACAAACGCGCGCAACAATCAATAAATAAAAAATCGACTCCCATAAACCACGGCGAACGAGAGGAATAACGCACTTTAGTCGCCAGTCGCCGCAGACTCCGAGCTCAGACATCGCGCCCCGCTCCTAATAACTCAACTCAAGAACGCATGCCATTCGATAAAAAAATAATACGAACTTGTTTATGATCCGTTTGGTCTTTTTGATGTGCCGTTCGGAGAAGCACTCTGCCCGCCTAAGCTTCCCCTTCACGCTTTCGAGAATCACAATTTTTTATTGCCTGCACATCCGTAATCTCCCTCCGCAGCGTTTCAATTACTCGAAATCGCCCTCCCCACCCCTTTCCTCCCCTCACCCCCTCTTCCTCCGCGGATGTGTCTCGATGTCAGACGTGAATGGCTCCGCCTCGAAACCGGTCTGTTAAGGGTCGGAGAACCGTCCACAGAGGGGACAAAGAGTGTCAAATTTATTCCAAAATTCAAGCAATCTCCCATTCCTCAACAATTTCTCGCTCTCTTCCTCTCAATAACCGCGGAGAAAATTGCAGGGAACAGTTAAGTTATTCGGAGAGAGAAAAGCTATCCATTGTGTCTCAACCTCTCTCTGACGTTGTCCTTCCTGTCCCTTTTTGTCTCCCAATTTCACCTTCTGTGCCTCTTATTCGTCCTTTATCTCGCTCTCCCCGTTTTCTCCTCTTCTACTCCTAATACTCATATTCCTTCTTCACACTTTCTTTTCTCAATCACTCATCCGTCCCGCTCCTTTCACTCTCTCCCGCCTTTCTCCCCGTATCCTCTTCTATTTCATCTCTCTCTGTCGTCTGCATCCTATATTTTCTATTCCCCTCTCATTCTAGTCTTTTCCTTACGCTTCTTTTATGCCCTTCTCTCCTTCTTATTCATTTCCCCTCCATATCTCAACGCACTTCGTCACGGCCATCGTTTCTTTATCGGAGAGAATGGCCGACTGCAGGTAGAAGAAAATTCGCTGTAGCAAAGGGAGATGGTAAGGAGCGTGCGAAGGGTAAGGAGGAGCGAGAAACGCTCGGCGAATGCGGTGGGAAGGCGAAAAAGATAGGATAAGAAGAGACCGAGAGAGCGGTTCGAAACATTTATTTTTGGAAAACAAAAAAAGGAAGGAAAGCGATTCGCGACGGAGGAACGGCGGCGTGCGGTTGTGACTCCGCGGTGCAGTTGAGTGAGGGGGTGGAGGAATGGAGGCGAATGGGGAAAAGAACATCCGTGGAAGCAGTTCGCAGGGTTCGGAGACCGCGACTCGTTCTCCGCAAATACTGCGAGTTTTTATGTCCGGTACGTCGAGTTCCGTGGTGAAGGACCTGTCTAGTTTGGTTCTCATGAGATAGTTTCTGATAGTATTCTTTCCATGCAGATAAACACAGAGAAGGGAGTTTTATGCTTATCGAAAAAAATGTTCGAAAAATTGTTCGAGTGAAGCAGTATGTAAAGAAATAAATAGTCTTTGGTATTTTGTCAGATTTCGCAAAGGGAGTTTTGTATTTTCTTTAGTTGTGTACGTTTCTAACAGATTTACAGAGATCCTCCGGCGGATTAATATAATTTCACTGTCTTTTATTGATTAATTTTCGCATAGTTGGTATAAATTTGCGAACACAAAACCCAACCGCGCAGTTAATATTAAATAAAAGTTGAATACCCTCTACTGATGCAGAGAATATGTACAAGTTTCTAGGGAGTACCTACCAATCGAAGGTAAAAATTTAACCAGCCTTTAGAGATGAAAAGGAATTTACGGGAAATACCTTTAAAGCAGAGTTTTCTATTCAATGTTTTGAGTATTCACAGCCCAATAAACTTATATTTACTAATACTTTTAATTATTAAATGCTAGCGTTCTGTAACAGAAAAATTTTCATCGCACTATAAGTTATAGCTTTTTCATTTTACAAAAATTGCTCCCCTTTAGCCGAAAATATCTGTTGCCCTTTAGTCTAATGCATGAAAAAGGTTATCTTTTACAACAGACTATCACATAGACTCCTCGAAAATCAGTCAAAGATAAAAAAGAATAAGTAAAATGAACATGGACAGTCGAAGCGATAAATCACGCCATTCGAAATAATGCGCTTAAAAAAAAACAAAACACTTTATTTAATGTCTCATCCGCCCGCGTTATAGCGCTATACGTTTGTGCACACCCGCTTGCAATTGCACCCGCATCGCTTTGCGCGTATCCTTGACGACCAGTCTTTGCTTTACCCTTACTCCTTCCCCTCCCATTTCGTTAAGACCACTCACCCGTCTATTTGACGACTAACAGGCCATCCATCCGTGCATTATCGCTGGGGCCGTAAAAATGGTGGTGCATTTGCGCATCGGCCGACAAACAGAATCCGATCGCGTTAAATTGCATAGCAGTCGAAGGGTTTAAGGATGGAGGAGGAGAGACAGAGAGAGAGAGAGATGTAGGAATGGTGAGGAAGTATGAAATGGGCGACATGATATTTTATTTTTGCAGCCTCCTAGCTCCTAGATCTAGAATCTAGGAATAGAATAATGGAAATGGTGTGTAGCAAACCATATTTGGGGAAATTTGACCCAATCCCGGTGGACGGTAAATGAAAAGAATACGCGAGCAAAATGGTTACGACGAGACGAGCGGAGCGACTTTGACTTTCATCGTAGCATAGTTCAAATCTATCTAACTCGGTATAAAAATCCTCCTATTGCAACTGGGCGATCGTTAGTGTCAAAGGTTAGCACTTTGCAGATCCGAGTCAGTGACGAAATTCGCCTTGATGGAGTATCCATATATGTACTTGATAATGTCAGGAAACAGACGCCGTTGTGCTAGTGAAAGGTAGTCTAGTACTGTGCGCACATTTTGAATTTTACATGCTTTTCAAAATTTCATACTCGTTAATCATTTCTCTGCCTAATATTTTATTTTCTAATATAAAGATATAAAATTATATCTGTGAAATAAATCTAATATGCTAAATAATGACTTTTATTATTAAATTCAAGAGATAACATGATGTAATTGCTTGGAATTCGGTGTTTCCTTGTAAATAAACGGTAAGATGATGGAGATAGAATTGCTAATGGATCCGCCGAGCGTGATCATATGAACACGGCACTTTTCTCGAGAACCGTTGCAGATATGTTCTTGTAATTTTAACTATGACGTTTACATATAATTAGAACCTATAATTGTAAATATGAACAAACTCGAAAAAAATTAAAACTCCGGCGTTAAAGGGTTAATGGTTGACAAACTTTTTCGCATGTTCGGCCGCATCAGTGGTTGAAAATTCTTCAGTGGGCCGCATTGGAAGTTGCCTATGCTTAGGCAAACCAGATTACAGTTTAAATCGGAAGTTATACAGAGTTTTTTGGATATTATTTAAGTGAAAATTAAATTTAAATGAGTTTTCTAAGGCTAACAATTCAAAATTAAAGCTTTTATTATATTTTACCAAAAAATAAGAATGTGTGTGAAAATTTACGGATCGCTTTTTCACCGCAGCTTTGCTAGCTGCATAAAATACTCTTGGTGGCCGCAGTTTTCCCACTCCTGGTATAGGTTATTGGTTGAATTTTCCATTTTTAGTTGAGTTGACTTTCTGATTCAACCCGCATCTTAAATTTGCTGAAACTTGCATTTTTCTTAAAAGTTTTTCGTTAAAATGTATATAAATTGTATCAAAACGGTACTTATAGAAAGTACATAAATGGATGCAGTTCATGTACAAATTCTCGGATAATTTATTCCTCTTATATTAAAAATTATTTTATTCTAACGTGTTTTTTTATTCCAACAAATTTATCGTTACTGGATTTATGCGAAGGAAAGAAATCTGAAAAACTAAATGGCAACAGCAAAGAGTAATAGAAATCAATATTAAAACCCTACGCGTGAGTGTTCAGCAATTCATATTTTTCGTGCTTGAACAATAAATAATGTCAGGCTAGGGAAGACTTCATATTTCGCAATGAGAGACATAAAACTCAACATTTTAAACTACATATGTAGATATATGCAGAACTTAGGTTATACCTATTTCATTTCCAAGCAATTAAATAAATGATTAAAACATTTGAACATCTTCACCAGAGAGATGAATCCGATAATACGTTTCTAAGAACTGGAGTGGTTTTTGGCGTTATACTGAAGATTATATGATAGAAGAATTGGTTAATTATATAGGTTTTTATGATGTTTATATTTGGTATACGGGGATATTATCATTGAGTACCTAATTAATTTAATATACATGTATTTTTTATATTCATGTATTTAAAAATTGACATCAACATACTTAATATCTACTATTATCATCTCTTCGACTCAGTCTTTGAAATAAGTCACTGGTCACTGTTCTTGAGAAGGTTAATCTTTATCATATTGGTGCTCTCGTACATAAAAAGTAGGCATATTAGTTCTCCTAGTATAAGATACCAGATAATGAATATAAAAACTTATTCTTCTCTGCGAAACATCGTCATCTCCTTTAGTTTATGCTAGATTTGTGGTTATTTACAAACCTTCCTGTTCGTAGATAGATATACAAGTTAATGTAGTTTTAGTTTTAAAAATAAAGTTAAATTCAAAAAATATTTGACACGTAAACTTACATCTGTGGTGCCAGGCGTCCCTCAAGAAGCAAAAAATAATTCGCCAATTTCATTATTTTTCTGAATCCATTAAAAATGATACTCTCGAGGTAGAATTGGTTTTCACCAAATAAAATTGATCCTTGGATTATTTAATGGAATAATTGCCTTGTATTAATTAAAAAAACACGAGATAAATTTGTTTGAAAACTTAATTACATTTTTCGCGGAAAATAAAAAGTTAACTTTGATATCTAATTTAAAGAAGAGCCTTTTTTATAAGGCATCAAGTCACCCGACCCTTTCAAATCCATTAAGGAATTAAACGAACGGGAGGGCAACGATGGAAGTTCTTTAAAATTTTTAAACGCCGGTCGGAAGCGGGCCTCTCTAATTGCCTTATCGGTATTCAGCCCGCTTAAAAGCATAAAACAGACGTACCAGTCAAATTCATTAGGAAAGGAAAGTGCTTTTGGGTGAAATCATGTTTATACAAACCTCCAGTTGACAGGAAATTGATTTATGGTCATAAAAATAAGAAGCGATTTGATCGCGGACCTTAAAAAAAGGGTAATGGACTGCGTCGGTTTCCAATTTATCATATAAACCGGCCAAATATTGATTTGCCCAAATTATAATTTCAAGGGCGATAATTGAATAGAAATGAGCTTCGTTGCCGAAAAGGGAACAGTTTGCGTACAAGAAGAAAAAAGACGACGGTATCATTCCCGCGATTGAGTATTCAAGGGATAACAAGAGAGTAACGAAATAGGAGGGCAAACTGCATTCATATCTTCCGTTCGCCGAAATTTCATGGGCGTGGCGTCCGACATTCCGATCTCCCACCACTCAATTAAAATTTGCATATTTTCTCCCGGCCAGACGAGAAAATTGGCGCCCTTTTGAAGGTGCAAGAGACCAAGGACAACAATGCCTCGATCTTTGAGGAGAAATGCTTTCGATGAAATTTCTTTCTAAGAATTAAGATCGATGTATCAAAGAGACGGTTGACGCCTTGCGTCGCGCTCCTCGTCTCCGGGAATCGTCGTGCAGCGAACCAAGGCAATTTGAGCACGCCCCAGACGACCCAACACGGCGAGCTATAACATTCGAGGCTTGAAAATGCACTTCTTTTGCTACTAAAGGTCTGCTTTTTGACCCCAATTCAACTTGTGTCCCCGGAAAAGAAAGGGCTGCATTGTTTTTGGTGTCCTATTATAAGACAAATGAAGCGCAACAGTTAGTATTATGAGAAATGCTCTGGAACAGGGTTAAGCTAACTGCGGCTCGCGAATATATTATGAAAAATCCACCATCTAAATAGTTTCACATTTTTAAAATTAAGATTATGATCGTAAAATGTTGTCTGGTGAAGAATTTACACCTACAAATTGTTTGGACTTTTAACTCGCATGATAACGAAAACTTTTCAGTAATTTCCCATTTAAACTCTTATCCGACCCGACCAAGCTCTTACAGCTTTAGATATGGGCCATCACGTCAAAAGTTTGCCCATCCCTGCCCCAGAACGAGCTTTAAAAGCCCGATTTCCAGTGCCAGAGATAATTTCGGAATTTTGTTGGTCACACCATTATCTTTTATTTGTAATGGAAAAAAGGCGTTGTGGCCAAACGCACACCATACTTTATGACAATTTCTACCATTAGTGTATAGTTAAATACTGTTCCACGCGTTGCCAATATTTGAGGAAAAACATCAAATATCTCAGTAGGACAACCATCTCGCACAATGATAATGATCCGTTATAAGAGTAATAGATGAAGAGTTATATATTTTATTTACCAGAATCTAGCAAAGAAAAAAGATATTTCTACCTTAATAATATGCGGTCATAAAAGTTTCACAATGTAAAGTTTAATTAATATCTCCTGAAATATGTTTATGACATCCTCACGCGGGCCACTTGCTATCGTTCTATAATAGAAGGGGATGTTTGTGGAATATCCAGGTTAGATCAATTATCAGTAACGAGGTGTAATTCCATTAAAATAATGAAAAATAAATGATTCGGCTTTGATGAAAACATTTAAAATGTACTTAGAATGTATGCGACATGTCTACTTTAATATTATGCCGTCATAAAAGCTTTCGTATAGTCAGAATTCTGAAACGTATTTCTATAAGATTAAAGAAATTTTCGTAACGTTAGCCGCGAAACGGGGCACAAAGAAAAAACAATCCTTATCAAAATTTCTTTGAACTACTTTCCAGCTTGTGTACATTTTCCTCGCGAATACGCCAATCACCTACATTGGATCGCTTGGCGCATTTCCACTTGGCCACGAGAAACTACACCCAAAGCCCTAGACGCGGTTCATCATATCGCCGAGCAAACCTATCCCCTTCTATCTTTTTTCCATTACGTTCCGTGGCCTCTTAAAGATCTGCTGGCCACCCTCTCCCCGACTGGCGACCTTATAATGAGCCATCGTTTAACCTTGAGCACAGTCCGATGCGCCTGCAGATTGATAGCTCCTCTCAAAGCGTCCCGCCGCCATTTTAGGAATCCTGCAGCGTCGCCTAGCTGGATGTCGGCGCGTTACAGCGACGTTAGATAAATGACGGTGTAGTAACGAGGATCCACAAAGGTTCTGATGGGTTTTGGAGAGGTGCTACCGCACTGAGAGAGCTACGATTTTGTGAATAGCATTTTTTAAGTTCTAAGACCTCTACGGACTGCAGGCACGTGTTTTGAGTGAAAAAATATGCAGCGTTTCGCTTAGGGGTGCCGGCGACAATGCTGTTAGTGTTCTTGCATCCATTTTCCTACCGAAAATTTTCCACATTTTTCTTAGATCCAATGGTTATTTTAACGCAAAGGATATCAATCGATCAACTACAGTAGAAAGCAGAATAAAAGTTTAAGAAATGTTGATTTTATAAACATACATGGAAAAAGAATCCGTTGTAACTTGTTATCGATTCGAATTATACTTATATGACTGTTCATTTTCTGTTCTTGAAGGTTGATGATGGAATTTTATACGTAACCGTTGTAACTTGTTATCAATTCGAATTATACTTATATGATTGTTCATTTTCTGTTCCTGAAGATTGATGATGGAATTTTATAATTAAAGCGTTCATTGTACGTGTTTGTGGTATCATGGTTCAAAAAAATTCCTGAAAATCCGACAGCGACGACTAATTAGGTGGGGACTTGTCGATGTGATAGAAAAAGATTGACAAATTTATGAATGCATATGCTCACACATTCAAAATCTGGAGTCAAAACTCTCGGAGTCGAAATTTTAGATTTTTCGAAGAAGATATTTTTACCGTATATACCGAAAGGAATCTTCATAAATCGAGCGTTTTGCTTTTCTCCGGAGGAGACTCATGTTCGTCTGACTGTATATCCGTTGTCACCTTTCCGTTAGTTTTTTCTCCTCGTCCTAACATCCACCAAAGCTCCCTCTTATCAATCAACTTCGAATAGGCCGCAGAAGCAAGCTCCGGCCTTTGTCTCAGATACGCTCTCCGAAATCTCGACACCCTCCCATCCATCAAAGGACCGCTCTTGTCCGTCGGGAGAGAGAGAGAGACAGACAATAAAAAAATGAAGGGGGTTTCGCGTGTAATCCTGTTCGGAGGACACACACGCAGACACGGATGAAGACACGCACCATAGATTACGGAAGACGAAGTGAGTCTCCATTGGAACAGACGCCGTACACATCCCGTGTTGCCCCCATTCTTCCGCCTGGGAGCGCATAATACGGGGAGCCGAGTAGTTACAAGGGCAACGGAGTTATGGACACATTTCCTTATGAGTGAACGATAAGGATCATCTTCTTGTAAAGAGACAGCGGGCGTCTATTTTATCCTGAATAACTAGGGCGTAAAAAACGAAAAACGTTCCTTCGTCACGAGATTCAGATAGTTCGACATTTAAAAATTGTTTGTTTTCGTGTCTTCGAAAAATAAAAAAATTGTCGTGTGGACGATTAATGCATAATAAATGCCTTATGCTTAACGAAGAATGCTTCTAACGTGGTATTCTGATTGAATTAATTAGCTTTTAAGATTAGTGGCAGCTAAATTTCTAATTTCTTTCAAAATAAATTAACAAATAATCCTAAAATCATACTCGCTGCTAACGTGTTGAGGACATGGTATTTTTATTTCACTTCTATTGCTGCACAGTTGTCATTAAGTCATTTTAATTAAATCAAAAAAATTATCCATATTTTCCAAGCTTTACATGCTCTTGAAGAGCGAATACTAATGTCATTTTGATCATAAACGGTAATTACGGGTTGATAGTTTTCAGATTATTTAAGACTCTATCCTAATTAATTCTTTTTATGACGATTTTGTATCCGCAATCTTCATCTCACAATATTTCCTTGCTAAATCATAACATTACAGCTTTTAATAAATATTTTTTGTCTATCCACTATGTTCTGTTCTTTTTAATGCAGCGAGCACCAAGTTACACCCAGCAAGCACCGCTATACTTTGATAAAATTTGAATTATCATAAATAAAATCAAGTGGATCTCAAAATATTCTTTCGTACGTTTAGAATGGAAACAAGCGAACAAATGAAATTATTGGTGCAAGGAAAGACGATTTTTAGCAGCTTAATACTGCACAGTTAGACTAACAAAGAGCACGACGGTGCTCGCGAGCACCAGGTTGCGGACTCCTAAGCAAATAGTTACTGTTAGATAATCAGCGAAAATTTATTCAAACACTGAAATGTGTTTATGACCTGCATGTGGAATACCTGTTATCCAGAACGGAGTGTTATAACAGAAGAAGACCTTATTGGAAAACCCAGGTTATATTAGTTATCATCTGGAGGACGTGGCCTCATAGAAAAAGAGAAAAAAGAATCATTCGTCAATAATGAAGACATTTTAATAATTTTCAGAAAATTCGGAGAAAATGTTTATGAGAAGGACTTTGAAGGATCTTTCCTAAAGAAATGTTTTATTAATTCACAATAAACCGTGGCAATACGCGGAGAACCATGTGCATTTCAACAGAGAAAATAGAAAATAGGCCATATTTAAATATACTAATAAAAATGAAATATCAATTATATTAATTATAAGCCCTCTAAGTCTATTACTCTCGTGTTTTTCTCCAAAAGCTATCCAAATAAACCGAGAATTGGCGGTAAATAAAAGAACTCACATATAAGATTTTGATGGCGGAAGATAATTTTTATCTTAAATGGGTAACAAAATCAATTTATTTCTAAGAAATTACAAAACAAGGTATGCTTTCTCCACCCTTATAGCAGGCGCTTATAAGCATGGTGCTTTGAGGTGCATATACAAAAAATATTTAAGTGTGACTGGTGGCTCACCGGCTCAAATGACAAAGAACCTCCCTGTCAACTATATTAAAGTCGGCGCCTTCTGAACGACATCGACCGATCTCTGCTGACAGGCATATAAAAGGGAAAAGAGCGAAAAATCGCGTGTTCGCTCTCAACGCATAGACTTTTTCGTGGATACAGCCTCGTCGAGCTTCATTTGACGCGTCCGTCTTTCTCGACAAGTCGCATGTTCGATAATGTGTCGAATTGGCGTTTAACCAGAGCCGAAGAAATTCCTCTAGCGCAGTAGTTCTTAACCAGGTGTGCGAAGCTCTGGTGCAGGGGGTGCGAGGATGCTCAAATTAAAAGCGTCACTTCCGACATGTTTTAAGTAACCAGAGAGCTCCCTACCATTTTTTTTAACAAGTAACAGAAACAGGTAAATTCATTATGAAATTTCCTTATAAATAAGAATATAATAAAACATATTTCATTAGAGTTATAGCTAGTAAACGCTTCAGTAAAAACAAAATGTAGCATTTTTAATGTATTAATACAAATGAAATACAAACAACTCCAAAAAATCCAAGAAAAGATTGTTATGAGGGATGCAGTGACTATAATGGTTATCTTTTTAAATAATATACCAGTATTTACAGCAGAGACGGACCAATAGCATTCTGTTTTTGGTGGAAATGTTACTCATAACTATCCTTATTATTTTGTAAACCCATAATCATAATTTTAAAGAGGAACGCGTAAGGATACCATGAGAGATTCCAGGGTTGCGTTGGGAAAAAAAGGTTAGGAACCACTGCTCTAGGTAAACAGAAAGGCGCAAAACACACTCGAATATCCTTTACAACTGGAAGATTCAAGTATACTGCTGATTGCGCAACAAAAAACTTTTACTAAACAAGACGAAACTATCTCCAACCGATAAATGTTAGTAATTATCTTTTACTGTTGCTCTCCCGCTTGATCCATTATACACACGTTTGTTGGGGTCAACCGAAATATTTCACAACAAACATTCGCACACTTATTTCGCATATACTAAAGTGGATTTTAAAGGAAATTAACTTTAACAACGATCCATTTCAACCCAAAAAATATGATTTCACAGCTATCAGTTTTTAAAATTGCCGATTGATTAATGTAAATCCCATAGCAAAAAAACAGTTCGTCTAAAAAAGCAGTCACCGTTAGTATTATTGATATACGGGCAAAAAACTTATACGTTATTGGAAATATTTGAAAGAACACTTAAGCCGTAATATGACAACCACTATTCTTTGTCTAGAGGCCTAGAAATATACAAGTGTTCGATGAGAGGATTGAAATATTTAAAATATAATTTTAGTCGGTCTTGATATTTCTTTATCGCCATTATTAACCTTATACAAACTGACTAAAGAACTTAAAATAAACAGCCAATTTTAATTGAATAGCATTTAAATGTGAGGTGAAGCATCCCTTTATTATACAAACATTACGCGTGGCCTATAACAGAACATAATTTCTTCATTCCATTCGTCTGTACGTGAGGTCGACTATTTGGTATCTTAGAGGAACCTTCCAAGAAGCGGCGCCGCTCATTTGCGGACGCTTTAGAAATGGAAAGTTTGCCGCCAAACGATCGTCAAGCATAACGCATTTCCCTTCAACAGTAATGAGCGAATGAAGCAACACATTTTCGAAAAAAATGTTTGCTTGCGAAGAAAATGAATTGTCGAGCGACGCTCCGAGCACGTTACGCCCATATATGCCAACGATAAATTGAAGCGATTTCTCGCAGGCTCACCTCAGAAATTATTTGTTCTTTTTAGCTCGCTTCCTAGAACTTGAGTTCAAAGTTTGACTAAGACGGTAAATAAGTTCTTGGAATTATGAATGACTTGTTCGGAAGCAAACTTCAAACAGCAAATGCCATAGGGAATGAATCAAAAACTCCTAAACTCGCAATTGAAAACAGCAAGTTGTGCAAATGTGCGATTTTTAATGAATTACATAGAATAAACGTAGAAATAAATTAAACTAATTCATGCATCTCCAAATTGTTATATTAAAGGAGGAAATTAATAGAGTTCCGATATAGATGTGACCCGAAACGAACTCATTTGTGACGCAGTGGTAAGAGCAAAATGACTATCTTTCGAACGTCAGAGATGGGCGGCCAAATCAAGAAACGAACTTCTATAAATATACGTTATTACCTAAGTAACGAGAAAAGCCATTGTTTGGGTTTAATGATTGGAAATCAATGTTAATCTTTACTGACCTTCAAAGCGTTCTTATGACCCGGAATAATTGAGATTCAGCTCCAACGGTGACCTATGATTTAGCTATTCTTCGAAGGGATAAGAATCAATTGTAAATTACTGAATGACATATCATAAAAGACAAATACCGTGATAAACATCGAAGACTCTTAGATATTTATGACCGCCAGCAATTGCTATAATTTATTTTGTCTCTGAGATGGAAAAGTAACGAAAACAATAATAAACGTCTGCCCTTTGCAGCGTTAGCTTGTAATTTGGATGTAACGGTGATTAAAGATAGGAAATAGGACTAAAACGTTATTTTTTACTGGCAATATCTATTATTTAAGAAATAAAATTAAAAGAACCTTATTGAATTTTTTATATTAAAAGAATCCAATAATTAAAATTAACAATAAAAATTGCTTCTCATCTTTCTTCTCGTTTCACCATTTCACGGTATAAAATACGAATATTTTATTTTTTCTCTCTATCTATGCTCCTCTCTCCTCCCTCCCATTTCATATTTAAAAGCATTGGACTCTCATCGCTAAAATCTTGCAAGCTCCCATTTTTCTGGCATCAAACGAATTTTCAAGTTAACTTGGCATCGATTCGGATTCTCTCTTCGAACAGAATATAGTTCGTACTTTCGGCCCTACAACTGTTTAACTCTCAAGTTTGTATCTTAATTCTAACTAATATTAAAAAGCAATGTTATGGATGTAAATGACGACGCCAAATATTTCTTATGGGAAAACTGTCATTTAAAAAACCGATTCAAAACTATTCATTTCAAGATTTTCAGATTTTTCCTGGTGTTTTCAAGATTATATCCGCATAGTTGCCAAGTTTCATATTATTACCAATTTCGGATCACTATAATGAAGGATATGTCTGCCAGCTGACTAGACTTTTGCCAACCTTAATAGAATCATACTCCAGACAAGTATCAGTTTCTCACCTATTCCAGATCTACAACTTCCACACTGGTGTAGCGCACGCACGCACGCAGCTACACTACAAAATTAATATAATATTAATATAATAAAATGTTATTAATCTCCATGCTTATTACGATTTGATACAAGACGAACATTTATAAAATTTCAATTTCAATAATTACTTCAATTAACCTTCAGCATTTTACCTCCTTAAATTTTTATACCCCACTTAAAGAAAAAATATATTTTAAAATAACGCGGAACTCTTCCAACTTATCATTATATATTTTTTCTATAACCCATAAATACTAATTAATAACGTAAATAAAAGTAACAAAATACATGTAATAATATCTTATTTGCAGAAACAGAAAATTGGTGACAACTACTATGATTAAGCTGATTTCAGCCTCATAAACGAAAATAAATTAGTAAATTTTTTAAAGAAAATTGGTAATGTCATTGTACAATTTCCTCGCGTACTTTTAAAATTAAACAAAATTTATCAATTAGAATTGAGTCATTATTTACTGTGAAAAAATCTCATCTGAATACAATAGACATAAAATTTTACTGTGATATACTGTACTGCTCAAATATAAACCTATATCACATATTTCATAAAAAACCTGATGACTAAAGTCACATTTATCATATTAGCCTTTATATCTTTCATGGGCAAAAATCTTCTCATATATTTATTGGTTTTGTGCAATGCAAAATAATGGCGCCAACGATCCGAGGAGTCTAGGGTAACATATTGCTGTTATCGCGGCAGCGGTGAGGACGAACATTAAATGAGCACACTTCATCTCAAAATGTCAATTAATTGATGAGGATGAGAATTTATCTCGGCGAACGGAATTTATGCCTTCGTCAAAAAGAAAATAAAACGCAGTTCGCGCTTCTCCGCGCAGAGATTATAACAAGCCTTAAGGGCAACATCCAAGCCTTTTGAAGAATAGTGGCTGTCAAGGGATACCTCCAATAACCACTTTTGGCGGGAGGTGAGCAATAATGCCAAGGACGTGAGACCCTTGACTGAAAGTGAAAGGAAACAATGGAAGACCGGTGATTCATGGAGACCGTTGCGGAGGAGGGCGCATCCATCTCCGGCGTGGGTCTGATAACGTCTGCAAATGCGAAAATCCTCTAAGAGGAAAAAGCTAAGTATAAAGTGCTCAGTTTTTTACGAGGAGGAAAAAAATCTTCCGGCTATTCTAACTTGGAAATATTAATATAACGCTGCTCCTCGATAGCGATTATGATTTTAATAATAATATAACATTTTAGCATTTATAATTGTTTCGCTTCTGTTAAAACTGAAATCATATAAAATCAATGTAACAAAGTACTTCACCCATAAAAGAATTAACAATAATCACATTATTTCGATAATAAATAACTGGCAGGCTCATTGCTGAAAATTTACGATTTTTAGCGCTTGTAGCTGTAAACAGTGCCAAAATAATAGGTCTGGTGGATAGTTGGAAGGAATTCACAGTATTGAAACAAAGAAACTGCAGGTCGGAATATTCGTAGGTGTTCGAAGACTGTGGTCTAACTAATTTCCATAAAACCGCATCGCATCATGCCCTTGGGCGCAATCTATGGTCATATGTTTTTCTCGTAATCCACTGCGTATTTTAGCCACCGGTCATTTCAGTTCTTTTTTATCCTGGAAACGAAACAACGCTCTCGCCGCTTTTGGAGTCGAAGACGTCCTCCACCTGCATTGGCGCATGTTTCCAAGGACGCGCGCGAACGCCACAGCGTTAAAAATAATCGATTCGTACGCCAAGCTGTAAAAAAAATGGCTGGGGGAAATGCTGAGAAGGTGGAAAAATGAGAGGTTTTAATTGATATGCCCTTCGAAAATTAAGTGAAAAAGTTCATGCTTATAATTATTTTCGCTGAGATGGGCGGGCAAAACGTTTATTTTACTAGGAATATAGTTTATACCTTTTAGAGTTTTAGAATACTAACTAGGTTCTTCAGTTTAGAATTTCACGATAAATCGTCGTTTCGCTCGGCCAAAATATGTTGAGAGCTCACTTGAACTATGATATCATAAAAAACAAATGATTTTATCTTGGCGATCATTTTAAAAATGAATTAAATGAGCTACAGTTATTAAAAAGCTTTCAAAAGGCAAATTCATTTGAATAATATGAACGCCGAATAATTTGTTTAAATTCTTCCGAAACAAAAGTTACCGTGACTTTTGATATATAGTACATATTATTACCCATTTATTCCCATGAAATCCATCTTTGTGAAGGAGTGCGTCGACGAACCTTACTTGCCGTCGTCTTGTTTTTAGTGTTATCAAAGGTAGGTAAATTACCACCGAGGACGTTTCCTTTGCAGCTGAATCGCGAATCTGTCTTACTAAACTGTTTTACCATTAAAAGAGTTACCATGATAATTTATTAGACAAAGTCCGTATTGTGACCTTGATAAATAATTTTGAACTGATTCATTCGTGAAGACTTTCCATGACTAAATAATATTTTAAATTTCATTATTAGTATGATCATGTGTATACGGACATCTCGATAAGAACACTACCTGGTCACATTTCACGACCAATAAAATGACAACAAATCTGAAAAAAACTAATAAATAAGCATTCATTCTTTTCGAACGCATTCGTTAGATCCCTTCTTACGTCAAGTGATGGCCCACAACCGGGCATGTATGTGAACTGCACTCCATATCGAGATCCAGCGTTTTAATGCGAAGGCTATAATGGGACGTCCGGAAACCAAACATTAACGACGGAAATGACAGAGAATATTTAAGTGCCGCTCCTCCGACTATCAAAAGATCCACCCCGAGCGCCGCTGCGAGTAGCGAACGAGAGAGAATGAGAGAAAAAAGAGACAATCGTAACTCGCAGTGTCGTTCGGGGATGAAGCGTAAAACGCCGACCTCGGGGTTATGGACATCAAACGGCGTGGAATCGCACCGAGGCGCAAATATACGTACTTCGCGGCATTATGAAAGGTTTTGCCTCGGTAAAAATATCCACCCTGAGCGCTGAAATTGCCGCGGAATTGATCGACTACGGATGGCGAGAAATTTACGGTCGTAATATCGCGATGAGAATTGCACGGCAGCGGGACTCGACCACTTCTCCCTCGCATCGAAAATTTCCTTGCGCCTACCTTATTTAAGGTGTGAGTTTGAAATATTATATGGTTTTTAAACGTTACTGTACTTATTTTCATCCATGCTTTAAAATATGCTGCCAGTTTTTAAATGTAGTTCTTTGTGCGTTTGATTTTACTAGGATGGCCGAGTTCTATAACACTTAGATTTTTCGAAGAATTATTAGTATTTCCATGTAATTCGTTTATTTCTTGAGCTTTGAATTTTTGTGGGTATTATTATGAATAATGAAGCCTGGATAAAAGAATTTTGTCTGCTTGGATCTCTCTATTCCTCTCTCCCTTCTACTCTTTCATTCAGTTTTCAGAGTTACCTTCGATCACCTATCTTATAGAAAAATAATATTGATGCCTTATCTTTGCAGATACTTACATGTAATGTAAGTGTAAGAGAAGGTTATCATTTATTAACTTTACCTCTTGATAAACTGAAATTAATTTATATTCTCAAAATAATGGCTCATGTAATTTTATAAAATTTCATCTTCTACGTAGTTACCCGAGATCCAAATGTAAATAAACGCTCACAGATGACAGGAGTTTTAATGCGATTATGTTAAATAACTTGTATAAATAAATGATCAATCAAGCGTTTTTGTCTTTAATGTCTCTGCACAGTAATTTTGTTTAAAGGTGATAGGATTTCTATTATAAGAAAGGTTTATAGCCCTCAAAATCTCTCAAATAACTCTAATTACTAATAGAATTCGCTCCATTTGAAGTAGAGCCTGATTTCGCTCTCTCTCTCTTATATCTCTTTTCTTCCCTCCAAGGTCCTTTAAAAACTTCATCTGATAATGCGAATGAATGACGATTTAAGAAAAGGAAATTTTTTGCATCTAAACGCATCTAAAATGACAAGAGTCTCCAGTTATTTTTTTACCCATTGGACCCGGATTCATTTTTTTGTCAGATCGTTCCGTCAACTGGTGTCACCCTGATGCGCGAAGCGAAGTTTTATGCGTGTGCTCGTCTTCTCAAAACGCGCGCGCGCACGCGAATGAACCAACGACAGCGCGTGACACCGAAATCTAAGGAGAGCCGCACCCATTGCGACACGGGAAGAGGAAGTAATTGAATTATTTTCAGTCATGGCTGGTAAGGAATTCCATAAAAAGAGATGGCTTTACGTAACGGTTTCGGCTAAAAAAAGGCGAATTAAAGTCGAGTAGACGGTCGCGCGCTTGAACTTTGGCTGAAAATGTATACGCCTTCTCTACCAGCATGTGGCTGTGCTTGTATTTTTTGTAATGGAAAATGATTTAAATACCGTCTATTTTCCTTAATCATTACTCTATTACTAGAAACTATGATGAGCAAGAGGAGATACCAAACTTTCAGGAAAATCGAATAATTTTTAAACGTGCTACTCGATTTCGTCTAATCACCACAAATGTTAGGAATTAATTACAATACCAAAAAGTAGATGAATAACTCGATACATATAATTACTTATATAGGGTGTCCGAGAAAGAGTGGACACATTTCAAACGTTTCTAGTGAGAAAATGAATAAAGCTACAAGAGTACGGTTTTCACCACATGAAAGCGGAACCTTGAAAGTTTTACATACGCTACTTGTTCTACCAAGTGCATAATTTCTGAACACAACTTTTCCTGTAAGATGGATCGGAAGAGGCGGGCCAGTTGCATGGCTTCCAAGATCGCCGGATTTAACGCCCATGGACTTCTTCCTCTGGCGGTACGTAGAGAACCAGGTGTAGAGCACAAGAGTCACTTCTTTACAAGATTTGAAAGACCGCATCGTCCATATTGTGGAAGGAATCCCACCTGAAATGTGTGACAACGCTTTCCGGGCATTTGAATACTGGATGGACATTGCGCGAACAATAAGGAGAGCTCAGGTTGAAGTGCATTAAAATGAGGAAAGGTGGAGAAAAAACCTGTAGAGTATCTGTTTCATGTGATGAAAACTGGACTCATCTAGCTATGTTCGTTTTCTCAATAAAAATGCTTGAAGTGTGTCTTCTTTCTCGGACATCCTGTACTTTGAATGGCAGAATTTCAAGTAAACGCAACGACTGCGGAAGTTAAATAATATCTCCTTCCAGTCACAGAGTTTCTATTCATCGGATAATACAACGAGGCAGAAATACTGCATTTGGTTGGGAAAATATGCTTACTTCGAACCAAAAAATCCGATTTATTGGCCCAATTGTTTCATTGTCCACGAAATACAATAGAACTAAAGCGAAAGAATAATCTTACACAAGGCAGAACCTTGGTAATGTTCCTCTCTGAAATTCACTATTGTTCCTGTTTACTTATCTTACAGGCTAAAAATAAACAATATTCACCTAAGCATCAATAAAATTGCACACAAAATTTAAATTAAAGTTTTGATTAGAAGCATCACTTCCATATCTATAATCATTCTTGAAGATGAAATTTGGTGACAATCTGCAAAGTATTAGGGGAGTTATACGGATCATGGTTAAAATATGCGAAAATTGGTCTTTTATAGGATTCCAAAATTATTTTTTAGGCAAATTCGGATCAAACTCAAGTTTTCTTAGCGATACAGAACTTCATTTTATTAGCCACACAAGCATTTAATTGCCGAGGTTCTATTCTGCACGAGAAGATTTTCTTAAGGTCAATTTATTTCTCGTTAGAATTATATCTATATCTAAATGAAAACTTATTAAAATGAGATAAAATTAAAGAATCACGGAACCACATTAATTTTTGTCATTCAAGAGCCAATTCATAAAAAAAGAAAAGTTTCGAAGACCAAGCGTAGAGCTAACTCGATCAAAAGGAATGGACAACGAAAATCTCCGACTAACTACATATTCCTGTCAAGGACGAAGAAACCCATATTCAAACGATTTTCCACACGACCTTACCGCGATTGTCGACAAAATTGGTTGCTCCGTCGTAAATTCCTTGCTGTCAGAGAGAACACACCGTTCGACACCGTGACACTCGCTCCCTCGCCCGAATAAATAAAGGCGCCCGGAACGAAAAGGCGTCCTGAATAGAAGGGTCGATCTGTCAAAATTGGTCGTGGGAGGTAGACCCTCGTCTAAGAAACATCATTCTACCCTATCCTACCCACTTTGAGAACCTTATCGGCTGATAGGGGAAAGAAGTTGCCACCTGTCATTTCCAACTCAAGTGGGACGATCTTTAAGATACGACTAGGGAGGAAATTTCAAATAAGTCACGGAGATATAGGTACGTCGATAAGTTCAATTTTAGTTGGAACTATACGATGTCTCACCTCGAGATTCGTTGCGGTGGGGCAATGCAACCTATGGCTTTTTTATTCGACGCATGGAATGATTTATCATTAAAATCGATAGAAACTTTCATACATAATTACCCTAATGAGATATTTAATTTTATGTCCAATAAGAGAAAGATACTTTGGATTAAACATAATTTATTATAGCTCATTCATTAGGGATTAATTCCTGGCCTAATTGCGAGACTTTTGACATGATAGTAACAAACCGCTCCCAACTCATGTGCTGAGAAGTGACATTATTTTTAGCCATTTCATGTAAAAACCTATTCGTAGAATCAGGAATTCGTTTCTCTGATGGCGAATTTAAATCATAAAATTTTCAACGAGAAATATTGTGTCCATTCCTTCGGAAAAGTAGGCTCATCGCATTTAAAATGAAACAAAAGCACTTTTAGAGAGAAAGTTAATATCAGCGCGGCAGTATTTCTACAATCGATCTGTGCGCATCAAAATGCTAATCGTGCAACTGAGGTCAAGGAGGACTCTCAACCTGATGGTCACGGGCAACGCTATATTCTTGAGCAATCTGGCGGTGATTTTCTACGATACTCAAAATCGCGCTCACGAGTATATGGAATTAGATAAATTACTTCAAATGTATAAAAAGACATTTTCAATAACTATGACTTTGGTTTGCTTTTATTTACGATTGTTTAAAATACCATAGGTCTCTCAGTGTAATGCATAGACACAATGATATTCTCCACTACTTTTGTTCAAGTTATTTTACTTAAGACCAAAGTTTACATTCAAACTTCACGATTTTCTTCATCCATTCGAGTTCACATAAGTTCTCTTCCTCCACCCCATAGTTAGACTAACCCGACCTTGAGAATTCGTGACGCCAAGCTCGAAACTCATTGAAACAAAAAACAGCTATTTTTCTCTGGCGGGACGACACATCCAACCCATTTTTGGGGTAAAAACTCCAATTTGTTTCAATCAAGAAAGGCCTTCGGGAGGGCGAAGACAATGCACAATCTCGACTCCTAGACCGTGTTTTCCCGGGAATAAGTCGTGTTTTCTTGGTTGGCCGCGCAGTAGTGGGTGGCGCCTCTTGTCCTTCCGAGCAGCGCCCCTTCTTTTGACTCGCGTGGCGGAAGAAAGGGATCCGATTTCGTTCGCCGTGATGGCAATGCCGCTATGCAGACGCCTTGGGAGGAGAGGAGAAGGAGAGCAAAAGAGGGAGTTAGGTTTGAGAAAAAGATATGGAAGGACAAAAGAAGAGGGGGAGGGAGAACGAGAGAGAGGAGGTAAAGTAAATGTAGGGAAAGGGAGAAGATATAGGGGAGAAGATGGGAAAGGGATGAGAGGAAGAGGGAAGAGAGAGGGAGGAGGGAGAGATGGAGGAGGGAGAGAGGGAGGAGGGAGAGAGGGAGGAGGGAGAGAGGGAGGGAGGGAGAGTGGGAGGGAGAGGGGAGGGAGAGAGGGAGAGGGGAGGGAGAGAGGGAGAGGGACGGGAGGGAGAGATAGATAGATAGATAGATAATCGTCTTTATTCGGGCGAAATTTAGACCAGAAGGTCCATTCTTACATTTAACCCTTCGTCAATATAATAAATACAAGAAAATGAATAAAATAAGGTATAACAAAATACATTATATAAACATTATGTACCTAAATCATACTAATTAAAAAGATAAAATTGAATACAGATTTGTGTTTGTGGGGAAAATCTAGGTAAAAACAGACATGTCCTCCCTAGCAAAACCCACGCAGGAAAACACCCACTAAGAAGGGGGGTGTGAAAAACCTGCGAAAACCCTAGATAGTGTACATATGGTAATACAAAACTACAACATTAAATAGGAAGGAGTATGTACAGTGGGAGAGTTCGTATATACAGCGTAATTATATACCGTCATAAAAAAGTACACGTAAAGGTAATAGCGTAATGTAAACAAGAAATATACAAGTATGCAGAATGAGATGAAATATACATGAAATATATACAATGAATGAATATAAAGAATGTTGTTGGGGCATGCATATTATAAGAAAGCAGGAAAAGATATAAAATACATAAATAATATAATACAATACAAAATAATATAAAACAATAGAAAAAATAAAATAAAAGCAACACAAAAATATACATAAACAATAGAAATATATATATATATATAAACAATACAAAATTAAATTAAGAAATATAAAGTAATATAAGACAATACAAAAAAGAACAAAAAAAAACCTGAGTAAGGATAATTTATGGGGAGTGTAAAGAGATGATTAAGGATTACTTTGTTGTTTTAGAAAGTGAGTGACACAGGTGCGTTTGAATGAGTTTAAAGAGGGAGATGTTTTAAAATTCTCATCTAAGTTATTCCAGAGTCGGCAACCGGAGACTTGAAAGGATTTATTGAAGGGAGGGAGAGAGGGAGGGAGAGAGGGAGGGATGGAGGGAGAGAGGGATGGAGGGAGGGAGAGAGGGAGGGATGGAGGGAGAGAGGAATGGAGGGAGAGAGGGCTGGAGGGAGAGAGGGAGGGAGAGAGGGAGAGAGGGAGGGAGGGAGGGAAAGAGGGAGGGAAAGAGGGAGGGAGAGAGAGTGAGAGGGGGGAGGAAGAGAGGGAGGGGGAAGGAGAGAGGGAGGAGGAGGGAGAAGGGAGAGAGAAGGGATGGAGAAGGGAGGGAGAAGGGATGGAGAGAGGGATGAAGAAGGGAGGGAGAGAGGGAAGAATGAGGGAGGAAGAAGAAAGGGAGAGAGTGAGGAGGGACGGAGAAGTAAATGAGAAGGTAGGGAGTAGGAGAAGGGAGAGAGGGAGAGGGTGGATAGAGTAGGGTGGGAGAGAGAGGAGGAGTTGAGAGGGAAAGGCCGAAGAAGAGGGAAGATTGAGAGGGAGAGAGAAAATTAGAGGGAGGAGATATGTGGGAAAAGAGAGGTGAAAGGGAGGGTGAGGAAGAGGAGATACGAAGATACCGCAGAACAACTTCACTCCAAGCTCTGCGGCGGAAGAGAACGGAAACTATTCTTCTCCTTCCTCGAGAAAACTCGTGCTTAATGCGGGATCATGTTTTTAAGACGACGACGCTTCGAATCGTGGCACTGATGACCTTTTATCCAAGCGGTTGTATCTGAAATCGACAGGTGCTTTGATGTCAAGCCGCTGTAAGCTGTATTAAGTATCTTCTTTTGATGGAACTTTCTCTTTTCCAATGGATCGTGGCGATGAAGAGTTGCGCCTGTTATTTTACAATTTTACTAAATGTGTGAGGGAAATGGAGAAAAGTGTATTGCACTTCTGCCTCCCAGAAATATGATTATTTTCAGGGTGACAAGTATAATCTAATAAAGAATGGAGAAACCTCCTTATAGCCATAAATATATACATTAAAATAAATAATCCTTTTATTGGTTATACGGAGGTTTCTCCGTTCGTTTTTAGTTTCAATTAACCATAGAGCTCTGATCTTACTTTTTATTTGACATGTAGAAAGTTTATCGTTCAAAATATCAAAGCCTGTTGAAATATGACTATTTTGTTTGGCATTTTTTTAGTTAGATGAAAGAAAGTATTGGAGATTAAATGCAATTGATAATGTAGGTATTTTAGCATTTTTTTATTTTGGGATTGTTGGAGCAATATACTCGCTTTGTGTAAGCAACTCAATCGTAATCTATTACAAACTAAAGGAATGCGTACCACACATTATTACTCATGGGAAGTTATTAAGGATTGAGGATTTCATTCTATAAGATCATATTACTTAGAGTAAAGAAATTTGAGAGTAATTAACTGTGACAACATTATCCTAGCAATTACCTATAAGTAGAGTTGGTGGACGTTTATTTTTTTTAATCGAAGTTTATTTACCCGAGAGATTTTCGAAGAATATCGACGCTTAAAATTACTACTACTATGGGCTAGGTAGCTATAACTATAGGAAGTTTATTTCTCTTAAAAACCGATGTTTATTTTTCCTAAAAATCGGCGACCAATAACGATGTTTACTTAATACATTTTTCTAGACTTGATAGTTTTCGACGTTAATATTTCTTAAAAAGCGACCACTACCTTTGTTTATTTTTCCTAAAAATGTAAATCTACGTTTATCTTTATACATTTAATTGGGGATTTTAGTTTTCGACGTTTATATTTTGGCTATAATAACGCAAGAAGTTGATTAGCCAGAAATACGCACAAACATTGACGTTTACATTTCTTAAAAAGAGATATCTAATATCGACGTTTATTTCGATATTTTTCATCAGTTTTTATCTAGAAAAGTGTTACAAATTGAATTCCTTCTAATTAAAGTTAACTAAAAGTGCATAAATACAAACAAGGCTTCTTTTATGCTGCTTTGTTTGTTGTTATCTATATTTTGGCGATTGTGTTGTTGTTGACTTCGGCCACAAACCTGGAACAGTTAATTTTTCCCAATAAATCAGAAAGTATATTCTACTCGTTAATTCGCGCCCCATATTCACGAAATCGTGATCATTAGTGAGAAATTAATGTGACGTGAGTGTAATGCATAACCTAATGTATGAATAAACATTTTAATGAAAAATATCTTATCTTGTTGAGTAATAAACGACTATGAATGCGGAAAAAATGTTTCGAGTGCGTATATGAAACGATGCTCCTTCGACAGCATTGCAAAAGAAACTAAGCACGGGGGACACTCTCAGATGAATTATGTAAATTTTATGACAGGGTGCTTTTGGAAACGTCGCAAGGCCATCTGATGATCGGTAAGTACTCATTTTTCAGTCCAGGGAAACCTTTCATTTCGCCTCTTGGAGGAGGTTGGCAGATAATGTCGCGCAGAGGACGCAATAGACGTCTTTCGACTTTTCGGTAAATGGAGTCCAAAGTGCGTATGAATTATCAAATCTGGCAGAGGATAAAGAAAGAGCGCAATAAACCGATCATAATACTTTGTCGTTTATCTTTGGATCCCACGGAACCTCAGCATGTGTCCATAAGACAGTGACATAAGCGACATTAGAAAGCAAATTCCGAATGTTGTGTGGCCGTTTTGTATGACAAATACAGACTGCCTCTTTCGTTTGGGATGTTTGGCGGTAAAATATGTTAAGTTTGAGAGCGGATAACAAAGTTTGAAAATCATGACGCTTAAATATAGTAGAAAATGCAGTGGTGAAAATCGACACTTATCGACGACAATTCATTTTCGTCGAATTTAAATTTTTTTTAAAAATTCGATGTTTATCGACATTTATCGATTTAAATCGAATCCTACCAAGCCTACCTATAAGTTCAACTTTTAAGGAGAGAGAGGAAAAGAAAACAAGATGGTCAAAACAGAACTTATGATGCCTACTTTCCATTTAATTATTTATTTAATACTTATATTGGCTTTAATTACTTTAAAGTCATAGCGGATATGTAGCTCTTTGTGTTCCCAAATTTTATAATTTAGCGTTATAAAATACTACAAATACATTTGAACGGAATATTAAATTGATCACGCGTATTTGTGCGGCAAGAATAACGCTTGTAAGCATTAGAATATATCGAATCTGAGTCCAACAATAGATGTTGCTATGGCAACACTCTCGTAATGAGTGATAAAAAATGCAAAATCGCCAGTATTTACGCAAAATTCTAAAAAATACAATCGATAAGCAAAATTCTACGATAAAAATTCTTCATTCCTTTCCTCAGAGAATAGTACAAAACTTGCTCCGATATTACAATTATAAGATATTTTAATGTGCAAGAGAAAATTACCCTGCACGATGGATTTCAGATTTCCCATGTGAATCAAATGGGAAGGATAGTTCCTGGAATCAAACCAGGGACTTCAATCTTCAAAACAGAAACTATCCTTGGGAGCTCGGCTCCATTAGTAGGAGATTTCCACCAAGTTTCATGAAAACCGGTCAATTGGTTCAAAAGTTAATAGGGAGGACGGGCAGACAGACAGACAGACAAGCCTATTTCCATTCTGGAAAGTAGGCTAAAAACACACTACTCGTATCGCATTTAAAATTTTTTATTTTTTCATATACCATGAATTTCCGTAAGCATTATTAGGAGCAATGAATAAAATTTCGCCTTGGAAAAGAGTACTTATATAACTGCAGCATTTTTGCAACATATTTATATTAGCAGTTAACTGATGTAAAATGACACCGATGGAAATGGATAACCGCTGCAGATAGTTTGGGGAATAACCGCTGTTTCGAATATTTGTAAGTTTGTAATATTCAGCACATGAAAAAAAAACAATAAGGTAGAAATATTTTCTTGTGTGTATTGGCCTGCCTGTGCTCGTTTTCTTTGCCGAGCTACTGTATTCAAAATATAAAAGCACATGAATATCGAAAATTGAAAAAAGTACTTATCTTAGGTACATCCCATAGTTCTAGCAAGGTAAAAAGAATTCCGCTCTAGCGATTTTTCTTGCGCATCGGTTCAAGTTAACATACTATGAACGATCTTGGGTGAAAAACGAAGCAGATAATCCGAAACCTCGACTTTCCCGTCGGAAATCCGTACTGATGTGACCCATTTTTCGGGTCGCTACAGCGTTTTAGATCTTCGGCTTATCCTGGTAAAGAAGCGAATATCTGCAGCGCGCAGCGTGTTGGGTGCTCGACTCACGCGAGGATAAATCGGCGCCTCGACTTGGAGCGAGCGTGAGTAATGAACCCCTTCGGGAAAGGTCCGAGGTCTCTCTCTTTTTTCCCCTCAAATCTTTTAAGGCAAGAGGCAGGAAAGGAATCGCCTGTTCGTTAATATCCGACGTTATCTGATATTTGAAGCGTGCCGACGGAAATCTCCGGAGATGAATCAGTCGTGCGGCATTTGTTTGCCGCCATGACGCCGCCTTGCCGCTTAGACGTGCGGATTTTTATCGTCTTTCGATATGCGGTCGTCTGTTTTTGAGTTTGCGCTTCGGGATAATGTCGAGTGACAATAGTTTCCGGTTTGAGGTCAATCCGCCGGGATTTATGGTACCTCGCGAGGGGTGGTTTTACCACCCTACCCTCTTTTCAATGCATTGATAATGCATGGTCGTGAGTGTACGTCAGTTTGTGCTTTTGTGCATTTTTTCTAAGTATGCGGTGCTTATTTTAAATTGAAAAAGAGAAAGCTCACACTGCGTTGGTGGAGATATTAATCGAAAGCCTCAAAAAATAATAAGAGAACGTTACTGTAAATGTAATCCACAGTGAAAGGAATACTTATGAATAAATAAAGATCGCTTTGAAATCAGCCATTCGACTAGATAGGGAGATTCCATTTTATTTCATAATGACTTTGGTCTTTAACTCGGCTTGATTAAACCCCTGCAACAATTACACAATGAATTCTTTCTCCTCAAATAATTCTACATTCGCAGGCTTTAGTACAACCCTCCTTTGCTCCTCCGTCTAACTTTTGCTGCTCTCAAAACATTATCATCAATTACACCCACAGCATCAAAACACAGTTTCCTCCTACGCACACTACATTTGACATTCATCACGCTATTACGATTATCTACGCCAGGCACCTTATTTTCACTTTTGCTCGAGAAAGTAAACAAGATGGGTTCCGTCACAGGGTCTGCTACTGTCCGAATGTGTTTTGCATATTTATGATTCACGTACAAGTCAGAGGCAGTACAACTGGTCTAATTATAACGTTATTCGTCAAGAAGACTTATATGTGAAAATGTATTGAATCGCCACTAATTTGAAACAATTCGCTTTCAACATTTTGCTCATGTCTTTTATCCGACAACAAAAAATATATAAAAAGCGAAATTCCATATAAGAAATGCAGAGCTTAAACATTGATTTACGACGGTTTCGACTCCTTCAATTTTTTTCAACCGAACGTGTTCCCCAGAGAGATGAAGTCTTTCTCCCCCTTCCTAATTCTGTTAGATTCCTTCACACTTTCTCTGCCTTGAACGTGACAAGACACGCTATTTCTCTCCCTCACTTGCATGTGCATCGTGGGTTGTGCATCTCGGTCCATTAAACGTAACCATATGAACCTTGATCTCCGACTCCAATAATCATTTTCTATTCACAGTTCCATGACCACCTGTTGCGTAGACGAATGTTCTTCGGATAATATTTCTCACGGTTTGTCAGCTTCCCAATGCTTTAGTGTGTCTTTTGGTGAGATTTGCGTGTGTGTGTGTGTTTGATTTCTATCGACCTCGGGTTGACGCAGAATGAGTAACGTCGACGGATTCTTTTCATAGCGACATGAAAGTCGCATCCAAGATATTAAATTCAAGCTGAAATCATCTTTTTACGGCAATTATATAGATAAATAAAATGTTATTATGAAGTGTGAAACAGTGTCGTGATATTTACCAGCATTAACTGGTATCTGCGATTCGGGATTGGGGAAAAAAGGGAAATTATTAAAAGAACTGTGAATGCGTATACATTATTTATATAAATGTCATTAAATATTAAAATGGCTGTCAGTAATGAGATTCATTTTATGGATTTGAAACAAAGATTGAAATCCATCCAATGGGGCTGATAAAATAAATAATTACCAATTTGCCGTTTATACACCTCATTTATTTTTATATTGTCTACAGCAGGGATCGGCAATCTTTTCTGAATGGCGGGCCACATTCGTAATTGTGAACGCTTTGGAGGGCCGCATTGGAAGTCACGAGAGCTTCAGCGGGCCGGATGACTGTTTACATCAGAAGTTGACTAGAGATTTTGTGGTCTCATATAAGTGAAAATCCAATCTAAATAATTTAATAGCATTATAACTTTGTCAGAAAATGTTTTTACTGAAAAAATATTTAATTTCACCGACCACATTTTAACCATAAAGCGCTCTCGGGGGCCGCACAGCATGACAAAGACTCTTCACTATCCACCTTTAGCTAGACAAGGAATTTATTTTGATTGGCAATCACATGGTTAATAACAATCAGCTCATTTGGTGGAACAAATTATAGAATTTGAATATACACCCACACATATCTATGGTTTAAATCAAATTAATATTAAATTCGACAAACAAATAATTATTTTAACGATAATGTATTTGTTAAATTTTAAAATTCTTTCTTAGTTAATCAATAAATATATAAAATAATATAAATATATAATTATAATAATATAATAATAATAATAATAATATAATATTATAATTATAATATAATATAATAATTATATTATTATAATATATATTATATAATAATAATAAGAAGAAAAATCTCTCATGCTGCTACATAGATTATCGCAAGGCCTTTGATTCAGTCCCCCACTCTTGGTTAATAGAAGTACTAAAAATATACAGAATAAACCCGATCTTAGTTAATTTTCTGGAGAAAGCCATGCGGCAATGGCACACAATAGTTAATCTTATTGATAACAAAACAAATGTTTATACAAAGGAAATAAAAATAAACAGAGGTATATTTCAGGGTGATTCCTTAAGCCCAGTATGGTTTTGTCTTGCTTTAAATCCACTCTCAAATATGTTAAACAGAACGAACACGGGATATTTAATAAAAAATAATCAGTCAAAACATATAATATCACACCTACTGTACATGGATGATTTAAAACTTTATGCATCAACACATCCAAAACTCAGTGAATTAATAAAACTAGTAGAGAAATTTTCGACAGACATTAAAATGGAATTTGGACTGAATAAATGTAGAACGCTAAACATAAAAAAAGGAGGAATAGAACCCTTAGGATTCGAAACAGAAAATCAGGGAATAATAGAACCTATGGATGAATTAGAAATGTACAAGTATTTAGGATACGAACAGTCAAAGAAAATAAACCATACTGATATTAAGAAAAATCTGACAATAGAATTTACCAATAGACTTAAAAAGATACTCCACACAGAATTAAATAGTAAAAATATGACAAAAGCTATTAATACTTTTGCCATTCCGGTTTTAACATATTCATTCGGTATAATAACTTGGACAGACACAGATATTGAAAACTTACAACGGAAAATAAGAACCGAATTGACAAAGTGCAGAAAGCACCACCCGTACTCAAGTATTTACAGATTGACACTACCACGCACAGAAGGAGGCAGAGGTATAATAGACATAAAAAACTTACATAATAACCAAATCAAACTTCTAAGGAAATACTTTCATGGGCGTCAAGATTCCCCTCTTCACATAAATATTTGTAAATCAGATAATAAATATACACCTTTGAATCTAACTGATACAGTAACACAAGGTCATGAAGAACCCCAAACAATAGCAGAGAAAATTGATAGGTGGAAACGCATGACCCTCCACGGGAGACACCCCCAAGATTTGAGCCGATCTGATGTCGACAAAGAAGCGTCGAACACCTGGCTCAAACACAGAGATCTCTTCCCAGAAACAGAGGGATTCATGCTAGCCATACAAGATCAAGTGATAAATACAAAGAACTACCAGAAGTACATAATAAAGAATAGACAAATTCAAGATGACAGATGCCGAAAATGTAGAGAACACCCGGAAACTATACAGCACATTACAGGAGCATGCATCAGACTAACACAGACTGACTATTTACACCGTCACAATCAAGTCGCAAATATTATACATAAAAACTGGCTCTAAAACATAAATTAATAGAAGACAACATGCCCTACTATAAATACAAACCTAAACCAGTTTTGGAATCTGATGCATTTAAGTTATATTATGACCGCTCAATAATTACGGACAAAACTATACACAGCAATAGACCGGACATAGTCTTGCAGGACAAGGTAGCCAAAACCACTTATCTAATAGACATAGCTATCCCAAATACACACAATCTTCAGAAAACCATAGTAGAAAAGCACCACAAATATATAGAACTAAAAGAAGAAATTAAACGAATGTGGAACATGAATACTGTACACATTGTCCCAATAGTTTTATCGACCACAGGAATTATCCCTACAGACTTACACAACAGTATAAAAATAATAGATTTACCTAAATTGCAATATATCCTCCTACAAAAAGCTGTCATACTAAATACAACGAGAATAGTACGTCAATTTTTAAGTTCCGAGTAATGAGAGTGCTTGGCAAAGCCCGTACCTCATTGAAATAACCGGCTCAAAAGCTGTGAAATACAAAGGTAAAATAATAACAATAATAATAATATAATATAATAATATTATAAAAATTATAATATATAATAAAATATATAAAATCAATATTAGAAATCTTATATAGATATTGTCGATTGCATAATCGAAATCAAAATGTTTTTTGTTGAAAAATAACTTTTTAAAACTGCATGGAGCAACCTTTAACTACAGAAGCGCTGCAGTCTGTGAGACACCATACCAAGTTGTAGTGTAAAATTACTCCACTACTTTACTTTCCATTAGTTTATATTTTATGAAGAAATAAAGCAGATATTAAGTGTTTCTTATAATTATTTCTTAATTCTCATTCAGATTATTATACACGGAAAATCCTATTGTAGATATAACTACTAAATTAATAATAGTTAAAAACAATAGTGGTTTGGGAGACCGCACCTCGGCTACAATGTAATCATAATTTCAACTCACGAGCTAAAAGTTAAAATAAACGGCGCAATACACATTGCACAAACTTTCTCATACATGTATATACGTTTGGTCGACTGTGTAAGTTTGTAAAAAACGCTTATAAATCAAAGTTAACCGTAGTTTAGCGTATATTGTAATGCCATTTGTCGATAATTAGTAATTTTTTGAGATATATGGTTTAGTTATTATTATTTGTGACACCAGACTGTACTATTGAGTGGATTTTAATTTAAATCCTAGTAGCCATTTTTGAGCAAATCGAATTTTGTTTCGCAAAATATCCAAGAATAAAATACCCTTTTTGCGAAATATCGTTCATCTATTCATAGTGTCCATTATGAATGTTATTAACCACAAATATGATATATCATTCGATTTAGTTTAACCGTTTAGGCTATAATAAGATTTTGTGTGGATCACGGCGGCGTGACGTCATAGAGCTTAGGTAAGGTAGCTCAGCGTACATATAGTGATTTTAAGAAATATATGGCTTATGTAGTATTATTTGTGATATCAGGATCTACAATTGGATAGATTTTAACCAAGTTCTCTTCAGCCATTTTTGAGTAAATCAAAGTTTTCTAAAAAACGCCAAGAATATTCTACTCTTTATTTTTGTGCAATATCATTTTTATGAAAAATGGTCTGCAAAATATGATATATTGCACAAATACAAGATATCATTCGATTTTATGTACGCGTTTGGGTTCTAGAACAGCGAACAGACCGATAGACAGACAGACGGTATGGCGAAACCCTCTTTTATGGACTCGGAGACACCTAAAACGTATATTTCCATCAAAATCTCGAAGTTGAATTTTTTCATGATTACAATACTTTCTCAAATTACTACGTATATGAGAAAGTAAAAAAGGTTGGGTTATGTTTTAATCCTCATGCACTGTCACGACTCAAGGAATATTCAGTTCCATTATGACCTCCTGAGAATCCTGTTGTTGGCCTTCCCCGAAATCGAGTACCGGGAATTCCTCAACGGATACCATAAGCAGCTCCACCCACTCATCATTCCCACAGAGGCCATCCCTGCGGTCAAAAGGGCGACCGGCAATTGTTACCCTCCGTTGCGCTAAACAGCCAGCGCCTTGGTAATTTGAGGGCGCGTATGCCAAGACACTTGGGGCTTATTCATTCACAGACATCGCCTCAAACCCTCTCGACGCTTTACTCTTTCAAAGACGTGTATGTACTCGGGCATATGCTTGAAGGAGGGTGTTGGTTTCGTAAAGGATAGGTCCAAGAGAGAAGGTAAGTATTGTGGACAATTGGTCCTCAGCATTGCATCCAACGATAAAAATATCCAATGAGCAGTTGAACTGGTCCAGAATCAAATACATAAACGAAAAAAAAATGTCAGCATCGGTCGATTATTGCGGAAATTTCTATTTTAAATGATATTTTAGGACACTTAAGTAGGTCAGCCGAAGGAATTATCATAAATACGTTATATTTAGTTATTAAATGTTAATCATTATGAACATATGACCCAATAACCTTCAAATATGAAGAATTGAAAAGGCATTCACTGTCCCTATACAGAAAAATGTTTTTCGTAAAACACTCAATTTTTAAACTGAAAGGGTGTTCTCTGTCCCTATAAAGAAAAATGTTATTCGTAAAATTTATGTAGCAAGAAATGCGGGGCCGCACAGAGTTCACTATTAATTTTCTTACGGGTCTTCCATGTTAGTCACATGAAACAAATCATTTTGACTCACAGTCCGTATCAATTATCCGCTACGCGTCTGGTAGATTTTATTTTTCCTTTTAAGGAAGCAGGTAGCGTGGTCTTATCCTTATTGACACAAGGGTTAAGTGGCTTAGACAGGTTAGTTAAGAGAGTTAATGGCGTCGACTGATGCTCGCCGAACCTCGCAATCGACCGCAATGTAGGAAATAGTGCCATAGGCCAACATGGTCGGATTTTCTCAGTCCTTTTCCCATTAATAAAACTTTCTTCAAGCTGAAGGGGCTACCGAGATAATTTTCAACACATGGCGGGCACAAAAAAGTCTTGCGTAATTACTATACGGATTTGTAGAGACCAAGAGGGGCAAGCTTTTTTTAAATATTGGAAAGGCGCATAGTTTTCATGGGTTCAACTTCCAAAACTGTTAATCATCAACGTCATTTTTATCTTATAATTAATATCTTGGAAATATTTTCGCGGTTTGCCATCTTTTGTTTTTGAGAACTCGGCGTTAGAGAATATTCGTGGTGCAACTGTGAGGGCGTAAACCTTTCATTTGCTTCAAAATAAACTGGACAGTCGTGATAGGGAAGAGAAAAGGCAATTTACGTGACAATCCTCGAGAGAGAGAGAGAACAATGTCGAATTTAATCCTGTGCTTACTGTCTTCCTATTACGAATGTAATTTCAGCGAAAAACACGAGTACCAACCAGCACGATGAAATCCTTCGAAATGTCGTTAAAGGAGATTAGCGAACGACCACTGAACGAATTCGCCACTGCAACGTGAATTTGTGGCATTCTATCTAGCAATGACATTGTTGTCGACGACAGAGAATAAATTTAACTCCAACGAGGTTTTAACTACGTCAGGATTTCTTCGCATTTTTTTATTTCTCAAAATGAGGTATTTGATTGTAAGATTATAACTTTTTTCTTCATAGCATTATTAGATACAGATTCATTCCACAATCGATTGCTTAAGAGGATGGCCCATACAAATGATTAATGCATGGACGGTATTTATTGTTTCCTCCGATGGTGACGTGAAATGAATCTTTGCGGTTTTGTAGCCTTTAAGCGGCCATGGCCGAGCGTATGTGCGCGTAGTAAGATAAAAGGAAGTATTCGTCCAGTCGTTGGCCTAGTGAAATACGAAATTTTTTAATTGCAAAAATCAAACATTGCATTAAGACGATATGAGAGTACGTTTTAAGAACAAAACGTTTTTGTCACAGCATAAATCACGAACGATTTATTAAATTAGTAATTTCAGTATGCTAACGAAGTGTTTCAAATATAAAACCTATCGACATTCTTTAAGACAGGTTTATACTATTAAATATGTTGTATGGGTATATTGGCTTTTGAATTTCTAAGTAAGACAATAGGCAGGGTAACTGCCTCTCAATACAAAGGTTATAATATTGCTGAGGGCTTGAAATTTTATTCGTACCGTGTTTGTCAATGAAAGTTCTTTAATGAGACCACTATTACTATATTGCCAGTCAAAAATGACGGGTTCAAATTAATAAAAAACGGAAAAAGATGAAAAGAATGTGACTCTATTAATTTTTCCTTAAAATATTTCAAATTGGATGATCGATAGTCAGTTTTTTCTAACTATAATTTCCAAAAGATTAAAAGCCTGCACGTCTAAAATTCCATTTTTACGTGTTACCTTACGAGAAAGAGAAATAATCCTCTGGAGTCGAACTCGGGTCGTTTTTCCAAATATTTTTCAGCCAAACACTTTTAGCATGCAAATAAAGCATTCCTGGAAAATTTATAACCATTATCTCTCACCGTTTTTGAGATATAAACGATTTAAATGATTAACTACCAACATTGTCTATTATTATAGATATTCAATGTTTTTCATCGATTGTTTTAGTGCATCTTGATTGGAATTCATGGTTGTAATTTTATTGATGTATCTAAAGCAGAAAATGAAACTTTAAATTAAGATACGAAGGTATGACGGTATTTTCTTGATAACTGTACATATAAGCATAAAAATGCCGATATCGCGAATAACTACGCTATAGAGTAAATGCCCGTTGAAATTTAATTAAATAATAAACGTAATATTCATCACTTTTTACGTTTTTCAATGCATTACACAATGTCTATCATCACCTTCAAACAAATTATCCTAAATAGTGTGAATTAAAAAATGCTACTTACCGAGTTCTTTCGTTGTCAAGATAATCAAAACAAAAAACTAACTAAAATATTAGCAGTCGTGTGTTCGTTCGCATTTCTTCCACACCTTAGAAATGGTGCTGCGGTAAATGATCACCAACCAACAATACATATATATATATATATATCTTATAAATATTTTAGAGAGAGAGAGTGTGCGTGTGTGCATGTATGTATGTTCTTCATACGTTTTTACACCGTTGAAGCTATCGAATTCAAATGTTTCATGTGCCATCCTATGGACCAAAGGAAGAACTTGGTCTAGGTTTGCAGACCGTGGGGTCTATTATACCTCATGGGGTCAACAAAATACTATTTCCATAAAATGCATGGGAAATGGTGTGGAGAAGCCTCAAAATGCCATGCAACCCTTCACTCATGTGGATATAAATATACCTAAATATTAGCTTACGATCACGGGAAATGGCTTGTTTTACGCACGAAAGACTGAATATTTTAATTTTGTTCGTGTGTTGTCGTATTACATGTTAAATCGCTCGAAATTCTCCTTTAAGCGTAAAATTTATTAACATTTTCCAGGCTGCAACAAAGCTAAATTTCTAAATTGTTGTCCTCTTCAAAGGGAGATAGCCACGTAAAGATTAATGCAAGAAAAATCCACGTCATGGCGCGCCGTAGAGGAAGAATAGCCAACTTCAAGATAAACGATACAAATGGATTCATGCCTAAATATAGTCTATGAATGCTTTTAATGCGAGTCAAATGATTTTTAAGGAATATTAGAAGATTGTTATCTTTTACCATTAACATTGAAAGATTTATCGCAACATAAATCGATACATTTACTTACATTTGTTCGGTAACCAAGATGCTGTTTATTGTTTACGTTTTGACTAATAGTATTGACATAATCCACATAATTTTATTGCTGCTTTAAAGGCCTCGGTGCATCTATCCATGTGAATATTAAGTAAGACGTTAATGCGTAATTACATTAATGGTATAACATTACAATACAATACAAAATAGTAAATGTTAATGTAAACATCACTTGCGTAATTAAGGAATGGGGAACGTTTGATAAACTTGGAGTACCCAACAACAAAAGTAAGTAAATTCCAGATTTTATTGTATTAGTTTAATTGTAATATGACATAAAAAGTGATATATCAATAAAAATAATAAATAATATAAATCGTTTGCTACTTGAAAGAAAACTCTTTCACGAACGAAGCCGGGCGTGTGTGTGTATGTATGTATGTATGTGTATATATATATATATATATATATATGAGATTACTAGTGTATTGACCGTCATATGACGGGCGTCAGTTACCATCTATATATGGTTGAAAAACCTGTCGTAACAATGGCAATCCTACTTAAACCATACATCTTAAGTAATCGTAACTCATTATTATGGATAATCACAAAATTATTTTATTTTTTTAGTGTAATTGCCTATTGAAATTCAACGGGGAACTTAGAAATGAATAATAACAGCTGTAATTATTGAGTAATTTGCCAAAATAGAGATTCGGGAGAATTTTTTCTCATTCTAATTTTCTCCAATGATGAGCCCCTTGTCAAAAATCAATAATAATAATAAACAAATAATAATATTCCCTCCCTCTCGCCGCCCCTCTCTCCCTCCCCCTATCTCCCTCCCTTTCTTCATCTCTCTTTCCTTCTCTCTCTCCCTCTCTCTCTCTGCCTCTCTTTTCTCCCCCCTCTCTAATTCCCTCCTGTCCCAATCCATAGCTCTCCCTCTTTTTCTCCGTCTTCCTCTTTATCTCTTTCCTCCCGTCCTTTTCTATTTCTGTACCTCCCTTACTCTCTATGTACCTTCCATTCTATATCCCTTCCTTCCTATCTCCCTTCTCACATCCCCCCCTCTCTTACTCTACATCAATATAATCGTTTAGACAAGGAAAATAATCTTAACTAAATCCCAGTCCCATTAGGATTACGTAATTTCGCGAAAACTCCTACGATAATTTAAGGCTACCTATGCACTCGTATATATTACACGTATGGGGGTTGAGACAACAATTTATTCTCGAAGTTTAACGATGACGTGGTCGGCATGGCTACATCCCGTTTAAAAGTCGATATTTTTCTAAAATACGTGATTTATAGTTTAATATGAGAGATTTAGATCGGTAGGCAAAAAAATGGATAGAATAAAAAAATTCATTAATATTCCTAAAACATAGTTTAAATTAGAAGATCGCGCGTCAATTTATTCTAATTTTCATTTCCAAAAGAATAAAAGCCAGCACTTTAAAAAGTTGCTTTTTACGTGTTATCTTACGGGAAATGGAAATCGCCCCCTGGGAATCTAACCCGGGTCTTTTTTAATATTTGTTTTCGTCATTTAATTTTTATACATAAATCAAACATTACTACGAAATTTCAACCTTCCACCTAATCGGAAAGTTTGTTAAAACGCGTTAAAATGTGCCCGTGATGACGTCAGCGTTAGGCACAGAGTAAGGCCTTTAGATAAGTAAATATATCACTAAAAATAGTTTTAAATAACCTGTGGGGTGTTTAGTTGTTCCAGAAGATACAATTAATACAACTAGATGAATTTGGTACCTTATTCTGAGCAGATTAATCCGCGTTTTTTCAGTATGTATTTTTACGGCTCGTCTCGGATCTACCGCCCTCCTTTGGCTGATTCAAACCGGAGCCCGCACGGAAGCAAACCAGATTGGTCAATAAATTCAGCCACTAAAAATCGCTGAACATTTCCTTTTTGGCTGGGGCGAAAGTGTTTTTCGTTCAACAGGCAAAAATATAAAGTTAAATAATCAAACTCGCTGTGAGGGCATCTGAATGAATTATAAAGATCCGCCAGTGAACTCTCTCTGGGAAAACCGACGCATTAAGTAGATGCGCGTTTGGTTATTCCGTGTGACTCAGCATAATTTAAAGCTACCATTTGGCGTGTCAACGTCACTATTTTCATAGACTTTTTACTGTCGAACACTAAAACTACGCTAACTACAAACAAAAGACTGGATTTTCTCTTATTTTTTCTTAATAAAAACTTTTAGCATTATTTTGGGTCTGCAATTCATTTCTCCGCAATAAAATAATTTTGATCGTAAAGGACCAACCAATAACTGATTTATGGATACGGGAGTTGGCTGCATCGCTTACGGCAATTTCCCTTACTCTGTCGCCGCCGACTGAGCCTCAAAATGTCCAGGAAGAAATTTTACGCTCCAGCCTCCAGCGAAGCGAGATCTCTCTCCCCTTCCTCCCCACCACCCTCCCTCCCCCTCTCTCTCCCCCTCCCTCTATTCGCCCCTCCCTCCTTCCTCACGGATCGTACATCAATACCACGCTGTCATGAAGCACCAATCCCTCTTTTTCCACCCGTCTTAACTTCCTCATATTCTCCTTCTCTGTCTCTCCTCCCTCATCTCTTCTACCCGAGAGCATACTATTTCCTCCCCTCCCCTCTTTTTCCTCCGCCTTCCTTTCTCCCTCTCCTCCTCGCCCTTTCTGGTATCCATTCTTCTCCACTATCTCTCTCTCTTTCCATTCCACTTTCCTCTCCATTGACGACCGCAAGGGTATTCCGCTGTCACCGTCTAATTCAATCCCGACCCACGCCCGTCGATCTAAGGGAGATTTTTTATTTCGAGTCAGTGGTCTCGTGCTCCGGAAACCGTATGCCGGAATGCCCGGCGTGCGTGCGTGCGACCCATATCCTATTTTCAAAGCACGCTCCCTCTCTTCCCCCCTTTTTTTTCTAATCGAGTTCTGACGACGTCGCCGGGGGCGGAAATTAATTCCCATACGGGACGATCCATGCCGCGACCCATTTTTATCATCGGGCCACACTAGACAAAGTGTAAGGATAGTTAAATATAGACTTATGCATACATTTTCGAATGCGTGTTGCTTTTTGGGATCATTTCGAGTAAAATAATCATAGCGGGGTGCTCTTTATCTTTCTCTCTCTTTTAAGCGGCTCGGTAGATTAAGTTGGTTGAATTTGAAGAAGTACTTACAATTTTTGTTGAACAAACTAAAACAATTTAGTAAAGATTGGCATCAATGTCGATGAAAAAAACAATTATCCTGGTAGCAAACAAGTTTTTAAAGATATCCGATTTGTTATCGAATGATGATGACCTTAACTTCAAAGGATCGGACCATAATTCATAGAAATATATTGTGTTCTTTAGCATTAAATGTCTAAAAAGAAAAATATTACAATATCACACAAATATATACATACAACTTAGTACAGTGGTTTCCAAACTGTGGGGCGCGATGGGCTGGTCGAGGGGGAGGGGGGGGGGGCGCAAAGGGTTTCTCATGTCCGTTTAAACATCCTAATCTTGAGACCTACGATATGCAGCAGCCGAATTCTACCCCTAAATTGACTACGATGTATCGTTTGCGTCCATATTTTTCCTTAATATGGTTTTGTTAATGGTAACTGTATGTCCAGTAGGCATTGTTTATGAATAGCAATTGAACATGGTATAGAGAAGTGCGCGAAGATATTTTCCGAGGTGAGGAGGGGGCGCGGCTTTCTAAACTTTGGAAACCGCTGCTGCCTTAGTATATTTAAAATAAAAACCATGTTATTTTTAAAACACTGATTTCCACGACGTTGAATACTCTTAAAAGTCATGTAGAAACATTACATTTTCTAACAACACAAGTTTTTTTTATTGGAACTTATTGCCGGCAGAAATGAAATTTTAAGTGTCAATTCAAGCAGAGGGCAATTATTCTGTAACTATTTGTTTGACCGAGAATGTAGCTTTGATATAAATTAAATAGCTCATATATAAACCGAGTTTGCATTACCGCTAAAAAGCTATCCATTGCGGCGATACCCTGGCTTCGGTCCTTAAAATCGATCAATAAACGGTCGGCGTATTATCATCGAGGATGGGCAGTTTCAGTTGAAATAAGCAACAAGTTTCCTTCTTTCTTCGATTATAAGGATTGAATTCCTAAAGTGATCTGGGCGATTCATTTTTTAAATTTATCCTCTGGGTATTTACTTTTCCGCGGCAGCCTCTACGGTAGAGATTTTACTTAAAAGCTCCCTAAACTTGCGCTTATGCAAAGTACAACAGCCATGAAATCGGTGATTAAGTTAAACCCATAAGATGCGGATACTTAATGTTCATTTTCCGATGAGTAGAAAGCCAATTGTTCAAGCAATCGGATATGGAACAGAAGAACGCAATGTCCTGAAAGATACAAACAGCCTATAATTCAAACAAGTGATGTTTGTCAAACGGCAGCGCCATGACTTATCACGCCACAGTTCGGCAATTTGGCTGAATAAGAAAAATTGCCACAAATACAACATTGAATAACTGGCGCCTTGGTAACTGTATCATCAATTACCTTGGCGAAAAATCCGGTTCGTTCTCCCTATTAACGTCTCGGCGCCGATTTCTGTCGTATATCTACGTCGGCTCGTTTTTAATTTGTATTGAGATGGGGAGAAAGAGAAAAGGAGAGAGATAACGGAGAGTGAGAGAGAGTGGGGGAGGGGGGGGACTGAAAGGGAACGTGAGAGGGAAAAAGACGCCGGAAGGGTGATCATAAAAAAATCATTGTTTGATTCGAAGTCCGCTTCGTTAAAAAAAAACAATGGCGCGTACTTCTACTGCTTCCGATCGCTCTCCGTCACCTGGTTCTTCGAGACTGGTTTGGCAACAAAATATCAACAAGTGTCCATGGCTCCGAGGCAATTACTCGGCCCATTTTTTACGACCCATGTCAGGATTATTTTGCGCGAGATATATTTTGGTCCCTTCCTTTTCACAGCGAGTAAAATAATTCAAAAATCACACGCCCGTGGACGAGATGTTCCCTCGGGACGAGTGAGAAAGATGGACGTTTCGTTCTTATTTCCTCGAGGAAACGAAGAGAGAGAGAGAAGGCGGGAGATCTCGAAAGGATCGCTTGTGTCACGCCAAAAATTTATTTATTTTTGAAGGCACGGGTGATGGATACAAACTGTCAATAGGTGGAAAAATGTCTGAATAATAATTTTCAAATGTCGATAATTTAAGGTAATTTATTCCTTTTTAACGGCTTCAAACTGACCAATTTTTTATATGAATTGTGGCGTGTATATTTTCACAGCCGTTGATAAAGCGCGCAAAAACAATATAAAGGTCGGACGAATAATTTATTGAGTTGCTGGTTATTTCGGTGTAAGAGAAATCAAAATCTGGAAAATTATATCGGCATATGTATATATAAAACTATTTATGGATTTATTTTAAAATGTCATATGTCAGTGACGACTTACCTTGTATCAGGCCAACAATTATCGGAAACGAAAACGTCAATGGTTTTGCTAAATAAAATTCCGAATAAGCACAGCAGATACACAGGTAAACTAAATTACACGCATTACGAATGTCAACGTACAAAGATTTGTAGCAAACGTGCCGTATATTACATAATATATTATTATTTATTTGGAACATTACCTCACCGTGCTGTATAATAAATCGTATTTATACAATGAACAAAAATACGGTTTAAATGTTTTTCACATCTTTGACCTTTGCATCACCCAACTAATAATTTTCATTTTGTGTTAACAAATCCAACAATGAATGGTCATTGTCGGTATAGATAAAACAGAGATTTACTTTATGGAAATTGCATGTTCTGCTTTTGAAAATGTAAAGAGGGATACCATGGCTTCACACTATAGGAACTCCAAACTCTTGATCAAATGGCAAATGGGCATCGGATTTCAGTATCTCAAAAAATAAGCTGGGACGGCGGTATTGCAGCCTAGGCATGTCATTCCGGAAATAAAGATCAAAGACTACGCGACCGTACAATTAAGATACGCGAAAAATAAAATGACGAAGATACGACTATTTACGTTCCCTTGGTAGCGTTTTTTTCATTCGCCCTTGGTGTAAAGTGGAACGAAGATAAGCCTAAAAGCATTCAGAAGTACATGCGCTACTAGCTGCCCCTCTTTATCCCTCTCTAAGCGTTGATAAAAAATCTAAACTCGCGAATGGGTACTTGACCCTTTGCATTACGACCCAAACGCAAAGAATGCTTTAGGGTCGCCATCTACGTCCCAGCCGCTGCGTGCTGTGCTCTCTGTAATACGTCCGCTATCTCATATCGCCCTCTCTCCCATTCGGTTTTACGACTCGGTGAAGAATAGCGCATTCCTATCTTTTCCATTTTCCTTTTGTTTATTTTTACTAGACGGCGGCTGAATTCTAATATGCCGCGCCACGCATATCGAACGTACCATTCTCCCTTCCCCACTTCCAAAAAAGTCTTTTTGCCGGGGCTTGTAGAAATTTGCCTCCAACCTAAACACGCTCGATGCTTCTCTGTCGATTTGAAAATCGATCTGCTCTCGTGGAAGATTTTTTAAACCAATCACAATGTCGTGTACGGCTTAAGAATCTACAATCTAAGAGTATTTTTGTGGTGTAAAGCGCGCCATTCTTCATGAATAAACAGTCGCTATAGGATACAAAACTAAATCCTTGCCATCCGAAAAAAACCTTTAGAAATGACTATATGGAGTTATTCCTTTCTTCTATAGAAAACTATAAACCAAATTGGGTTTTTATGAGAGGTAGGGGGGTAAAAAATTTTCAGCTGTAATGCAATGTGCGGAATAATAAATTTCCACATAAAACCAAATAAGACGTTTTGCTTGTTAAGTTGGATAGCTACCAACTAAAAAATCCCAAAGAGGCTCTTGAAAAAGCCTCACAAAAAGCACCAGTTGAAAGTGGTAATTACTATTGCAACGGGAAGTTAATCCATTTCTATTAAAAGCCATCATCGTAAATATTAAATTCAAACTCCGGAGAGAAAAATGAAATAAGATGCCTCTCCAATTTGAGCGAAACACGGAAAAATATCGTTCCTTAATTAGCTTATACTCCGAAACGGTTCTTAAATGGCCATTTTCACCTGCGCGAATAGGCCGAGGTGGAAAAACGGCCATAACTACAACGAATTATAGTTATTGGCATTCGTCTGTCGTCTACGGTGGAACGGCGAGGATTCCGAATCGTACCCGAGTGGAAATTGCGATGGAAGGCAATACACAAGTTATTAAGCGGGGAATAGCTTTCGGAACGGCTTGCGATGATATTCGCAAAAGAAGCGAATGAGTGTTTCAAGTTTTTTTTCGAGTCTCAACTCCGTAGTTTTCGTATGGGGAAGTTGTAAAGTAGAAAATGGTGACGACCCTTAACGATTCTCTCTCCCACGTTTCATTTCGCTTCATCTTCCTCTCTTTATCTCACCTCCTCCTCCAATTCACTTACACTAATCCCATCGCACGGATCGGATGAAAAAAATTGAAAAACAACATTAAACATCGCCCGTTGTCAGAGGCACGAACCGATAAAACGCCCGGGAAGGGCCACCATTCGCCTTTCCGGTGTATTAATCATCCTCGTGAAACATCCTCTCTAAATCAGACGGAGATTAAACCGAACAAACAATCGGAAGAGTCCGGAATGGCTCAAATGCCGTTCTAAAAATATTCTGCATTTACACGCACATGGCCCGATATCGAATGATGCCTCGGATTACCAGCGGCCAAAGAGGACATTCAAGAACTGTCGCGCAGGATGCTGGAGCTGATAATTTTTTCGTTCGCTTCTCATTTCCCTGGGCCAATCGTCCGACTTCCTTCTTCCCTCGGAGCGAACGAGGGAAAGAAGCGAGTAATCAAGCGGAATGAGCGCCTCAAGGCGTTCCAGCAAATCCCTCGAACACGCCCGTTCTTTCTCTGCATGTTGCCGTCATGCGTGCTCTCTCGAAGTATTCCTTGGCTTTTGTCGAGATGACACACGCCGAATTTACTTCACCGACTATTTCTATCTCATTTCCATCGATTTTCCCTTCACTATCATCTTTCCACATAGCTCAACATCCCTCGTTACATCCCTCTCTTCCCCTATCCTTTGTCTCCCTATCACTCTTTCTACCTTTCAATTTCTCGCTATGCATATAATTTTCCCATACCTGCCCCTCTTTTCCTTTGTTATGTGACTATTTGTGTTAGTATTGCGTAATTACCGAAGAGATACCGTACAACTAACTATTGAAATATTATCGGAAATCATCGTACAAAATTTGTCTATTTTATATCTACTAGTATAGATATCGCGTCTTTTTTGTATACGATTTCAATAACTAGTGATGAATCGCCGTCAAATCCTTTCCTATCTCTTTTTTACGTTTGAATTTTTATATATGTATACTGCATCGCCATTGGCATATATATATATATATATATATATTGTAACATTTTGCAGCTGAAAAGTTTATATTTCAAGGTTCAATTCTTTGAAATGTTGAAGAGGAGAGATTTTCATCCTCAAACTCGCCGAATGAAGTCATTTTTATTAATTTATTTCTTTTCTCTCCGTCCCACTCTCCGCTGTTGTTCCCAGCTCACACACCCACACCCCTTTTACAAACAATTCCCCTTGGTTTTCTCTCCTCCCCTCCCCGCACGCTCGTTCGCATGCACCGACCGACCTATCGAGAGGACGGGCTGTCTTTTTGGCCCGCGATAATGCATTTTCATCGTCCTTGGTTGCGAAACTCCTCGCAGGAAAAATGCTCATCTTGCTCAGGCGATAAAGATGAGGTCGTATAAAAGAGATGAGGAGGAGTGGAGGACGCGTATCTGGGTCGCGACTCTTTAAGATGGCGGCGAAAGAGGCGCGAGGGCCTAACTTGGCTTCTTTTCCTACTCATCGTCTCGTTGCGATTGCTTTTTCTATTTTGCATTATTCGGAATTGGATTTACTGGTTCGCGGAATCGCGAGGAGCTTAAAGTGGGTTAACTAAGGCCCATTTCGGAAACTACCTTCCGTTTTAATGGACGTTGAGCCCGTCTGTATCTGAGTTCGATCGTAAAAATCAAATGGTGCGCTAATTTTTTCTCTTGACGCTATTGAATATTCAACTGAAGCGAAATCCCGTTATCTTACAGAGCGAACGGAGGACATTCTTCGCTGTATTTTCGTATTTATAGTATATTGGCGTAAGGCGTGCCAATTACATTTATAAACTTGGCTGGCACGTACCATCATGCTTCTCTGAAGCAAACTTTTCAATTTTTATTATATGTTATATATTTAAAGCAATTTAGGATTATGTTGAGGAAACATTCTTATTTATTGTGAATTTATGCACGGAATGTAATTTAACTCTAAAAATATTTTATCTGTATGTATTAGCTTGTTAGCACATTCGCGGACAGTAGATTTTTGTTGAACTGTTCTAGCAAGGCAAGAGTATATCTCAAGTTCTCCTAAGAATGTTGAAGTTTTTATAATATATAGCATAAGCAATTCTTTGTATTTCTGGCTAAGCAAACTCTTAGACTATTATAGTCAAAACTCCTTCCACACTAAACACATACGCAAGGAATGAGGGATACCCGGTGCCGGCATTAGCCTACTCTTTACGAGGAGCACTAATGGTGCCAACTGCTTAACGTCCCTTCCGAAGGACGGAAGGCTGACTTGCGCGGTCTCAAGGTTGAAATTTTTGACCCCCGCCGGATTCGAACCTGGGATCGATGCGTGGAATACCAACGCTCTAACCACCCCGCCACTGTTACCCCTATAACATAAGCGTGTAATACAAATTAATGAGTAATTGTAATCGTTACAAATAAAAAATAAATTTATCTAACGCGGTGAAATTCAATGAAAACTTTTGCGAATAATTTTCATGCACCATTATATATGAATAGGTGTAGGATCTAGCTCGACCTCAGCACATAAAAAATGGTCAGTTTTAATTACAATGTATACACACACATGCATTCATGCACATGAACATATGCCAATTAAATTCAATCGAATTTTCATTTACTGGTAAAAAGCTCGATTCTAAATGCATGTCTCCATAATATATATATATATATATATATATATATATATATATATATATTCATTTGTTTATACGTTGAAAAATATAGTAAATGGATGAATGAAATGTAAAACTGTTTCATTATCCGGACAAGAAAAAATATTCTTTAGTATTTTATTTAACTTGCAAAACATTAATTTGTTTCGTAAAAGTTCCAGAATGCCGGAACCGGTTTTACAAACATCACATTCTTTCATCCTCGGCCAGTAGATGGCATTGTGCTCCCTTTCTCATCCTCTCCTGCGGAAGAATTCGTACATATTACGTGTATGGAGACGAGATAACAGAGTAACTTAAATATTTGCCTCCATCCGATTAAAAAAAATTCAACGGCCGCCCCTCTTCACGTGAGGACTTTGCTCGCGTTCTCGTGGCCTTTTTTTTAATAAGCTTTGACCGAGGTAATGTTTGCGACTTGGAAATACTCTCTCCCTTTATCTTGAATCGAGTGTCTTTCGTTATTTGCTGGAAATGTGAACACAAACTCGTTTAGCGGACCGTCGCCATAATTTTCACCGCACGCCATTCCAAACATAAAGGATATTTTTTCTTCTGCGCTGCCACGACGAGAACCTGTTGGTTTTTGGAATTAGTGTTCCAGTGAACGAGGCCGTAACATAACATCCGACTTAATTTAATCCACTCAAGGGACGCAGTTACAGTTAACTTAAGAACGTAAAAGGTTCCAGTTAAATCGTTTGAGATAAATTTACTAGTCGACTTCGCATGAACTCTTGTATTTATTGAATCATTATATCACATCAGATAAGTTTTATAACTGCGAATATTGTTGTAGGAATAGTCATGATCTGTATGGAGGAAAAGATTACATAATATTACTACCCATATTCCGTTAGTAATTTAAGTTTTATGAACAAATGATTATCTATAAACTTAAGTGAATAAATAGTTCTTCATGCTTTGCTCTACTTTAAAACAAAAAGACGGAAAAATTGTTAGAAAATACTATGCATCAAATTTCGGGTCGGCATAGTAATTTATTGACCGATGCCAGTTTGTTTCGAATTATCGATATCGATGGACAATCTAATTAAATAGAGAAATAATCAAACTGATGTCAAAAATGAAATGGTGAACTTCGTAATATTTTCAGTTATTTACATTTGTCTACATTAAACTATTTAACTTAGGTTTTATAGTAAATTTGTTCTAAAAAAATAAGTCGTGAAACTCCATTTCAGTTCCAATCGCCCTATCGCAAGGGTAATGATCCTATCACACGATCGATCGAGACGGTTAGGAAATAGGATCCGAAGTAAAATTTGAGTTCCTTGCGCGCTTAGATTGTTCAATCCTTTCGGACATGGACAGCCATGCCAAGTTTTCGCCGGTTTGTGCGCTAGGAGCATTATTGAAGCGGAAAGTTCTTTTGGGTTTCCCATCCATCAACAATGGAACCAAGAGAAACCTGACGCTACTTGGGAAATTGCAGGACTATTTCGCGAGGAAATTGATGAAAAATGCAAAGGCGAAAGAGGTCGAGAGGTCACGCCAGTATGCAGCAACTCGATCTTTAGTCGCAGGTTCCTCATGCCGTGTAGACGTTTTGATATTCTTCCTCGCAGATGCGGAACAGAATGGATCTTATCGCTGACGCCAGCGAGAAAGAAGTACGAGGGAGGTATTTACGAGCCTATGCCACAGAAAAAACCGAAGTATTTTCGGGTCCCCGCGTGCTCCCGTTAAGAAATTTACCAAGGTCTGATGAAAAATGAAGTAATCAATACAAGAACGAATGCGCCGAATATTTATCGTGAAGGAAATTTCATTTTCTCGCGCAATAATTTGTTACTCATTGCAAAAGAAGTTCTAGCAATGTCATCTAATGCGTGTAGGTATGAGATACCCGATCATCTCTATTAAAATGATTCGCTGCATCCTTAAAGAGATTTTATTTTGCTACTAATTAAGTTGTTGCATGGGAATTTTTTCATACAAAAATGGTTAACATTTTAGTCACAGCTCGTACGTATAGTCGAAAATACATATCTCGTTCAATATCACCTCGTGAAAAGGACACGAAACGCGGTTACTCAATTACATAGGGAAATGGTTCTCAATCTTTTGCTTCCCACCTTCCATTTTGTCAAAAAGCCTCCAAGAAGTGGATTTTTACGTCAGTTGCATTTCAGTATTATTTAAATCATTATGAAAATTTTTAAGGACCTTAAATATTGCAATAATTTTGTTGAGAAAAAGTTTTATAATAATTATCTTCGAAACTTCGCGACCCACCTAGAAGACTTTCACGTCCCACCAGTGGGACGCGTTACACCGGTTGAAAAACGCTGACGTAAACGAATCTCTTATGCACGAACACCCTCAGACTACTAGAGAATATTTATAGTTTGATACCAGTAGCATTCTGTATACACATTTCTAGTGATAAACGTTGATTGTAATAATGTCACTCACGTTTTAGATTCGAAACTAACAAAAGGCGGACGCATTCAATCTGCGGAAAAATATTAAGTTTCAGCTCAAACTTTTTAAATTATGTTGATTCAAAAAGACTAAGTAGAAGTAGTCAGTAAATAGTCGCCTAGATTTAAGGTTAATATCCCTTATATTCAGTGCTGTAGTCGCAAAAAAGCAGAGGGTATACCGTATACGGGAATAAAACTTTGAAGCAGGGTCTTACCCAGTTTTTTTTAAGCAGAAGATATACCCTATTCATTTGAAAAAAGCAGAGGGTATACGGCGTATACCACCGTACACCCTCCACTTCAGTCCTGTTTATATTAAAATACTTAACGGGCGTAAATAACATTTCAGTTATAGTTATCTCGCTTTACCCGAATGCAGCTCACACAATTGCCATAAATATGTTATAATGGAATTTCATGCATGCGCTGAATCCACAGAGGTGGTGCAGAATTTAAACAGGCTATGGAGATAACGACGTTATTTGAGTTCAGGTATATATTTTATATTACCATGTTAGCGACTACGATTTTCCACGTTTCTTTCACTCGATTTCTCAAGCTTTTGACCCAACCAACGCGACATTTAACTAAGAATTCGAGCAGCATTTGCGCGCTTCAATTTTAAACTTGCTCACGCGGAGCATTTTTGGAACTGTATGTACGATAAGACAATTTACTTTGAACCGCCAAGTCTGTGACATTCTGCTCCTGGATTTTACCAAAAGTCAAAATTAAACACGTGTTTCTTTGAAGTGCTTTTTGTTGTTCTTTGTTATTTTTTATTCAATCACACGAAAGTGTTTGAGAGAAAATAAATTGTTACATTAAAAAAAGAGAGCAAAAAGTTCGAATTTAGCAGCAGCAATCGTACCTGACGCCTACGTAAAAAATGGTGGACGAAATAAAAAAATCGTGTATTTGGTAAGAGTTGACATTTTATTGCTTGGCGCGCCGTTTCTTCTGATGCTTTTCGGAAGCGAATAGCTTAAGCTCTTTCCACATGGATGAGAAAACATGGATTTGGTTTTAATGGTATAGAGATGAATTTGGGGAAGAAATTAAGAGAGATTTCTAAAAAAAACATCCAGTAATTTTCAATCGCTTTTTTTCTTAGAGAATCGCTTATGTTTTCGATTGATCCGTCCGTCTGTCTGCGTACAAAACAACTCAAATGGAGTTAAGTAGGAGATTGAGAAAACCGCTTGTTACTCAAAAACTTTTCATTCTTTTACAATAAAGCTTTCAGGAGTTAACTTGGCAGCAAAACTTTCTATTTTAAGCGGCTTACCGTCAACATTGAAGTCATGGGTTTCATTCCAGGAGCGTTTATTCTATTCATTTAATTAACACGGGAATGAGTAGCGCAGTAACAATTCGGATATTAAAATTACTTAGAATCATTTTAAGCGTTCAAGATTTGAAACTACGAACGACAAAAATAAAACAAAATTTTGTTTTCCAGCCATAGATTTTATAATATATCAAATCGATCAGCAAATAAGTTTTTAAATATTTCATCGTCAAGGTGATTTGCATATTTGGCGGTTTCGTAAAATTGCGTACGGTTGACTTGGATAATAACTAGCGTCGCATCTATCGGAATATTAACGAGCATTTAATGCTGTCTTGAGGTTTAAACAAGGCCTTAATTGCGATAAACAATACCAGGGCAACGAAAATAAACGAATATTCAGTTTTTCGTTGACAATTTGTAGATATATAGAGATTAAAATTGTTGCATTTTTAAGCCTTCGAGAAAAGTTTCTGCGACTAAAAACAGAAAATAAAATTTATGCAAATTAATTTTAATGACATCGCGTTTTTTATGCACTCAAAAGTAAAAAATATTAAATTCACATCATTGAATGTTCCAGAAAGTGAAAATTGTTTTGGCAATATAAAACTTGTCCAGTTGCTAGACTCTAGCGTAATGCTTAACAAATAAATCTTCATTAATATTTCTTTCACAACATATTTATTATAAAAAATATTGTTACTTTCTGAAACATTCAACTGTATAAATTTTATATGTAGTGTTTACTTCTTAGTGCATATCAGTTCAGTTCATTAATCCCTCTGTTACTAAAAAATGACGTAAGATTAAAACGCCAAAATCATATACTATATAATAATGACTTAGTGGTGGAGGTCGGTGGATGGTACGACAGCCTAGGCTAGGGATCTCCAACCTTTCAGCACCCAAGATCTACTTTTCGCTTGTAAATTTACCGAGGATCGACCCAAAGGCGTAACTATGTCTACGTGGGCCATGATGCGAGAAATACTGTTTTGAGCGGAGGGGGGGAGGGGGTAAATTTATCCCAAACTTTAGGAGACATAGAAACCAGCATCAAAACCTGTCCTACTTAACATGCCCCACCAATTCGATTTGAGTTAAACAAACCGGAATAAAACTTAGTTTGAATTTTCGTTTTGAACAAGAGAATATTTTACATACAATAAAATTTCATTAATAGTAGCAGAAAAACCGTATGTTATGAAGCATTATTTATTGAATTAATCGGAACTCTGACACCGCATATTTTCTAAAATATGCACTGGAAAACTCTGGTGTGAAAGTTGATACTGCAAGTCGAATACTTATAACTCAGTCTGTTAAGATGGTGCGATGCTTTGTTTTTGTTCCATTCGTCCAAGAAAACGTTGCCTCGCACAAATATATGGAGCCAAGTACTGAATTCACTTTAAAAACTACATTCACTAATGAACTATGTATGTATAAGAATTTCCATCAATCAAAGTCGAAATCGATATCGTCTTAACATTTCTCACTTGATTCAATAAAAAACAATAGCGCTGAGGGAAGGCTCCGCGATCGACTTTAGAAGAGCCAAAGATCGACTGGTTGGAGACCCCTGGACTAGGCACTAAAACGGACTAGCGGTAAGAAATTCAATTATTTGGTGGTGGTGGCGGGTGGGATACAATTCGATTCGCCGAAGGCGTCCGGCGTAGCCCGGGCAACTCCGGGTAACCTTTGCTAGCCTTTATATAAAAAGGTCTACATTCGGATTACATACGGTATTAATATGGTGGATAAGCTGGCGTGGAGTAATCGAAAAAAAATCGCTAAAACTTAAATGCTGCTACTAATGTAGACAACCAAGAATGCATCGCATCTATGATTCTTCACTCCAATGGAACGATAGCAGTCGGTGAAAAAAGCGCTTTATGTAATTTGCAATTCTTCCTTCACTTGTTACAAATTCTTACGCCATCTTATCTTATATTATAATCGTCGTAGGCGAACTTTTTGGTAGTTTGGGCTGCTGTAAGAGCTATTTTCATCATCTATAATTTGTAAATATGCGGAAATCTCCTGTTTTTTTAACGGTACTAAATTCAACCGGAAACGTTAAATACTTTCTTTTTTAAGAGGGGTTTTCCGACACACCTGCACTCCATAAGAAAAGCATTGGAATCAGATTTGAGCATTATAAAATCGCATTTTAAAATTAGTTAGAATCAAGATACGAAGTCGGGATCTAAACGGTTGTGTTGGAAAAAGAAAGAAGTTCATTTTGCTTACCGTGAAAATTCAATTACGCTCCAAATTTCCCGGAAAATCCGTTTTTAATACGAAGAAACGCGACTTTTAGACAATGAGAATTGTCAGTTACCATGGCCACCTCATTTGAGCAAGTGGTAATATTGGGTGTATACTCGCGAGCCCTTTGACGATATTACGTCATTTTGTTTGTTTACATGGATTTCGAACATTTTTTAAGAATAAGTGAATCTTTCCCATTTGAATTAAAGAATCATTTTGTTCGTTATTGTGGCATCGTTTAAAAAATTAATTTAATTAATTTCTTCAAGCCAAGCGAAAAACATTTTAAACAGTATAAGATTAAAATAGAGCCCCTTGACTATATTAAATCATTTTGTTTGTTTACATTTATGTTGATTTATGTCTTTATGTTGAGCCTGGTTGAGCCTGTTTATTCTCTAATATTTACGAAGAAAAAAGTTTAAAAGAACTTGGCAAGGTCAGTTATTTTTATTTATCATATCACTTGAAAAATTAGAAAATAAAATAAAATAATATTTAAATTATACTTATCCTTAATCCTAATACAGGTTAATAATAAATAGAATCTTTTGTTCTATTTACGAAGAAAGAAGTTAACATCTTTTGTCAAATTAATTATTTTTTTAAAACAAAATCAACTTTATGTGACAGCGAAGCATCACAGGCTCTATTGTGAAGTTCTAGTATCGAAATGGACGGAATACGAACTAAAACATATATATATATATATATATATATATATATATATATATTCAGGGACAAAGAAAATGCATGAGACCGCTTTAATAGCAATAAGGTTAAGTATATTATTTATAAAACCGACTGAGCTGATCACCAAGCGGTGCTTTTTGTTCGATTAAAAATAGAATTACAAGTTATATTAATAGGAGGAGCTGTGGTGGTGTTTATAGTGCCCGAATTTGGACCCTGGCGGTGGCTGTTTATTATGCTAAGGATTGCCTCTTACTTGTGTGTTTTGAGGAGGACATGCAAGTCAGCATTTCGTCCGTCGGAAGAAAGATTAAACGTGATCCCTAGGTGCTTCTCGTAAATAGTAGGCTAATACCGACACTGGGTTTCCTTCCTCCCCTCCTTCTGTATTATTGTGTGGTGTTGTGCCGCGCAATCCACAAAAAAGAGGTTGTACAAGAGCCTAGCCACCTGTCCACGTAAACAATGGAGCAGTCTAAAGTATCCAAGAGTTAGGTCTTGCATATAAGCCGACTTCCAGATAGAAGAACGCTTATATTAAAAACAATTGCTTAATTTTAAAAATTTCAACTATATAGTATAATCGTGCAAATCTTGCATTAAAATTCAAGTAAATCGGTTAAACTTACATTTATGTAATTCATATTTGCCTATCATTTTAATCATTCCCTGAAGCACGGATTTTAATCTTTTACGAATTGTAGGAATATTATCAACAATTAGCATTAAAATGAAGGAAATGGCTGCTAAAATGAGGATATTATTCCATCTAATATGGATTAATTATCTTAGGTGAATTAATGTTGATTCCCCACTTATTAGTAAACGTTGAATTTGTAGACTGAAGTACATCAGAAACTATGATAGTTCAGAAAGGCAGATATTTTATCCCTCTAGAAAGAGCAAAATATCATTGGTTTGAGACCTACAATTAAATTCTCTTAAGCGGTAAATTGGGTTCCAGACCCATTGTAAAATCTGATAAGTAAGATAATTTGTTGAAAACAGTTAGTTTTATCTTTTTTAATGCAATATATTTATTTTAAAAGAAGTTGGGGCTATTCTAGATCGAAATTTGCGAAAACTTACGTTGATAGAAAGAATGTACACACATTATGAAGAAATGTCGGTCCGAATGAGAAACAGAACCTGTTAGGGTGTAATAAGTGTACTGTTTTTTATATGAAGAGCTAGGGAAAAGCTGAACGATACTGGGCATGCAACTGTAAATAAATGCATATTTTATACTTGGAGTGATTTTCTATTTTGGAAGCTACCATATATTTTCATAAAGACAACATCAAAGCTTGGATGTATGTTATTGGCGGTGTTAATACGGCTATGCTATAAGCGGGATAATATGGCTATGGATTTTCCAAAACTTTCGTAAGCATTATAAAAGTTTCTTCGCTTGCTTTAACAGCTTTCTACGGAAGGAGGCAAGGAGAATAAAAAATTTGGAAAATCTTTCGGATTACAATGTTTCGTTGTGATATGTTGAACTAACCTCTTAAAAAATAAACAGAAGAGATACGTTTATGATACAGTTCATGCGGTAAAGAGCAAATAAGTTGAATTTACGATTATTTGGATTGTAACTCGTGATGTTCTCCGCCTATGCGCGTGGTATGAAAGAACGTGGAAAGCAATGTTTAAAATCACTCCACGTCATCGTTATGGCGCATTAGCGTTAAAAAGTCCATGAATAAGAGGAAAGCACTCGGAAAGAAAGTAATAACCGTTGCAGTGTGGGTTTCTCAGATAAGTAGACGACTCGAGTGGGGACCGCTGGAAGCTTCTCTCCATTTTTAGAGCCTATACGCGATTCTCTTACGTTGGAAACAACTTAATGCGTTTTTCAGAGGGGATCGTTTTGGTGAGTATTATTCAACCTATCATCTTGCATGCACAAAGATTGTATGTGCCTAACCTTGCCCAGTAATGTATTATCGCGTTCCTACAGGTGTTTGAAAATATTTTAGAAGCTTAGTAGAAGTAATAGTAGTAGAGGCAGAAACGTTTTCGGCGTGATCCATATATAGAGTAGAATGTCGTATCTTGTAATGAACTAATTACGCATGTTATCTATTCTTGGTATAATAAAAACTTAAAGGAAACTATAACAATTGAAAAAATAATTTAACAATTTAAAAACAACATAAACAGAGATATTATATCTCAATTCTGTATTGTGCACGTGAGTGTCAGGCAAACCGATGCCAGCAGGAGGAAAGCGCGTATACGCTCAAGGCGTCCACCGAATAGGCCAAAGTTAGGCACCGTTTTGTTCGCTTTTTCGAGTCGAAGGGCAACTTTTTCTCAAAATTATCAAGATTCAAGTCCAGGGGCAATTTTTCCTTCACTTTTGGGATTTGCGTGTAAAACAGTCTCGGTACATAGTACTCGAATTTTTAGCCCCGAAATTATAAGTCAGGATAACGTGTTCTCGCTGACTATTTCGTGGCACCTGCCCCACGAATATGCAATTCCGCAAGCAGACTAGTGGTATCATATTTACATATTTATTCATCTCAATTCTTAAAAATAAAAATGGCTATATTGATCGGAAAAATTGAAAACGTTCGAAAATTTGAAGTTCGCAATCCTAATGAAATTCATCGTAAAACTAACACGGTGTTTTTCCAGTGTAAAAAAGCGCAGCACTGCGATTCGACCGTTAGGAGGCTTACCAGCGGAATCGCAATAAATTGACTACATAATAAACCTCGCTACGGTTATAAAGAGAGAAATTTTCCAGGTACAAGGAGTAATGCCTATGCGATTAAGAAAACTTTCCAACTTTCACTTTGCCACTGAACTAAGAAGGAAACGTTCTGAAATTACAAATTTCATTAAGTCACTCACGTTCATTATTGCTTCCTGAATCATTTAAATGTCTTAAGATGTGCATTGCATAACATACACACTAATCATCTCCTCCTCATCACGGAAGTATCGATTTTCCGGCATCGACTTCTTTTATAGCTTGCGCTGATAGCATATGTACATTCAAATTGATGACGAAGAAACCCACGTCAGGTTCAAGCCATAATTCTAAAATAAAAGTAGGATTATGACGGAAGAGGACGCCACAGAGGCTCCACACGCACTGAAATATATTCACATTTTTCACCTCTATCCGACAGATAAAAATAAAAAGTAAATGGCGAATTTTACCTCGCGTGCCGTGATTGAATTCACCGTTATGGACTCAGTGTATTTCATAAAACAAAAAATAATAACAATAAAAACCGAACGAAACATATACGTGCAGTCATAAAATTCTTTTATCTAGCACCTTTATTTGTATCAGCGGCTAAATAAGGTTTCCCTTCGTGGAACGGCATTACTGTACAAATTAAATCAAACTCTCCAAGTGCACGTACGTAGTGGACTTGATTTCATACGGAGTAAAACAGCACAAATAAAACTTAGGCCGGAAAATGACAACTAATCAAGTAAAATTACATAAATAGCAGAGTTGGTATAATTTTGTAGAAATCCACACTTTCGGTAAAATAAGAAAGGAGGAAAAATCTTTTCTTTCCGTATCCAACGGTTTTCATTTTAGGCAGCCCCGGCTTCAACGTAGCACGTCATCAACTCCAGAGAGGTCTCCAGGGCTGACGATGACGTCCTGCGTCGAAACCGGTAAAATTAAAATCAGTGGATCCGAAAAGCGAAAAGTTTTTTCTTTCATTCTTATTTTACTGTAAGCCAAATTATCTCTCGCAAATTTAGAAAACGGGCGAGATGTTTAAGTTCCTCATCACTTCGAAGAAAAGGAAATGAGCAGAGGAGAAAGGAATACGGGCATGAATGAGTCAGTCGAGTGAGGGGGATGATCATACACTGTAGGCAAAGAGAGAAAAAGAGAGAGGGATATGCGAGGATAGTTGAGAGAGAAAATAGGAAGAGTACAAGAAGGAAGCGGGTTCACGTAGGAGCGGGGAGTGGTCGAGATGGAGAGCGGCCGCGTTCCCCTGACTGGGCAGTATCTCGTGACAACCGGTCCACCCTCTGCCGCTATCACAGGGGCAAAGGGATTGTTGGGGTCGAGACAGGAGAATGGAGAAGACCAGGACGAAGGCGAGGTTGGAGTGTGGTGAGGTTATTGTGCGGTATAATAGGAGACGGGGAGAAAGGAGGACCGTTGAAAGACAAGAGCTAATAGCCTGGAGGGTAAACAGCGCGCCCTTTCATAGACAACAGTTCTCATTTGTGCTAGGCCTAAGGAGGTCATTGTCGATGAACGAGCACGGAAATTTTCACTTCTTATGAGAGGTTCTTCGGAAAAATATAAAAATACATTTTGATATTTGAACTAATGCACGAAGCCATACGAATAAATTGCATCCAGTGAAAATTGGCTCATAATGAAAAGAATTTGTTTAAATGATTGAAAGAAAAATATTTAACTCTTTTATAAAGCAAATACTACTGCTACCTGAGATTACAATAATCTATAAGGCGGAAATCCTATTTACACTCGGAACCGACACCAGTAAATTCCTACTTCCCATATAGCATCAGATTTGTTAAAATTAGGTTGTCACTTTTAAAAAATACATTTTGGTTAGTTTTCCAAGTTTTTGTCTTAAATCAGAAATGTAAATAAAGGTTAATAATGAAAACATAGAAACCCATAAAAAAATTTAAAAATATATTACGTGAGCTTTTGATTCATTTAAGAAAAGTTCTGCCATTGTTTTATGATGAAATAGACAGGAGCACCTTGCTTCACATGGCATGCAATTAAAATAGCTATAATCTAAATTCACATAAAGGCACGCAAATATGGGGGAAAAATATTATAATATTAATATAGCCCGTAAAAAAATATTAGTCTTTTGAGAAGGCTACCTGGGGCCATTAGAGACAAAATAGAAAGTGACGAGAACGTTTAAGTGGACAGTTTTTCTCGCAGAGCTTTGGTAGAAGAGAAAAGGAGAAATAGAGCTATATATAGTCGCTTGATACCGCCAACTAATGGCAAATAGCGAGAAGCAGACAGGATACACTAAAAACACAGAAGATCCCTATTTTGTCTGCAGGGTGAATTATCGATGGTAGTGTTCATTAGGAAAATAAAAAAATTGCGTTTCGGTCAGCGATAATTAAACGCGATCGTTGAAAGCGAACGCCTTAATAAACTGGTTGTTTAAATGCGAAATTACGCACAATTCCGTCGTTTTATCCGTCTCTCCAAGTGATTGAATGCCGCGTTTGCTTTGTTACGCAAAATAAACAGAGGACGCCGCCGCGCCCTTTCCAGGTGTCTGTGCATCGGCGGAGGCCGTGTGGGGGGCGTGGCAGGGGGTTGGGTTGGGGGAGGGGACGTGTCGTTGGGTCCGTGCGCAACTAGGGGCAACGGCGATTCATTCGCTCAATACGCAAAGGTAAACGGCGTTCGGTCAAAAGAGTCGCGCATCGGCGAACCCAAACAGCGCGAAATGTCCTCCACCTTGCTCGACAATTTCACGGTCGAAGGATTTGACGGTGGAAAAATCAATCTTCGGGCCCTGTTCACCGATACAGCTTAATATTTTAAAACATGGAAATGATTCAAAGAATTTCTCCATCACGGTCATATTGGTTTTTCAGGCTAGTAAATCTACGAAGTGACAATGTTTGGCTTTGCCCTTTCCAGAAAAATTGGCATTTTATAATTAATTTTTATATATTCGAGCAGAACTCAACAGGAGAACAAATTTATTGTTGACTTAAAATTGTGTAAATCATTTTTATGGGAAATCTATTCGAAAACATCAGAAAATGTATTTTATTGATAAAGATCAATATTGAAAGTGAAGATAGTAAAAGATGAAAGAACTGAACTTCAGATGTATTTCAAGTAATTCAAGTAAAGTAAGTACAAATACAAATGAACAGTGTTTCTGAAAAATCAACAAAAAATTAACATTGCGTTGCCATAGGCAACATATAGTCATAAATCCATTCTCATTACATCTACATGTTATCCTGCAATTCACCAACCTGGTGGATGGCAGGGGATGCACCGAAACCTACCTAACAGTTATTATTCGCAGATTTGACTATCCTGTTATGGTCACGTATTGTTCTCAAAAGGAATTAGCCTCTATAACGCTCCGTCCAACATTCGCTCTCGCGTGTCTTATCGCCATGATCGTTTCTATCTATGTACGTTGGAGACTCGATTATTCCCAATACATCCTCTGCTAGACATTCTCATCTGTATTTCTCTAGGAGCCTTAACCTTGAGCGCTTTCTACGGTCTTCCAGAGATCTTCAATTTAAGTCCTTCAATAATGATGTGACGTTTTCCATATGTTTGTACTTTTGTTTAAATAATCTGGCTGCTATCCGCTGTACTCTTTCTAACTGAATTATATGGCTCTTCTCATACAGATCCCATATACTGGAGGCATATTCCATCTGCAGTCTAAGTAGTGAAAAATAACACGCTTCGCGTAATTTCTCTGTACTATTCTGCCTATGAACGCCAGTTTCTTGTTAGCTGCGCCTATAACACAACGAATTTGCATGTCCCGCGAAAGGTCACGACAGGGTAACTCCTAAATATTTTAAAATTTCCTGTATCGACTGATGGTCAACTTGGTTGAGTATCTCCCTATATTTTAAATCTACGAAAAGTCTAATTTTACTGTTTACTACCAAATAAATATCATTTAAATAAATTATGAATAGTAGAGGGCTCAATACACTTCCCTGAGGAATACCTGACGCGATTTGAACGGGAGACGAGTGCATTCCATCAATGGTCACTATCTGATCTCTATTCCAGAGAAAGTCACTATTTTCGGTTTTATACCGTATTTTACTAGTTACGATATTCATTTCCAATGAAGTACCTTATCAAACGCCATCCTAAAGTCAATGAAAACAGCATCGACCTGAATATTTTTCTCTCCGCATCGCAACAAATCGTTCAGGAAAAGTCCGAGATGCGTTTCACATGATCTGGCTTTCCGGAATCCGTGCTGTTATCCGCTAAGAGATGAACGACCATCTAAGTAACGCCTGGCAGAGCTAAAGATAATATATTCGAGTATTTTGCACAACAATAATGTTAACGAAATCGGCCTATAATTATCAGGTTTATCTTTGACGTCGCCTTTATGGATGGGGTGATGTGTGCTAACTTCCAGTTTTAGGAACGACAAGTGCGCAATGGATTTCTCGAATATTGTTTTAGTATTTGCGCGGATATTTTCTCCGGCCCGGGAGATTTATTTTGTTTAATCGAGCGAAAGGACCAAATCCTCCATCGAGTAGCTCTGATACATAGGTATAGGTTCATATTCATCGCTAATCGCAGTAAAATCTTTCTAAAAATGCTCGTTAAGTAGGTTTACTTTCTCCTCTCTCTCATGAACTACGTTTCTTGTTTCGGTTCTTAGTGACGCAATAGTGGAACCTCTACCTTGGATTTCTCTTACTTATGACCAAAATGATTCTGGGTTCTCAATCAAATTGTCGTGTAAGGCCTTCTTTCTGTAACTGTTAAATACACAACACATCGCCTCTCTAACTCTTGTGCACGCCTTTTTGTACAGTTGTTTTATCGTTGTCCTCTGTTCAACCGTGGCTGTCGAAGATCTATTAATTACGCGGGAGTGGATTTTTCTTTGCCGTCTATAAGCGCTCCTAACTTCTTGGTTGTACCTTCTAAGTTCCGCATTATCACGCTTTAGTTTACTTGGAACAAATTTATCTGTACACTCTCGACTTATATCTCTAAATATGTATCAAGATTCTTCCGCGCCTGCTCTGTCAGTGGCCACGGAGACATTAATATATTCATTGCGCAGAAAAGATCGGAAACTTGGGAAATCGGCTTTGACGTACAAATAAAACTTCCATTTTTGGCTTTATCTGTTTCTCAATTTTTAATTTAAACTCGGCGTACACTGCCTTATGATCGCTGATTCCCTCAAGTATAGAAAACTTAATCATACGCTCCGGTTAGTTTGTAGCCAATAAATCTAATGTATTTTTATATCTCGTAAGAAATCTCACTAATTGACATAAAGAATGCTTACCGAAAGTTTCAATTGAAGTTTCGCATGATTAACGTTCTCTGCCATCGGAATAAAAGCAATTATGATTCCAATCAATCGAAGGAAGGAATTGTGTAAATATGTTTTTTGTACTTAAAAGGTTTGCTCGGTTAACCTATCTTTCTCAATTAACAGTAGTTAAATTATGCAGGTTTTCTTACGTCAGCTATACATACATTTTGAAATTTTGTATGCGATGGTTTTTTGTAGCCGATATCACATTCACAATTTCCAAGAAAATCAATTAAATATATAAATTAAAAATGCATTTGATCCACAATTTTTTATATTTTTCTCGATGCTTGCGGCGAGAGAGAAAAGAGGTGGTTGATAAATGTCTGTGGATAGAACTGCAACCCCATCTCACACTTCGGTGCGGAAAATATTGCGTGGAGGCGAAAGGAAGAGGCAGTGAGTGGGAGAATGGGATTGAAGGCGGACGGTGGGGAACAATATTGAAATGGGACGGATAGGAAACTTGGGATAGGGAATTGGGAGGGAGGGGGCCACGGGAGTTCGGATGGAGTTTGTTTGCCCGTATTCCTCGCAAGGCGGGGACACATTGCAAATTTGGGTAATTTCGCCTTCTCGAGGCGGGTTGACTTTAATGGCGATGAATAGTCATGGGGCGTACGGAGGACTTAATTGGCAAAGCAAACTCACGGGCGCAAAAAATCGTACGCTCTAGAATTGATAGTATTTGCATTTAGCCTAGATGTACGATACATAGTATGCTGGAGCTAATTTGTTGCTATCGTATGGAGGTAAGGTTTGATCAAATTAAGTTTTCCCGAATTAGTTTTCCTTGTATTGGCCAAAGTAACCGCTATATCATCAAAAATATACATTTGTAATAAAATGCTAATATTTATTTATAATTTCAGTCGACGTTTTAGTTAAATCCCTATGTACATACATCCTTTTTATGTGTGGCGTCGACGAGGGAAGAAAGTATATTTATAGGATTTGCGAATGTAGTGAACATTTCCAAGTACAGGCATCCATAAAAATTCACAACTGGTAGGCTATTTCCGCTATAGATGAATATTGAAAATTGTTTACGGCGTTGTAAATGTTTTTACATTTTTATAAACTTTGAGAGACCGAGTTCCGGAAAGTGGCTCGTCTCGGAGGCAGATTTCCTAACATAGACGCGACCCCTCCCTCAATTGTTTACCAGGGAGAAAAAACTACACGAACACAGCCTCGTCGTTCTCCTTAATGGACATGACGCCGTTTGACTCCCTGTCACATTTCGCACGAGTGGGCTAACGCTGGAACCAGTTTTTTATCTCCTCTCTCTGCGCGATGGGGTGTGAAACAAACTCCACCCCTCCGCGGGTTCCCTTCGCTCGTGAAAAGTCAGAGAAACCGTTCTGTAAATTGAAATGTTATAAAGTGCGCTGAAGGCTACACACGCGAAAGAAAGTGGGATATGCTTTTAAATCTAATCGAATTTTCTTCTCATGCTTCATATGCTTGTTTCTACTTGTTCATTTTCCTTTCCAAGTTATAAAATTGTTTGCTTTAAGGCCTTAAACTTTGATTAGAGTTGTTTTCTGCAATTTAAATAAAACTTCCTGCATTTCAAAAATGTTTGCAAAATATCTAACTATCAGAGTATTGTTTGCATTTACTACATCTTGGCTCGAATATATGTAGGTTTTGATGCTCACTCACTATATTACTTATTTTATTAATTTTCTCTGCATCAAATGCAAGCGACAAGAACACCTTAGAATAAAATTAGAAAGTTCATGGAAAACTAATGCTACGAAGGTTAATAGAAGGCTTAAAGGTAACTTTTAAATTTAGAAAAAATATAATATTTTACATCTTAAACCCTCAGAATTACGAGTACATGAAGAGTTTTTATTTCAAAATTTTGACCTAGTAGACTAATAACTAATGCTTTTAAAACTACTGCCATTTTCTCCAACTCTTGGACTTTCTTTAGCTGTATTACCGTGAACTTTTGCATTCTCATACGATTTAATATTCTCTCCCTCACCATCCAAACAGTACAGGACATCCGGGAATATGTGTGGAACGCAGGGCTCTGGGGAAAATTTGATCCAAGGGCAAAATTTAGCATCCATAAACTAGCGAACTAGCTGCAACGGGACAACATCGGAACGAGATCCACTCGGATAAGAAGATGATATACCATGGAGATAAAGATGTGGCAAGGATAGAGAAAGAGGGTATAGGGAGAATGGACATAAAGTGAGTAGGAGAGGAAAAAAAGAACGGGAGAGAGGTGGAAAGAGAGACGGCGATGTGCGAGGCTTTCATGATGTTTTCGGATTGTTGAGAGATAGTGAGAGATAAAAGGTGCGAGGGGAGGAGGAGACGAGAAAACGGATGGAGGAAAGGAAGAGGAAAAGATATGAAGGAGGAGGGAGACGATGTGGGAAAGAGGAGGATGAAATAAGAAGAGGCGGCGGAAGGAGTGAGTGAGGAGCAAGCGCCGGAGATATTTTTATTAGGGACGTGGTGTAAATGAAGAGTCACGCTTGGCCACTCTCTTAATGCACTGCGAGGCGCGGTTGTCACGGCAACGGGGAGGAGTAGCGACAAGAGCACCTTTCAATCTCGACATTCCGTACTCACGAAAAAAAACTTTCGAAAGATTTAATTTTTTATTTAACATGGGACGCCAGGGTGTCATTATACGGCGGAGTGCTTTAATGAAGCCGTGTCTACTCTATCCTCCACTTTCTCTCCATTCCTCCCTCCCTCTCTCTCCCCCTCATTCTCCATTCCTCCTTCCCTCCCTCTCTCTCTCTCTCTCTCTCGCACTATTGTAACGCCCGAGTAGAGCGATTTCGGTCGCGTACCAAATACTTTTAAGCGATAAAGCCGACTCCAATGTTAGGGTCCCGGCGAGACAGTAACATCTGGTCGTCGGAGATAAGTGTCGCGAGATCGCTTTCCACCGAGGTCGTGTCTGCAAACCGTGACGTGTTTATCGTCGCAATTCCATCGTGGCGTTCCGATTACGGCACCACGAGGAATTATGATTTCTCCTCCGGCGGCGCGGCAATTTTCCACGCTTCGGATCGAGGAACTCTCCGCGCGCGTCGTTCGGAAGCTGCAACGAATTGCGATAATTGCCTCGTTGCACAGGGCGAGGGAGAGAGAGAAGGACTGTTTACCACGGATGTAATTGGGTGTTCGACGTCGAGGCGACAATATGCACTCAAGTGGCTACCATTAGTGAATGGGTGCTACGGTAAATGCTGTATGTCTCTTAATGAATGAAGTATACGTGACGGACATATACATTGATAATCACGCGGAAAAATGGTATTGCTCGTGATTTAATCCTCAACCGATCGTGAGCTTTTTTGGAACGTAAATGGTCGCACAAATTGTAAACGATCCGTCAGCGAAAAACCTCCGCTTTAACTTTATTAGGTAAAGATATAGCTGAAAATCTTTTATTCTTTTTAATTTTACACAAAATCACTCTTAAATCTACTTCCATATTTTTCAAAAGGTAAGGCAATGAAAATTTGTCAGTGCTTCCAATAAAATGCGCAAAAATACTTTATAACTCAGAATTTGTACGTGGAAGTTTCTGATGTAATTTGCATATGAAATATCCAATTTTTGGAAATTCTCCGAAATTTTCTGTTTACCTTTGTTCTATAAATTCTTGGAGCTCGTTTCGGTTCTTTTCTGGCCAAATAAAACATTGTGGATTCCGATGTTTGAAGTGTACTGTCAACTTCAGGCTCTTCAAAGGTAACTTTATCCCAACCTTTATGCATTGTAATCGTTTTCATAAACAGAATCATCAAAGGCCATATTCAACCGGTTCATACACAATTTTAAGAATTCCTTCACCACGGATGTATTCTTCTTATTTTGAGGGTTTGGTAAGTCAAATTCTACGACAAAACAAGAAATAATAAAGTGCTCAAAGAAAGTATTTATTTCCAATTAGAAACTTATTTTGATTGAAAAAGTGCTTTTGTGCTCGGCAAAAATATTGCATAACTGGATGCAAATGAGTTAGAGGCCTATAGAAGCACATAAAAAGTATGGCTCAGAGGAGTTGGATCTCCGAAAATGTGCGAGAAATATACGAAATCTTCACTATGACTGGAAATAAGACTAAATGATTCATTATCAATAAAGGTACCAGGAGTGATTTTGTATCACTTAGGAAAATTAGAAATGCGTAATCATAAAGCAATAGGATGCCATATTTCAATGGAAAGTATTTAAATTTTACGGTAACCACTTCAATTAGTTCGAAAAACTACAATGTATTAAAATGTGCGTTTCACTTTATTTTAGCTTAAAATTACTCAAAAGTAGATAAAATCACCATTCATTCGCCAAAAGTTTAGTTGAAGACGTTATTATAAATAAGGACGCATAAATAACTTGATTAAATAAAACTGAATCACGAGAGGAGATTAACGTTTATCAGAAAAAATTATAAATGAAACTAAAAAAATCCACAATCGAATTTTAGCAAGTTATCAAAATAATTAAGGTCATTTGTTTTAATCTAACGACATGATTTTATATTGCAAGTCATTTCGTTTCGGTAGTTAAGTATGTTTTGTGCGAAATAAATCTAGCTTTTGATTTTATGAAGAATACTACTCCTGCAATGGATTTATTACAGTACCTCGGGCGATGTACAGCTTAAAGTAAAATTTAAAAGGATATTTCCATGGCATTTTGATTATTGATAATGGATTTTTATGATGAAAGCGATATTTTGATACTAAATTAATGAATGTGCCCAAGATTACAAAGGAAATGAAGCCACTTTCTCTTTAGACTAAGATATTTATAATGGCTCCTAGGATTGTAGTTTTAAGTCCCAAATAGCATGACATGAAGCCTCGTGTATTACTGAATAAAGTGACCGGAACGTAAAATTGGCTTTCTCCGGATTTTAAATTTCGCTGTACAAAACAAAATTTATTTTGGTAAATTTAGATGCATTTTCCTTATTTCACATCATTGTGGAGAAAGACTAAGAATTGCCTCAAATTAAAACTGACGACGAAACGAAAATTAAATCAAAAGGTAACTTCGCAATGATGCATTCCAGCAGTTTAAAACGCTCTCCGGGATTAATCTGAATTTATAATCCCGTGGATGCACACATGTTAACCGATTGACCTAGGCTTCCCATATCGCTTCAATTACCGATACTGAACGAACGAAGAGAAAAAAGAGGAATAAAAAGTACGAAACGCTTCCCTTCTGTCGAGATGGGGCAAAAAAACAGGAGTCATTTATCTCCTCGCTGGGGCTTGCCTCCCTCTTTCGGACCAAAATTTATGCAGCATGAATAACGAGCTCACCGCATCTCGGGCACGAAAGCTCCTTCGATCTTTCTCTCTCTCTCTGAGCAAATCGGGTGTGCGCACCCCCTTTTTTACGATCGACTGCATATGGTCGCAGATGAACATTAAAAGATACAAAAGATTCGGTCACTTATGATTCTTCCCTCTCCCCAATCAACCCCCATTATTCTCCTCTCCAAATTATCTCTCTCCGTTCCTTCCTCTCCCTCCTTCCCACATATCCACCGTTCATTTATATAAGTCTCTAAAAGATCTCCCTTCCTATCTCTCTCTCTCCCTCGTAAAAATTGTCTTATTGGGATTTTTTTTCCTTTCAAGGACGACTTCTGTTTGGAAGGGTGCAGCGGAAATCTAAAATTAATACCCTCTGCGCCTTGAGACAAATATTTCTTTTTTTTTCTTTCGGAAAAGGTAAGACATTAAATGAATAACTACCTGTGATGAAAATTAATACATTTATTGCTACTGAGATCAAAATAAAGTTCATACGAGTGTAATATTTTCGCACATACATACATATAATGAAAACATTATTCATAATTTAAAAATTACCATCATAAAAACCAAAAGTTTTATCATAGATATTATAAAACTGAATTAACTGAACCTAATTTAGCCCTAATAATTTGTTAAAGGACTTATATATATATATATATATATATATATATATATATATATATATATATATATATATATATATATATATTAGAACAAATTCCAGTAATAAAACGATCATAGATCGAAACGAGTCTATACGAGCTTTAATTCCCCACTTCCCGCATAAATATATAATTAGACTCCCATTCGTTAACTTTGCACGCGCACAAGTGTTCAATATTCCCACATTTAGCTTAAAAAGAAAAACGAAAACTCCGAATGCGCAAAATACCTCAATTCTTGGGAATATGCACAAATATGTTTTATGGAATTTCTCCGCATCTAATATACGAATAGAAAAAAAAATAAAAGTTCTCCGGCGCAATACAAAAACCGCCACTCTTTTCCTCTCTTATTGAAAACCACGCAAGGTGTATTATGAAAATAAATCAAAACGTGGAAATGGCCGGGAGTTCTCTTACGCCTCTCATAAGATTGGAGCCAATTCAAGTCGGCCGCTGTGCAATTGCCATCCATCCTCATGACTCCCAACTCCTTTACTCTTTCTTCCCTACTAAATCCTCTCTTCCCCTATTTCTCCTTCCAGCCCCATCCAGCGGCTAAGGGATGGAACATTCACTTCCGTTTCTCCCCTCCCCAACCCCTCCGCCACGCAGCTTCACTTCGCCAGAACACCTGCCACGACTCCCCCGTGGGCTATTGCTCACGGGCATCCCGCTCTCCCCACCCCCTTCCCCCCAATCTCCGGCGAAGCGGTATAAAAAATGAAAAATAAAGCGTTCTCTCAACGGGACGAGTGATCGTAGGTACGCTCCCGGCCTACCTTACTGGGCGAGGAGGGATTGGAGGGAGTGGATGTTGTGTTTGAAGGAGAGGATGGGAGGAAAGGGGGAGGGGGCTGGGGAGGAAAGGGGGAGGGGGCCTGGGAAGGAAAATACTCCTCGTTGCAGAGGGAGGTCACGGGTATTTCACGACGCAATAAGGGCAATGGATGTAAAGTAGGCGAGCGGAATACGCCCTTATTTGTATAAATTTTCTATTACGTACGGCGGAATTCTTGGAGGAAAAAAATGTCGGAGAAGGTGTCCCACGAATAACTAGACCTAGTTTGTGTCGCGCGTTCCTAAAACCCGCGAGAGGAATTTTTCTCTTTTCCTATAATGTCCTTATTCGGCGACCGAGCTCAAATTTCAGTACCGGTTGTTTTAAAGCGACGGTGTGAATTTTTTTTGTGTGCAAAAGTTTTCAGATAATTCTAAGCTCAGGTAGAAAAATCAGTTAGCCAAGTTTTCGCTAGAGAATTATCGAGCTTGTCTTATGACTGAAAATAAATGCCAGAATATGGAGTTAAATATCGAAAATTTTAAAATTAAAGTACTTGTTTTAGGTATCTCCAATAAACATATTACCTTGTAATGCCTATTGAAGACGCTTAAGACAAGTACTTAACTTTTCAATGTTTGACTCTTAAGTGCTTATTCTGGAATTTAGTCCGTTTTTAGTAATGTAAATTGCTTTATTGGAATTTTTTATGATGCGATTTTTACAACTGTCTATTTCATCAAATAAAATTTGAGCTTCGGTTTAAAGGAAAAAATTTATTCAAAAAGACTTAGGTAAATATAAATCATTTTTGTTGGTTTGTTTTAACCAACCAAGGGTGCATATAATTCTCCGCGACGTTGACGAAAATTACTAATAAATTCGAGGCTAAATTTCTTATTAAGGCCGTAGTTATGATGTTAAACTTCCTTATTTAAAAACTTTTTACTACCCTCCACGCTGAAACTCACGTAAATCGAGTCGCAAGTCATCTCCGATGCATATTTATTATTACATCTGACAGCTTTAATGGGGTATGAATGCAATTATCTTTGAGGACGTCCAAGGTTCCTGCATTTAAGAGTCGTATTACTCCATCAATCTTCTGCCAACGAAGACATTTGAAAATGAAAGACAAAATAGAGGCTAATGAGATATTTCTCGTGTCCTTTGCGATGCATTAAACTCTTGTGACAATGAGTGTATTCCTCCGCGTATTTATAATTACATTTTTTATTCAGGAAACCGTTGGTTTGTCTCGACCCATTACGCAATGCTTATGTGTACTTTTTTACCCAAAAGCTTACACTAAATTATAATATGTTTTAAAGAGATAAATAGTCTTTATGCAAATATGAATATAAGAAAGACATTTAACGCTATACGCAAAATTAAAGAAAAGGGACAATTTAACTAATGTTCATTTAATAAAATGATATAGTTCTATGCTACAATTTAATTATTGTTTGAAGGAAGAACTAACGAATTTAAAATAAAATTATTAATTAAATACTTAAGTTCATAGAGAAGATATGAAAATGGACAGTAAATCTTTTAGCCTGTGAAATTGTGGGAACGAAAAGCGGTTTTTACTGCATGAAAATATTTGCTTCGGCAATACATTCAAAGTGGCGTTGATTAAAATCAAGAAACCCTTTACTCTTTTATCACAATGGAACGGAGGGAAGTCATTGTTGAGCTCCACGATATTCTTAACACAACGAGAAACACTTCTGACGCCTCTCTCAACTAATTAGGCATTGTTCCAAAGAACTCTTCCCGACCGCCGATCATGGGAGCGGCAGCGCCTCCCTTCGTCTGATCGGTGATCGAGGGAAGCTTAACGCTGGGTGGCGATCTTTATCATTTCGTCTCCTCTTTTTTCTTGCTTCCGTCTCGTCTCTCTTTTCTTTTTAAACGCGTCCTCTTTCATTGTCGGCCATACCAGTCCCATCCACTTGCATCAAACCATTCAAAGGCACCCCTTGCGTTTGATATTTCCCAGGGACTCCGCCACAGACTCGCTAAGCGTTCGGTTATTTTTACGCCGCATTCCTTTTATTTTCGACGGCGTATCGCGTCCCATACTCGATTGAGTCGCCACGGGAAGTGATAAAAGTTGAGTCGTCAAAACAGTCGGTTCCGTATTAAGCCACATTCGAACCGATGACATCGAGGTTCGGGTTGTCGGAAAAATCTTCTCTCTTTTTATTCTCTCTCTCTCTTCTCCCTATAGACTTAAGGCCTCCTTGGGCGCCGACGAGGTCCTGGAAAACTCGTTCCTTCATCGCTATCGAACTCCCGGAATCTCGGCAGGCGTGAAGTTTTTGTTGTTAATAAATTCAAATAAGTCCCCCTTCTCCCTCCTTCTCCCAATCCCTCCCTCCGAGATTTTTTACACCCGATAAGTTGTCGCTGTTGTTCAAAAGCCCAGGTTGACATAATGAATCGCGTTCCTTTTTTTCAGCATGCGGGTCTGGGATAATATTATGTTGGACTCCGATAAAAGGGACCAGGCGACATTATGCAAATTGATGGGCGAATTTTGAGGCCGCACGAAGACGCGCAGGTTATCGCGAGAGAGAGAGAGAGAAAGAGGCTATTCGACTTTATTGGTCCCCTAAATGGAAGCTGCGGCTACCAGAGACCAAACGAGCTTTATGCCGGGCCAATACATTATTCCGCATCACGTAATTTGCTCCACTTTCACATGGAAAGCCAATACGAAGATGTTGATAAGAAAATCATTTTTTTACCCTTAAAAGAAAAATATTTAGTATAATTTTATCGGAGCATTTACGAACAAGCCAATAATTTTAGAATCTGAGAGTATGGATTATTATCATCGGGTTGTAATGGCTTAAATCCGCCATTCGTCGAACGAGGATGCCCAAGACTCAAACTAAGCCGAAAATAGCCTCGAAATACCATTACGGGATGACGTTTTGACGTTGAAGTCTAAGGGCATCTATTAGTTATATAAAACTCTTCGTGGCGATCCGTGTTACCGAAACACTTTCCCCCCGCGCTGAAAACCACGCGCCTCCCGCTCTCACTGCACTTAAACGTGACCTTAAGAGCGTAAGATCTCGAATCCCTTCATCTCCGCTCGTCTATTCCGCCTCCAGTCTTCATCTGAAGCTGCCCCAGCCCTCCTCCCACTCCCATCACCTCCTCTCCCCCCACTCCCCTCCCCCTCCTCCCCTTCCCCTCCTCCCCATCCCACTCTCCCCTCTTCTTCTCCCACCCCGCTCCTTCTCTCACTCTTTTTTTCCTCCTTCCAGTTTCGAACCTTTTTTTCCTTATTCCCCGCCAACCTTCCGCCTCCCCCCCACTCCTCCTTCCGTCTCGTACTCCGCCACACCTCACACACATACTACAACATCCAGCCTCTCGGCGGTTGGTATAAGGCCCCTCCCCCTCCCTCCCTCCCACACCTCTCTTCCCCACCGAATCCATTGTGCGAGGGGCGGCAAGTGGGGCGGGAGTGAGATACTATCTCATATAGACTACCTTCTGTGGAGAGGAGGAGGTGGAGGAGAGGAGGTGCAGAAGAGGGGGGAGTAGGAGGAGGGGAGGGAGGGAGAGGGTTAACTGATTGAAGTAGCCAGGAGAGGAGTCACTAGATGCCAATTAGGGAGACAATTGAAAAAATCAATAAAAAAGGAAAATGGCACTAAAAAATAAACAATTTGGTGCATTTAGCTTCTCCTCTATCTTTTTCCCTTCTCAATACTAATTGGACGAGGTTAATGGAGGCGATGAAAGACGGTTGTATACATCGGATGATTTTCTCTTGAGATATCAGCTAAGGACAAATACATTCTCAGTTATAAGTGTGAGTTTTTTTATTTAACTCAGCTAAAAGTGCTCGTTTAACAAACGAAGAGATCAAAAATCAAAACGTTATGAATTACGACCGATTATAGTTATCTGACAATCATGTGTTTAGTGCAGGTACGTTATATATATATTATATTTTGCGAAGGTATTTATTTGAAATTTTACCAAAGAATTATTAGCTTAAGTATTAATAGAATTTGGAGTTCCAGAATATCAATTTCTTAATTCGAAAGATTATTAAAAATGAAACCCAATTGGACAAACTTAGCACCAAAGATGTTGGCAATTGCGCTCGCTAGCTCAGTAGTTCCGTGATAGCTTCGTTAGATTTGAAGGGCTGATACTAATTAATTTTTAGAGCTGGAGGCAGAGGATGAAATCAAACTGAAAGTTGTTTTAGGTGATACAGTGTTTTATACTTAAATATAGTGAAATGACAAAAATAATAAATCCCAAAATTATTCGGGTTTTCGCATTAGAATGCAAATAAACTATCATCCCGTTGCTTCCTGGGGAAATATTGAGCATATTAACAATTATTTTAAACGAAATCTAACGCTAACACTTATTTATAAATTAATCTAAGAACATGCCAATTTTAGAAGAATAATGATCTAAATAATTGGCATTAACATACCAAAATAATAATGTAGAAAACCACTAGCGGAGACAAATATTACGAGCTCATTATTAAGGAAGTTCGGGGACTAATAATATAGCTCAGAAATATTTTATCATGGCAAAATTACGGGGTTGAATTGTATCATTCCCGTGAAATAAGAACGATTTTTGCCTTACAATTCGCAGCATCTTTTGCAGAATTTGCCCTCGCCAATGAATATGTGCGTCAGAGGAAGTAAAAAAACCTCTAAAATTTACTACTTTCGGATCGGACGTAAAAAGGAAATTCGGTCGTAAGCGATGTACCATCAATTTCACTCCTATTTCTATCTCATACTGCGCCGCATACCAGACAATTCCCCCAACAAAGTTAGACGAGAAGCTTGTTTCTTTGAAATCAGAACGACTGATTTTATTAACAAGCTGAGGTAGAATCAAAGTTTCAATCTATCGATAATATTCCTTAGCAATATGCCTATTTCTATCATAATAACGGTGTTTGCCTATATAATTATATTTCAATACATATCTACAATTATTTAAAAAACGAGAAACTTTCTTTTCATGAATCAACGTTTGGACGATGTTCTAGATTCCCCTCTGTAAATCTCTGTAAAAACAACCGTTTTTCTATCACACCGTCTAAAGAATTTCGTCGTTTAATCTCGGACGAGCACATCCCATGCTGACAGTTTCCAAGTTCAAGTTTCACAGACAATAATTCTAAGGGTTCTCGTCTCTATAGAATTTGGAAGCAACATCACCTTACTAATTCCAATAATTTAGAAAATCCATTCTTGAAAACTACCTGGCTTCATTCGAGTCTACACCACCAATTCGAACGGGTCGCCGAAATCGGCGTACAAAAATACTATCCTAGCGTAATATTCGCGTCAAATCCACCATCACGCAGGAGGAACAGTGGGAAGCAAAAGTTCCCTTGACGCTAACCGATTTAAAATTCCCGAAACGATAAATTTCCTTTCCACCTACCTTCAGGAACACCGCGAAGGCTATCGTCTTTTCCGCTCCGACCATTGTCTCGCCTCTCGCCGCCGCCGAACCGACGAGATGCTGCAGAAGAAGAAAAAGAGGCTCTCCCTCTATCTTTCTTTCTCTCTGTTTCTCCCTATCTCTCTCGACTTCTCCGGAGCGCGACGTGAACTTCGACTTGATCTCCCGGAGCTCGGGACTCGAATGCGCCCGAGAGTTGGGTGAGAGCAACAGGTGTCCGTCTGTCGTTGCGTGTTCTGCCGCGATGGCAACGGGGGACTCTTTCCATCTAACGCCGCACACACTGCAAGGCGAGCTGACCCGACGGGAAGGGGAACAAGGGGGGAGGAGACAAGGGGGCGGGAGCAAGGGGGGGCGGAAGAGTATTGTGGGAGGGAGAAAGAAGAGTGCGAAGGAGGAGGAAGGGTGGGAAGAGGGAAGGATAGGGAAAAGCGAGGGAGGGGAAGAGAGAGACTTCGCGTCCCCCTTCCCCTCCCTGTCTTCCCACCCCCAACCTTTCACTCCCCCTCCCTTCCGCCATGCCTTCCACATATCTCTCTCCCCTTTCCTCTATTCCATACCTTCTCTCTCTCTCTCGACCAATCCCTCTCCTCCTTTATCTCCTTTGTACGCACACTGTGGAAGACCCTTGGTGGGAACACGATGCACGTCTCTTTTTCCGAATGGGCCCATCATTGGAGGAATTTCATCGCCCATTGGCCCATGTCATTCCGCGGACGCCGAAAACGGGGCTCGGGTCGAAACGGATCGTGGGCCCGGTAACAGAGCGCAATATATCTTTACCGGGCTCATTTCTTATCGTTTTTGGGAGTTTTATTCGTTTAAGTAAAAGGCTGCGTATAAATTTCGTCTGTTTGGTTTATTTTCCGCCCGTTGAGAGGCGTGGGCGAATCGATTGCCGAGAGTGTTTGGAGGAATGCGTCTGGCGCCGCTCTTCGCGAAAGATTACGTAAAGATAATGGGATCAAGAGGGAAGGCGCGTGTCAACCGACACCTGGGGGACCTAAATGTTTGTCTTAAAACTCAAGAAGTATTATCCGTGGCTTCTCGCCTTTCTTCCAGAAGCTTAAATGTTTTCAATGCAACCGAGATGAATGGTTTGTGGCGAAGCCTGGTCAGACGTAAGGAGATTTTCGCATCTCGTTTGTTTCTTTGTTTTTTTTCCTGGCGGCGGGAGGAAGGATATATTTTTTTTATTTTTCGTTTGAGAAAGAGGTCGAGGTTTTTTCGAAGGGATGAATAGGCGCGCTCGTCCCGCTCCTCGGCGCCGTCGTGAGAATCTACTTTTACACGCTTGCGCCGCGCCGTGCAGTTAAAATCGTATCGAGGAGATGATTGTGCAGTTAAAACGACGGATTACTGGAAGCGATCCCCCAAATAGCACGTCCGTGAAATTTCCTTTTTGGGCGAAGAGGATAAGCGGGCGGAGTATAGATAGACCGAACGCCGTTGCTTCAACGACAGTTTATTTTTATACTTAAGCTTTTTTCGCTTTTAATGTTTTAGTATTGATAAATAATAAGATTTTGGGAAACGTGCTCTGAATTCTAGACGAATGAGTAAACAAATAAAGGATTCGAAAATAAATTTTGGAATTTGGTTTTGCGATCGACTTGGTGGAAAACAAATACACGGCAGGAAAAGACGAATGACGGGGGAGAGGGTGTTAATAGGTTGTGAAAACCTATTCCACACCAAAATATATGCATTTACACGTAAATACCTACCTATGGACGTAAATAAACGTGTATATAAATGCAAGACGTGCGCAATACCTAATGAAGCTGAAGGGAGAGAGGGGAGAGAGGGGAGAGAGGGAAGAGAGGGAGGGAGGGAGAGAGGGAGGGAGGGAGGGAGAGAAAGAGGGAGGGAGGGAAAGAGGGAGGGAGGGAAGTCCAGCCTGAGAGGATCCGTCGAAGATGAAGATTCGAGGTTCGGTTCCTGATACTGAAAAAAGGGAGACGGCCGTGACCCGTTTTTATAAAAGAATAAAAAAGTAATTCGCTCGTCATCTTTCTGCTACTCCACCCCCCCCCCCTCCTTTTTCACGAACTCATAATCTAGATTTTTGAGCTAAGCTTCGGCGAAGTGGACGTAAGCCCTTTAAAAAAACAAGTGACTCATGGCGGGCGGATGACCAGACATGCTTCTCTCTCTTACTGTTTCTCTTTTGCCGTCTCTTTCCTTCCATTCGCCTATCTTTCTCTCTCATTCTTAAGTCTTGCCTAATGGCTGAGTTAAACCGCCTTCGACTTTAGTGGTTAGTCCTGTATTGTTGCTCGCGGCACGTCTTGGTCGTCTATGCCTTTTTTAAGTACTCGCGATCACGTGACACAGAGCGAGATGCGTTATGCTGTTTTTTTTAGGAAGCTCGTTTGTCAGTCAGCGAGATGAATCACGTTTTTTATGCGCGGCCTACGATCTGGCAGACGACGTATGGGACTTAAGCATACGATCTACTTAGAAGATGCATCGCTAATCTTAGTGTATACCTTTGTGTCGACGTCGCGAGCGGAGTGCCTCTTGAGCGAAGCCGCATTACATTTAATGGAGACAAAAACATGAGCGGAATGATTCATTGAACGACGTCCTCAAGGCCAATTAAACGGACCGGCAGAGAAAATTGAGGACGCATTTTAAAAGACCATTAACACTGTTAACCTGTACGAATTAACCAATTATGAATATAATGGAAACAATTTCACATCATGTCTCTTATTTTAGTTTATCTTAAATAACTATAGACGTTATACCTGTAAAAAATAATCAATTATAAATGTAACAAAAACAATTTCACTCTGAACCTCATGATTTAGTTTATTTTAACTATAGAGAAGTTATAATTTCCATCGAAGCAGTCAAATCATTACATACAACTTTTGCAATGGAAAGCTCTTTGCCATCGGCATACTTATCGAAAGAGAGCCTTTCAACTTATGGTGGACGCAAAATCGTCAGTTTCTCAGATAATTCACTTAATATCTTCTGTTTGTCTTTTTGAGGACTTAATAAATATATAATGGAGTGTATCTTATGACTTGAATCAAACAAATATTCAACTTAAGTATTTCCTTTGGCTAAAAATTAGTCAAATACACTAGATGCACCTTTCAGTTACTAGTCTTAGCGGTCATTCGCCGATCGTTATAAAAAGAATGCATTAAAGAATAACCAGTGAAGACGACTACTTTACAGCTCGAATGCACATCTGATTTATACAAACGTTTGATGGTTACAAAAATTAACCTTGATCCTAATGAAATCGCTGTTTAACTTACTTTTTTGGTGTAAGTGCCGCTAATAGGGCTACAGTTTCGGATTCTGCACCCAATGTTTTTACTCTGGAGAGAGCCTCTGTGCTCTTTAGTGGAATAGACGACTGATAATGGAGGAATCATTGTTTTGGGTCTTCCACATGATATTACAATTATGAGAAAAATTGCCATTTCTCATGGATGTAGTCATAGTATAAATTTCAGTTTGGATTCAGAATTTATTTAGTTTATGATTTTTAGGATACATTCATTACATAGATATTCAACTAGTTCATTATATTTTAATGAGAACATCACAGGTTTGCGATGTTCGCAGTATTTTTTTAAAATTACAATTAAGCCGTTTATTGCCGAAATTAAAGTTAAATTATCCATAAATTTAAATTGGAGGGAAATCTAAGCATGTTATTTCCTTTTGATTTCGGTATTAGAGCAAACGGGAATGCTATTTTATTGATTTTTGGATTTTTCTTCTCAAATTTCTCTTCATCGTAATAAAATTGAACTTTTCTACCAAAAAAGGATTTCTGATCTTTAATATAAAATTTACTTTCGTGTAATAAGTACGGTATTGGTTTGAAAAAGCTTATTTGGCAGCAGAATATTACATAAAATATTGATAAAGTTAAATATATAAAACATTTCATCCTCTTATGTTTTCGTCTGCAAAAGCGTAAAATCTAAGAAATCAGGTGTCGTATAAACCGGCTAACAATGCTTAACATCCTATGCCGTATCGATCGTCCGACGCATAGACGATAAAACGGATTCAGAGTCAGTTTGAAAAACCGACGCAGAAGAACGGTGTAATATCGTACGTAACAACTCACGAGATTTTTTCCCTACATTTTTTAGGAAGGCCACTAACGTCGATATTTTACTGGGCCATCGAGAAAATCCGAACAAGCACTTGAATAAGGAGTCGAAGTTTCAAGGCGTCCTCCGCCCCTCTCTCTCTCTCACCTCCGTCAGGCGCCTTCCTCATGAGTCGAGCGGAGCCCATGGCTACCGTAGAAGAAATATTGACCAATTTAAGGCACGGAGAAGAGGAAAAAAAGCCGGTCGCTTGTTTCTTTTCGTCTCGATCGAACTATTTTTTATCCTTACCATCCGGACGATATCTCCCGCCGTCACTACAAATGCATTCCGTGATATACTGGACATCCCTGGATCGCCCGCGGCACCACGCGCCTTCTCGTCCTCGTGTACCTTTCATATTCGTTTCGGTGCGCGCGGGGCGTGGTTCTTTTGTTTGGGAATCTCTAACTGCTCCGGTCTCCTCGAACATTCTCGTCCGTCCGGAAGTCTCGACGGGGAGGCTTCTTTTATTTTCCACCTCCGAACCCTTTCGGATACGACGCCGAAGGAAAAGATATATTTTCTCCTTAAGATGTTTTGAGACCGGTGTCCGAGCGGTCGCCACGCGTGTCAAAAATTCCGCAACCCGCGTCCTTCGTTCCATCTCCGCCTGTGTTTTCTATAAATAACGTCGGGAATCACGATTGGTCGTAAAAAAAGGCTCGGTTCTATTTCCGCCGCGTGGATCATACCTTTTTGACGAGCTATCGACAACACTGTGCATCCGTCATCGACGTTTCTGTGTACGCCCAGGCCATTGTAAACTTTTTCATTAAAAAAATTTAAGTTCGAATTCGCTGTGATTCGATAGGTTTCTTTTATTGAAATGCATCGCGGCTCTGTCAAACTGAAGTCTGGCTATGTAAATAGCAGTTTCTGAATGATTTATCATTCAATTCTAATCTTAGGAATGCTTACGTCTTTGAAAATAACTTTTATGCCCTTAGATGCATAAAATTAAGAAATGCATTCATTATTTCTTAGATGATATTGCATTTTCATTTCACTGAATTTGGTCCCAATGACCAAATGACGATTTGGAGGATTTTACAATACGAAATCGCAGTGTTATATTTTAGTTAATGTATTATGTTGTTAAATAACTTTGTTGTTCAAATATAAAATACGGTATTTTTGTAATGAGAATCTTGTCGAGGACAAAGTTCTTTTTGCGCAACATCCTAATTCTGAGAAATATTACTGTAAAGAAGACTTATACTCCACAGATGAAGTCACTACTGATGTTTATGATGATTTATGATTGTGGAACTTTGTGTCCATTAACCAGCAGGATTAATCAACATCAGTTTTTATTTGAGTGATTAAGAAACAAACCGCTTTGAAGAGCGCGTCACAGAACATGTTTTTCTTTGCACTTAACCTTATAACGTCGTCGATGTTAAGGTTATCATGAACAAGGACGTGCATGTGAAACGCTGCGAAGCATTACATTGACATGGAATTTGATTTATCTTGTTGGTTTTTAGATGGATGAGGTAATTGTTCGATTACTTGCGGCATTTTATGGCTAATCGAAAGAGATTGCTTTGTGGATTCAGAAGTATCTCTCAATGCAAAATCACGCTTCATAACGAGAAAAATACATTAGATTCAGAAATGCATTGTAAGCACGTTTTAGCATTCATTGTCGGAGGGAAGATTACAAATTAAGACGATTGAGTTTTGACTTTAATTACTGAATGATTATCTTCATCTATATGAAAACTACCAACTGCCGGCAGCAATGATTTTTGAAGGCAGTCAAGTAAAAGCTAGTGCTGACTTATTAATAAAACTATAATTAAAACTCCCACCTTAATTTGATATAAGAGCTGGAATTTGATTGCCTTTATAATTTTCATTTGGAAATATCGCCAAGTTCTAAAAACGGACGCACTTTCTTTTGAATGTTCTGTTTTAAACTAAATTTTGAATTTAAGTTAAATTCATCGTGAATCGTCTTTAAGAAACTAGGACTAAATTGGGCGCAGCAACTGTTGTCTATTGTTCAATATCCTCAAGGCTGATCTACAAAAAATGCCGCGAAGTAAGGGTAATTTTTCTCCTTCATCTCTTAATCGTTCAGAAAGTACGAAAAACGTGCGAATTGGATAGAAAGTCGCTTTGAAAATTCATACCTTGATTTCCAAGCAAAAAAACAGTTCCCCGGAATATCGTTCACTTCAAGAACGAGGGTTATTATTAGAGACCAAGGAATGACTGAATCAAAAGTGTCGAACGGTCACGAACTAGGAAGGGGGGGGTCATTAAAACTTCCCTTCGCGCAAACTCGACCTCGCCATTTTTTATAAAACGAAAAACATCCTTTGACCGCACCCCTGCAATCCCGAGCGTCCTAATTGAGACATTTTATCGCTAATCGCTGATTAGATCCCGATAACGAGGCTGTTAACAGGCGTGATGAAAAAATAGATGAATAGAAAGTGGCGACGTGCTTGCGTAACCGTCCCCTTAAGAGGAAAATGAGAGAGAAAGGAAGAAAAAATGAGGGAGGGATGGGCGACGGATCCAAAAAAGGCTACGATGAATCTCTCTCTCGCACACACTTCATATTTCTCTTAGGAACGAGAAAGAGGTGCTGGAGGGATGTGTTTTGATAGGCCGCATCGTGATGCCGTCTCCCGTCCGCCGGTGGGTATGATGGCCTCTTTCTTTGTAGAACTTTAGACGGTGGAGTCGAAAAGGAGAGGTCGAGGAGACAGTGGCGCCGCGCGGCGCTGCGGGGGCTGTTAGAAGTTTCGGGAGGATGGGCGGAGATATCGTGGAATAGTTTGATGATGTAACGGTCGGTAGGTTTTGAAATTGGCCTGTGATAGATGGTCGCACCTCCCGTGAGGGTGTGAGAAAAGGGTCGGGAGAGAGGGAGTGGGAAAGGGGAGAGAAGCGGTAAGGGGAGTTTCGGAGTGGTAGAATGTTGCGTCGTCGTTATTGAAGCGGGCAGAAGCGCAGGAAAATGTTATTTTTTCCTGCGCTTGTTATCGGGAAAGTTAAATACAGACAATATAAAATTTACTCTTTCTACTGCAACCAAAGAATTTTCACTAAAGCAATAATAATCCATTGCCATTTAAAAAATAGTTTTTTATAGATATCTTAGGAAAGGAGAACTTTTTCATGACAACCTATAGCGGGCAAGAGGAAGATATTAATTTTTCAAACACAGTATTCTTCATTTTTATTTATGTAGTATCGGATTTTTGTCTATGTTATGTTTTGTAAATGTCCAGCTGGAATATACATTTTTACCCAGCTCGAATTAAAACTTACACAGTAGCCACAACAAAATTTCACAACTCTTGGAGGCATATTTGGATGCATTTTTCATAAGTATTTTACATTACGAGTTATCATTTTTCTAGTATTTTAAAGAAATTTGTAACAAAATTTATGTAGTATCATAGAATTTACGAATTTTTGTGGCCGAATAAATAAATGCCTTCTGTAATATTTTCACTAAACTTTATGGAAAATATCGCCTTGTTCAGATACATTAGCAAATTTTTGCACTGGACATATAAATGAAAAAAGTTATTAGAAAATTAAGTTAAGATAAGTCGTTAAGTCGTATAACTCCCCAGCCTTGAGAAATTCAGCTAAAAAGTCATTTTTGAGGACCAAATTGGAACAAACCTCTTTTTTTTATCAAAGGCCTCGGCGCTACAGTCGCCTTGGCAATTGAACCTAATTAGAGAGAAATTGGAGAAACCTCCCCTCTTTAGCCTTTGACAACGCACCGAGGAAATAAAAATGAAAAATACAAGTTTTAAAAATGTCAGACGGAGAACCCGCTGTCACTAAAAGCATTTCATCTTTTTCTTATTCGAGGTTGAAATTTTTTCCGCAATGAGAACCAATTTTTTGTGTTTATCATATTATTTATTGCTCAATCAATCGATGGAAAAGGGGAGTGAAAAGGTGTTTTTTCGCCATCGTGCCGTGTGCACGTCCGCCATCTTGTGTTTTCCTCACGAAGGCGGCGAAAAGACGCCGCCTGTAGTTAGAATGAAAAACAAAGAAGTGAACGTCAGCACCCTTTCGAAGGCTTTTGTATTTTTTACAATGAATTATACAATGTCTGCACCGATCCGCCTTCATCAAGCAACATTAGTGAAATTCACGATGAAGAAAATAATAAATGCATATTATTTTTTCCACGTGTGGCGAATCGTGCGGTGGCCCTTAAAAAGAATACATTTTTTCGCAGGGTTATTTTTCAAAGTTATTACCCAGCTTGCGTTTTGTTTTTACTTTTTAAAAGGACCTTGAGGGATAGAATCTGTAACATAGGTAAATGGAACGACACATCTAAATATTAATTCTTTTTACATAACTACCATTATGTTTTTAAAATTTCATTTCTTCAGTCCGATGACGAATCAGTGGACTTGAATTACATTTCCGTGCAGATGGATAAGAGAGAGGAAAAACTGACGATTTTATTTTCCCCTTTCCTCGTCATTTCCATTTTTTGAAGCCCACGAAAACGATCGATGAACAACTGCATTACGCTAAAACATCCACAGTTAAAAATGAATGAAATCGCTTATCTTACACAATTAGGAAACACCACAATCTTGTTTCCGCGGCGCAAAAAAAAAAACAATTACTCTATCTTTCATCTCAACTATTTTTTATTTTCACACGTTTGGGATAGGTCAGAATGTTTTTATACATTTATTTTTACTTCCAAGTATCCCAAAACTTTGATATCACACTCTATCGACTAAAAAGATTGGTTGAAAAATAGTTTCCGCCGCGAGAAACGGCTCTTTCGCTCTCTCGGAGACGATTCACCTTCCATCGACTCCATACGGAAAACTCAAAACTTTCTCGTGACATTTTTCGTCAAATGAAAGCGATTAATCGATTGCAACGTTTGTAGAGTAAATGCATGGTCGTCGTTGACGTCAGTTGATCACACAAAAATATTTTGATGGTATACGCGATTATTTTATCCACAGAGAAGAAAATCGATGATTGTTAAGATGGCCAAAGATGCGATTCTTCGCGTTCAGATTAATGCAATGCAAATCGCTTTTTTTATTAGTCGATATTTTCCGCGGAAACGTGGAGAAAACTTTCGCATGATTTTCTTCTTTTTTAATAGCATTACACAGAAAACATGTGGGCAGGGAGAATAAATAATCTTACATCCTATAGGGTTTCATGTTTAAAAAAAATACACCTCGCGTCGTGAACTCCTTTAATACCGGGTCGACAACGCCATTTTCTTTTCTTTTCGACCAAATCAGTCGACCTTCTTTAATGAATCCTTTTAGCACGGCCGTGATCGTCAAGTTGTTCCCCGTAATCACGCAATCCAGAGAGGCAAACGTGTTTTTCACTGAATTTCGAATAACTACCTTCTCCTTCTCTCTGTATCCTATGCCACACAGAAAATAGAACGACTATGAAACAGACACAGATACACTTATTTGATTTACATGGATTTTCCAACTAGATACACACGGTTCGTCATTTTTTTAAAGATAACTTTTTTTAAGATTAAAATTCGCTCCGGTGTTATTATGTTTGGAATCGGCGGCTACCTTTTCTTTCGCCGATCCTTTCTTATCTGTTGGTCTCTACCTTGAAAACAAATCGCCTTGATAAATATCTCCTCGTCTCCGCGAATTTCCAAAACAAAAGGGGAATTGCTACTATTTTAAAGTTCCGAATTAATCAGTGAAAAGGGTTGGTATTTTTGTCCCTACTTCGCAGGGTTAACCTGGGATTCGGGTTAGGTTTCGTGAAAGACCAAGTAGCGATGTTCTTTTTTGTCTCCAATTTTGACGCGCAAGCGCCCACTCTATCCTACTTTTTGTTCTAATCCTTTTCCTCTCTTCCCCTATCTCACTCTCGACCTCGCATAATGGATCGAGTAACATAGAGGTCTCGAAAACTATGTTTAAATCATCAGAATTTAGTAATAAGTGTCGGAGAGACAAAACGGAGCGAATAAGAGCTTAGAGTCAACTAAGCGAGAAGATCGTTTTCTCTCAGGAAAAAAACACAATCACGAATACATCACCATCATCCTTTTTAAAATCTCTCTATATATCTCTTTATACTCTCTCTTCCGTCCAATTGATTCAAGTAAATGGTTTTTATCATCTCATACTTTTGTGAATAGCTTGTTCCATACATGTATACTGCTGGATATGCGGTGACATTTTTCTTCAAAATTGCTATCATATCGATTTCATATATTTACTTTAAATGCGTAATATATGCATATTTATGTATATTATTAATATGTTTTTCTGAACACCGAAACATTGGATTCACTCGCACATTCACTCAGACAGACGCACACTTACTATTTCTTTTTAATTGTGTCCTCGATCACTTGTTTTATATGTACACTTCACTCTCAAATCTCAAACGTGCTCCGTTAACAGCTTTTTTTTTCAATTCCTGGAAGGTCTTCGCGCACTCTCAAAAGATCCTATCATTTTCTCCAATCCATCGTCAAAGAAATAAGATCAACAGAAATGAAGCTACAGGAACACTTTCCAAGCAATGCAGAGATTTAATTTCTCGGTTGGCTATCAAAGCGCATCGGTCTCATTGTTGGTAATAACTAGCGAAAGCTTGTTCAAAAATCAGATAAAACGGAATAATTAGATATATTATTTGACTTTCAATCACTTTTTATGAAAAAATTGATTGGCAGGTTTGGAATGGTTTTGAATAATTAAAAATTTTCTTTTATCGCGTTAGAAATTGGTAATTTCATCATGCACCTAATAAAAGAAACTTTCAGAGAGAATAAGAAGCGGACTTCTTCCATTCATTACCAGGATTAATAATGGAAAAGCCCCGCCATAGTCCCTCAGATGGGGGTTAATTGGCAGCCACTGAATTTAGGGCGAGATAGCGAATCCGTTTGCTTCAGGGAAATGTTTGTATTAAATTTAAAACGGTATGGGATGCAGATTTCATAGTTTCGCTTTCACCCATTTGCTTCGGTTTACAGGTCACTGGTAAACATGAACTCGATTGATAATTATCACGAAAATCCCTCCTCACAATCTATTATGGAAATAAAGCTTTCAAAAACTAATAAATCGAGAGAACAAAGCGAGGATTCATGAATAAACGGATCGCGAAATTTGTCCATTGCCATGCCCTGCGTCAACATGTCAACAACGGCAACCGCCTAAGCAAAAAAAGGGAATCCATCCTTTGATTAGTTGGAAGCATCGTCGCCGATACTTTAACCGATTCGAGCAAAACGTTCACATTAATGAAACTTAACGTGGCACACAAAAAATGCAAAACAATCAGAATTTTTTTCGATGAAAAATGGATTTTTTCATCGCTTTAAAAAAAATAAAACGGTTTAAACCCATTCGTTAATTATTTTCAACTGCGACGGAGTAATTTTCTTTTAAACAAAAAGACCTCCGCATCGTTTGTGCCTTTAATAGCAAAACTCCGCACGCGCCCTCTCTATCCATCTTTCTCTCTATCCCTCTTTTTTCCCTCTCTTCATTTCCTTCGTGCCCACTGGCCAGAATCGAGTTTGCAATCGCGAAACGGCGGCATCACGCTCCCTTTTACAAGGCGTCCGGATAACCTATTCCCCACACCCAACGGTAAAAGGCGCTCATTTGAGATGTAGCGAGTAGAAAAGGGAGGAGTGCGGGGGGGGGGGGAGGGGGGGCGTGTGGGTGAGAAAGAAACGAGAGTAGGCGGGGAAAATGTAAACAGAATCAAACTGCGACGCGCTTTGAATAAAACAAGCCTTTTAACTCCCTCCTGCTACTGCCTCCGCCAAACTTCCCTTTCCCCCGTCGCCTTTCCATTCACACCCGACAACTCTTCCCGCAGCTTCGTCATCAGCGCATTTATCAAGTCGGAAGATAAAAAAGGAAGACTATTGGGAGGGAGGAAATGCGTCGGGGCGAGGGGCGGATAAACATCGCGGAAACGCGAAAAGGAACATGGAGAAGAGGCAAAAAAAACAGCACGAGCGAACGATCGAAGCGATAATCCGGAAAAAAAGCTATGCTGGAGAACGGTAACAAAGAATTGCGGCACCTGATGAAGGTGACGAGAAAAGGCTATGAACACGCGCGCGCGAGCGCACGCATGCGCGCATAAAAAAAGAGAAGCGTTATGCGATCTCTTCATCCGTAACTTCAGCCGACCGGCTGGAAGCGGATTGAGGAAAAAAAAGCTAAAAACAAAGCGACGAAGGAACGGTCGTGCATGATGAAGCCGTATTCGCGATGGTCACTTTTTGTTGCCTTTTTTTTACAACGGTTCTCGTTATCGTCCGTTGAGGCGGGGCGATGCAGGCCGTCCTCCCGACGCAGGAGGCCTAGAGATGACGCCGGTTGCAGCCGAGAAGAGTTGAAGGGAGAAAGGAATGGGAGGGGGAAGCGAAAGAGAGATCCGACAACCTCTCTCTCTCTCTTTTCCTTCCCATTCTTTGTTTTTCTTCCGAGTTACTTTCCGAATGGATAATGAGGTATTCTTGTCGATGGAGGAAGATTGAGATAGAACCTTTTATTTTATTTATCGCGAAGCAAACAGAATGTCAGCGGTGCATTGTGGGCTATCCCCTTTCGCTCTCTCTCTCGTACACTTTTTTCCGACATATACGGATCTCGCAATCTCCTCTCTCCCGGTCACGGCACCGTGCACAAAATGCAGGCAAAAAAAGTAAACGCACAGCGCGAAGACCTTCCATCTCTTTCTTTCCAGAAGGGGGTGAGATGACATCCCTTATCGTAAAAGCACACAATACAATAAAAGGGGAAATCTTTCAAGGGGATTGGTGGAGGAAGAAAATCGAGTGCACATTCCGCGACGGCCAATCACGGGGCCCGGGGATCCGAACGAATGAGAACTTCGTGTTATTTTGTTAAAAATAAAAAAAGAGGCTTCGACGGTCCCCCTTCTTTTTTCATCCAAACCCCAGCACACGTACATCTTCACTCTTGAAAAGCGCGTCCCTCTCTGTACTTTCTCTCTACGTATCCTCTATCCCTCGCTCTCTTTCTCTCCTCTCTATCTCCTCATCTCCTTCACTTAACTCCTCACGCGTCGGATTAAGAGGTCTTGTTGTGGCACGAGGAGCAGCACGCGTTGCGATAGTATTTATAGCGGCAGAGCCTTGCTTGCACCACCAAGTGGCAGTTGCGGAACTGGTCCTTGCAATCCGTGGCGCCGTCTGTAAAGTGGACAGAATAATTAGGGCCGTTTCCAAATTTCGCAACGAAAGTTGCTGAATGAGTTGTTTGTCATTTAATCACCGAATTAATAAAACAAAGTTTTGGGTAAAATTATGAAATATAAGTCAAACAGAATCGTTTACGTAAATTTGGAGAATATATGAGAAATGAAATGTGTAAATGATGTAAATTTATTTATATATGTATTTCATTTGGATTTCCAACTAGAATTGTCTAATTTTTCCACTGGTGACAGTTGATCAACAGAAACTTTCGAGAAATATGAGGATGACTGATAAACACTTTACAGATAACATAAAGAATATATCTGGTTTGGTCACAACCTCTTGTGGTCTACTTTAGCAAATTAAATAATGAACGTTGGAGAAACAAAACAAGATACTACAATTTAAAGAACTTTAGGATGCAGAACCTGCTCACCAAGCAGTTGAGAGACAAGAGAAAGAGGACTACATGACATGCGAAATTTGAAATTATAACACACATTTCATTGATTAAACAAATACTTGATAACTGTCACATATTATTATTCAGCAAAAATCTGTAATTTTGTGTAATTTTCAAAAAGAAAATAGAATTATAAGTTTGTGTATTACTATGCACGTTGCTTGTTCACGTTGCTGCAACACTCCATTAAAAGTTTAGAAAGGTACGACAATAATAAAAAATATTAATAAATCCTTTTATAATTTCAGTTCAAAATGAAAATGATACAAAAAAATACTTCCGCAGAATTTAATCGAAATTATTTTATCAGACATTATATTGTAACTAAGGTATTATCGATATGGTGTGATATCCACAAAAACACTATTTAAGGTTAGGTTATTTTTAATTTTTACCTTTGCCATGTCCCGACTCTCCATCGCCTGTCCCTGGCTGGTCTCCAGCACCGTCGGAAGAATCGGATACGGTGTCCTGCTCCGGCGGGACCTTTGTCCTCAGACGCACACCGATTTCAGAGGGCGACACAACCTGGGGAACGCCAGGTCGGTAGTGCGAAGATCCGTGGTGATGAGAGCCAGATTTCACGTCGAGATAAGAGCGATTGTCTGAGAACGACGAAGAATCTGCAAACGAAAGAAAAAGTTTTGATCATATAAGAGAGATTACGAAAAACTACAACAATCATCGCGCTTTTCATGCAATAAATTTCACAGGGTCAAAAATAAACCAAATACAAATATTTGAGAAACATTTTTATTAACGATCTTCATATCACTCTTTCAAAATTGATGGAAGGTTTTCTTTTATTGTTTTTGGAAGAATAAAATTTTAAGGTAATCTAGTACAATAAGTATAAATTTTTAACTCTACTTTTTCTGGTTTTTAATGGCATTTTTGCCATAGCCATTAAATGATGGCTCGATGCATAAAAAAATGTGTTCACGCATAACCAGTGCCGAAAACTAATAGATATCTTAAAGATATCATTTGAATAATTTATGAGGTATTTTTTTAAGAGTAAAACGAGTACATATGCTTATGATCCCATTAAAAACTAATGCCTTGAATAAAGAAAGAAGATTTTAGGTGATGAAAAGACAACAAAAGTTTCCAAGCCAAAAAAATCCAGCCCGGAATAATAGCGATGGAGCTTTTTTTTGAAAGTGCGATGGGCACTTTTTTGAGAGGCTGGCTCTTTTGCGGCATTAAATATTTCTCGGGGAAGACTTTCCCCCGACTCTAGCCATTGGGTTTTATTTCACAGTGGCGCGCTTAATGGGCGAGACCCTTTTTAATATTTCACCACCTCCAAATTTACCTGCTGGAGCGTCCGATGCGCAGTCGTGGGTGTTGCACGCACGGCGCAAGATGGGGCGCGCGTCCTCCGAACACCTAAGCGACGCCCTCTGGTGCTCATCTACGCACTTAACCTCCCTCCTCTGGGCACCAGTACCGCACGCCTTGGAGCACTGGGAAAATTGCCCAAAAGAAAAAGGTTAGAATGGGTCATGTCATTCAAAGGGCCAAACTCACGGTTATAACGGGAGTCTTTTAAATTATTCCAAGATTTTAAGCACTATTCTCGTTGGCGACGTTTAAAGTATTTTCCAAGCAGATGCTACATTTGCTCATTTTTAAAACAAGTACATATATATGAACGTAATATAGAATCTTTAAAAAATCTGATGTGTCCAGCACATGATTTTATCCATGCAGAGTAATGTATATGATTGCAATAGTAATGAGAAGTTGCTCTCGATATCAGGGTCAGCAAGAAAATTATCGGCAATTACACTCGTAAATAATTTAAAAAAACTGAATAAATTTCATAATGAAAAATAATTTGAATCACTTTTCACATTAAGAAAACAATAAGCAAACGAAATTATTATGTTGCTATGGATAAAATAAATCAATGCGTGATTAACATTACTGTTATCGATACTGTCGATATTTACCAGAAAATTTGTTTAAAAAATGACACTCGTTGCCATTGGGATAATTTTGACAACAATTAAAATTACCCTTGGTTGCGTAGGCATCGCTATCAACAATTGGAAATTTTGATAACAGCAATCACCTGGTTATTAAACAATCCGTTTTATTAAAAAATGTTTCAAACAAAAGTTGTCAAAAGTTATATTGTCTGTAACTTCGGTGGTAACAAGTATTTACATAAACTGAGTCTTAAATAATATATTTGGGAAAACCCGAAAATGATATGAGTAAACCTCCACTTCCTGTTGGCCAATTTATAAGCTTAAATACATAGCCATATGCCCCTAAAATTACTATATATCGTCCATTAAAATATACGCCAAACTACGGCAGTAGGGAAAACTGCTAGAAGAGTGTTTGAGACAAATCCTGATCAAAAATTAATGATCATCAAGCCATGGCAGTGAATTTCCAAGCACACAGAATTAGTTTCGGGGCAAAGAGTGTAGTGAGACCAAACGTACTTACATACGTACATGAGAAAGTTTGTGCAATGTATATTGCGCCGTTTACTTTTAACTAGAGCACACACAAAACTCCTATCATACAACACAGCCAAACACAGAAACATCATCGAGAAAATAGTGAAAAAGTACCCGGAGGACCTTAAACGTGTATTTCCGTGGAAATCTCGAATTCGTTTTTTTTTTCGCGAAAGCAATACTTGATCCGTACGCAGTCTAGAGAAAGTAAAAAATTGCGATTTATTTCTCTTCATTAAAGTTAATAATATACTGAAATTTTATATTTGAGTTTTATATTCAAGTATGTACCTCAATTATCTCAAATCCCAGAAAGCAACCCTTTTTGAACGCATATTCTAAGGATTAATTAACAATTATATACTGATTGTAAAAGAAAAGAATATCATGCATAACATGGAAAGCTGAAATAAGAAATTAAGAAAAAATGTTTTCCTGAAATGGAAAATGTGTGCTGTCTAATTATTTTACAAATGTATTTCTGTTATCCATGTTTCCATATTTTTGATTAGTTCCAAGATGCTTGCTTTTATCACATTAACTATCCATAATATCAAAGCACCAATTACAGAGTTAGAGATTGTTGATTGTGTTAATTACCTGTTGAAAACTACATTTGGTAATGGAACTGCTCCATTTGTATACCATTTAACGTTTTTTATGCGCACAGATTAAAGTATTTTGCAGTAATTGTTATACTATGTTTCATATATCACATTTGATAACATTTTATGAAAAATTGGAATTTTAATCAAACAGCTAGCCGGTTTTATCAGATAAAAACTAAATAAAATAACATAAACCTGTTATTAGGTAGCTTTGATAGTTTTAGCTATTGTGTATGCTATAGGAAATTCAGTTTCATTAAATAAAGTATTGCAAAAGGAGAATAAAATCAAAGTCATTATTTAAAAAAGCTGTGATAAATAAGAGTGAAATACTATAAGGAAAATGATAGTTTTGCGTAATATTGATAAACTCACAATGATCAATAATTCTGTTTTGTCAAAAATTCCTAATTAACAGAAAAACGATAGAAACTAAGACATTCGACAAATTAATGCCACAGTTTAAAGTAAACATTTCGAAACAAAATCAATCTGTACAAATCATGCAGCGAAACATGTTTACCTTTAATCTTACAACGAAATTAACTTACTAATTATTCACCGAAAATATTTAACTCGATGAACGAAAAAAAAATTGGCCGCAGCAAAACATCGACCCACTTGCACATCATTCCACGTCAGAAAATTCCCAGGGGTATTTGAAGTGTGTAGCATATAAAGTCCTTTCTCTTTCTCTCTCTATAGAAATCGACTTGTTTAAAAAAAGCTAACTTTAGAATAGGAGAGAGAAAAAGAAGATTAAAACTTTTGACGGCATACGTCATCGTCTCCATGAAATATGAAGTAATGCGCGCTTCCCGAAATAACAGTTTCCGCGGCCCCTTTTTCGAGTTTCATGCATCCATTCATCGGCTGGGATGCCTCGAAGTCTCCTTCCATGACTATTCGATAAGCCATTCCGGGAACAGGCTTACGGGAGAGCGGAAAGGGGAGAGAATTTTCCTACAGGGAAGCGGGGAGACAAAGCCGGTCGCTTCGCCTAGGATAAAGGACGAAAATGGACCCTTCACCCAAGAAGTCGGCGCCCGTGGAGGCGCAGAGAATGGGGTAAGTAGGTCGCGTGGGATGTAACGGGGTGATTTATTTTATTCCGTGTAAATGTATTCACTTGTCTAAAAAATGTAATAGATAAAGAAAATATAATATTCAGCGGGTTTTCAGATTAGGTTCAATTCCTCCGAGCATAAATATCACGGATTCGAATACCTACATTAACTTTTAGCCATTGTTTTTTCAAATAAAGTTACTGTCTTTAGTGCTGTCAATATATTATTAACAGATGAAATACTTTTAAAAAATCCTTACATTCATCTGGTATATCGTCCGAGAAAAAACATTAATTTAAATCTGAACCGAAAAAAACGACTTGAGTTTCGAATTACACTTCAAATTAAATTAAATTAAACAAAATAATCGAACATTTGATGAATTTCCTAATAGGTTGGTTTATTTCCAGTTTACCTGGCTCCATTCCGTGGTGTACCATTCCGGACCACAAGGTTTCTCATCGCAAGGTCTGTCGGATTCCGGTCTCAGTGAGTAAGGACAGTCCGAGTCTACGGTCACTCTGAACTGACCCCTCAGGAAAGAGACGCAGATCACGTCTCTCGTCTGCCTTCCAGGACCACAAGGTGCAGAACACTACAAGCAATGGTGGTTACAGCAATTAGAAAACGAGTTCTTCCATCATTAATAATAAAAAAATAGAGTTAATTCAAGGTTTACGGAAAATGTTTTAACTGACGTTAATGCAAGTTATTAAGTTACCAATTTTTTTATAGTTTTTTAAATCAGCTCTCATATATATATATATATATATATATATATATATATATATATATATATATATATATATATATATATTTATAAACTTAAGGAAAAGAAAAGGTAGTGATAAGGGTGGCAACAAGGTGTTGAAGCCCAGCGGACACTTACCAAGTTGGCAGGCTGCTGGGGGCGTCGAAGAGACACGTAAAACACACGAACACAAAAAACACGCAAGCTTATCGGGCCTATGCCCTTCTTCAGCGAAAGAGTGTGTGTGTATATATATATATATATATATATATATATATATATATATATAATAAAATCAATATGAGTAAAATAGAGATTGCACAAATATTAAATATGGAGGTGATTGTATGAAAATCCTGTTGCGCTACGGATATTATTCAGTCTCTATTTCATTAATGAATATCTCACCTGTCCCCATTTTCCTGCAAACCACTTCCCACTGCATTGTTTGTCGCTGGAACAGGCGCGGCTCGTATCAGGCCGAGATGATGTTTCGCAGGTACCTTCGGATCCGACGGACAGATCCGAACCAATCCCGCTAGAGCCACTTCCAGCTGAACAATGAACCTTTCTCGTCTGCACTCCCGTGCCACAATCTTCCGAGCACTGTTTTGGGAATACGAAGGTAAGATTTCCATGATGAAGACCGTTGAAATGACAATTTTTTCAGTAATTTCCTTTAAAAAAAAGTATAAATCAGGTTCGTGAATTAAATGCAAATTGGGCTTGATTAAGATATGCTCCGAAAATTTTTTAGTACTTTTGAAAATTCAAAAATAATAAAATTATTTCTTTTAAAAGATGAAGTGTAGCTTACTGAAAATGACTTCCTATAAATGGATTACATAGGTCTGATTCCATTTTCTGATCTTCAGTTTTATTTTTTCAATTTTTACTAAATAGCCAAAAACAAATGTTTGGTTTTAAAAATTTATAATTCGGATATTCATTAAAAAACAACTTTTGGTATCTGTGCACCTGTGGCCACAGCTTTTAACAATCAAAATCATACATGCGTATTTATAAATAAAAAACGACTTGTTATATCAACGGAATATAAAATTTCATTTTTAAATAGGTGCTTAGGAATTAAAATATGCACAAGACGCTTTTTATGAAAAAGTTTTACTTCATTCAGTGGACTCTGACTACGCTATCCTTTATTCTTGGATAGAGGAAAATATCCAGAAACGTTTATATTTCTAGTATTGTTATTTTCAACGTATGTCGTTTACTCAAGCAGACGGACGCACAGAAAATTTAGGTTTTCAAAATAAAACTCTAAAAATGATCAAAACTCCAATTGAATTTCCAAAAAAATTCCAAAAAGTACATAGCTAAAATAAATCGATCTTACAACCGTCGCATTGGTTCCGCTAGACGCTAGAGTAATGCTCCTCAACTGGGGCGCGGCAACAGTAAATATGCGGGATAGAGTGATTTACTTTCATCAGTAGGGGAGCAGGTGGTGTAGTGGTTCGAGTGTTGGCCCCACCGTACGACCTGCTAATAAAGAGACACCCGGTTCGAATCCTTATGAGGATTTTTTCCGAGCACGCTCCGGCCCCCTATTTGTGCGTGTTGGAACTAAGGTGACGAGGAAAGAGAACACGAGAAAATGAGGAGCGCGCTCAAATCAACACTCCGTCCTTCGGAAGGGACGTTGAGCAGTTGGCCCCCCTGGTGTTCTTCGTAAGAGCAGGCAAATGCCGGCACCGGGTTTCTCTCCTCCCTTCCTGGCTATTCATTGCACTACCTCTAAGATACCCATCGTGAGTAGGAAAGAGGCGAATCGGCTGGACTCGGATAATACTTAACTTTCATTGGTAATGTTTGCCGAGTTTTGAAAATGTTCTACATAATCTCATAAGATTTTGTTCGCCCTGTCACGAGGAACCAGAAAGTATGTCGTAAAAAAAAAGAAGTGCAGCGCTGAGCAGGAGGTCCATTAGTAAATAGACTGTGAAAAAAATAGTACTCCAAAATCGAATGACTCGCGAGTTGTTATTCTTAGCTCGATAATTATTTCTTCTTACGAGGAACATCGTTCTCACCCAGTTTCCCCATTGCGGCATTCATAATAATATCTCCATAATGACGTTACGGAAAGGAATTGAGACGACTGAAAAGAAATCCGTCGCAGCCGCAACGCCGAGGCGCGAACCGCGACGATGTAAGCATAGTCTCTTGGGTCGAGCGTGTTTTGTTTTTTTTTTCCGACTCAACCTTCTTCAATCACCTCGAGCGCGCCGCAGTCATTCTTCCTGCCGGGTGTCCAGCCTGCCTTACAGGACGAAGGGTTAAAGATCGACGCATCGCGTGCAGCACGTTTGCTTCACGGGTTGAAAACTCGTGGCGGAAATGTGCCGAGAGACCAGAGAATCAGAAAAAAATCGAGCAGAATTCACCTCCGAGGCGACAATCGATGCTGGTCTCGTGTATTAAAAAAATATATATATTTACGTGCAAGAAACCTCCGGGAAGAGGGAGAGAGAGGTCGTCTAACGGATGCAATTCTACGGTGCATAATGAATACTAAAGGATCGCGCGACCGATGGTTCTGGTAATTAAATTATTACTGCTGCTTTGTAAGAGATTAACTAGAAAATTAGAACAGAATGCCGTCAGAGCTCGAGTATCAAATGATCGAGGTCACAGCATAGAATCTCGGGCTTAATAATTAATTCCGTCATATGATTAACATGGCTTCGGACGAAAATTCTATGAATAAAATATTAAGGAGGAAAATAAGACAAATGCGATTGAAGAATTTAGCGTTATAAAATTCATCTTTGTGAAAAAATCAAGGCATACTCGACCTTTACAGTGCTTTATCCTTGAAGCACTATGGAAAATTATCCTGTGAACTCTAGTGAATCGATAGGATTGCAATATCGTATTTACCTTTAGTAATTCTCTAACACGCCCAGCTCTATAGCAATGCAGAGTAACAGCCATGCGATGAATCTCTCATTGTCAGTCTATTGTACAGTGCGGTGCGAACGAGCAAGTACTTTGTAAGCGAACACAGGAACAAATGTACCCCTCCCGTGAATTACCCGCTGGACTGGGATTGTAGCCAGACGATCGAATATTCGAACGTATATTATTCCGTGAAAAGCCACGCTTTCTGTGGCAGAGTTCGGATTTTGAATAGAAGGAAAAGTTAGAGAAAGGAGAGAGGAAAGAAGAGAGAGGGGGCGCGAAGAAAAATTTCGCGTGCCCCGACATCGTTGCCAATGGTTACAGCTGGAAAGGGTTGTGTTGTGTCCCATCGAAACTACCATTTACTCCCCGAGAACCTCCCTCCCAACCCACATCTTAAACCTCATTCCCCTTCTCTCTGCCTCTGCCAATGGATGCCTGAGGCATGCAAGGTTGCATGTCGAGAAGCATTGACATTGTGAAGGAAGTAAATGCACGAGGTCTGCACGGCGGAGGAAAAGAAGGTGGTGGGAATGGGGTGGAGAAAGGTCGGAGGCAGGGAGGCGGAAAGAGAGAATGGGGGAGTGAATGGGGGAGTGGAGAGGAAAACGGCAAGGGAAAGAGGTCTTTGGTCATCGATCTAATCCAGACACTTAAGGTTAGAGGTCAAGCTGCGGTCTTGTTGTGGTCAGAAACGACGCCAAGGGTTGTTATATCTTCTCAAAAGGTCAGTTCCGTGAAATAGGGACAAAGGTGAAGGAAGATTTCTCTGCGGCGGTTGAAATCGTGAATTTTTGGGATTGAAATGTATTTCATATTACTAGTAGTCCGAGGAAAATTCTTCTTTGACAGAAACTCACGAAAACAATTCTGCCAAGTATCAAATTGAGGCCATCTGATGGCGGCAAACACGAGAGAGAAGTTACGCAGGTTAATCGCCATAGCGGTTTAATACGTATGTCAACTTTATACTTCCGCGAGGATCTACCAATAAAATTTTCATATACCTATAATTCAAATTTTGACAATTAACTTTCGATAAGAATAATCTTTTGTTAAAAATTCTCGAGATTTTTTCAGATCTTTTGAGAAGGAGATGAAGAGTACCTTTACGTTGTATCACTTTTAAATAAAAATGCTAACACATTGTTACATGTGTGGTAATGAGCCAACAAATTAATTTTGAAACGTTTAGCCACTTTGTGCGATGTGTTTTTTATTAAGAGGTTGAGGGTATGGGTACATTAGCTAAACGGAACTTTTGAATTTGTGCGCCTCTTTATTTAATTACTATATGTTTCATATGATCACATTTGGCAAAAGTAATTATAATTCCGTATAGAAAGAAGCGCACACGAAATCAAATTAAAAATTTATTCCATGCGTAAATAATGCGAACGATGTTACCATTTTTGCAACTTAACAGTCAAACCGAGAAAAAAATAGCCTTTAAATTATTTCCGTCTAAAGTCTTTAAAATAAAAGGGTTGTGACAGCAAAAGCTCAAGGACAAGTTTTCCGCAAAGATGTAATCACCTTATTTGGTTAACGTTGTTATTGTCTCTGGTTGTAACAACCTAATTCCATTTTCGAATAGGAAATTGTGTCCTATATTTCTTGAATGCTTGCTTTGATGTCTTCCAGGAATGAGGCCTTTTGAACACAATTGAGCAAGCAATTATGATCACGGAATGGACTCCTCTATGCCAGGTAAGTATATTGAGCAAGCAGTAATCTACGAGAAGCCATTTATAACTCCGCTTGACTTTGAACTCAGTCGCATTAGTGCAGTCTGATCTGATCAAAGAGTGTCTGTTAAATAAAGCAATTCCATCAGATGACGTGAAAATGCATTTTACAGTTGCAAGTTAGAGTAACTAACTCGATATAATTTGTAAGTATATTTCTTAGAGAATACTATAAATGATTTTTAGTAAGTCATTCTAACCCAAAAAAAGATGTCATACCAACTTCACCTTGACCAGCTGCAGTATGGCAATGAAGGATTAATCAGAAATAAGCTTGCCATATTCGTTAACAACACCAAGGCGATCGATCATTAGTTTAAGTAAAATGTATAAAGAGAAATTTAAAATTTCAGATATTTGTCTAATGGGAGAAACAGTTAAATCGAATTCATTGTAGTGCAAATCATTAAAATTACATATTTATGGAATTAACCATATTCCTTAATTAAAGTTAAATTTCTCTACCATCGCGAGTTATTTACGTATACATATATCTCTACTCCGGCAATGTCTGCAACAAAGTTCACCATTTTTGTGTATTGATAAGGATATAAATTCATAAAAGCGATAGTCTGTGTTTTTTACTCCTAAATAAGATTGGAAATGAAGGAAACGTGATAAAATCCAACAAGCACTGTTTGAAAAAAATTTCAGAATATAAGAAAATTAGTTCGACCTTTTATTTTTCGATGTTGGCATGGTCGAATTTCTGGTTTGCCGAGAAATTCTTAATTAGCTTGTTGGATCTGAGTCCGTCGCTCACCTGTTGTGACCACTCGGTGAAGAACCAGGCGTTGGGAGTGCAGGGACCCATATCGCACACGTCCTCTGGCAGTGGTTTCTCATCCATGGGACACTGAGCCGCACCCGGTGCCGCCTCGGCGCCATCTGGGCCAACGCACCTAACCGCTCTAGACCTCATACCTTTTCCGCACTGACTTGAGCACTTAAAAGAGAAGATTGAATAGGATTAGGATTCGATGGTGCAAGCGACATATATGATTTCTTTAACCCTTTTCGATGCACGAATAATGAGAAAATGTTTAGAATTTTTAACCTCAAGTCAGAGCGTTAAAAAAATATCGCTTCGTTGCGAAGATCATGAAATTTAATGAAAACTTGTGTATAAAATTAAAACAAAAATTTCAATTTCTTCGTGAAATTGCAGTAAAATAACCGCCGTGGAAATATTATTACTGGAATTTCAGAAGCAAATAATAAAAATGAAGAGGGGCAGGCCAAGGACATTTGCGAAGCCGAATAAAAGAGATAATCATAACAGCTAAAAAATCAATGAAAATCACGCGACATACGATGCAGAGGAGCGTCAATCAAACTATAACCACAAAATAAAACATCTCGAAATTTGTTTTTAAAGATATTTTATTTCACCGCCATTGAATATATAAATTATTCTGTCGGCGCTCTGCCCTCCAACTTTTGTCAGCTGAAAAATATACCGCAAAAATCCAATTTCACATGCAAAACAATTTAAATTAACAATTAGGGAATCATAATTCATGCGGCCAAAGTCCACTCTTTGTGGAATAAATTAGAGGGTATGAGGAAACAAGGAGTAATGAAAACATTTAACGGATTTTCGGAGTTTATAAAACGTAAGCTAGTAATCGTCCTTTATAATTTTCACATTTATATTTAAATAAAGTTTTTTACGTTATAGATTTTATATAGTTGTTTTGAAAGATGGGAAGCTAACAATTATCCAAAATATTGGACGACTTTCTTTAATGGCACATTATGATATAACAATGCTCGTCCAAACCGTATGAAAACTACGCTCCCATAGTTTTCAAGAAAGTTATTCTCAAGTGAACTCTTTTATACAAAAGTGAGTAAAATTGATGGGCACATTAAGGATTTTATCAACTTCTTTCACCGTTCATAGGAAACTCAGCAAATATTATTATAACTTAAAATACGATGAATGTAGATAAATCTTCGTTATAATTATGCAAAGTCGACTTTATTCCAGCTTTAGAAACATAAATTTATATCGTGTATGCAATTTCTTTCGTTATATGACGCCAGGAAACAACATAAAATGACTAAAATGTCTTTCATTGAAAATTTTAGTTGCCCCCCTTTGCAAAGAGTAGACTAATACCGACACGGGGTTTCCCTCCTTCCTTGTGTGTATGTGTGTTCGGTGTGCACGGAGTTATGGCTATAATAATTAGTCATAAAAACAAACCAACAACAACATTGACAATTTTAACAAAATTTGACTTCAAAAATCTTTGAAATAATGAATACATAAAATTTATTTTCCCTATAAGGTATAAGGATTCGTAAATTTATATTTTTGTATTATATTTTATGAGAGTGTACTGAGACGATATTGATGTAATTTGTTTTGATTTACCAAAGAATATTGTGTTGACTAAATTACGAAGTTCAACTTATTTTTATCGGAAAATAACATTTTCTGTTTCTCATTATATGTTATATTATATTTATCCCTCGATTTTCAAATAACGTATGTGTAAAACGTGGCGAAAATGGAAATATAGATCAGGTTATTACGATCTTCGTAACTGACTCTACTGAATAAAAAGACGAAATAGAATCTCTTTTAAATGTGCATTAATTTACAATACATGCGATGGAATCGCGATTTTAATTTAGAGTGGGGTTTATTGAGCATTCATAAAGTATTACGGCGTGTGAAAGAGTTAATATAGCAAAATTTATAAACGCGAATTAAGAACTATCTTTAATAATAACACGTCAATGTAATGCCGGACCATACCAGAGACGTTTCGTTGACAATAACAACCAGCATTATTGCCGTACTCATAAAATTACATACGACCGTATTGGGATAGTGGAAGAAGATAGAAGAAGATGGGAGCATGGGGAAAGGGTAGAGTAAAAGAGAAAAGGGAGAGAGAGAAAAGAAAGTGGCGGAGGGAGAATGAGAGGAAGTTTGTGAAAGCGGGAGGTTTGATGGAAGGAAGGGATAGAGAGAGGTAGAGAGGGAGGGAGGGAGGGAGGGAAAGAGGGAGGGAGAGAGGGAGGGAGAGAGGGAGGGAGATAGGGAGGGAGAGAGGGAGGGAGAGAGGGAGGGAGAGAGGGAGGGAGAGAGGGAGGGAGGGAGGGAGGGAGAGAGGGAGGGAGGGAGGGAGAGAGGGAGGGAGAGAGGGAGGGAGAGAGGGAGGGAGAGAGGGAGGGAGAGAGGGAGGGAGAGAGGGAGGGAGGGAGGGAGGGAGGGAGGGAGAGAGTGAGGGAGAGAGGGAGGGAGGGATAGAGGGGAAGGAGAGGGAGAGAGAGGGAGGGGAGGGAGAGTTGGAGGAAGGGAGAGAGAGATGTCCGAAAGCCTGAAAATAGGGCTAGATGTAACTAAATATACGTCGAAAGGAGGACGTTTAGGGTTGCACACTGACAGCGGACGAATTCGCCTCGCAGAGCTAGGCACGGGGTTGACGCGCTTAGCTCATAGTTTTACCATATTTATGTATTTACGCCTTGTAATTCATAGCGTGAAAATGGATTTTGAAGTATGTTGTCGAAGTAAGCACCTTTGTCAAAAAGTCGTTCGCTTCGTGAAATATATTCACATACAATGTAACAATCAAGGTAAAAAGAATTCAGTCGCAAATTATTTTTCTTTAATGGAAAATTTAATTAAAAAGGTGAATATTGGTAATTTACCGCTCCCCACTCTCCGGTTACCCATCGCCTGGCATGGCACGACAGAGGAGGATTGGGACACGGGCGTGACCGTGGGAGAGAAGATGGCGGAGATAGACACGCGCCTTCGGCAACTCGCATGCGCAATGTGGAGGAAATCTCTTGTTGGCACCAAACGTCTCTCGTCTGCAAACCACCACTGCCGCAGCTCACGGAACAGGGGCCCCAATCTCCAGCCACCCACCTGAATAAGCGGAATTTCATCCATTCTATCAGTAATGAAATTATATGTTAATTAACAGCTTCTAAGCATAATTAATGAATTCGATGATATATGCGTTAATTCCATTTACTCGTCACTAAAAATGACATACATGATTAAAATATATAAGCTTTATGTTTCAGTAAATATTCAAAATAATATTATTAATGAATTTGTGAATAAATATTTAAAAATATTATCGTAGCTTTTAAAACAGAAACTCGCTTTTTGACATACAGTCAAATAAATTAATTCCTAAATCTCACCTCAAATTAATATTAGCACCATTTACTTGAGAATACCAGTAAAATACGTGGAAGACTCATAAGTCGAATAAAATGATGACCACCGTGGTCGAAATTGTAAAATTTGTGAGGATTTCACTGAAATTCATACTCTTAAAAGAACGATACTCACTCTGCGGGACAGGGCTTCACGTTGCATCGAACAGTTTGTGGAGATGGTCGATCGTGAGGAGGGCAACGTCTCTCAGGAACTGGTGTATGGTTATGCTCCCGAACGCAATGAACAGTTGCAGTTTGTACGCCTAGAGATATTGCAAGAGAACCTATGGGTAATATATAGGCTCAGTTTTGCAGAAGTTAAAATTATAAAGTTAAGATTAACTACTCTTATTTTGATTGCCTGGTATACGTAAGTGTATATCAAAACGCATTAATGACAAGCAAACGCAGGCTATCAAAAAGTGAATAAAAAATCCTAACTATTAATTCTGTACGTGTAAACTTTAGCTCTATTTGATTATTCAAAGAATAAAATTATTCATTAGAAGCATATGTATTAGCACGAATTTGGAATTCTTTAACTAAGGAATGCAACCAGCATCACGTCATAGTTCACTTTGAGTTAAGCCACCTCGTTTCGCCTCTCTCTCCCTTCGGAGATTCTAATCAGAGAGTGAAATGCAGCCGTCAAACGTTCCGAGAGGTTGTTTAGCGTCGCATAAATTTATCCCTCTATGGCCACGTATTTACCTCCCCCGCAGGTCTTGGAACATTCGCTGAAGCCGGATAATTTCCAAATGAACTTCCTCTTGCGCCCCCTGGATCTCGGAGCCAATGGTTTTGAATCGTCCCCAGAAGGCATGTTGCCCTGGTGGTGATATCCTACCCCGCTTCGCACCTGGGCATCCGTTGCCAAGACACCGCTGCCGTAGGTGTAAGAAGAGGGGGTGTGCACCCCGTTCCTGGAGGTCGGAGACATTTTTTTTAATTAAAAATTGGCAACCTGCGCGGTGGTTTAAGTTAAGCTGGCATCACTTGTAATTTATCCAGCAAATTGAGCACTTATCATAAATGTAAGGCGAGGAACTATGAAAGAAAGACAACGTTAAGAAACATTTTACTGCCGTAATTGAAAATCAAGTAAAAGCAAATTATCGTGCTCGTCTTACGGCTGAAAAAAATTAAGATACCTGTCTCAGATATCTTCAATAGACACAAGTTTTAAAAAAAGCAGATGCGCATATCTGCTGCAAAGCAGCCGTCTTCAGTGGTAATTCACCAAAAATAGGTTCTAAAAGAACCTTTTTTTAAGTGCTTGTTCTTGAATAACTAGTTCGCGTCATTGAGATATCTCTATATCGTTATCAGTTGTATAAATTTATCGATAAGAACATGAGGAGAATGTTTAAAATTATCTCGTGGAAAACGCTAAGCTTGACTCTTTTGTGTATCAATCGCGCCTTAATTAAAATTTAATCGAATGAAAATGGACGATGTTTTAAACCCGCAAAAATGATTAAAATATTTTTGACACAAAGATAAAAAAACCGCCGCGAAATAATTTCGGAATTTCATGTGGGTGTATTTTCGAGGCTTAATTATGGTTGACGCAAGATTTTATTCAATTATTAAAGTATGTGTTGATTCTTGCGATGCGATCAATTAAATTTCTCACTAATTGAGTAGAGTTTTCGACAGAAAACGAGCTTTGTTTTTCCTCTTTCATATCCGTCCATTGAGTTATTTTCTGATCAGTTTATGCCACAATAAATTTGCTCACTTTTATAGGAAACCTTACCTCCTAGACTCCAATCCATCGAAGATAGGACCGTCTTTTGGAGCAATGTCGTCGGAGGGTGGATACAATGCTGAAAAAACATTAAGTTCATAAAAATACTAATTTTAAAAATAAACAACATTAACAATGTTGTTGTTAGTACACTTACTAAACTGTAATTAATTTATTTATTACCAAAAGTGAAACGAAATTATAATATCTTAATGCTTTATATAATTCCCATTTTAAAACTGCCTCTTTTAAAACGATGGAATGATACAGTGACAAGCAGATAAAAATGTGTTTAAATGGACTAAATGTTTGACATAAGAAGTAGAAACGGGAGTAATTCCACACTGTTTCTAGCATATATTCCGTAAAATTACTTTTTATTTCGATTACAGAGGCGAACAATTAGGTATTTCAAAACATATGACGCATTGGTACAGTTATTATAGTAAACTGATATAAAAAAGGAAACTTGACAACGATATATGGAGAGAAAGTAAATCCTTATTACATGGTATTGTTAAAAGAATCGATGGGTTTAAATTCGCAGATTCACTTACATGAAGCTATAGGCGGTTTGATGACCGCGCTCCCGCCTCCGTATAAACCGGGGCCTGCAGATCGTGGCAATGGACTGGGGAGACCTCCAATGGATCCTAGTCCTCCAAAACCCGCCTCTCCCAATGGTAACATGTACTCGTATTTTATGCCTGGGTTAGGTTGCTGGTAAATGACCTTGGATAGACAAAAAAGAAAAATATTCGAACGAACTAAGAATCACATGTATATGACTTGTTAATGGTTCATATAAGCCAGTGGTACCAAGTGCCCATCCTTTTACCTATCGTGCGCCATTTATACAGTGCCAAAGCGTCGATGCGACACTTAATTCTAAGCATGCAATAAGTGAATATAAGGATATAATAAAAAGAAATCTTTTCTTTAATGCTCTCTCTGGTGTAATTTCAACTCCGCCAGCTTGTGAAGATCGGGTTGTAAATTTTTTGTTGCATGTAGCAGCAGGTTTTCTAGATTAGAGTCAGTGAGCCGTGAGCTTTGTTTATTAGGAGTTCTTTATAAAAAGTAAACAAGATGATCCAAACGGAACTTATGATGCTTACTTTCCATTTAATCATTTATTTCATACTTATATTGGCTTTAATAGCTTTAAAATCACCGCGAATGAGTTGCTCTTTGTGTTCTAAAATTTCATAATTTAGCGTTGTAAAATAATATAAAATACATTCGAACGGAATATTAAATTGATCACGCGCAATTGTGCGGCAAAAATAGCGAATGTATGTATTATACTATACCAAATCCGAGTCCAACAATAGTTGTTGCTATGGCAACACTCTCGTAATGAGTGCTAAAAACTGCAAAAACACCCGTATTTACGCAAAATTATAAGAAATAAGATCGATAAGCAATAATTCTACGATAAAAATTAAAATCTCCATTCCTTTCCTTAGAGAATAGTACAGATCTCGCTCCAATATTTCAATTCTAAGATATTTTAATGAGCAAGAGAAAATTACCCTGGATTTCAGATTTCCCATTTAAATCAGATGGGAAGGATAGTTCCAGGAATCGAACCCGGGACTACAATCTTCACAACAAAAACTATCATCGGGAGCTCGGCCTCATTAGCAGGAGATTTTCACCAAGTTTCATGAAAATCGATGTGTTGGTTCCATTCTGGAAAGCAGGCTAAAAAAAAACGCCTTATAATCAGGTCGTATCCGTCCGTTCGCATGTTTCATCTGCGAAACTACATAGTGGATGTTCATGAAATTTGGTATTTATGACATAAAGGCAAATAAAATAAGAAAATGATATAAACGGTTCACGTAGCCTAATCGAGAGTGCCACTTTACCGGTGACAAAAAATTATAAATCGGTGAATCAAAAATTCGATACTTCCTTGACGTCAGTATTGGCATATCATTTTTCAGTTGTAAGACATTATACTAAGCAGTTAATATTTATCTTTTTTGACATTATTGCATAAATCGTAAATAACGCCTCTGCCTTCGCATGGTGCCTGCAAATTTCCTCTTTTGTTTTTGATAAGTTACATGGATGAGAGAATTTGTTCACACGAGTATGTGCTTCCAAATCGACAGATTTAACACAGAGCAAATTTGTGGAATTTTCGAAGCTGTGGAATTTGTGCAGGAGGAAACATAATAACAATGTTTTAGAAGTTGATCCATGATGAATAAACAATAGTGGGAAGAGAATGGAGAGGTCGATACTTGCATGTGTTGGGCGGAATTTTCGGGCACACGAGCCATCAGTCATGACAAGGTTTCCTTACAATCACTCGCTCACTAAATTATTCACTTTTAAACGTATTCAGTCATTAAAAACGCACAAACTAAACCGATATGTTGACGCAAATACAATAAAATTTGGAGATCGTTCTTTTATATCCCATATATATTTCAACTGTGGAAAAACGAAATGATCTTATAAATTGTTTAAGCGTCGTATGCCACATATGAGAAGCGGATGTTAGGCACCACTGACATAAGCGTTAGATTCTCTGTTTCTCAAGAATTGACGACAGATTGTGCTACCTGAAGTTTTCAGTTATACGTATGCACTACAAATGTACGAATGCCAAACGTTACTTTTTAGGAGAACGGCCAACGTTTCTCAAAAATGTTGGAAGTTATGAAATGTAATATTTGATCGAAAGTTCAACTAATTTAGAGGAACTTTATTGGTAATACTTACATTAGATATTTATAAGGACGTATTTATTTGTAATTTGCCATAGTGAAAAATTTTAATGGTATCATGCGTAGCAAGTAAGTTAAAAAAATTCTTTTACGGGTATAAAGTCAAAGTTGAAGCAACGTTTAGGGCTATGAATCATTATTTGAGAAGAACCTGTAAAATTTTAATCCTAGTTTACAAGACAGGTTTCATATGATTTATCATTAAGGTAATTTTTAGGATATCTCATATTGAAATTAAGGGCTCCTCAATGCCGTAAAAAAGGAGGTGCGGAGAGATGGCGTGGGTGTGCGGCTATATACTATGCATCCGTTTTTCATCACTTTTCTTACATTTCCATCCCATATATGCATAATAGATTTAATATGTTTTAACTTCATATAACAGTTAAGTCGCTTTCCTGGAAAGCGAAGTTATAGGAATTAAATTATGACGGTCATTGCGTATATTATTCATTAACAATTTATGAGCATAAATCAATTATAATCTTTTCCTTTTGTAAGTTAAATAAGTATTTCAATTCATTGTATCACCATCATTACAGGTAGTCTGCCCGTAGACAGGTCCGTGATTATTCATGGTTAAACCTGGTTCTCCATATACTCCTATTTTCCGCTGTCCTCTTCATATCTTGATAACACTCTTTCCTTTTCAAATCGTCTATCACCTGAAACCTCTTTCCCTTTTCCCATCTAGTTTTCCTTCTAACACGTCTTTAATCATACTCTCTCTCCTCAGGTAATGTCAACCCAGTTTTGCCTTCCTCTTTCTAATAGTCTGTATAATCATACACTTCTCTCCTACTCTTCGTAGCACTTCATCGTTTTTCATCATATTTGTCCATTTTATCTTCAGCATTCTCCTCCAAGTCCACATTTCAAAGCTTTCCAAGTATTTGATGTCATTTTTCCTTATCGTTCATGTTTCTGCCCCGTACAAAGCTATACTCCATACATAGCATTTTATGAACTTCTAGCGGATATCTTCCCTTATATTCCCCGTAAATAGGTGTTTCTTTCTTCTAAAATCCGCTTTTGCTTTTCCTATTCTAGTTCTGATCTCATCCATACATTTTGCTTCTCTTGTTATGATGCTTCCAAGTTATTTATATTCTGAAACTTGTTCTAAAGGCTTTCCTCCAATACTTATGTTCAGATTCTCTTCTTTGCCCGGTATTCGAAAGACCTTGGATTTTTCTGTATTTATTACCATACCGTATTTTCTACCTGTTATTACTATCTATTTATCACTTTTTGGAGTTCCTCTTCCTTTCTAGCTAGAAGTATTTGGTCAATGTATATAGTGTATATAATTAGATTAAACACAATAGTCATTTATAAAAATTCCAGTTACTTTTTAATTAGCGCTCAAAATTATTTGGAAGCTTAAAAAATATTGGAGCAGAAACACGCTTCATAGAATATCTAATCGATTATGCAGGAAATTGCTCACTCGTCGCATTGAAAATTGATTATAAAATCAATCTCCCTCTCCAATCTCCCTCTCATCAAGCGCTCTCTGCCGAAAATCATTTGGCTATTTTGCCTCACAGAAGGTAAGTAAAAGAGAGCGAGGTCATTTTTAAACGGTGTTACGAGAATATAAATACTTAAACCGACGGTGTATTCATGATAGACGGTCGTCTGATGTAAAAGGATCGGGTCTCGATATAGCATTCCTCTCACGTGCAATTTCGCTCATGCGGCCTGTATGGATTAACTCGAAAATGGGAAGCGACGATATCCGATAAGAAAAACAACGAAAAAGAGTGATTCTCGTCGATATTTTCGCAATTCAAAAACTTCGCACCCTCTCTGTTTATGGACGTCATTTCGCGCGCAGGATGAGTAACGGAAAGATAGAGAGGGGGATTGAATCTATAGAATAAAGAAGACCAAAAGAGGAGAGGGAAAATTGTGTTTTAGGATTCGTGGGGTCCGCGGAGTTATCCGGTTTGGCACGTCATTGCTCTCCGGAATAAAAAAAGAGGGCAAACTTTTGGGTGGAAATGTTTTACAGGGTAGTGGTTGCGCTAACTGGCGGTGCACACGCTCTTTCTCTCTCTCTCTCTCGCGTGTCTGTGCGGTCGAATGCATTAAAATATGACAAAGAGCGTCGCGCTCACATGACAGCGCCGCGGGCGGTGGGTATCGCAGGTTGCGAATGGGTTTCCGTGGGAAGGATCTGTGAGGGAGGATTGGTGCTTCGGTTATGGAAAGAGGGGGAGAGAGAGGGACTATCCGCATAATCGCTCTTCTCGTGTGGAGCTCGAATTTCCTCTCAGTTATATTAAAAAAAGCGATAATTCAATATTGGTTAGGTGAAAGCCGAGGTCTTTTTTAAAACATAACTGAAAAAGAATGCCTATATATCTGAATTTACAAGGTATTGGTGTATAACAGTAATGTTTGAAAACATAAATTACAAACGCAAGAGAAATCATTTTGATTTAATTTGTGGTATCATCGATACAAAAAATGACTAGGAAATTTAAAGTAATTTAAATTTTATATTTATACTAGATGAATTATCCCGTTTGAAACGGGATTTGTAATCAAACAATATAAAAAACAAATTAGACCCTTTTATTATAAAATTATAGTATAGCAATCCTAACAAATTTGGTTGAACTGGCTGAAAAAACGGCTGAGATATTGAGCGTTAGGGACAGAATGATCAAGTGACCAGGAGAATAAGGGTTTTATAGTTATATCATTATTTAGAATTGAGTAATCCGTAAATGAGATAACTTACAGAAAACTCCAAAAGTAGCGTTACATTTTAAAAATATTTTAACTCCAATTCTCACATTTGTAAATTCCAAGGTGAAATTTGAATTATGCTGAGTCTTTAAAAATGATAATTAAAACAGTAAGCAAACAAACAATAATAATTCTTACGCCATGATTCTACGGGGGAAATATGCGGATACGTAAGCGTTTAAATTTACTAATAACCATTTGTATTTCGAATTTTTGGTAAGTTCTTCTTGATATTTTCTATAGCTCTAATTTTTCGTCATCCTCCAAGGTTTGAGTTATATCATACACAAAAAGAATTAAATTACAATAATTAAACTTTTCTGATTGCGAAAAAAAGCAGGAGGTACAAATTTATAATAAAAAGGTAACTTAATTTTTTAAAGATACTTTTTTCATGGCTTGAATTTTATAGGGGTACAAATGTTTTATGCAAATGAATATCGAGAATATAATTATAACATATTTTCCGCGAGCATATAATGCCTTGCACGTAAAATAATGCATTCAATGTGGAACGCTACACGCTTCTTTCGTCACAAATACGTGAAAATTGGCCCATTATGAATATTAATATGGTCGCAAGACGTACGTATGCACCCACTCACCATTATGTCCACGGGTTCAAGCAGTGGGCCTTTTGCAGCAATATACTCTCCGCCGCTGGCGTCTTGTCTACGGTACGTGAACCTTGCGCCCGCTGCTTCATATTCGCCGGACCAGTTGATAGCCCAGTTGCCATTAATTATATAGCTGCCATCCGCGCGTCGTAGAGCTGAGGCACCCAAGGAAAGGAAATAGATAGAGGTTAAAAAAATGTAATTATTTAATTATTTACATGAAATCGTGAGTGACATTTTTAAAAGCAAAAGGGGAAATAATTTTTCATTATTTTAATCGACGTTTTTGGCTCGAAAAAGAACATTTATCATCCCTTTCACAGCGCCATTATTTATGAGATTTAACTCTATGTTAGCTTTAGCGAGAGAGAGGTGGGCAGAAATTACTCCGAATAAATTTGTCCCTTCCCATTTCTCGTGTCGAGAATTTAATTTATTACGATCCTTGAGAGAGGGTATGCACCAAAACTCAAACAAGTCGCGCATTTTTTAGTAGCACGTATTATTATAGCAAAGGCTTATATATTTATCTGATACTGCTCAATGTTTTAAAAATAGCTCAATTTATTTGGTTATAAGAGCTGAGCAGAGCTTAACCATTGATATCTTCTTTCCTTTATGAATTTAACAATACTTGAGTTTATTTATGCCTCTAAAATATATATTTGTCTGCATAGTAAGTGTATAACGTAACCAAATTTATTTATAATGTATTATTCGTGAATATGAAAGTATGTAATTCTACTAGAAAGCATATTAATTATATTCGCGGTAAAATTCAAAATTATCTGCCATGAAAACAAACAGAACATTATCTCAACCCTAGCGGGCAAACGATTCATATATTACTTCAGTTTATTTACTAATTTTGTATTTAACGATTCTTTCAAAATTTAAATAACTTTTAAAAATACAGATTCATTAAAAATAAAGGAAACCATTCAGTAGCAAGAGGAGAAAGAAGCAACATTTAAGAGATATTTGTCCATCGCTATTTCAATTTATTTGATTCAAACTAATTCAAATAGCAAAGAAAAATGACGCAAAAGTGACACAGTTAATTGCCTTTCGTAAATAAGGATCGCATATCCGAATGCGTTTTATTAGTCTTTCCAGCAAAATCCTTAGAGTAGAATTTATACTCGGTTCACTCTTCTATTTCGGGTTTAAATTTTTAATGAGATTATTCTCGTATGGTCATATGACTCTGCCACGATTTTTTGACTGTTAATAAAATCAGAATAATCTGTAAAAGATTGATCGAACAAATATATTTCTAAACATACATGAAATTAAATTATCAAAAACTTACATTTAAATATTTCTTAAAATAAGATTTCAAAATTATACATTTTTAAGCCTAATATAAATTGTTCCTGATTTCTCTCACTTCACACTGCTAATTTAACAGTAATATGAGTAAAGGAGTATTCCACTTTTGTTAGTTTTGGCCAAAGTTATTGAGCTACTATCAATTAGTAATATGAGTCATGAAAATAAATGAAATGCATTTCATACATCTTACTGGTTACATATCTTTTCCGTTTAATATACACACGTCCCCCTCTTAAAAGGATTTTAATCCTAGATGATATGTTATATATTGACTTAAACTTTGTAACGTTCAGTATTTTTTCAGCAATTCTGTAGATAAGCCTTTCAATCTGTTATTATGTTTTTGTTTGGTGAATCTTCTGACCTATTGACTTACTGAGCTATTCTAAATCGTACGATGAACTTCTGATCAGATGTTTGAAATAAAAAAATGCCGTAGGATATTTTTAGAAGACACAAAACACACGATATCATTATAGCTTTAAAATTATTTCCCACATACCTTAATGCATTACGCCTGCCATAATGCCTTCGTCGTTGATACGAATCGTGGTTTATTAATAGATTCACTTCGTGAAAGATGCTTGAAAATCCATTCCTTTTCTTTTAGCGCGGACACAATGAAAAAGAGAGAGAGACGGATGGCCTCTGCTGACCTTCCACGATTCCTATCCCATTCTCCTTAATGGAGGTACAATGTCGGGAATAGGAACTGTCGGGCAAAAAAGAACAAAGGAGCGGTGTGGAAGGGACCCTCTGTCGGGCCCACACCTGTCTCTTTTTCTCTTTCCAGTATCTCTTCTTCAATTCCACTTGCTTCGTTCTCTATCTATTCTCCCATCCTATTCTAGCACCATTTCTCGTTGGAAAATTGATTCGCTGCTGGAGTGCCAAAAAGGCTAAACAAAAGGTGAGAGGAGCGCGCAGTAAATATCCGACTCCAAACCCTTAAGGAGGAATTTAGAGAAAACAAATGAGCGTCGGGAAATTTCCACCCGAAACGTTAATGTTATTTGTACAAATAAGTGGCAACGTTCCTCTAGGAAAAGTTCTCATTTAAAAACTTATGTATGGAAGTAAAAACTCTCATTGATCGTGCCGTAATATTCTTTATATTAAACGATTATTGTCACAGAAGAAAATGACATAAGCTCTTTTTTGTGGTTAAACTTAAGCACTAATATATTTTAGATGAATTTTGCATTTTTTCAAATGTTTTATCCCATCATTTTGCTCTCCTGCATATTGTATACTTCAATATCTAAATGAAAGTTATATTCCATAAATAACGCTCAAAAGTCTTCCTCTCCGAAAACCAAAGTTTTCGAAACTACATCAAAATCAATATTTAAAATGCAAAGAATTTAAAAGGGGTCTTCAAACGACGATATTATTCCCTAACGAGACCGAAACACGTTAATATCGCGTTTTGATTAAAAAAATGCTTAAAAATAATGAAGGACCCTTTAACCCGCAACGAATTCGCAATTTCATAAGGTTACCATTTTGAAAGACGTTATGTGGAAGTAATCCATATGAACCGTTGAATACACTCCACCTGCCCAACCTTGCAGTGCCCTCATCGAAATAAAATGCTTAACCTTATTAGCGCTCCGTGAAATCGTTAACTCCCGTCACTCCTCCCCCTCTCCCTCCCTTCATCCCTCCCTCCATCCCTCCATACCTACCTCCATCCCTCCCTCCATACCTCCCTCAATCCCTCCCTCCATCCCTCCCTCCCTCCCTCCTTCCCTCCCTCTCTACCTCCTTCCCTCCCTCACTCCCTCCTCTCTCCCTCCCTCCCTCCCTACCTCCCTTCTTCCTTCCTTCCTTCCTCCCTCCATCCCTCCCTCCATCTCTCCCTCCCTCCATCGCTCCCTCCCTCCATCGCTCCCTCCATCCCTCCCTCCATCCCTCCCTCCCTCCATCCCTCCCTCCCTCCATCCCTCCCTCCCTCCCTCCCTCCATCCCTCCCTCCCTCCATCCCTCCCTCCATCCCTCCCTCCATCCCTCCCTCCATCCCTCCATCCCTCCCTCCATCCCTCCCTCCATCCCTCCCTCCATCCCTCCCTCCATCCCTCCCTCCATCCCTCCCTCCATCCCTCCCTCCATCCCTCCCTCCATCCCTCCCTCCATCCCTCCCTCCATCCCTCCCTCCATCCCTCCCTCCATCCCTCCCTCCATCCCTCCCTCCATCCCTCCCTCCATCCCTCCCTCCATCCCTCCCTCCATCCCTCCCTCCATCCCTCCCTCCATCCCTCCCTCCATCCCTCCCTCCATCCCTCCCTCCATCCCTCCCTCCATCCCTCCCTCCATCCATCCATCCCTCTCTTCCTCCTTCCATCCCTCCCTCGACCCATGTTGATATAGGCATTTTCGCGCAGAATAAGCCAAGGAATCACCAACAGAAGCTATGCATGCATACGTTTCGCGGGACACCCTATATATTACGCTGAGATAAAATTGTAAGTTTTTTAGGGGAGAGTGAGGAGAGAGCGAGGGAGAGTTGGAAGGAGAGAAGGATGCGAATGGGAGGGAGGAAGAAAGAGAGGGAGAATGGGCGGAGTCTTAATTTTATTTTAATACCTTATTCATGTATACCGTGACTTTTGACAGACAATTACACTAACTAAAACAATATAACTTAGATCAATATCGCTTATTATGCTTATAGTGATTTTATGACTCCACAAAAGATATAGAAAATATTTTGGCATTGTTTTTGGAGACCTAAGCACCTACATAAAAGCAATAGATTCACAGGCCTCCTAGATTAACGTATTTATTTAGCACTTGCGTAAAAGACGATCATCCATTATATTCTGTGAGATAAACACTGATATAACTCAAGGGAAGATTTTTAACCAAGAGTGAAAAAATCAAATAAGAGTAAACGCTTGAAAGGGATAGAAAGAGTGTTTGGATAAAGGAGGGGAAGATGGATGATGGGAGGTGGAGAGAATCGTGAAGCGTGGGATAAGAGAAGTGGGATTGTACTGCTCGGAATGGTAAGCATGGGAGTTAAGATAAGACGGAGAAAGGGCGAGACTACGTTTTGTAGGAAGCATGAGGAGTTTGTCCAGATAATCTCTTTTATCACATTCCGAATAGCTTTTAAAATGGGTTGCGCCTGAGGAAGTTAACGATCTCGGGTATTTTGGGATTTTTTCCTCCTTTTTTGCTCCTCAAAGCTGGTAGTCGGAGAAAAGATTGTCAAAACGAGTATAGTTGCATGTTATTTTCTGCTAAAGGCGAAATAAGAGATTTATTGTGATATTTACAGCAGAAAAGGAGGATTGTTTTTGGACTCGTAAAGTAATTTTATTTTAACTACAAAGTGATGGAATTTGAAATAAAGCATCAAATACAGCAGTGGTCGTATTTTTCAGGATTATTTATCAACTGTTAATACGTAGCTTACCATTTTTGTCTTTCATATAAGAAGATCTTGCTGTAACTTACTTTATTTACCCGCGTAACTTCCTCCCTTTTCTTATTAGATATTAAAGAAAAACAGTGAGAGGAATGTTGTGTGGATTATAGGCTACTTTTTTGATGTCAGAAATTATTCTAGTATACATTTGCAAACAATAAGAAAACATTAGTTTAATTACTTTGCAACCTTATATACAACATTTATTTTTCTTTATTTTCGAGAAGAATCTTTAACTCGAACGATTATTCGAGTTCTGTGTGTCAGAATAAATATGGGGAAATAATTCTGGAGAGGCATTGCTTGTTTTCTCCTCAAAATTAAAAGGTAAAAAATTGTGAAAATGTTGCAAGAAAATACGTATTTATATAGCTTTATATAGCTTTAATGCAATATTTACCGTATTTTTCGTGCTATAAGACGCACTTTTTTCCAGAAAAATGACTACCAAAACCAGCCTGCGACTTTTATACTGAAGGTAAGATTATTAATGTATTCAGTACTGACACTCGCGAACCAACTGATGCCCAAAATGGCATACTAATAATTAATCGTGAAAAATTGCTAATATATAAGTAATACGTTATGCAACGTGAATTCCGACGACGCATTTTCATTATTGCTGTTTACTACATGTCCGCTCATACCAACACATTTTTACTAGTGATATAATAGAAAAAGCCGCTTAAGTTAATTTCTGAACGGAGTTATTTGTATCCAACAAAAAATTAATATTTCATTGTTTTTAGCGGGAAACCTTTTAAATTAACTTGAAGGCAGTATATGTATTGTTAAAAAATATGACTTGTTAGTAAATCTCATTAATTAAAATTTAAAATAAGATTAATTAACTTCATAAATAATTAATTTAGGCGAATAAGTTTTAATGACGAGTCTGCGTATATATTATTAAAATAAAAAATATTACTTTCAAGAAGAGGGTATTTGAAATGGTTAAAAAAAACCAACGTTAAATCCAATCAAAATGTCATCATCTCCTCTAAACGGCGTAAAGAAGACGCTTGGAAATCGTAACGCAGCAAGGCTAAATCCATTTATTACCAAAACTACAGAAACGCGGAAAGACTTTTGCAAGGCCGCACAAATTCCGTCCTTCTGGAGGTTATAATCATTATTATTTCCGTGTCGCAGGCAACTCGATCTGCAAATCGACATTCAATATCTGGGTCGTAGCAGAAGATTATTTTTTGAGCACAAAAAATTAGAGGATTGTTAAAAAGGAGCGCAGGGAATAGGCGGCGACAACCACCATTCCTTTGTTCTACTGCGACGCGTACATAAAAAGGAGGAAGGAGAGGGAGGAAAAGGAGAGGAGGAAAGAAAAAAAGATGAAATAAAAAAATTATTTTTCGAGATAATGAAGTTTGCGGTGTTTGTTGAGTTTTTTATATTTGGGGTTAAGTGGAGGGACCCAAGAGGTAGAGATAATTGAGAAAGGCATTGTGTATTTTTTCACCAGGAGGATGGGGAGGCCAAAGGCGAGGTTGCGAGGCCTTCGGTAGGCGAAACGCTGGCGTTGGTAGCGGCGGATGGTAGATAGTATATAAGCATGTGGGATGGCGGTTAATTAGTAAAAGGAGTTTAGGGTGAGTTAAATGAGTGGATGACGGAGGTTTGGGACTTGTAGGTGCGTGGGAGAAAGGAGGGTAAAGGGGAAAAAAAGAAGAGGGAAAATGGAGGGAAATGAAAAGGGCGAAATCGTGGAGGAATAGGGGGAGAAGATGAAAGCGGACGAGATAAGACCGAGGCATAAAAGGGGCAAAAAGTAGAGAGAGTGAGGTTGGGGAGGAGTCAGGGGGAGGCAGGGAGTGGGAGATTGGTGGGGAAGGAGAATGGCGGAGGCTAAAGGAAATAAAAGAGAAAACGGTGCTAAGAGTGAGGAGATAAACCAGGCGTGCATTATGCAGAGGGTAGAAAAAACCTTCTTTTTGGGAATGGGATGAGTTTTCCGAGATAGGAAGTTTTCGAGGGATAAGGAAAAAGGTTTTATATTGCACAATAATCAGCGTGTAAAAGTGTTTTACAATTTTTTAAGTTGTAGCAGCTGATCGCTTTAGTTTTCGAATAATGTGAACGAAAAATAAGGCGGATATTTAAGCAAGCATTATAAATAAATCGGAGAAATTATAAAAAATGAAAGAAAAAATATACAAATAATCTTTGATGAATAATGTTTTAAAAATTAATTTACCTATCGATCTGAAAATTTTTATGAACGCACGTTGTAGAAAAATTCTGTTATGCTACTTTTTAATCACAGCTTCAGCAAAAAAATCTTTCATCGAGGGAAATGTTTTAAGTTCAGTTCGATAAGAAAAGCAGAATTACGATAATTTTAAAACGTTTACTCTATATTACCAACGGAGTTGATGGGTGTAAGTTACGGTAAAATGAGCCGCTGAGATCTAAGTAATTTTACATTGGCATGCTGTTGAAAAATTCACTATGTATATGAATGTCAATTGAAGAAATATTGTTGTTCGACGGTTATATTATATCTGTTTATTATCTTTTTCATCTTAGATATTCATTAGCTTATATTTTAGCTCACATTTTCTAAGACCCCTATGGAATAGGAATTTCTGCATTCATACTGGAAGGCTTTAAAATAAAAAACATCAAAATGCCTTAGATTTTAATGTTGATGACAATCAAAGAATCATCTGCGTAGTTAATATATAAAAATTCCTCACTAAAAGTCGAGTGGGAAAATTTTTATTAAATAGATAATTTCAAAATTTATAAGATTATGATATTGAAATAATGGAATAATGCCAGTGTTAAATTATCGGATAAGAGAAATCGATAAATCAGTAATCAAAAGACGCACACTGACACAATACATCTCGCGGAGCCGTTGAAAACAAAAGGGGAGTTGATTTGCGTTTCCAAAAATAAGAAGAGTAAGCGTTGCGAGTTTTACACAACGGTTGGAAATAGAAGGGAAAAGGCAAAGCGGACGAGAGATTGAGAGTTTTCCGGAATAATTAAGTCAAAAAAGGATGAAGTCGTTCGAAATGAAGAGAGAATGAGAGAGTGGAAAGGGATCTTTAGAATTGGACTTTGCGACAAAGAGAGAAAGGCGAGACGGAGATTTACAGAGACAAAGAAGACATCGATTGAGTCTCATTTTTAACACAAAACGGAGGGGAAAAGGTTGACGAAATTCAAACATCTTTTATGTGAGATATTGGCTCAGATTCGCTCTTAAAAAGCGAAAAGATAAGTTAATTAAAGATAATTGTTTTCAATTTGACTCGAAAAAGATTTGCTATATTGGAAAGATGTAACATTTTTATGACTAAAGGACCAAGTAAAACAGTGAAAATAATTATAAGATAAAATATAAAAACAGACGGAAAAATGCAAGATAATAAAGACCGATAAAATAATTCGTAATCGTATATTGTTCTGTATCGGGAGCAAGTATATTAGAGAAATGTTGAAGCGAAAAAGATTGGGAGTCTTAACAGAGATCTCAGGAGTGCTTTAGCGAAAATAAATAAATACTAAATATTAAATTCATTGTGCTATTAGTTTGAGAGAGGATTCAAAAGACGCGAATGCGAGTAGATAAGAAGCTTTTGAGACGTGATTATGACGCAGAGGAGAGCAAATAAATTGGACTGAGAAACGAATTAAAGGGCAGTGAATATACTATTTAGAAAAATAAATAAGCAACAGGGTTAAACGGATGCAGAAGAAATTGGCTGAATAGAATGTCGAGAAGAAAAATAAATAGCGATTGGATTATAGAAGCAGAAGCTGCTGGAAAGGAAGTTCGAAGAAATGGAATAAATCTGGGATAATAAAACGAAAATTTGTTTGGAGTTATTGGGAGGCCTCAAAAGGTTCAGAAAGATAGAAAACTCGATGATGATGCGAGCCCAAATTTACGCACAAAGTTAGGTTTTTATAAAAATATCTGGATGTATATTCTAAGAAATAAATGTTTTTAAACTTTTCGTTTTTATTAATACAATTGTTCATCAATTTCATTGTAACGACTATTTAGGAGAGATTACACTGAAAACTCCCAAGGAAATATCAATTACAAATCATCATGGGCGAAATTAGAAATCAGGAAAAAAATTCTGCCATTATCGGGAATCGCACACTTGTCTTACACTTGCCGAGCGCATATTCTACCACTGAACTATCGTGGCAGAAATTCCCTAGTCTGTCGCATAGGGGATCTATGATCCATAATATCTATCATATTCTACAAATCAGCATATTTCATATATCGAATGTATTTATTAATATAAATCAAAACATGAAATGGCGACTTAGTTATTATATTTTCAGCGTAAAGCTCTCACTGAGTTACAGATGAAGCAAGTTCTATTCGGTGATGTGCGACGGAATTAAAGAGAAATAAGGTTGCAAATCCCTGCGGAGACCATCGATTGTAGCGGAAAACGAGCGAGAGAGGTCGGAGAGTATGCGAATGAGGGGAAAGGTCGACTTTCGGTGAGAGAAACCAAGGACAAAAAGCATAAAAGTTAAAGGAGGGAAAAGTGGGGAACGAACCTTTGGAGGAAAGAGGCGAGATGGCTTAAAAACTGAGAAATTATGAAATCGATTTGGAAGGACGCGAGCGGTAACAGACTTCCCGAGGCAACGAATAAGAATGCATGCACAAAATGGCGGATCGCGTTGCAATACCAAAAAGAAAATGAAGGAGAAAGAAATAATAAGGGGGTAAGTGTAAGAGAGGAGGGAGGGAGAGGAAGATAAATAAACATGGAGATCAGAGACGGTATTTCAGCGGAGATACACGGCGGCACGGGGAAGAAAGGAAGACCGATTGTTTAAGAGGCCGATGAGTGAAAGGAAGAAAAAAAGATGATTTTCTGAGTGTATCTCCCACGCGAGGCAAGCAAAATAGAAGAGTGGTCGACCGCAGTGCAGATGAGATAAAGCGACTGTCCTCCCATCTATTGGAGAGGTGGGGAAGGGTTAGAAAGAAGAGTTACTTCCCGTAAAGGAAGAATGATTCCGAGTCGGGCGCATTAAGAGACGGAGTGGAGGAGAAGGAATGAAAGAGAGAGAGGGGAGAGAGAGGGGAGAGAGAGGGGGAGAGAGAGGGGGAGGGGAGAGAGGGAGAAAGAGAGATGGGTGGGAAGGAGAGGATTAGTTCTTTTTCTCTCGCCCTTTTGAATGAGGAAAACGAAATAAAAACAACTCAGCGGGATTACTAGTCCAAGTGGAAACCCTGGTATTTATTTCGGGTACACAACCACTCCGAGAATCGGTTTCCGAGTGAAGAGAGGAATAAGAGGATCGGAGCCGGAGAGAACGAGACGAAGGAGAGGGGCTGTGATATATGTGGGGAATGGTGGAGTGGAAGGGGGCATTGATGGCATTTCAGAAATGGCCGCTGCAATTGTCTCCCGGACAGGGACTACTTTGCGCACTATCAAAACACAACCGCATATAATAGATAAGAGGGAAAGGAAGGATAAAGAGGGGTGATGGGATAGAGGAAGGGGAGTCAAGATGCGCGGTTTGTATCTTGGAAGATGTTTTTCGCAGAGGATTTGGCAAAACTGGCACGTTTGCGAAAGGTTTGAATTGGAGTAAAGTGGCTGGATACCAATGAGGTTGCTTTGAAAATTTCAAAAGTGTAAACGCATGTTAATTAAACGGGCTAATGATGCCGAACAATAAAGATATATTTAGGCTCGGATGACGACGGTATGGCATAATTTCCAGTTTTAAAACAGTAGTGGTTGTTGCTGGAAATTTTATGATAATGTTGGTATTTAAACTTTTGGGTTGATTGACTACAACGCAAATATAGTTTACTTAAACGGAGCATAAGCGTTCGATAAAGTTTAGAAACTAAAGAAGGCCAGATAAACTAAATTAATTTAACCCTCAAGGAAACTATTGAGAATACTTTCCATACACTTTATCTTTGGAGTATATTTCTGCAAGTGCTAAATACAATCCTAATGCAATTGAAAAATTGTGAAAATCAACTTTTTACAATTAGAGATTTATTTAACATTCATTTGATTGATTTACACTCACTTATTGGCGCACGAATTGTTCCATATATAAATTTAAATAAAAGGAGTAAATAAAAGGGATTAAATAAACCATTCATATCATTCACTGGGAAGGAATAAAATCTGTGCGTAGATAAACATTTGCCAAAGTACAGGGTGTCCCATATGGCACTTTATCGCCAGGTTTTATAAATGAGCGATAAAGTAAAACATATGGCGCTATATGAAGTTATATTCATGTATATATTCGTTTGATTAATTTTTACATTTTCTGCATGCATTTTTTATTTGTGGATTATTCCGCGGTTACAATTAATTGTAATAATCATGAGCATCACTATAGGAGGTGTCACACAAGTATCTTTACCGTCGGAAGTTTTGTGCTGAAATTGAGATTTGGTGTTTTCTTAATCCTTGTTTATCTCAGGGTAAAGATGAGTTGCCAAAGTCCGTTTACAATAGAGGAGAGGCAATAATAAGCGTTTGGGTAACTAAACCCATGATGCGAAAAATGAATCACCGAACTTGGCGCCACCTGGTTATCCGTGTTGAAAACGATGACACCCATATTGATGTTCTTAATAATTATAAATAATTAAGAGACTAAATAAATTATAAATAACAATAACTTTAATATATCGAATGGATTAGTTTTATTTTTCCGACTCTACTTGGGTTAAAAGGAATTTGGGACACCCTGTATATTACATTTTCGTGCAAAAAATAAAACTTGAATTCATCATTAGTTGAATGCTTCGTGAATATCATTTGGATAAAGCCCCATTTATCCTTATTAACCTGGAAGGGCACAAAAAGTGAATGCTATTTATTGCTTATTCAAACCTGGTTAAGTACCATAGTAGGAAAATTAACCCTGATTACATTAATTTTTAAAATTTCCTAACAACAAAATGATTCCGTCGCATACTCCTGCTTAAATAAAACGCAAGCTAATAATCAACTTTTTTGCAGAAATGCGAAATTTCAGTCAACTGAATGCATGACTGTTTGGAAAATTGGTTTGACTTTGAAAGCCATTATTAACACGCTATGTGCACCAGATTATGTCAACTTTATGTTTGAATAAACGGCCGGAAATTGTTTCGGAGGAACTATTTATATTATACGCTACGCATACACTTAGGTTTATCATGTTTTCAGCTTCATAATTCCATTAGTTGTGATTTATTCTTGCTGCCATATACGAGAAGTTCCAGACATTAAATATTATTTTTGTGTACGCAAAAGGGTTGGTGATTTTTTATTTTGTAATTCCATTTTTGTTCACAATGCCTCCTGAACAAAATCATCCCAGTTACCTGCATAGATTTACTTACAGCATTTGTACATGACAAAAATAAAATTTACCCAAACGATAACAAACTGTTCCATTTAGTCTTTATTGCTGGAACAAAGAAAATATTCTACAAATTTAGTTTTAAAAACACTTTTAAACTATTATAAAAGTACAAAATTTGAATATTTTAAACTCACGAAATAAAAAGAATCAGCTACAAAATGTTAAAATTACTATTAAATAATTTGCTCATATTTGAATTCGTAGCCAGGAATATTAAAAAGTGAAAATCCTCTAGATCTCTACTTTACTAAAATTCAATCGAATAAGTAGCGACAAAAATCCGATTTAATCGGATATTTCATATTTCGGGAAAGTAATGGGATCTTCAGATAAAGGAAGTGGCAGCAATTTAATCATTAATTTTGGTAAGGTTTGCAATTCGCTGGAGGGAAACCAACGGAAAAATATCAAAAATCATTTAAGATGAAAACCGAAGCTTGTTTAGAGATTGGCGGTGGATTTATGCGATTTTTTAGGTTCGCAATATTCGGAGCTTGAAATATCCTGAAAAGCGAGAGCCCCGAGGGTTACGTATTGGCAATCGAAAAAGAATGCGTAGGAGATTACGCACGGAGGAAATAAAAACTAGATAGAAAAAAAGTCCGGAACGGCTCGAATTGGATACGTTGAAAGCGGAAATCAATCGCTAAAATAATTGAATTTTCCTTTTTCCATTCATGGAGCGGATGAGTCTCCTCTGACCATCTCCATTTTCAAAAGAGCGGCGTAGTATTTTTTGAACGGTTCGGAAGACATCCAGAAGAAATAATAAAGGATAATATAAGAAAAAAAACGCAAGAAAAAGTACAAAAACATGAATGAAAGAAAATTTGTCAGTATAGGTCTATAATGGGAATGGATATAATAATAATAATCGAGTGGAAATTCATTTCTGAAAGAGGAATATACGAAGCAGTTACTGTTTATATTATTACCTTCATTGTTCTTTCTCCTAATTCATATAAAATCCATTTACTTTGCATAAGTATTAATTCTTCTTCCAAAATGGCGATTATAGGTACTTTAGAAAAATAAAACAAACTTTCCTTCTTAAAAATCTTCCTATCTTTCTTTTTAATCTTCCTTTCTCCACCGTGTCCCATTTATTATCAACAAAACCTCAATGCTTTACTACTGTCCCTGCCTCAATGTTCTATACAAACTCTTTGCATATTTTTAAATCTCTTTTACTACGTTGTGAAAGGCAGATCCGTAAAGACTTGCAATATTTTGGTAACAGTTTGATAAACCGAAGGGTCCGTGAAAAAAAGAATAAAAGTTTTGCCCTGAAGCATGGTTTTCTTCTTATATCGAAGGTAGTTTCGTACGAACGGCTATACTTAGTGGAAGGGGATTCTAAAACTTTTTTCTTTATTACAAAAATGGAGGGGAAATTTTGATGTCTCCAGACTACCCTCCACTTAACTCGTGTAATTTAATACGATTTCCCGCGGAAAAGAGTTAGTGGGCTATAAATTGTGAGACAGAATTTTCATAATCTCGAGTTCACGATGTTCAGTAATAATTTAGGAAGGATTAAAGGAGAGAATCATCAACCTTAATATTATTGGCAACAAAAATGTTATGTTAGAAGAGCAATTTTACTAAAACTTAAGTGTATTCCATTTGCGAAATATTTACAATGGGTCTTCAGAACATTAAAATTTCAAATACTTCATGTGTTTAAATCTAATTCTTCGAATTGTTTAAAAGTTTTTAGGCTTCATAACGGATTTGTTTGTTTGTATGGAATTTCTGGCTAATCAACCTCTTGGATTATTATAGTCCTTACTCCTTCCACACCAAACACATACACAAGGGAGAAGGGAAACCTGGTGACGGCATTAGCCTACTCTTTACGAAGAGCACCAAGGGGGCCAACTGCTTAACGTCCCTTCCGAAGAACGGAGCGCTGACTTACGCGATCTCCTCAAATCACACATGTAGGGGACGAGATGATACCAGGCTGAAAAATCCTGGCCTCCGCCGGATTCGAACCTGGGACCGTTGCGTGGAAGGCCAATGCTCTAACCAGTCCATCACCACCACTCCATTTTAAAATGTAGATTTTAACCCTGTACGATAGATTCTCTTCATTCATGAGCAGATACCTTCGCTAATTAAAAACTTTTAATTTAGAGGTAGCTCGGAAGTGCTGAGTACCATGAGTATAAAGTTTTCTTCTCTTTTTTAACCGTAAATAATAATTTGATTACTATTTATGGCTTCCAAAACATCTTTTTCATGGGAAGCGTTAAATATTTATTTCCTTTTCAGATTTTTTTTGTCAAAAAGAACTAACAATTTAGAGAGCCAGAGTTGTCTATTGGTATTACATAAAAAAATAAACAATTTTTTAGATAGTTACTAAATCCACATAATTCTATTGGGCTTCGAAGGCGACTTTTGAGTGACAATCCTTTGTCAATCACTCCCAAAAAGATAGGGAGAAAGATGCTCGTGGAAAAAAAATAGCATATAGTTTCAAACAAGAACTTCGCCAATGGAAAGTCTCTATCGGGCCAGTGAAAGTAAGTTTGAAACTAATTGTTTTAAGTATTACCGATTGGCAATTGCATGCCTGTAGTTGAAGGAATATAGGCCTGCATTTCATACGAATGGTAGGCAAAAAATTTAGTTCGCAAAATAAATGTAATAAAGGGACTTAAATGCAGTAAAAATTAAACTAAAATACAATAAATTCATTTCTCCTGAAATTATACTTAATAATAAATAAACATTGATCTCGCAATTAGCACTGTCATACTGATAGTATGGAATGAGTATACAATGTCAAAGATAAATGAGCGACATCGAACAAAAAGAGGCCAATGTTTCAAACGCGGATTCGTGCTAATTAGAAGAAAACAAAGACTTTCGGGAGAATTTTAATATTATTCCAATTTAAACTCAAATGTTCGCTCAAGCGATACCGCCAAGAGCCCTCAAAAGGTGTGCCACGAAAATATCCAATGGAAATGAAAACGTTTTCATTGTACTCACCCAAATAATTCCTGCTCTGCTTGAGTTCCGTGATGTTTATGTTGCATGCGCCTCTCGGTATCTGAGCAATGAGGTTGTATCCAACGGGTAGCTGTGGGCGGGTGAAAAGACCGGAGACCAAGCGACAGGTGCTATTGTCACCTCCGCAGAGGCCACAGGCATCGATCTTCTTCTCCGAACCGATGACGCCATCGCAGCCCACGTGCTGTGGAGTAGATAGAGGTTCTTTTTAGAGATACGTTGATCAAGAAATACTATACAAATACACTACTGTGAATTTGCGTTGGAGCAAGAATTTCACATGCGGTTCCCTGTACAGTAAATAAACTACTCTCGAAATGTAAATCAGAAAAATATACTCCGATATGCCCATAATATAAGGTAACCAAAGTAAAAAATTATCAAAAAAGTTTTATCGTTTATTAAACTTTTTACAAGTATGATTGGAAAATATTCATTTATGAAGCATTTTTAATTTTATGTATTTATCGTCCAATGGAACTCAACTTTCACCCTCAGACTACCAGGGAGGGGGTGAGGGGGGTAAAAAGATTACCCCAGGCGAAAATTTTTTTATATTTTCCTTAAAAACATTTTCTGATTTTTATCCTGCTATGTAATTGTTTTGTAATGTATGAAGAGCATAATTATGTAAAAAAACAGAAGATATCTAACAATATCTGGGAAATATCGAAAATTGTCTTGGGATAACCGAGTTACCCCTCCTGGTATTATTCAGAACAGTATTCCGCATTGAAGAAAATAAAAAATTTCGGCTTAAAGAGCTTGCAATAGCATTAATATACTTGTTTGCCTTTTGATAAGCCTATAGTTATCTTCTAAATGTTCTACTTGCTACTACAGGTGAATGTGCAGCTGTTAAATCTACAGAATTCTTATCATATGGAAACAACATAAAAATAGTAAATAGTAATTTAGAATGTCTTACATTGCATTACACATTACATTACACATTGCATTACACATTACATATTATGATATATTTATTATGCAGGCAGAGTGGTAGCCAAACTAGTATAGTGTTTGCTGCTAACCCCACAGTCAACGGTTTGAATTCGGCAGGGCCTTTTCATGCGTCCCCAGACCAACAAACCAACTCATAAATAACCAATGAAACTTTCAATGAAAAACATCTGGTTTGCTAATGTATTAATATATTGTTATGTTTTTATTTGGTGAATCAAGTAAATTGCAAAAATAAAATTAATTTTACAGAACAAACATTTTTTGATTAATTGTTTAAATAAAAATAATTTTCAGTATGGGTAGTTGAAATGACTTTAAATTACTAACAAATTAAAGTAATCACCAATTTTGATGAAAAATGTTTGTTTACAATAGAAATTTCGTAGGGTAATTCAGGTAGGATTGAGGTGCAAAATACCTTGGTAGTCTGAGGGTTAAAGGTAATTTAGCAGCATTGAGTGCGTTACATGTACGATAAGGTAGGGTATTACTGTAGGTGAACAAACGAATGATAGCTGCTTAATGCACGCATCAATTTTTATCTCTACATCGGAATCAAAACAGAAATATTAGGGAATCTATGAGAATGAACGTCACACGATTAATCATAACGTTAATTTGGGCAGAATAAATTTTTTCGCCATCTGTCGTCTTAGTTTCAATTTCTTTTATTAATTACCTGGAAAACATCGTTTGTGCCCGCCAAAGAATAATAAAGAAATGAATTACGAGGGACTGAAAGGAATTTCAACTCTTCTTATTACATTCACCTCAGTCTATAAAAGTGTTTCAGGGTTATATTCCAAAACAAACTTCTTTTTTAGTATGAATTGGTGAGGTAAAATAATTATGTTCTTTTTGCACAATTAAATTCACGGGCTTTTTAATATACCCGAAAAACACGACGAATGGACAATTTATTACATTTAAGGATAATTTATGGTGAAAATAAGTGATTAAAATGTGTTCCCGTGAACTATCTTTAGCCAATATTCTTTGTTACTCTTTAGGCGTATTCTCTTTGATAAAAAATAGAGAACGTTTTATTTTTAATTTATTGGAGAATACCAGCAAGCATTCAGATAATTCCCGAGAATGATGTACTAACTAACGGAGATTTAAGGATGCAGGTAGTCAAATAACCCATCATTTCGACATTTTTATATTCTTGACCCGTAATAGACTCCACTTAACCTTTATCCACGAAACCCTTTTAAACATGCCGCTCTTTGTAGTTTAGTATCGACAGGAGGAAGAAAAATGAAACCCCTTCGTTTAATAATAATCGCAAATTGGCAACAAATCCTTCTCCTCCCTTTTTCCTATCGTCTTGCCTTAAATACGCGGAAAACTAAATAATTCACTGAATTAAAGCGATGAAATAGAACCTAACATCATCGAGGTAATGGTTTCAGATTCTCTAGTCCTTCGGCTAAGAGCAAAATTCTCCGTTTGCACCAAACTATTTAATTCCGAAAATGACGGCTTGGTCTATCCCGTGAGAACAATACGCCTCCGGCAGTCGGTGGCGGAGCCACGAATCTTCAAAAGGAACTTTGGGGAATTACATAAAATCTGCGGTCTTCCCTCACAAACTGGCGTGGAGAATTGGTCATGATCAAGTGCGAGGAATGTAAGCGGTCATCGAGGAAATAAATGTCGATTCGGTTACGCCCCTGCTAAGGTGGCGCCAACGCTCGAGGACGAACGGCGCACGATATGCGTTGCGGAGAAACTGGAATTCAAGGAGTCCTGGATAGGATAAGAGGTTTAATACTGGTGTCGTTGAAGCAATTCGCGCCTGGAGGCTATACGTGACGTGAGTTTAAGAGAGGGGTTCCTAAGCGTGTTTTTACGTCCGAACCACGCCGAGAACTCTGCGCGGTCCCAGTTAACAAATCAGGTGAGTGGAATTGTAGGACACTCAAGACGAAGGATTCCTACATTCTAGCCTGGGAGTGTAATTAATTATCTCCGTTTAGAGTAACTGAATTTTCCTATCTGCAACTATTAATAGAAAACGGAATGCTACAGCTACGAAATTTCTCGATTTAACCAGAACATTCACTAACATTTACAACCCGAAATTACGCTCGCGAAATTGAATTTTAAAACCATTACGATATGCTCCTATCGTCAAGTTATCTGTGATACTTTTTTATGTAGATTTCCAGAGTGAATAAATCAGATAATTGGCTATTTGTCGTCTTTAAATTCCAGAAATTATATTTTTATCCAGACGAGAGTAATTGTTGAAAAATAACGATGAGCATTTAAGTAATCAAAACAAATCTTGTCATTGCTGCATAAAGAAAGAACCACAACATCTTTCAGTTTTAATTTGGTTAGGAGTACAAAACAATAAACAATAAATTTAAGATTTTATGTCGCTTGTTTTAACGAAACACTATATTTCGACGGAATCCATACGAACAAGTAAAACCTTCGCGTAGTTATAATTATTAAAAAATTCAGAGTATTTCCTGAGCTTGAAATATTTTTTTGCATTTGCGACTATTCCACCATCATTACTCATATTAACTCCCAATGACGACAAGCCTATGTCCATATAAAGCTCCATTTGATAAAAAATCCACGCTAATCAAGGGCGAGATCACTCAGCCAGCTGTGCCCACAGTTTCGTATCACTAGCAGCAATATTAAGAAAGTAAATTAAGGATGGCTCTTAATGCAATATCAGACAACCTCTAGGACGAAGGAAATGACGCGCCATTTCCGACATATTAATCACCATAAAAACTATAAGGGATCACTCTTTCATTTACGACCGAGAAACCTCGCCCAAAACACATAAGATAACATCGCAGTAAACTACGTCTCTTTCGCTTCCTTCTTCGACGCGACTCCGTCCGAGTTTATATTCCTCTGTCCCTTGAAAAAAGTCACAAACACACACGAAAACACATACAGACCAAAGAAGACGTGATGCGAATCTCACGACCTAGCCAGTCGCCTTTCATGCAGATAAAAATCTTTCACCGGGAAACGACGTGCAGGAATGGGTGGCGCCTATGGGCGGCGATTGGGTGAAGCTCCACTCCTTCTCATTCTCTACTTCTTCAAGACTGTCGTGTCATTTTTGTTTATTGGCCGCGAGACCAGGCGGGAGGGAGGAAAAGGAAGGGAGCAAGTCTTGTACATTGTGTCTCCTGAACTCCGTCCGAATAAACGAAACCCTTTAAAAAGATATATCTTTTCAATGGCAAACATCCTTCACCCTCATTATTTTTTTAAGTTACTGATTTTTTATCTCCTTTACTCGAAGGAATCGACAGGTAAAAAAACTGCACGGCGCCGTACTTTGCCTCTCATTCTATCGAATGGGGCCCCGTGACGTTTTATAAATCCTTGATCAGATATTACCTTTCATTCGAGGAAGAAGGCTTCTGAATCTTTCACAGTTTTTTTTTTCATTTTTTATATCTGAAAGGAGGACCTGCGAGAAAAAAATGCACGCCGATTTCTTCCTCTTCCCGCTCGGGCAGATATTCGAGCCGTTATGTTTCTCATATATGCTCTTTTCGATCTCTAGTTCGAAACCGAATAAATAGCTCCATCGCTGCTTTATTAATATCGACAAAGACAGGTTCTTTTAATGCTTAAAATATGATATAGTATCGCTTAAATAAACTTTTAAAAATTTTACATAAGTATATGAACAGCTATTGACTGGAATATTCGTACCCTTTGTTTTATAGCAAGCAATACTCTTTCGACTTGATATGTAAGTGATTTTTTAACGTATTTATCGGCTTAAATTAAGAATTACTGCAAAGAGAAAACAAGGAGAAAAATAATTGAGGAAATCTCACAAATTTAAAGATCTTAATGTTTTTAAATTATCAGACTAAATATTTTGTAGAAATTATCTTTTCAAATATCTCAAGAGAGTCTTCTGCTGTAGCCCAAGACGTTTCTTATGAATTCTTATTCACCCTTTAAATTCATCAATACTATATCCATTTCTGCATCTGATATATTTTTGTGCATCATTCTTAAAAAAACTAAAATTGGAATCACGTACAGATGTCTGTAATAAGTCCATTCTTTCGCGCTTAGTTTGTTAGAAATGATCACGGAAAAAGGTCTCCAATAAAAAAAAATTCAAAAGAGTACATTGGGAAACCTTGTCGGGCAGTCGCGTATTTCACACCAACTCGGATGCTTTTTCAGACAAACGCTCACAAACGGCCTCACAAACGAACGAAATGAGAAGTGAATTCAAAGCCATCGCCGAGGTCAAAGTCATTTCCTTTTGACACCGCGGCCGTGACCTTGCCAAAAGCTTGACCGGATGCCGCTCGACGCCTTTTGAAGGAGAATCATTTGTGTCTCCCGATCGCATCCACACCCTTTTGGTACCGGCCTCTGGGAACCCACCGAATAAAAATAAATAAATAAAAGAAAAACCTCCCTCTGCCTTTCTCTCTGTATTCCCGATCGCCGCTCGCTCGCACACGAAGCCCTCCCTACATTTACTTTATTTATGGTGGGAATCTCCAAGCGGCGATCTTGCGAAATAAGTTCGTTGCTTTTTTCAAACCGGAATGGTAACCGTCGCATGTCTATTTCTATCTTTATATCTTCTTCTCGTTCTAAACCTTTGCGTTGTCCCACCATAAATCTTACTATTATATGTATAGGTATCTACATCTCTCTCTCTCTCTCAACTTTCTATCTTTCACATCCGCATCTACCCAGATTCAAATTAAAAAATATCGGTAGCATACATTTTCATTTAGTGGCTTCAGCAGAGTAACTGCATCAATAACTCAAAGATTTCATTTTTTAAAAAACATATTCATCGAATGCCAATATACTAAAAAGATGGATAATTTTGCATTCGTTTTTCTTTTTGAATAATTTTATCGAAATAATTCCCTGCGATTCTTTAAATATCACTTTAAAATTTCTTTTCATTATTTGTTTTATTGTTTAGAAGAAACGTTACATCTTTTGAATTAGGTACAAAATTTCCCTCCTAACATTTTCTCCATTATTTTTGTGGTGACGTGAACAATTTTTTAAAGCTACCATTATGAAAAAGGGAAAAAATGAAGGAACAGTAGCTTTTTATGTCTTATACAATCATTTAAGTTTTAAAGAAAGCTAGTCTTTTCGAAAGTCATTTTGAATGCTTAATTTTTCTCTAGAAATAAAAATTTCAAAAGGCCAATATTTTATACAAAAGAGATTTAAATATACAATCCAAGAATGGTGAAATAACATCAGCGTGTAATGTCTAAAATTGCGCCGAATATTACTTAGGTAGAAACTAAAGAGCATTAATCATGGCGTCATCATCATTCTTCTACTATTAGATTTCCTCATTAGCATTACAATCTAGAATAACTTCCCATTCCGCACAATTACGAGTGACCTATTTAGCAACAGCTGCGGGACTTTGCATCCCGCCAATCTTTAAAACCTCCCTTTCCGACTTTGCTCTTTCCCCGTCTTATTCAGAAGCGTTCCTCGGAAAAAAAAAACTATACACATTTGCACGTATTCACGATCGGAATTGTGCATACTCCGGAGTGTGTGTTTTTCGGCACACGTGGTTTAGAATGGGGTTAATGAGCTTTTCTCTACCAAAAGCACGTGATATCGCAGGCGGATACAAGTCTTACATTTCTATTCCCTAAATTTCGCACGTGCCCGACGTAAACACAGATACCACCGCGCGGGTACTAAGAAAATTAACCCGCTCGCAGAGATGCCTAGGAACGTCCCCATACGAAACACCTTTATCCGCAACTCTTCGGGTAAACGCGAATTGCAATCACTTTAATGCACGTATTCTCGCATCTCTCTTCGGCAAACAAAAGGGCCGAAGGCGGCGGCACCAATCACATTTACGTTTAAAAGGATGGCGGTGGGAAGTGGTGGTGTGACGAGCGGGGAGTGCACGCTTCCAATCGCCGATATTCGAAGATTGTGAGCCAGACCGAAAGAAAATGAAAACGGCCATCGTGTTGCGAAGCTTCTGAAAGGCTCGATAAGCAAACAAAAATATTTGCCATCGTTTTCGACGCTATCATTTCCCTAGTATTGAACCCGCTTAGAGCTATTTTTTCTGAATGAGGCCAATTCAAATGATAGAATGTACTATCGATGAGTCCACACAAGAGTCCATAAATTAGAATGACACATTTACTTTAGAAATGTTTTTTACTGATGGATTGATTTTTTTGGCGGCAAGGGAAAAACGAGAGCAGATAAATACAAACCGGCGTTTGTTTTTAATTTTCCCGGAAAAACACTTTCTCGCGCAGAAGAAAAAAACCTCTTTTTCGTCACGGAATTTCTACCTTGCAAATGTTTTCCGGGTTCTCAAAACCACTCGGCAAATAAGGATACACAGACGACTTTACGAAGAAAAGAAGCTGCTCCGAGAAGCCATTAGAGCGTCAGGTGAGAGAAAAAAAGGCGGCGATGAGGAAAAGAAGATTCCAATAAAAAGAAAAAGAGGAACTCCGAGAAATAAAAAAATACGAAGCATCAACGGATCTTCTCTCCCACGCACTGTTTTCATATATATTTTCATATGAAACCATGGCGCAAAAGGAAAAAGAGTTCAATGATAAACACTCGTAAGAAATCGGAAAAAAACATGACATCTAAACTTCTCAATGGTTTTTCCACGCAATAGGATACTGACTTACAGATATAAAAAAGTAATGCTCGGTAATTTATGAATGCATAACTCCACTATCATAACGTTTATTAAATAAATTTTGAAATGTTATTTCAAATAACATAAACTTTCTCCTATTTATTCTGATATTTTAAGTAAGTTATCATATACCGAGATGCTTCACAATAACTGCCTGAGTAAAAACGCGTGGCTACAACAAAGTAAATCGATTTTCTACAAATGAAATGTTTCGCTCACGTTGTCTATATAAAAAATTTTCAAGCGGCTTCTCCTTCATGATTTATATGTAAATTAATTTTCAATTAATGTGATCTTATAAGCTACGGAAGAAGGTTAAATTCCCTTGAATAAGGGAACGAATATGTACACCCGGAAATAAAAACGAGCTTCATTTCGCCTTTGCTTCGTCCTCCTTCGTTCTCGATTTCATCGTATCACGCCCCGTCCTTTTACTTAGTGTTCCTTAATGAAACGAAGCGACCTCCTCGTCTATCTTATTCCTTGAAATACAAAATGGCGATAGGCACACCAATGATGCATGGTTCGATAGGCATTCTTCTAACTTCTACGAAGATGGCAAAGACAGAGAGAGAGAGAACAAGATTACATAAGTGACTTAATATCACCATGGCATTATTAAAACACTTAATTGGTTTCTGTTTGGCAGTAAAAGACGCCTTTTGTCTTGCTACAAAAGTTATCTTTAGAAAGAGATTTGCCCAGTCGTTATTTATTCAAGACATTTTTGTTAAAAGGCAGGGGACTGTTTGCAGAATTTAATATATTTAGAAGAGTACATTCCGACAATCATGGAAGGTAATGAATAATTTGCTATTTTTCTTTTGGCGCAATTTGACTATTATAATAATTATTTAAAGATGTAAAATCCTGAATTAAATGGGCAATAAAAAAGGAATAATGAAACATTCCTGAAAATTGCGAAAGGGGAAAATTATTTCGTGCCAGAAAGAACATTTTGATGGGATTTCCGAAAGACTCGAATGATTAATACTGAAAAAATTAAATTTTGTAGAAACCATGAAATAATGCCCGAAACTGGAGATTATGTAGGATTATTCAATTTGCATAATCGTATATAAAAGATGTCCTTTTGTACATTTCATGTTCTCCAGCCAATTTCGTCGAAACTTTTCGTTAATTTGTTTAAATTGACTCATTAGAGCTTTTCGAATCTGTATGTCATTATCTCTCCATTATTTCAGCGAGGTAATTATTTCTGACTGGTCTTTTCCGTTGCCCTAATTAATATAACAAGTTTGATTAGTAAATCCGAAAGCGGAAGAATGTGTATTTTACTAAATGCATATTATGAAACTCCATTAAAATGCTTTAAATTATGCATGCAACAGAAAAGCGACGAATAATTAATAACATGTACAATGTAATATCAATTTCAAAGCGAAAATTTTGAGAATTAAAGCGAAGGAAATGCATATTCCGTGATGTGCTGTTTCATTATTAAATCGCGGATGCATGTGAATTTATAATTTGATTGGATATTTCGGTAGACTACTTCGTTCAAAAACGTATAGATTCAAACGATTCAGAAATTTGCTAAACATATTATTTACTTATTTGAAATTACATCATCGATAGCGTAAAAAACGTAGTTTATGGCTTCTTGTTAATCTGATACGCCATAATCCTTTTCCTGACTTAATCTTAAGACTGGCAAATGATTCTAATTCAAGTTACTGTCTAGTCAGAATTCCACTTCTCCAAACTAAATTTCAATGCATATGGAGTAGAAAATTAATTTAAAAATCCTTATTAACTTTAATGCGTATTTCCGACAGGGTCGCTTTAAACTTAGGTTAAACTGAGGTTTATCAGCCCGCTATAACTCGAGGTACTTCCAATTTTTGTGTAGAATCTCTTATATTAATTAAAATGGGGAAGACATATATTAAAAATTGCCTTCTGGATACATTCTTTTGTGATCATGTGAAATTAACCTGTTAAGCTTAATATGAGGAGTTGTGGAAAATTTAATGCTCTCATATAAACGATGATGTTTACCTAATTTTCCAAAATAAGAAATAGTGAAAATTATGAATACAAACATTTTATTTCAAACACATCAATTGTACAAACTAAATAACAAGCACCCATGATATTATTATGAACTACCCGCCGAATTCTTTCATACAAACACAAGTAACTACGCTAAAAAGTGAGGAAACTAGATTATCGTTGACAGAAGTGATTAACGCGCTGTATTTAATAAGATGTTTAGTAAAAATTAAACAACAGGCGCATTAATATAGGTACCCAAATGCGATAGCAAACAATTATAACGCCATTTCTTTAAGCGGAAACTTTTAGAAATGACAAAGCTAATTTAAAGATCTTTGTAATGGAAGAATGGTCTTGATATTAGGAGTTATGAATGGTATAACAGCGATGCAACGAACATTTCAGTTTTAAAGAAGAACGTAAAAAAGAGTTTGAGTTAAGTTCTCGGTATATATTAGCTCTAGCTTTAATCTATAAAATCAGTCATTTCCTTCATATTTCATGTGATATTGATGTACAACATGGCTACCTTCCTCGTTTCACCATAAAGCTCGGATGCGGTGAGGGACGAAAGAAAAGGGCGATAAAAGGAGAATATGGAAAGTGTAGAAAGAGAACTAAGGGGGAAGAAAGACATAAAAGGAGAATAAAGTCTCCTGCGTCAAATTCGTCAGACTCGTTCTCGTCGTACACCCCTTTCTTTCCCCCGATTATCTCTTTTCTCAATAACTCATTCCTACACATTCCTTTCTCCCTTTCTCCTTTCCTAACTTTCACCTCTTCTCACTCTCCCCCGCGTAATCCTTCCGACCATTAATTTTGATCTCTTTCTCTCCACCGCTCTCTCTTATACGTCTTTCGCCGCCCCTTCCCCCTCTCTGCATTCGCTCCTCTTTTTCTGTTCCTCGCCATCTTTCTTTCTTTTGCGTTTGGAATCCGCATACCGCGCCGAGCCCTTTTCTTTCCTCCACTCCTCCCCCCCCGCGGCCCCTTCCAAAGGGGAATAACCAGCTCACTTTCCTGCTCGGGATAAGAGGAGAGCGAATGCATATCTCACGAGATATGTTGGGGATGAAACGGGTTAGCGTGCAAGAAGAGGAAGGAAAAAAAGAGAGGAAATGTCGGAGCGGTTGGAAAAATAATGACGCGGTTTTTAGCAGTATGGATGAAAGAGGGATTTCCTTCTCTGACGTTGAGGTCGAGCTTCCTTCGCCAAAGCTCTTTCGCCCCTTTGCGAGCGGAGACGGTTTTAATCCTTGCGCTCGGCGATTACCTACACGCCTTTTACGATCATCTTTCCTTGATTGCTCGGATTACTGAGAATTCCGGCTCCATCATCTCGAGACTGCTCGTTTATATATGTAGGCTGCATTCGAAATGAAAACGTGAAACGAGCTTTTGGGATATGAAAGGGTTTCCGATTTTAGCCGCCGGAAAAATTCGTTTATAAATACGTGCGGTGTGCAAAAACGTGAAGGTTTTCTCAAGGATATTTACGACTACGTGGCGCACAAGTGATTTAATAAGAGTGTAATAAAAGCGCGCTCCGTGATACAAAACTTCTGAATATTTACCCTAGGAGCTGTAACCTTACATCTCCAGTCCTACTTGGGATTGCGTTCCAAAGGGAGTTGGTAATGTAATTAATGAATATTCACGAGTAAAACCTTGCTCTTATACCACAGTAAGAAGCCATTTATTTTATAAAAATCGGAAATATCAGCCCGAAGAGAAAACACTCAGCTAAAAGAAACATTAAATTATTTATGAATAAGCCTGAAAATATTTCTAAAAAGAATTACATGGCAAATCTTCAGGAGTTTAAATATTAGAAAAAATATTTTTTCCAGTTATCAGTGTTTTGTACCACTTAAAACATGATATACTTATATGTAATTGATATACATATCAATTCAAATTAAACGAGACTCCGAACAATGCCTAAAATTTCATTTGGCCGGGACAGTTTTATCTCTTGCACTCACCTAAAGAGGTACTTGATATTTACCTTTTAGTCAACATCGCTTTTCTTTCCTACTGAGTGCAGCATAATTTAAAAAAGACGAGCGAAAAGAAATCTGAGATTTTTTCCAAGGACAAAAGTAAAATTCGGAGGCCCGGAAACAATTACCGAGCTACTAACAAAAGATGACGCAATCGCACGAAAATGTAACTCGTTAAAATACTCCGGCCGATTCGCATTTACAAAGGATTTCTTTTTACTTACTGTTCAACCACCTCAAAGGCACTCAAAAGCTTCGTTTCATCTCCGAAAGCATCTTATCCTTCGTTATTCAAAACAACCATCGACAAAACTCATTCACATTTGGCCTTCGAGGGTTTCTGTCATTACGAAGGAGGTGCACGATGCCGCTTCTTACTTCATTGCATTTCGCAGGACCTTGAAAGCCTCATTAAGACGCCCAGGTGAGAAACTGTGCATCGACCTCAACTCATTCAAAAGGATCGAGAAGGGAAAGTAGGCAGTTGTCAATTTGTTCATGACGAGAAGTGGCTTCGAATTACTTGCCGAGACGGCGCGCCGAAGAAACCGCGCGATAGAACGTGGATGACTAATCGTTATGGTTGTTTACGCTTGCTGAATTTTAAACTTATTTTCTACATTTATTCCAAAGCCAATTGCCAAATGTTTTCTTTACAAAAGTGAAATATTTAACTGATACTTATATTTTTAAAATAAGTACAAATATACATTTAAATAGAATAAAACATGAATATCATAAATATATTTAAAACAAAAATGTTTTAGTAATTCCTTAAACTGTAATTATATTTATTATTTGAATTTTTAAAGTGAAAAATTGACGAATAAAATTACCTAACTAAATTTTAAAGCTAAGCAATTGCTCACGATGTGTTAGTACTGCGTCTATGTCCATTTCTGCTTTTTTGGTGAAAATATATTCCTTAAATTCACCTCACTAACGTAATTCATCAATTTGTGCTCTTCAATACGTCTCCGCTTAATGGATGACGACGCACAAAACCACATAAAAACGTTTCTCCCCCACGTTCTGTCTCTCGAGTATGCGGAATCTTAATCTCATTTCCTCCTCCTTAAAAACGTAAACCGTCACGTGCTTTTCCCACCGCCCGGTAACTACATCTTCTCAAACAGTTGGGAACAAACAATAATGGCGAACCGGGCTCCATTTATCGTCATTCGACACAGGTTTCCCGAAAAACTCCTTTCAAATACGGTAATTACGAGACGTTAGGGAAAGAAAAGCCTCAAGCGGCGCGAAAAGAAGCCTCTTCTCCACATTATTTCTCCTCCCACCCTCTCTCTTCCGTCTGTTACGGGAAAAGTTGCGTCTGTATGTGTATAGAGCTTACCTATAACGATTGCGGGACAAAGTACATTCATTACAACATTTTATGCTCTCGCGCACAATGAGGGCGCCCCACAGTGAGAGATATTGCCGGATGGGGAGGCGGACGGGAATAGCAGGGAAGAAGAGTGGAGGAGATAAAAAAGAAAGAATGAGAATCACGGAGGAGTTTTTGCTCGGCGAACAACTTGAGATGAGATCGTAAGATGAGAGGCTTCTGGTAATGGAAGAGATATTTTAAAACGAATTCTGCTGTATTTCAAGTGATTTTTAAACCCTGAATGCAGTCGGAAATTGAAACCCGTGTAACCAAGTGAATGAATGACCAGATGACTATTGTTTGCGTTCCTGTTCATAGAATAGGTCCCTAAACGCGAATGCGAAAACATCTGGATGTACGCGCACGAGAAATTATGCCAGAAGCAAGCATTTTTCCGGCTTCAACATTATCAGGTCATTTAATAGGAAACATTCGAGTTTTTAATAACGTATATATTGAATGGGATACCTATTAAATCAAATGTACAATATGAATGTTAATCAGCTTCAGCATTATCGTTTGATACCGTTGGTATTATAGAAACGAAAATTCCGTCGCCGTAATAATAACAGATTGATATTTTATGAGATTATATATATTATTGTATTCTAATAATGATAATAGCATTGATGACCAATAACACCAAGCTTAATTCGCTTCAAGCGGAACGTTTCCCTCCACAAATATTTTGCGGACGATGTAAAACAATTTAATACAAACAGAGGAATGAACAGAAAAGTGCATGGAATGACGGCAAGGGAAGAATTTGTCTATTCAATGCTACATGCATTTGCGTGTGTATATGTATACATTTTCCATTCTTTTGCATTGATTAGTTATCGTAATGTTGGGTAATAAAAACCATGCATCGAGGAAATTATATTTTACTGACTTGTCTCTCTAAACGCAAAGTGTGAATAATTTACTTATGAAGCAGGGTTAACCCGTTATTGCGAATTATTTTGAACACATTATGCAAAAATCTAGCGCTAAATCTTATTACGATCCTAAATGGATATTAATAACGAAGACGAGAGATGATTTCACATACGTCAGGCATTAAAAAGTAATACAAATTTGAAGAATTTAACCTACGTCTTCCTTCCACCCCACACTCGGATATGTGATTCTATATCAACCCTCCATCATAAATCCAAAAGTACATTAAGGAATTAAAACCTGTTGTTGCTCAGGTCCTCGAGCCGAAAAAATATTTAGAAAGTTAATTTTTTGCTCATGGAATTCCAGACGCGCATGAATACAACCGAGATAAACCGAAAGAAAATTGATGCTTTTATTTCGAAAAGACTAACTTTGTCCGGACATTTTCAGATATATTTAGATACAGGAGTCTGGATAACATTCACATAGACAGCTGAAAGTCCATAAAGATCTAGATAGCAGATATATTTGCGTTTAGGCCTACTTTAGTAGCAACACTGTGTTATTATAGCTGGACTCGAACAACTTCCAGCAGCCAACAAAAACTAAATACTCACATGAAGTGGTATGAACTAAACTCGTGAGGTAAGCACGAAAGAAAACAAATAAGGCTATTAATTTTAAGAAGTTGATTAAAATACGGTATTCGGGCGATTCGTGCAAATTAAATCTTGAATGAAAGATAGCACGACTAATGTATGTAAATTACGGAATGCGGCGCGCGTTATCCTCAATGTATAACACCCTCTCTTTTACACCTCACAGCGTAAAACTGGCAATTCCCAACCAAATTGGGAATTATTGCGAGGATATAGAGGGACGTGGAAACGCGCTGAAGCACTTCCTCCCTAAAGGACATACGCTGCTGTCCACGATTCCCCTTCGAAGCGCCATTTTATCCCTCACAGGGACCTTCCCTCCTCCCTCTTCCAGCACCTACCAAACTCCTCTTACTCTTCCCCGCAGAACCTTTCTCTCTTTCTCTCTCTCTCCGTCGTCTCCTTGTCCCAGCGCACTCTGCTTTCCTTCTACTCCTCCATAATAAATGGTCATTACCCAATTGCCCGGCCAATGGGGGGATTCCACTCGCTATCGCCGCGGCGCTAACGGGACATTAAGGCCGTTTGTTTCAACTTATGGGACCCTCGCGATAAAAGATAATAGACTAGACTACATAAATAATTCCTCGGTTCTTCCTCTTTTTTATTTTACTATTCGCCGTTAAGCCTTTAAAAATACCCGAAGCATAAAAATAGGGGAAAAAATATCATCTCTACCCTCTTAATGCACCGGTGGTGATATTCTCCCGTGCTATTAACTGCGAAGAGAGAAGAATTCTACACGATATTTGTGTGTTTGTTGTGCAGCCTGCGAGGTAATATCTCATTTATGAGATGGATAAAAGGAAGCTCTTGTGAGGTTTGTGCAGGTCTACGGCAGGTGGTAAAACGGTGTAACACAATAAGAGAGAAATATATCGTCTTAAAGATATGAAATTCGAAAATGAGAGAGAGGCACTTTAAAACATTTTTCGGGACAATTTCATGCAGTTCTGGAGAATTTAAAACAAGAAAAAACCTTTGTGACGATTAAAATTCTTGTATCGGTCTCAGGAAAAAGATGGGAAAACAACTATGTATTAGTATAATAGAAAAAAAAATTCTCGTGCAATAAATTTAATTAATAATCAAGTAAAAAAATGTTCGATTTTGGGTTCAATTTACAAACTAATGCCTCTCTGAACATTTCATACTCTTATTTTTATGCAACGTAAAATATTGTAAATATGTATTGAGAACCTGGCTCCCTGCGTCAGTAACAAAAACAAGGAACGAATCGTATCAAAAGTTACAAGTGGAGATTTTTATGGAGTTATTTGCTTAATCTTTAAAAGCAATTGTTTCAAAATGTCAAATCTGATCATTAAATATAACTTAAATATACTCCATTAAAACTAAGTAAACCAATTAGCAAACAAAAGTACGAAGGGATGATGACTATCATGGTTGTGTATTATTCTTGGATAGACAATTGTGCCATGGAAATTTGATAACTTTATCTTAACTGTTTTGGCAATCTTCAACACGAACGTAAGAAATAACAAAGAAAATATTTACATTTTTTCAAACTCTTAAAATTGAAAAGTGAAAATTTTTTCTAAAGCCTGGCACACTCATTTCTGACACGTAGTTGAACAAAAATGTTATGGACAGACATTTTTCAAAGTGACGGTCACGATTTTAAAGATAAATTTATCATGATTCACAGTAAGAAAGTTATATGAGGTATTGAACACCTTGCGCTTATGACCCCCAACCGTCTAAGCTACTTCGAAGTTTATTTCAGAATTTATCAACTTTTCACTGAAAAAATATCTTCCTCTTTTGTAAGACTTGGAACTGCAGAATTTTCGAATCTCGACTCGCTACCAATCGGACTAATACACCGATAGCTACAGTCATCTGTTCGAATTTATTTATTTTATATTAGCTCGTAAACAGCAGTTACCGGCCTTTTACAATGAGCGTAATAACGTTAACAAAGACGAACACATACAACCATGCCCTCGGCAGAATTCGAACCCGCGACCCTAGCATTGGGAGCCAGACACGCTAACCACCCCTGTACCAAGGCCGGAATAGTCTCTTCGACCTTAGCGAGGCAGCTGGTGGAAAAGGAACCTTCCGATGCTATCTGAGAAAGGTTAAAAGAGAGAGGGAGAAGTAGGTGGCGGAAGGAGATAGGTCGATTGAGAGAGGAGAGAACGAGGAAGAAAGAGAGAGCTAGATAGATAGAGAGGAAAGAAAGATAGAGAGAGAAATAGGGGTTGAGTGGAATGGGAGCATAGCGCGCTGGTTGAGTGACGTGAGGCTAAAGGGGCATTATTTCCTTTTTGTAATGGCTTCCACCCTAAGGCCGATATGGTGGAAATGCGAGAGAGAATTAAAGGTTGAAAAGAAATGGAGAAAGGGATTTTAGGGGAGAGGGACAGAGAGATAAGGTTGCGGGACAACAAGAGATAGAAAGATCAAAGAAGACATGGAAGGAGAAATGAAAAGGAATGAAAATGATTGGAGGTGGGTGAGGATAGAAGGGGCGAATGAAAAATGCAGATGGAGTGCAGATGTAGGTAGCCCCAAATCACATAGAGGGGAGCATAATGGAAACGAGAAACACGTAAACAAAGAAAAGGAAAATTTAGAATAACTTTTGGTAAAAAGAGAGCGCGTTTTACTAAAATAAGATGAAGGTAATCAGGTACATTAAGAAAAATAGTTTTCCATCAAATTTTCAATCTCCATGACTTTTGTTCGAGGTTGGCAAGCGGCAAATTGATGCTCCGTATCAGCTACTCCTCTCAAAGGATTCTATATTTCCTCTCCAGTTCACGTCTAGTACGAACGATTAAAAAAATACCTTTACAAGCTCATTTTAATCTTCTTCAACAGCCTAATATGTTGCGGCCACTTTGAAGAAATGACGCGAAAACATTTATAAAAGGTATGAGCGAGGACAAGATAATTCCAGAGAATCTGGGAAAATGCGTCGACCAAATTAAGTCAATGTTCTTTTTTGCCTGCTGGCGAGAACTGCTAAGTACCGATGGAGAGCCTTAAACGGTAAATGTGCAAATTTCGAGTGAGGGTCTAACGAGCTAAGAGAACTCGTGGAGGGAAGAGAAGCATTGCGGAAATTCAGGGAATAACTCGGGGTAAATGAGAGGGTGTAAAATGGAGGGATAAAGAGGACATGCATTCTACTGGAATGGTGGGGAGGGGACAGGAGAGACGACGGAGGTCATCTATATAACTAAAGTGAGAGAGAGAGAGGAACGGACGAGAGGGACGAAGGGAAGTTCAGTGATAAGGCGGTCGACCTCCGCCCTGGGATGGATGCTGCCCATCTCTTGGTCCCACGGCACGAGTCGTTAAACTCTCGCTCCGGCCCGGACGCCTTTACCTCCACATATCTATCCTTTTCCCACCGCCCCTCTCCCTTTCTCTCAAAGCCACATACGCATACCCACGCACACATACGCGCACACACACACGTGGGCTCATTAATGACCGTTCCCCTTTCCCTCCACTCTCCTTAGCACTTCTGCCTCGCTCATTCCGGCCACATCTTTACCTCGAGAACACAAAGCTGACCCAGAATTGTAATCCTCTCGTGAAACTGGTGTAGTGTTCACAGCCAACTCTGTTAATAAAACTGGGTTTTTAAATTGTTTATCGAATCAACGTAAAATACTATATTCTTGTACGCGTTTACAAAATCCGTAAGAGAGAAAAAGAAATACTTTATGAAGAATTTTGACTGACCTGCTAAAATAAAGGTAAAGTACTCCTTTAGCCAAACAATTAGAGGGTTGTAACCCTCTTATTGTTTGGCTAAAGGAGTACTTTACCTTTATTAATCTTAGCCCAAGTTATTGATCAACTATCAATGACCTGCTAAAAGTATATGATTGGTTTTTAAAACCCTTTTACTATACTTGGTCACTAAATTGGTTTCAAAATGTTTACTTTTATAAAAGGAAAAATGCTTAATTGAGGAATATTACCGATGATGTATATTACATTCTGTCGCGCTATAGAATAATATCATAGAAAACAGAGTACAGCCCGAGGCAGATTTCAATCCTTTTTCAAAAATATAAAATATGAATTGTATCTATTGTTTTTATGATAATACAATTACTTCAATTCTAAAAAATAGAAGAAAGTGAAATATTCACATTCAGTAAAAATTTCTATAATTCACAAGCGCCATTTTATCAAAAAGAATTCAAAAGATTTTCAATATAATCCGAAAAAGCGACTTTTTAAAGTGGTCTTTTGAAAATTTTCTAGTTCAGTAATTGATTGGAATTTAAAATAAAAATACCAAAATTTGACGTTAATTTCGCAAATTTCATGGACAGTTTTAAGTAAATTTGCATGGAGATGAGAAATTTCTCAACGACAAACACACAACACGCACGAGCATACGCTCCAGAGGCAATATTATTTTTTTCGGACAGACGGATTATTAATCCCTACTCCGGTTCCATTTAGACTAATGGAATGAAAGCTCGTAAATGGAGCTTCATAATCAAATTGCAACAATGGCGAATCTAAAACTCGACTGCAACAGAATTAGTGTATCACTTTCCATTAGCTTTAACACATAATATTACTCATTTATTCAAATTAACAGTGCAGGGAGGTCTGCTTACATGTATGCGGTGGATTGAACTGAATTAGACGATCCATTCTGCGGGGCTGCACCGATAAAAAATATTTTGTGAGCAGTGATCGAGTTAATTTTCGGACGTTCATTTTCGGAGTCTGGGAATTTAGTAAACGGTGGGTATTGGTCCAGTGATAAAAACGAAAAATGGTTTTCATGACAGTTTGAGTCAACCTTTTGGAGACTTTATTTTCATTTGCAATCATATTTGACGTTATTCAGTTCAAAAGAGACTTATCAAGCTCACTTTATGGCGGGAATAAATTTAATTAATTAGAATAAATTACGGATTTGAGAGACCACAAGTTCTTGGGATCGAACTTGGGCCAATTTTCTATAATTTTCGAATTTTCTAGGTCTAGTCTGTGCGCGTAGTGTTTCAACTCTTAACTTCATCAGTATTTTGTAGAAGATAATTTCATGGGTGGAAAATTGAGAATCACAACGCGACAGGACAACATAATATACCACATACATATATTTTACGCTAACTTTTACTTTTTATCCATATATAAATATTACTATTTACCCTTGGAATATTGTTTAATCATGATAGAAATAAACCAAATCCAACCATTTTAAATTCTACCTCAAAATGAAGTTCATGATGCGTGCTTGAAAACGACAAACCGCATGAGAATCAGTAGCAGAAGTCTCAAGCACTAAGAAGCTGTCAAACTAACAAATAGCGCATTATTTAATTTTGGTTTGAAATATGTTTAGAAATAAGTGAATGTTTTGGAAAAGACTACCGGAAAATCAACGCACCATTTAATGTGTGCACTTTTGTTGTCTGCTACTTCCTTTAAATTCCTATCATTTTTCTGTCTAATGCACTGATTACCCATTCAATTAGGAAATTTTCTATCTATTTTTATGACCAAGAAGCTGGAAAATTCGAGTCATTGAATTTTTATTTAAAATAAACAAATGTTTCCTTATAAACTGAATTTCTGCTATCAGATCAAATATAGCTATAATTGTAAATTGACCATTGAGGCGCATAAAAGTTTTCTATAAGAAAGTAAAGGGAGTCTTTTTTTAAAGCTGTTTTAATACGATTATCTCTATACAATGACAATTATCATTCTAAATGACGAAAATAGCCTGTGCATACGGTTATTTGTATGTAAAGATACCGATGAAATTATTGGCACCACTATATTGATCGCAATCACAGTAATAAGAACTAGGGTATATATTTTTTATAATTTAAAGCAGCAACGGACAACTATTTTTATAAATAATTGTAACTTTTCTGTCCCCATGACTTGACTGCGTAAGTTCAAATGAAATACGAAGCTTAAATAAATTAAAATGCCAATTAACTGAAAAAATATTATGAAAATACCCAAGTAAATTGATTGAAAAACTATAACTAAATATTTCAACAGTGAAATGAGCATAGACTCAATCAAAAATAGCCTCATTCATAAATAAATCCCTGCCAAGAGACACTACTCTTAAAGTCCTCAATTTAAATTTTAAAATCTCTATTTGAAAGCTGCGAACTTACATTATTTTAAAATCGTTCTTTAAAGTCACAGTACATCGGCGGAATTAAAAAAGTCACCGTACGTATCAAGTACGACAGTGAGTTGTTTCTCTAGATCATTTATACAGAGCAATTATTATTTCCACTTGCGAACTTTGTCCGCATCACGTTTCTGACTGCCTTGCCCAAAAATAAGCGTTAATTAACTTCAAAATGAACCCCGCCAAGATGCGCACACGGTTTAGGGCGGATATAGAATTTCCAGCATGGAGTTAATTATATGAAATTTTCGCGAAAGCATTGCACTCATCCCTCTTCTCTCGAGCCTCCACATTTTTTATTTTTCCTCGCCCTTTCTTTCTGGCTCTGTGAGCGCTCTCTCTCTCTCTCTCTTTCTCCCTCAATCCTTCTCCCGCCGCGAGCAGGCTCGGCTCTATTCGTTCTACCCATAATTCTCACCTCAAACTATTCGGAAACCAAACACCTTGCTCATTACGTAGAGTGACAGCTACGTTTCGCTGCTCCGGGCACATACAGCCCTCAGAAAATACAAGACGTCATACAAGCGCTCTCTCCTTTACCGGTTCATATCCCTCCGCGACCCTTCCAACTCCTTCCCATTCCACAGTCAATTATTAACTAGACTCTGTGCCTGCCGTTAATGTATCATACCATTCCCTCTCTATCTCCATGTCTTCATTGTCCTATTTTTCTCTCGCTCTCTCTTTTTCGCCCTCAAAGTCACTCAATCATACCCTCGAAGGTAATTTGTCCACTCTTCCCATATTCTCTGCATTGTTCACTTATTTGACTGTTCAGAAGGAGAGGATAGGCAGAAAAATAACGCATGCCGTAGCCGAGGAGACAGCATTGCGACAGGGTTTCCGGGTGCTCAGTCGATCAGTTTGAATGGCAGACCCGGATGGCTGTCACTGGTGAACGGGATTAAAAAATAAGGGCTACCCAGGAGAGGATAAAATATGCAAATACCAACGCACGCACTTTTAATAATTTTTTTCTACGAATATTTTAATCATTCTTTCTCCTGTATATAGAGGATATTGTTGCCCTTGAAAGAAGTATTTTATTTCATGGTTCTATTCATTGTTCAATTTATTCTAATTCCTATTAATAGGAGGCATGATAAATAGCTTCGTGTATGTCAATGATTGCATAGTTAATTATACTGAAGTTATATCAGTCGTGGAGAGGTGCTGTGCATCCAATTGAACTGGTTCTTTACTGGAAAGTACAGTGATGAAAATAAATCGCATTCCATCAGGTGAATTCCAACACGTGCCATAAAAGCTGCTTTTTATATGCATGGCCCTTTTCTGTAGCTCAAATTTTTTTAAATATTTCATAAACTCTCGAAAATTATTTTTTGGATAAATACATAATATGGATATTTTATAAAGTATTTCGTACAGAAGCGTAGAGATCTGAGCAATAACTATGCAATATATTTTCTTAAAATAAACATTTTGGCATAGCTTGTCAATAAAACTTCAAGGAAAATAGAGTTGTACGTACAATGAATTTGCAACATAAAAGTTGGCATAATAAACACATTTTACTTTTGTGTTCCCGAGAAAAATATATCTCATGAAAAGGGTTTTTCCGGCCATTTTCGACAGAGAAAATACTTAAACGAGAAATATGATCTTTCAAAAGGCCAAGTCGAAAATAGCTAAATACATTTACACGAGTCTCATAATTTCCATCTGACGTTTTCGATCAATTAGGGGCCCTTTGTGAAATCGTTCCCTTTCATCTCACTGAAGCGATAAAATTACATTCAGTTATAAAAATACCGTCCATGCATCGCCGTCAATCATTAATCACATTTTGTCGTGAGCAGAAACTTTATTCCCAACACCGTAAATGCGCTTTGAATATTACCGGCGCGAAGGCAATATGAGATATGGGGAAAAATAAAGATACTAACCCCTAGGTAAAGGGATGGCGAAATGGAGGAAATGAGAGATAAAATAAACGAGAGAAAAATTGTTACGACTATGAGGAGAGTGCGAAATGCACTTTGAGCGGATACGGGGAAGAGAAAGAGAGTGGGGGAAGAAAGAACGCTACGCCACATACTTTCCGGTCCTTAAAGGCGGCGCCGGTGCCATAAAACCGAAAGAATTCGAGAGGAATAGAAGGATGGGAAGGGAGGGAAGACAGTGGAAAAAAACGCGGGGAGAAACACTAAAAGGAGAAAGGAGGCAGCGGAGGAAAGGGAGGGAAGAGGTAAAAAATGATAGATGGAGTAAGGAAAGGAAGAAAACTCGGCGATAAAGAGCGGGAGCTAGATACGTAGAAACGGAGGAAATGGGGCGAAAGGAGTTAAAATAAAACTCCGACGACGTAAAGAATTGGACGTACAATAAAAAAGGACGACTAGCTAAGGACTAAAGAGAATGACGGGGTGAGTTAAAGAGAGGGAGAAAGGACGTTTCGAAATGAGTGTAAAAGATGAAGGGTCAGGGACTGCGTGGAATAGCCCTTCGGGCCATTTGAGTGGAAACATTATATGGGGAGAAAGAGAGGAGAGGGAGATAATGAGTGAGAGGGGGATACAAGGTGGGTGGGGGGAGAGTAAGGGGAAGATTAATATGAAGAGAGAGAAAAGGCGGAAAGGGGTTCGATAGTAAATATGGAGAATGTAGAGAAATGAAGAGAGAGAGAGAGAGAGAGAAACCAGGAACGTGTGAGGGAGAAAAAGTATTGGGGAAAGAACTAAGATGCGAAGGAAGAGAGAGAATAACGGAAGAATAGGAAAAAGAGGGGAAGACTATCCGAGAGAAAGTTAAAGAGAGTGAGAAGAGATTATACAGAAAGGAAGAGAGAAAACGTGAGGGTGAATGAGGGATGGCGAGAGAGAGGGAGATGGAGCGAGAGGATGAGGGAAAGGGGACCCATGGAACCCTCCGCAATTCCAATAAGGAATAAAAAATAAAAGAAAAACGGCAGGGAAAGATATCCCACACGTGCTACTCCGCGGCGGGAAATGAGACCGTTGATCAAGCTGTCCTCACTTTGCTACGTGTGTGGAGGGAGAGGGCCCTCTCATCCTCTCCCTTCCTCTTTTTCCATCCCTTCCCCTTTCTCTCTCCAGCCCCTCTTAGCTGTCTTTTTTCACTCCTTCCTCTATCTCCTTCCCATAATTTCATCCGACATCCCCTTTGGACCCTTCTCATCTCGCTCGTACGCACACACACACACACACGAACAGAACAGAAACAACCAGGAATAAAAAAATCTCTACCCTTCCCTCTCTCTCTTCGTCTTCCCCATCCTTCCATTTCCAATTGCTCCAGGCAAAAGGACGAGGAAGATATTCTAATTGCTTGTACCTACAAAAGCCTCGCGACGTAATTTTTTGCACTTCTACAAAAAAATAAGAGAATAATATCTAAGAGATCTCTCTATATGGGGTAGGAGATCAGACAAAACTTTTTTCGTTTTTACTCTTCTCGCGGAAAATAAAAGGAGAATATTTAAAAAAATAAAATTTCTATGCACTAACGATTCGGCGGGCCTGGTCAAGGAGAGTAGGGGGAAAGAGAATCCTGTGAATGCAAGAGGCGGTAACGAGATGCGGATAGAGAAAGAGAGGTTTGCATTGAGGCACTACCGATATTATTTTTAACTTGTATACATGCTTTTTAGTTTGGTTTATTGTAGCAAATGAGATACCATTGCTAAAGCAAGAGTTGGAAGCACGTTTTATTAAAACTTTTCAGTGTTCTGATTTGTCTACCCGCGACGTTGGAATATAGATTCTCGCTAGATTTTCCCATCCGTTAAAAATTCCCTCCTCTGGCTTCAGTATTTTGACTACAACACCATTTCAAAGTTTTTAATTTTCCGGCTTTGAAGCCATCTAGCGGAAAAATCTATGAGCTACTTCGAAAATCCTCGGAAAAATTATATATTGGTAAGAGCTTTTTAGTTCAAAAAGACTTTTCCAAGTATCCCATAAAACAAAAAAGTTGATTGTTCGCACATGGACAGACAAGACACTAACACGTTAAGAAAACACTAAAAATTAGTAGTGGGACGGTTTCTGTCGGAGGAATTTGCAAATTGACCACTCAGAAAAATCTTTCCTATGCAACTTTTTTGAGGATTTCAGAGCACTCTCCCCACATGTGGTTAGATCTAGCGATTTTAATTAGTTTATGAGAGACATCTCGATGTTTTTACGAACTGAATAAGATCCGAACCAAGATTTCGGCGGTGTATCATTTTGAAAGCAAATGCTAATTAGTTAAGCGAAAGACTTGTAAATATATTTACCTACTTACCAATAAAATAACGGCCATAAAGCACGTGTTTGGAATCGATGTAAAGTATTTCAGTGTAACACCAGCTGCAGATAAAATGAATAAATGCGAGTTTTTTCTTGGATAAAAATGAAAATAAGGCAAATTGTGTAATTTCTATATCCATCACCACGAGAAGCATGCGAGAAATTATGATCAAAGTTGACACGCTGCCGTAAAAAACTTTGTTTACTTATGTAACAAAAAATTAAGAGCTTGCATTTGCGTCAGGTCCCCTTCGGTTCGCAGAGTGTAGAAGCGCGAAAACGTTGCCGCACCACGATCAGGCTATCTTCCGACTCGTTTAAGTAGATGGGAGTACGCGCAGGAATTTCCACCGAGGAAGAGAACGAATAAACAAATCTCACCGTCTCGATGAATCACGTACGAGGGTATTAAAAGCGGGTATTATGGGAGCCGGAGGGATGCACGCCCCTCGGCGCATGCGCAAGTTCCTTTGGGATTCGTCCGCGATAATTGCGAAAGACGAGTTCGCTTTTATGTTTTGCCAAGATGAACGCAAACGTTATGTTTCCGTTACCTTTGCTTTTTGACTTCCTCGTGACTGTTTTTCCTCCGCATATATTTACCAGAATAGCAACCATCGTGCTTTTTGACATACGTACAGTCTAATATATGTTGTCATGTTTATACGCGCAAATTACAAGCCAACTTCATCTTTCTGTTAAAGTGTACAGTGTACAAGTGTATGAGGCCTCTTTTTTTTATCGCATAAAATGGTCATTAATGCTTGGTCATTTAAAAATTTATGAAACAGGTGTGGCTTATTACAAAAATATTCAATAAGAGACAACTACAATTTGAGAAATACTAGGGGAAAACCGCCATCGGAAGAGCACTGCGATTATTTTTCACGATTCGAAAATATTGCCATAATCTCACCCAACCTGAATGGCCATAACAATTTCTGCACCTATATCGAGCCATATAAAAAAGTTAATTTCTGCACATTCCCCACCCCCAATAAGAGGTCCAAACACAACCCATTATAAAGACCCGCGTTAATATTATATCATATTGACCGTAATTACGAGAATAGAATATTGAAATTTCGAAATAATTTTTCTCACAACGCAAGAGAAAAAATAAATAAAAAAGCTCGGCATTTTTCGCGAACATAAAAGTAAACCGGCCGTTTTAAAAAAAATCGAACGTTCATCGGAAATTGCCACTCATGGCCGGAAAGAAAACAAAAAAGGCCCCACATAATAAATTCATTCGTCGTTAAACGTGGTAACGGGAGATAACCGTGGAAGAGAAGTAATGGCGATCCCTCACCCTCCTTCCTCCTATTTTTTCTCCTAACAATCGCTATAAAATAATGCGTCGGGAAAAACGATTTCCGGCCAATGTAAACCTCAACGCACGGCTTAAAGTTCGTTTCCAATATCGAAAACGAAAGAGAGAGAGAGAGAGAAGGGAGAGGTCGTAATCCTCTCACGGAAGCAAAAATAATGCGTGTTTCGCTACTTTCTCCCTGATATCGGATGGACGGAGATGGAACGACTATGGCGAGGCGGGAAGCGTGGGAGGAGAGGAGGGATGAAATTTAAGAGGATACGAGACGACAAAACTCGTTCGGAATGACGGACGCGGATTTCGGTGTCGCGAAAGGGGCGGAGGGGCCCACAAACGCAATATGGGAGACGACATCGCTCTCGTCGCCGTAATGGGAAAAGTGTTAATCTCTCTTAATCGGCACGCCGAAGAGAGGAAACGATGGAAATAATCATCGGTCTTCAAAATCAAATTTATTTTCGAGAAACGATAAAAAAGTTTCCGAAATTATTACTTTTTATCGCTTTGATCAGATATGTTTGGAAGTTTTCCAGGTTTAAGCCGCGACAGCCTATTTCGTTTTATGATCGAATCATACAATATAAAAGTAATATTGTACAGTACGGTTTATAAAATAAAAATGTTTTAACGTCTCTCTTAGCGAAATATGCAATAATAATTTTGGCGTAAATGTACCTAATCAACTTTCTACATATTTCAGGTAGAAATAACCTAATTTTAAGACATTTTCAATAATTTTATTTTGTCATGACAAGCAACGACCGTATCTCCTATAATCCAACAATTGAGAGATAACTCGATAAAGTATATTTATCTGAGAAATGCAGGTATTATTAAATGGAATCAAACCATTAGGTTACTAACTTAAAGAGTAAAATATTTCTTTGCTTAATTCTCATTGATTAATTAATTACTAGTAACCCTGGGGCTTTATTGGGTGGCTTAAATACTTCGTTTTAAATTTTCATATGCCCTACGTATAAATACAGCCTACCGATACAGATACATACTTATAAACCGTTCAATGAGTAAAACTTGCGTAGAAAGCTCAGTTTATGAATTTAATTTTTGTAAGATAGAACAGCCTACTGATGCACTTAACAGATGAAGCTTAAAATCTTCCGATCCTATTAAAATCATTTTTTAATTGTTAAAAGTACTGAAGAAGTAAAAATTGCAATTATCCTTATCGTCATCTATATTATCCGTACTTAGTTATACAATACATTTCACGGAGAAAATTATTTCTCGAATTACTTCCTAAATAGTTAAATTAGTAAACCATTTTTACTTCCTCCATACGTCGTGTAGGAGAAAAGTTTTCATGAAAAAAATCGATTTCGAGATTTCGACAGAAATACACGTTTTGGGGCCCCCTGAACACGTTTTGACCATTTTCTCGATGGTGTCTGTGTGTGTGTGTGCTTGTATGTGAGTTTTTTTGTGAGTGTTCTAACTCAAAAACTATTCATCAGGTCAACTCGAAATTTTATATTTGACATTTTTGTTAAAGGCGAAAGAACTGATTAGTTTTTGGTAAAAATCGGTCCACCGGAAGTGGGTGTTTACTCTTGTCACATCAGTTTTTTGAAATATTTGCTTTAATATTTGATTAATGTAAAAATATACCGGAATACAAGTTATCATTCATCATCATACTTCTCTCCGAAGACAGGTTTTAACTGAATCGCTGCCTCCATTTCTCTCTCTCCCTAGAAGCCTCTTTTATACCTCTATAAGTATTATATCCCTGCTTTATATTCTCTAATATTCCTATTCTTTTTCTCCCTCTTCCTCATCTTCCACTAATTTTTCCTTCTAAGATCGTCCTTTGTAAACACTGTCTTCTCAATATATGCCCTATCCAATTTGCTTTTCTTTTCCTGATTTTTTTTATTAGCATCCTTTCTTCTCTCACTATTTCTAATACTTCTTCATTTCTCTTCCTCTCCGTCAATTTCACTTTCATCATCCTCCTCCATACCCACATCTCAAAACTTTCTAAATATTTTTCCTCCTTTCTCCTTACCGTCCACGTCTCTGCACCATAAAGAGCTATGCTCCATATGTAGCATTTTGCTAATTTCTTCCTTGTTTCTAAATTTATTTTCTTGCTCGTGAGAAGGTCTTTCTTCTCGTTAAATGCTGCTTTTGCCATTGCAATCCTACTTTTGATGTCCTGTGTACTACTTCCATCCTGCGCTAAAATACTGCCAAGATATTTGAAACTACTTACTTGTTCCAATTTTTGGCCGTTTACCATTATATTTAATTCTTTATGTTCCTTGGAAATTTAATTTTCTACAACATTTATTTGAAAGATTTTCCTCTATAAAGCATTGTTTAAGAGATATCTTAAAAACTTTCTTTAGCTGTCACAACCAAACCACCTACCGGCGATTATTGTAAACATTTTACGCTTAGTTACGTCATAGTAACGCTCCTTTTTATTATCTTAATTGTTGGAGATATCAAATATTTTTAGCTGCCACCACCACGCCACCTACCGACGACTTTTGTTAACAGTTGACTCTTAGTTAGGTCTTAGTAACGCTTCTTTTTCTTTTCTTAATTGTTGGACCTTTGTGGCTATATCCAATATCAGAAGGCTACGGTTCGAGTTTATTTCAGCTCTTTGTTAAGTCTGAATTTTTCTCGCGGTTCCTTAAAAGATTTATGATCATTTAACTATTTGGAATTTTTAGAAATATTACAGGTGTGGAGAAAGTCATATGGTGGCCACATCAGATTTTTGACTCATTGTTTTACAACTACTTACTTCTTTGATTTTTGCTGGCTCTTTCTTAAATAGCATTTGAAAAGTATTACCGAGATATTCATTAATATTTTCATCTTCTAAATCAAAAAATCTCCTATTTTGGGAGTAATTTAAATCTTTTGTCAACTAACCGACCGATACCTAAAAACAACGAACATTACAGCAATAAATGTATTACATTTTTCGAAAAGGCATTTTGGATAAATTATCTGAAAACATAAATAGGCTGATATTAAATAATGACATATTCATTACATTGAGTCAAATATCCTATATATCCGAAATGCAATAACGGATGGAACTGTAGTCGCGTACTCTGGATACCCTGAAAACCCATATCCAAATAAATGCAGATCTCCCGAAATGTTTTTAAAATCAATTTTAACAAAAAGGCCAGCGGTTATGTTTTCCACAAATCGTCAATTATTTCCATCCGTCCCAAAGCTCGTCCCACCCCTCTCTCTTTCTCGTTCAATGCCAAAATACCGCTTTTTGGAATCCGTCCAATAGGACAGGAAAGCATCAGGTCTGCCGACTACCGTTGCTGGGGGCCTTCGGGAGAAACGGAGGCAGCAGCAAACGGGAAAATAAAAACGGTAAAGAGAAAATGCGCGCTCTGGACGGACCGCGAAATGTGCAGAAACCTCAGCCTTGTCGACTGGCCTGCCATCTACTTGTGGATGCCGCAGCTCAACCGACACGACACCCAGGGCATTTTTTCATAGAAAAAACAAAATGTGATATTTTTCTTCGCGACCCCAGGTGGTGCAGTTTTCCATGATGCGAGTTTACATTACGCTCGGCAAGAGACGAGAATAGAGGGTCCTTGGGCGAGAGGAAGGTGGAATTCCCCTGCTAAATTAAATATTCAATGCTTCGAGCGGGACGTATTTCGTCTGTATTTTTCCCTCCCACAAAAGTACTCCTAGCAAAATTTCTCTGGTCAAATGGCAAAAATAAATGCGCGAGTAAACAAATAAAAATAAGGCTTTCTCTCGCAAATACTATTTATAAATGCAGTTGATTCAGCTTCAGTAAGATTAAAAAGTTTTATTCGATAATCCAAAGGACTACGAAATCAGTCAGATTCATAGTATTCTCTTTAACAATCCAGAAAACTATTATATTTGTTTACGCAAAAATATACTCAATTAAAGGAGAAGTAAATTATATATTCTCTGATTGATATAACTGAAATAAAAAACCTAAAAGTTCATGCAACCATCAAATTTGCATTGCTTTCCTTTGCCTACTGAAATCTGTGATATTACTGAAGATATTGCTTAGCATTTAATCCAGCAATTGGTCAAATCTACGTTTGACGAAAAGGGCGCAATGCAAATTTTGTGAGGTAATGCTCTGTGTACTGTTGCAATACGTCCCCGTATATTCCGTTTCTGATAACTTCATGCTGAAATACGAGTGAGGATTTGGCTATTTGTATTCGTGGCAGGGAGATTGGAAGAAGGAGAGGAAGGATATGATAGAAAGCGAAATTACGAGCACGCAGTAGGGTTATGGCTGCGGCTTTCTAGTTCCGTCCACACAACTTATTGCATGACTGCAGGTACCCTGTCCGAATGGCTATACATATTAAAAAATTTAGGAAAAAATCTAGCATTTTTTGGCACGATAGTCGGTGATTCTACTTTATTCTTTCCCAAAATATACGACGAGCAGTGAGGCTGTGCGCATTTTTGAACTCGGGTATCCTGCAGGAAATAAAGTCCTGATGTTCGTTGGACGGTCGCGTAATGAAGAAAGATTTTTTCAAAATTGTGGAACCATATTGCGCATATAAAATTCACGTACTTCTTTAGTGTAAGCTAGAAATATTACAGTTGCTTAGTATTCAATCGTTGTATTAATTATTTTATGATTTAAAATAACAAAAGGATTGAGCGTAATAGTTCTGAATACATATTACTCTATAGGCGATACGAAGTGACGCATTAACACATCATGTTAGTCTGAAAATTCATGAAAAAAATTCGATTATGTAGCAGTATGTATACGTACATTTATATATTTTCTTATTAAAGCTCCAGAAAATTAGCAAACTTAGGAAAATAATGGGAATATATGAAGAGGAATGAAATGAATGAAATTATAAAGTAATAGTGTCTGTTTAAGTAATATTCCAGGAAAATTGGAATTATAAAAAAGAGAGTAATGTTAGAATAATGAAAATTAATTTCAAAATCTGGATTAATTAATATAGTCGTGTTATTTAAAAATAAAAAAATGTTATTTTAAATAAATACTAATAATACATAATAATACAAATTTACAACCTAGTTAGGATCTCACTCTTAAGTATTTTTTTTATTTTTCTCCATTAAAATATTTCCACTCAATCTTTAGATTTTCTGCGTACATTAATTTTTTTATATTTCTATTTTATTTGTTAAAATCAAGAAAAACAGTAATGTTTCTGGAAAGACAATATATTTAAATTAATTTAATATCCCAATATTTAAAGGTCATGATTATCACCATGATCGTTAAAGTCTGAAATTAATTTTAAAATGAATAAAACGAGATCGATTTTTAAAAGTTTCCAATTCAAAGCAAAAGGAGAAATTTTATTTGTTGGTATTAAAATAAATCATAAACAAACTACTTAAACTACTACAAAATTTCTATATTATATAGTTTAAATGTAAATCAAAATTACAAGAAAAAATATGTGCAAACGTATTTCAGGAATATTTAATCAATATAATCATCTTCGTCGGATGTGATAATCCCATTGAAGTGTATAAACCGCATCGTCCCACACAAGGACGAAGATACGAATTCCCGAAAATGAATATAAAAACTGATTGCAACACGAGTCGTAAATAATTCCATTTCTAGTTCTTCATGCCTGAACGAAAAACTCGCCAAATCGGAGTAAAAAAACTTGTCTCATTTTCGTTCCCGGCCAGCCTTTGCACTACGAACGGATAATCAATAAAAATGTTTAAAAAAGCGTTAAAAATTAAAATCAACAAAAAACGACCGATGTGAGAGAAATAGTGGAAAAAAATTGGCCAATGAGCGATTAGCTGGAGTGCAAAAGAGTGTCTGTAAAGCATATGATGGTATGTAGGAAAAACGTGGAAATTAGGAAATTTACCAGCGGCGGACCGCCGCAGTTTTTTTCTGCCTCCGTGTTTTGATCGGATATACCTCTAGGGAAAGCCTTTCGCTGTTGGCGCCAGAGAGAGAGAGGGAAGTGGAGGAGTTAAAGAGATGTGCGGACGGTGATGAGAGGAGCATCAGCTCCCGATCATGTATGCACACAGCAAATTTTTCCTCTCTATCTAGCACGCCTAGCGAAGACCACGCGCCATCGGTTACGCAATCCGGATATGGAAGGAATGACGGGAGAGAGGGAGGAATTCCACGATGAGTGGGAGGAGAGGAAAAGATAAATTAAGCGAGGAAATGGCGACGAAAAATATAAACGCGACGCGAATGGTTAATCAGTTTTCCCTTACGATATTTACTGGGGGGCAACAATCTGCTCGAGCTGCCAGGCAACGACGGCAGAAGCAAAATTACCTCACGTTATTTCCCGCCTACATTCCCTTCGCCTTAATATTATATATATATATATATATATATATGTAGGGAACGAACCCTCTTCGCGATCTCATGTCTGCTCAAGTTATCCTTTGAAATACTGCCAATTTAGGGGCATATTACATCAAGAGGAAAATAATTACATATTGTAAATACATTTTTCATAACTAAAATATCATGCTGATCCATGAAAGGAAAGCTGAATTTGAACCATTGTCATTCGATTGGAAATGATATTTGTTAATAATTTTTCATTTTACAAGAACCTTGCACTTATCGACGAAAAATTATGCGAGGCGATATTTTTTTCAATTAAATGTATATGAAATACATTAACACGATCGTTTTAAACTTTTCTCAACGGAAAACGCGATCGCATCCAATTTTGTATAGCAAGATAATTACACGCGTGAAATCTCTGGAAATTCGAAATATTCTCAACATATTCGCTCAAAACGTTTTTTTTACTCCGTGCACGTTAAGTACCCTTTTGGATGAGAACAACTGGTTGCGCTGCGATGCCTCGTGGCAAGTAGGTCGATGAATTTTCTAGTGTTATCTCCTTTACGTACAGAAGAGTTCTGTAAGCTTATGGAGAATATTTTTTACCTACAGAGATTGGTGAAGGGTAGGTGCTACAAGAGCCAGGTCACTTTAATTTCATTTTGATATTTCTATTTCTGCTTCTTCTTCTTCTTCTAAGTAGGCTCGGTACGGGGAATTACTTGAATGAGAAATATAAAATGTTTTATGAATATTAACGTAGTAAAGAATTACGGTATGAGATTACAGCATTGCTGGAGCGCCAGAGAAGAGCACTTCAAATTCAGTATGACAGCATTTTCTTTAAATATTAGTTGAAATAAAACGAAATTTCGTTCACTAATCGTGGCGGTTCAACGGTCTGTACGACTAAATTACCCTTTACAGAGAAAACTGACCTCTTAAATCTCTAAATTTTCAGGGAATTTCCTTACTCAGGATTTGAATCTTTATCACCGAATACTTATTGTTAGTTGATTGATTTCACACAGGAATTTCTGCGTAAGACGCATAAAAATAACTAAAAATCTTTCAGTAAAAAATTATGACTTAATCGTGAAAGAGGCATTTGTATACGAAGTGACTGTATTGGAGCGAACGAGAAAAAAAAAACAGGAATACGGGAACGAAAATGTGATGAGAAACTATCCGTTGTTCTAAAATAATTTTCCCTGAGCACCTTATTGAGAACCAGAGACAGCAGGAACGTGAAGTTTAAAAGGGGCTAAAGTTAACGAAAATCTAATTTAAAACTTGGACAAGGGCGAGAGAAAGAAGAAGATATTTTACTGCCTCGAAAGAAAGTATGAAACTAGAAGAAAATAAATATGTTATCTATTTCTTGCAAAATAAAATCAACTGAGAGAGATAGGAGAAAAGAAGAAAGTATCTTCTTATGTTAGCGAAAGATTGAATGCAGATCACACTCTTTTGAAACAAAAATTGTGTAACAAAGCAAAAAACGAAAAAACAAAGGAGAGAGTAGGAAATTGCAGAGAAGCGTGAACAGAAAGTGCGAAACGGCAATCCCATTTTCAGGCTCTTGGTATGTAAAAAATGATAAAAAGGAGAGCGAATCGGTTGCGAAGTGAGGAATAGGGAAGAGAGAGGAGGACGAAAGGGAGAGAGAACGTAACTAGGACTTTAGATCAGAGATGACTTCTTCACGGCATGTGGCCGAAATGGAAGAGACATGTAGACTCCGCCACGGGAAATGAAGTTCGTCTCTTTCAGTGCGCAAGAGGGTCACGTGATCTACCTTAAAGGAAAAAAAACGGTGAGGGAAAGACCAGTGCAGTGAATATGCGGACGGCCGTGTATGTAAGAAAAGTGGAGGAAGGCGATGAAAATCCTTCCTTTTTCTCCGAATTCACCTTTTTTCATTCTGAATGCGCTATTTTTTCTCTTCGTAAGCCCGGAACTTCCAGGAGGGATGAGAAGGGAAGGAAAAAAAGACGGCATCAATATTTTCTATTCGATTGTCTTTGCTGCAGCTACGGCAAAAAGGAAACCACTCGACTTCAAAGACTTTCCGTGAACCGGAGAGAGAGAGAGAGCTTTTCCTTTCTCCTCTTCCGCGATTTTTCATAAGAGATGGCAGTGATTTTCAGCGTTTGACACAAGCGACTGTAAGCGTGTATTTTATCGCGAGATGGGACCGAATATGTGAGAGATTCGTCGACGAGGCGCGTCTCCATATGTATGTACACAAGATTCGGAATGAACCTGGATTCAGTTTTAGCTCTAGATGACGAGAGAAACAGAGAGAGAAGGAGTGAACAGGAATTCCGTGATTGCTGCAACTGCCATCGGGAGAGAGAGAAAGAAAGAGGCAGAGAGAAAAACAACTGGTCGAGGCTTGTGAAATTGTGGAAACTGCACCTAACAACAATGCTAGAGAAGGGAGAGCATAAAGCGGGATATCAATCGTTGCATTTCTGTTAAGACAGAATATGGAGCAGAAAATGAATCTTTCGACGGAAACAAATAAATCATCCAACTTTTAAGGTGACGTAGACCGAGGGTTTGATACCAATGGGAGTGTACTTGTTATGAGAAAATGGGATTTTTTTCTTTACGCTGATACTTTCTGGACTTAAAAAATGTAATTGTATTCATTTGTGCTTCTTGATAGTTTTTAAAGAAAATCATTAGCTAAGAATTTGTCCAAATTGCCCAATCAAAATTAATCACAAGTTATCGCAAAATTATTCATTAAGTTTTCGCCATATGGGCAAGAGGTAGTATTAATAAGCTCTTCTATTTAACGATTCTTAAGAGAATCGATGAAAATTATAATAAAATGCTAAAAAATGGCAAAAGAAAGAATGAAACGTCAATTATCGCGTTGGAGAAGAAATTACTCTTAAGTAAATTATTTAATATAAAAGAGCCTTAGAATAGGAGAAATTGAAAAACCACCTATGAGAAAAAATGCTACATTATCGGCTTTAATAAATGATCATAGGAGGCAACGTAAAAATCTCAAAACATAATTATTAATGGGCGTATAACCTTCACAAACTCCATGGATATCATCGAATTAATTTCTTCCAACTTCCATTGATGAGTACGCCATAACGTCTATAAAGGGAGTTTGAAAACTCACCACTCACGCTCAACTAGGCGAACTTTTTCTAGAAACTTAACTGTGAATTAGATCGTTTACTACTGGATTGAGAACAGTTCTTAAGCCGACTAAAATTTCATGCGGAAAATTGCCCCCATTACTGAAAGAATGAACGCTTTGGTAGACGGTGATAATCTACTTATACGGTTTCTACCCGCGTAATCTTACGCTACGCTTCTTTGTGCTCCGCGACAGATTTTTCCCAGCTGAAAGTTTTAATTAAACGCTGAGACGGGAGGCTGTGTAATAAGCTTAACGCATAATAGTATCCTTGCCTAATATTAAGTGTATTTTTCTTACAAACTATACACGGTTCCCTTTCATGGATATCGAACTGAATTCTTTCTCATTTCAATCTATTTTAAGACTATGCTATTCACTCTGATGCAGCGACGAAGAAAGGAAATGGAGAGAACATAATTTTCACTGGCACAACAAATAAAAATAACACTAGTGGCGTATATTCACCTATAGTCGTGATTGGAATTTTGGGCGTATCCTAAGCTCATCAGATCCCCTGTATTCTTAAATTTATTTATCATTATCCTTAAATTTTCAGGTAAGTTAAAAAACAATATATTCATTCACAGAATTATTTTACATGCTGTGCTATTATCACAATTTGCTACCCTGAAATTCAGAAGTCGGCACTAACTAAATATTATTTATGTGGTAACAGAACAAAAAATATTGTAATATATTTGTCATAAGTTAAGCGATATACATATTTATAAAAATAGTGATGTATTAAAAATGTATGTATTCTTCGGTTCAATGACCAAATTACTGTGAAACCCCATTCTACACCGCACGTGTGCGTGCACATGAATGTTTAAATCAATATAAACAATATAATATTTTTCGAGTTGTCGGTGCTTCCATACTGCAAGCGCTTAAAAAAATCACCATAAACCAAGATCTAAACTCGTAAATAAACAAACGCCATCTCCATATGTATCACACTAAAAATAATAATAATATAGAAATAAATGGAATGTTTTATGTATCAGAATTAAGACTTCACCATATGTTTACCTAGTTGGTTGACATTAACGATATTTTTTAATATAGTCCATTAAGTCCCATTGAAAGCCTTAAATAAATGCTCTTGAAGTATAGAAAATCAATTCTTATCGAAAGGCATTGGAGTTGTTGCTATGGTAGTTAATATTTTTCATTGTTGAAAACTGAAAAACATTTCATAATTTTATGATTAAAATCGATTGTTTACGCAAATTCTGCATGGATTTGAATTTTTTTCAAGAAAATTAACTTCATTCTTTCATCCACAGTATGGTGCATGTCCCGACTTTGTCTTAATTTTAAATAATTTAAAAATGCATTTTTAGATTGCCTTGCGTTAAATCGCATGCTTGTCTTATAGGATATCGAAATGGAATATTGGGGTTCAAAACACCCATAAATATAACTTTTTCTGGAATTTTCAGAGGTTGTACCCAATGATCTATCTTCGTGCCGAATTTCAGCTCTGTAGCACTTCAAGAAGTACCTTAGGTTTTATATTGTATATGTTATATTATATCCTATATCTGTATATATAAAAGGAAGTGTCCCGATTCACTGACTGACTCATCAAAAAGATCTCCTACTTCCACGTTAGCTAGAAAGCTGAAATTTGGCAAAGTTGTAGCTTTTGGGTAACTATCACAGGAAAAACTGCGAAAAAAATTCTAAAAAATCTCGAAGTGGGTGAAAAGATTGTTCATTTATTCATTTTCATCTCCCATAAGAAAAGTATGGAAATCGGTGCAAGGCATTTTATAAATGCTTTTTTAGATTACTAAAAATTCAGATACGAAAAATAAACTTACACCGCTATAAAGATAAAAGAATGGTGTTTCTTATTTTGGAAGACAGAATTTAAATCCATTCCGAATTAACGGAAATTTAACTATTTAACCTCGAAAAAAGGATAATTTGTCCAGCATTCGACAATCTAAAAATCCAACTACCATAGCAACGATATTTAGTCCTTTCTGAGAATTTACTTGCATGCACTAGCGGCATTCCTCGGCGTATGCCTCCCACAGTCGGCCATGTGTCACTGTCGAAGCAGGTTCGCCCTGATGATGCCCACATAGTGGGCGAAATGCATTGGCTTTACCAATAAATTCATGGCTGAAGGAGTGGTTAATACCTTGACTGAGTAGCCATAAGAACTAAGCCTCCAATCAAATATGCCTCCCATGACAACGGTTAATAAAGTTGTTTATTTACTTTTACCAAACAATGAAATCATTAACGCTGACGCTACGCTGAAGTTTCTGTGCATAACTGTTCTTCTCACTGTATTTCTTTGATTTCTTTTATTTTTTTATTATAGCACATTTGGTCCGGATCAACTAAATGAGTGCCACAATTACAAATTAATCTCTTTCAGTAATTATGGATTTGGAAAGAATTGACTGAACAGATGTCAACTAAATTTTATATATTAGATTTTTACAAAATACCGTAATGAAATCAATGTTTAAAGCGGAGCTTAAGAGCAGGGCTACCACAATTGAAGGTAAAATAATATTTCATTTATACGTATTTATATATAACTGTCTACATGGATTTTATCCCATTATGGTATATATAATCTTCATATAAATAAATAACCCAATTATTATATTTAAACCGGGTCGACTAAACAGGACTACCACAATATCAAGGATAGAATTTTTCTGTAACTACGAATTTCGAAGGCATTGGCTGAACCGTTTTCAATAAGAAATTTCGTTAGTTGGGCGGGTATAGATGGTAAAACGAAATGAACATGTTTAGAACGGATCTAAAAGGCAGGGCTACCACAATATAAGGAAAAATAATTTTCTGATTTCAAAGCAAATACATTAGTATACGATTATACTACGGCGAATTTGACGAAAAGCACTCTGAAGATATCTCAGCAACCAACTGACCGATTTTGATGAATCCTCCACCAATATCAATGTTGGAACAAGAAATGTAGAGACTTAAAACTTTGTATACATACTAAAGAGACGTTGAGAACATGCACCTTGGTGTCAGAACTTTGATTTCTTGGGGAGAGGGGAAGGAAGCTATCAAATTTGAGTCTATATTTAATTTGTTCATACCAATTAAATGGGAATATTGGTCACTTACCTTGTGAGTACCTTGAGTTTGGATGAAAATATTACCGAGTGATATGTGAATGAGAAATTCTAAACTCTAAACCCGGGACAAAGCCCGGGCAATTAAGATAGTCCTACATATGTAAAACGCAGCTATTTATAATGATAAAATACCAAATTGTAGCAATAATACCGAAGAACTCTCTAATTGTAATTTTTCTGAAGCTATTTATTGACGAGTATCATAAGTATATTTCTCTTTAGAAAATGACAACCGACCGGCATATGAGCAGTCTTTACTACAATAGGGGCTCATGGTTTACTTGTAAGACTTTCTAGTCTGATTTTTAAAATAAAGAATTATTTCGATATTCAATTAAATGCTATAAAATCAAAGAACTCAGGTTTGATAGGAAAAATGAGATGGAAAGAATTAAAAAGCGCCCTTTTATAATTCATTAATCTGCATATAACAAAATATAAAAATCTAACACAAAATTATAGAACGTGAACCTTTGGATAACTAATGAAACAGTTGCTTTAAGACTATCCCCTTTTATAGTTGAACATAAATACGTGAGTGGAGAGCCAAGCTAGCATCGCATGTAAAAAGCAGATGTCAAATGCATAAAATTACAATATAGCTTCGACTTAACCAAGTGTGCCAAGAAATTTCAACCGGTATACCTGGAATGTAGATCATATCTTAATGCGTAATAGAGTATTTATTTCCATTTTATCGCTATGGTTTAATATATTTTTCTTGGAACGAAATTCTAATACGCCGTAATCTTACATGATCCTTTTTTAACATTCAGCTATTATTGACCTGCTCATCGGCAACTCATACGGCGAAAACGAAGTATTTTGAATAAAACAACTTTCTACCTATAAAAAATAAAACATTCAAAAAGTAATCCATGTCTTTTTTCAACGCTAGTAGTTTGCTATACATTTTTGGTGCTCCAAATTAACGGCGGAAGAAGTGCAATGAAATTATCCAATATAACGAGAAAGCTTGGTAGAAAGCGTGAATAGGTTGCAGTAAATAGGTATAAACAATAATCCCTATTCAAACCCTATATATTTAACATAATATTGATTTTGTTTAAACAAAAGTAATTCTCAAAGATAGTCAGAAATAAGGGATTGAGAAGTACTTGACTAAGAAGCAGAAGTCTTTCGATCCAAAGAATATATAAATGGATAAAATAATACGTCAAAACCATTTCTCACTTCATGCATAGGGACTTGGTCAATGACGCAAATCAAACCCCATTCGATGGTATTTTAAACACATGCAAGGTACGCTCATGAGCAATACTATAGCGTGACAATAACACCTACTCCAAGACATATCTTCGTTATCTCCAAGCTACCGGGAATTTTTCCTAAGGCTTGAGAACGAAGCACATTGCCTCTGACGCAACGCTTCGCCGAGGGATCGTAAAGATAGGAGGAAATGAGTTTATCCAGCACATGACGTGATGCAGAGGAGGAAAAAGAATTCGATCTTTAGGGAATGGCGCCAAAAGGGTGATGTTAGAGTTAGCGAGGACGGTAAAACCAGGAAAACGTGTGATAAGCAGAGGGCGCCCTGTTTGCTCCAACGTGGAACAACGGAGGGATGACGTGCTGTTATAAGTTCGTCGTAAAAAACGACTACTCTTCACATTCTCGACGACGAGAACGGTGAAAAAAATACTACCACTCAAAAATTTGCCGCAAGAGTTTCAAAAAAACAGCTATCGCACGTATCGCAAATCGAAAGAGAGAGATAAAAAGGAAAGAGGAAGACATTCCACCACTTCCACCTACAAACCGATTATCTACTTAAAGATTGAGAGAAATATATTTTTGAGTCATATAAATCTTTTATTGGTATAAGCTCGAATGAGAATGTCTACCGTGGATATCTACATGTAAATATACCTTCGTAATAATTAAAAGAGATGAAAATGTAGATGTCAGAATAGTTTAATATGGCATAAATTTCTCGACCTCAAATTCTTGGCAATCTGGTAAGACTTGATTTGGAATCAGACGATTCCAGAGCTTGTTAATTTTATAAATAATGCAACAAAAGTGCATATAAGTTACTCGACACCTTGGGTTTTTAAATATTATCCAGGCTTGGAGTTTAAAGTTATCACTTTATTCAACGTAAGAGACAAAAGAAAAATTCAACTCAATGACTGTCGTTTCTAAAGTAATAACAGCGAAATAAATATTTATTGTAATCGAAATCTTTTGCAATAACAGGAATAGTATAGCTAGTAAATTTCAAAAGTTGTAAACGCAATTACTTCCTTATGTTATTAAGAATTTTTAAATAAGGCCAATTCAGGAGTATTATATATTCCGAATATCTATGTAAAATGTTCCGTTAGCCGGTGTGACTAAATCACGAAAGAAACTGTTTCATATTATTTTAAATCTACAAACCACATTGCATACGATAAATCAGATCAATAAATGGGGAAATTATCAACACGCGAATATTCTAGGAATTGTTTCATACATCCGAGAAGCGAAAAATATTAACTCGTCGAGAAGTCAGCAGCGAACTCGCTGGAAACGTCCAGAAGAAAATGCACATTTTAAGAGAGAAATAGCGAAGGGATCCTAGTCCAATGAAAACGCTGCGGTTAAAAACGTAGAGCTAAAAAACTTATAAAAATAAAAATGAATATCGCGTGATTTAGATGCCACTCCCAATCGATTGGCGCGAAAAAAGTTGCGAGGAAACGAGGGGTTGTATAAAAAAACTCACGGAAATGGTCGAAACCGGCCACTTTGACGGGGCGCCATAAAAAATACAAGATAGCGAGGCGTTTGAACCCACCACGCCACCCTCCACCAAATCTCAAATTCCAGCCTTCATATTGCGTCCGTTAGGGTTTGGCGATACAACTCTTTTTGCTCCGTTCCCACCTCAAGACTCCTTGGGTGGCGCAATGTACCTTCTCTTGAAACAACCCTCCTCTTGCTTTCCACCTCTTTTACTCTCACACATTTTTCTTCGGCCATAGCAGCTCTTTACCAATAAAACCGTCCTACTCTGATATACGCGGCGAGAAGACGCTCGGACTGGTAGAAATGGCGCGAAGCGGCGGCAAGGAGGTCAGGAGGAGAGGGAAGGAGGCGGGATGATGTACCAACCGGGGACCAATCGTCCCATTTTACTGACCCGGGGTTACTTTGGTGACCATTTCGGAAGATAAAGGGCACACGCTCTTCATTTCTCGGAGTACATACACCAATATATGCGGATCCAACGGGTGGACGCCATGTAGGTTTGGAACGGCCACCGTTTATTTTCCACTAGATTTGAATGCTAATGCATTCAAATATAAAAACGGAGGTAGGTTATATACAATAATAATGAAGGCGGAAAAGCGTTTAATTTGCATTCTCTGGTGAAGCGCCCCGTCGTCATAGCCAAACTGTTTCTGGAGGGAGACGGCTTCCTTTATATATGTGGCTCTCGTCGCGTCAAGTTTTTCAATAAAGAGACTTTCGGGGGTGTCGTTTTTTTTGGACGCGCTCTAACTCATAGGGTAGTTTATGCTAGGATTTTTAATTTGATACTCAGGGCGGAAGCTTCAATCTCGGTATGAAACTTTTTATTGAAAGAGTTTTCCTTGTCGATGCTTTCTGGGTACTGGCAATGTTTTAAATTGAAACAAGAAATAGATTAATACGTTTTTTCAGAAAGTTTCAATATATGAGAGGACAAAAATATATCGTAGAAAAATAAGAGCGAGTTCTGATATCCAGAATCTCCAAGGCAACCTATCACTTGGGCGAAGATAATATACAAGTAAGTTGTATGAAATAAAAATCACGAATTGAAGCGAGACGTTAAAAATAAACAGACGATAAACTACGCTCTATAATAAAATAAATGCATTTCTCGTCGGAAATACATATAAAGTCATATTATATTTACACTTCGAGTTGGGATAAAAGACGTATTTGGCAAATAAAGTTGTGTGGAAAAGTACTAGCACATTCTTTAAAACATTATTGCCTCGAATCAAATTCAGATTTCTGCGTTTCTCCATTGGCAAGAACTTATTCGTTTGAGCTACAGCACTCATATGATAAAATGCACCCAATACCGCCACATTAACGTGAACACTGCGACAAAATTTTCACCGTAAGTATAGATAAAATCTCATAATTCGGGAAATCATTTCGGGGCAACATTTTTTCCGAAAAAAATCCTGGAAAAAGAGAGATCTGCGGTTTTTACGAGGACATCCTCGAGGGAGAGGTATAAAAAACGACGAGGGAAAAGATGAGAATGGGGTTAGAGGCTAGGCAATCGCAGTGACAGGCGTGGCGATATGAGAAAAGGAATGGGGGGATGGGAGAATGAATCGGAGGGAGGAGAGAAAGGAGAGGGGAGAGAGAGAGAAGAGTAGGGCGAGACGGAGAAATAGACGATATAGGAAGGAGGAAGAGGATAGAAGGTTGAAAGTAGACGGCGGAAGAAGGGGCGAAGAGGAAAAAGGGTTGTAAAGGGTGATGAAGGAAATACTTTGGTGTAGAAGGGAGAAATGGTACGAGAGTAACTCCTCGTCCCCATCCTTCTCACTACATCAACAAACTGAGGGTGTCAGGACGATACGCAGGCCTCACGGAATAGCTGATGGGTGTGGAGGAAGGGAATAAGGATGGAGAAAGGAAGGAAGCGAGAGGGGGAGAGAGAGAGATGGGGAATGAACGGTGAATAAAATGAGGGAATAAAAAGGGTGATAGGAAAGAGGAAGAAAGTGGGAGAGAAAAAGATAGGAGGAAAGAGAGGGAAGGAAGAGGAAATGGAGGAGGAACTGAAGTGTGTTCTGAATGTTACTTAAAGACTTACATAAGTAGAGAGGAAGCGAGAAAGTCCGAAGATAGGAACAAGTCAGAGCGTCTCGTCTGAAGACGGGATGGTGAACTTCCAATGGTAATAATGTCAGAAGGCACTATACACAGTCGCCGCTCGGCATAGCTCTTTCAAGATCTCCTACCGACAGTAAACTCAAAGAGATTACTCTCCTCTCGGAAGCCAATTACCGTTACATAGACCGAGAGTGAGGGGGATGGGAGGGGTAAGTCGGCGCGATGCAGAGGATGGGATTAGGGGAGAGGGGCCGAAAGGCGCGGAAAGAGGAAGAAGAGGAAGAGCGGTACGGTGGAGAAATGGCACTCTTCCAAGTGCGTTGGAAGCTGATATCTGGTTGTTATGGAACTGGAGTTTTAAAAAGCATGCGCTTTCTCTCTCTCTCTCTCTCTCACACACACACGCACACACACTGGTCAGTCTTGTCTGTTACGTACTGGAGGTAATAAGGATGAAAGGTGCATGAGGAGATCATGTTTTATCGCCGTGGGTCCACTTGTAAGAGGCGAGAGATGAGATTTCACCGAGCCGCATTTTTGAGGTCGTTTTTATGCTCCAGCTGATCCATAAAAAGTTTTATTTTTTAACTTCAGTTGAAATGAAGAGCACTGGAATTGCACGGAATTTTATGTCCCTCTTTAGACGTTTCCAAGTATCTCATCGGGAGACAAGTATGTGAGAATATTTACCGCTGCAGTGCAAAACAGAAGTCACATTGCACAAATACGCCGGCGTAAATTAAGTTGACTTTACTCTATGAGTGCTCTGAAGGTAGTGTTTAATTAGCCTCATTAAAATAATTGATTTTTAATGATTAATACAAAAATTTTCGTCGCCTTTACAAGCAAAAGGCCACACTTTAAATTATTGCACCTAACTAATTAAAACGTATTTTTTGTATACCAAACAATGATGAATAACATTTTTAATAATATTTGAAAAATATATGGCAACATATCAATCGCATTCAATGATTTATCCTTTGAGTTTTACATATTAATTGTATAAATTAATACTGCTATTTAAAATAATCTAAATTGCATTTTAGTATAAAGTATTATCTTTGCTGTATACCGCATGAAAAATAATTCCTTAAATTTCTTATATAATCCTGTATTTTTTCTATCAATTTTCAACATTTTTACCAGAATAAATGATTAGCGAATTTTCATACCCAAGATAATTACTCATCTTCGAAATCTTGAAACACTGCAACATCCACGAATAAAAATAATGAAATTTGTATGTGATACTTATCTCTAAAAATATTATTCGCCTTTTGAATGCCTCGATTTCGCAATTACTGTCTCCATGGAATCAATTCTATTCTTTACGCTCATTTCTTAATTCTATTCGTATCCTGCGTACGTTTTGTTTTTTAGCTTCCATCATAACGGGGTACGATCAATACCGCCGAGTAACTGCTGCATTAGTTTCCAATAAACTTCGGATCTAGGGGTGGGGATGAAGAGAGGGGGGGTAGGTTGCCATGGAGCCCGATGTCGACGACCGGGTTATGCGGAAAAGTTTATCTTTCTCCGAAACAGAAACGTAGTCGAAAATAAAAAGATTTCACCAGGTGCCGACTCAGAACAGCTGGATAAACTGAATTGATGGCGAAATTCCATTTTTTCTGATATATCCGCGACTTTTATAGGAATTCCTTCAAAAAATTCGTTAGCCGAAAGAATTCGCCGCCAAGGGAGTTTCTCACGTGTCCCCTGGACGTATTCCCGCGTGCTCAGTTTTATATCAGGACGAAATCAACACAGATGTTTACTACTTGTCGGATGAAGAAACAAGAGTTTCGAAGAGAAACATTCTGTACAAATATTTCCTCAGGAAAGGGATTCCTCAAATTCCTCGAGGCTGTTAAGAATGATGCCGCGATCCTGAAGATTTTGAATGGCAAACCCAACAAGATCGTGAAAATATAAACAAAGAAAAAGTTTATCGCAGCTGATTGGATCTAATTATTCATTTATCTATATTTGTGTAACAGGTGATCCCTATTGCAACGCAAGTAAATGCTTTAATCTATCAAGGCAACATTGTACATACATAAATGAGAAGGAGAGAATTACTTTTTAAAGTCCATGTATTCAAGAAAACCATAAACGACCGGTTTCAACTATGATCTAGTCATTTACTATGGAGTTCCAAAAGGTTAAGGCTTCATCCGCCAATTTTATTGTAGATACATGCCTGCATGTGTATTGTGAAGTCGATAAGGATGTGTGGTGAAATATAGCGAGTTTCACTCAAAGGAAAGTGAAAGATTAAGTCATAAATAAACTTGAAGAGAAAATTTTACATCAATAGAATCAAAATACGACCTAAGAAATATGTAAGGAAGATTGAGAGAATTTTTTAAAAATGATACTGCAGAAATTATATGAGGTATGAAACAAAAAGGAAAAAAAGATAATAAAGGGAGCTTGATACTTCGAAAGAAGAGAAGGGGCAGTTTGAAAATATTAAGAGTTGGCCTTTGTGAGTTTAGGACAGTTCGGCGCAGGACAGTTCGGCGCAACCGTTTCGGCGCAGGGATCTTTCGGCACAGGGATCTTTCGGCGCGGGGATCTTTCGGCGCGGGGACTTTTCGGCGCAGGAACACAATTTTTCTGTTTCCCTGGATAAAACTCAAGCAAAGTAGCAGAAAATGCTACACTATATACTACATACTATATCTTGGCTTCCTGTTGGTAAAAGTCTTCACTTAATGGAATAATTCTTAATACTGATACTGGAAATTGCTTGTAGGTACACAACATTATCTAATGAAAATAATGACGATGGGAGGGGAGAAGGAGGTAGAAATTGTTAACATATATAGGCGATATGGTTGTCTGTCATAAACGTCGATAAATGTCAAATTTTTAATTTGGAATTCGACGAAAATAATCTTCGATAACTGTCGATTAGGAATAAAAATATAAATCCTGAATAATAAATTATAATTTCTGTTAGTTTATTACATTGAAACTTATATAATTATTCTCAAACATCGTTGGCTGTTAATTCAAAAACTAGACCGAATACACTTTACGTTTACAACGTCTACATTTTGTTTTTAAGGTCACTGACTTCATTGCTTTTGTGAGCACATAAACAGAAACCCTCTTATAAGGAGTTGAATTCGCTCCAAGAAAAATCATCGTTAAACGAAACTTCTTTGCATGAATGTTAATATACCAAAATAACAATACTTATGATTAAGGGTAGATTATTTCTCTGTGCTTATGTTATTTATAATAAAAATATATTAATCTTCAGATTTTATAAAATTAGCTGCATAATTTCTGATCATTTTCATAAAGACTGGTTTGCCATTCCACCTAATGCCGTCCCATCCTAAGCACTACTTACATAAATTTGATTGTACGCTTCACATACGAATGTATAGAAAAACCGTAGAAAAGATTTAAATTCTCTTACGCTCAGTTCTTACATTCCCAGCTTCAACTCAATGGATATTGTTATGATTAACCTTTACACTAATACAATGCAGTTCGCCGTAAGTTGACATATTGGCGAATATCTCAGCATCTTTGCAAGATTACTGGAAAGCTTGTTTTAATATTTGTATTACTTTCTCTATATACGCAGTATAGGGAAAAAATCTAACTCGAGATTTCAACGGAAATACACGTTTTGAGATCCCCTGAACGCGTTTTGACTATTTTCTCGATGATGTCTGTGTGTATGTGATAGCTTTTTGTGGGTGCTTAACTTTAAAACTATTAATCAGGTCAACGTGAAATTTTATATTTAACATTTTTATTAAAGTCACAAGAACTTATTAGTTTTTGGTAAAAATCGGTTAACCGGAAGTGTTTACTCTTGTAGCTTATCCGTTATTTTGAAATATTTGCTTTAATATTTGATAAGTGTAAAAATGTGTTGGGAAGAAAGTTGTAGGAAATTTAATTTTCTACAACTTTTTTTGAAACATTTTTCCATGTAATGCATTGTTTCAGAGACATCTTATATTTTTAGCTGCCACCACCACGCCACCTACCAATGACTATTGTTAACAGTTGAGTCTTAGTTACGTCTTAATAACGCTCCTTTTTATTTTCTTAATTGTTGGAGCTTACTGGCTATATCCAGTATCAGAAGGCTACGGTTTGAGTTTATTTCTGTTCTTTGTAAAGTCTAAAATTGTCTCGCAGTTTCTTAAAATATTTATTATTACGTAACCTATTTGGAATTTTTAGAAATATTACAGATATGGAGAAAGTCATGTGGTGGCCACATCAGATTTTTTTATATGAAAAGAAGAGAGTCAAATAACAATGGAACTAAATATATTTTAAATGAAAATATCAATTCCAAAGTGACGAACAATTTAAAATTTACAGAAGTGCTGAACACATTGAAATATAATTAAGGATAATGATAATAATTAACTTAAAAATGCAATACTTCGTCATTTTTACGTACTTATGATTACGGCAACACCTCTGAACGAAAGATAAACCATTCGTAAAAAAACAGAATTTTATTTTTCTAACAAACCAAGTTCGAATCCGTACTGATGTAGCGTAAAAATATGTATATAGTCGAATAAGCATATTTTTCCAAGGTTCTACTACGGAAAATTTTAATTACGGTAGGAACAAACTCAGGTCTTTTAAAAGGAAATTAAAGATTGTATTGGCTTGACGCTTTGAATAATACGTAAGGACCTCAAAAAGAGATATTTTCTTTTATGTAACCGAGATGCAAACCACAATATTAAGCATTCTCCTTGCGATTTGATTTATTTTTCTCGATACTCCTGTTATTCACATACTCTACTTTTGGCTCTTCCTTTCCGTTAGTTCTTCGTATTATTTTTTGTGATTCATTCTTTGTTCTCACTTTAATCAACACCAGTATAACATACCACATCCTACTTTGCAACCTCATGCAATGTCTATACGATATTAATAATTTCGACCATCTTCCCCCTATCCCTCCCACCGCTAATCCTTATTAATTTCCGTAGTGTAGTTAAATATTTCTCAATTACTAAGCAATTTCCATTCGATAGACATTCATATCGCCTATACATGTTAATTATTTCGATTACTCCCTCCCTTCCCCCGCCTACCGTTATTATTTTCACAAGATGTGTACCTATAAGCAATTTCCAGTATCAGTATCAAGAAATATTCCATTAAGTTAAGACTTTTACCAACAGGAAGCCAAGATATAGTCTGTAGTAATATTTTCTGCAACTTTGCTCGAGTTTTACCCAGGGAAACAAAAATTGTGTTCCTGCGCCGAAAAAATCCTCGCGCCGAAAAATCCTCGCGCCGAAATATCCCTGCGCCGAAAGATCCCCTGCACTGAAAGATCCCTGCGCCGAAAGTACCCTGCGCTGAAATATCCCTGCGCTGAAAGATCCCTGCGCCGAACTGTCCTGCGCCGAACCGTCCCATTCCGGGCCTTTGTATGGGGTAGGCTGGAGATAATGACCATGACCCCTCCGAAAAATAGAAAGTTTGATGAATCTCGGTTAGGAGTTAAATTCTCATTTATCATCAATTTCGCCGTAGTCTCCACCTTTACCTATCTCGACGAATCTCAACAAAAACGTTTCCGATTATTAGCTTATAGATCCTGGAACAGATGACTGGACGTAATGTCAGATATGCATCTTTCAAGCGTATAACTTGCAAAAAATTTGCAACATTCAAATTATTACTATTATTAAAATCAATGTGTTACAAGTATGCTATACTTGCCAGTTGGTAACAAAACGGTACAACTCTTATGTTGGTAGGTAGTCTGTCCGTAGACAGGTCCGTGATTATTCTTGGTTAAACCTGGTTCTCCATATACTCCTATTTTCCGCTGTCCTCTTTATATCTTGATAACTCTCTTTCCCTTTCAAATCGTCTATCAGCTGAAACCTTTTCCTACCTCTTTCCCTTTTCCCATCTAGTTTTCCTTCTAACACATCTTTAATCATACTCTCTCTTCTCAGGTAATGTCCAACCCAGTTAGCCTTCCTCTTTCTGATAGTCTGTATAATCATTCGCTTCTCTCCTATTCTTCGTAGCACTTCATCGTTTTTCATCCTATCTGTCCATTTTATCTTCAGCATTCTCCTCCAAGTCCACATTTCAAATCTTTCCAAGTATTTGATGTCATTTTTCCTTAGCGTTTATGTTTCTGCCCCATACGTAGCATTTTATCAACTTCTTGTGGATATCTTCTCTTATATTCCCTGTGTGTAGTTGTTTCTTTCTCCTGAAAGCCGCTTTTGCTTTTCCTATTCTAGTTCTGATCTCATCCGTACATTTTGCTTCTCGTGTTATGATGCTTCCAAGGTATTTATATTCTGAAACTTGTTCTAAAGCCTTTAGAACAAGTTTATGAATATATACACATACAAATAGTAGCACCGTCAATTCGCATTGGGAATCTATTACAATTAACCAATATAAACATATTAACACCGATATTTCTAAAATTTTAATAACAGTTATTAGCCTTTTTCAGAAAGCTCCTTCTTTTCTTGGAAAGAGAGCGAGCAGCCCTTCAGGAAATTTGTTTCATTCCTCCGCAGTTACGTTTCTGAAGGAATTTACCCACATATTTTCTTTGAAATTTAGTATTTACTTTGTACCCACAGTTTAATTTATTAGTTAGTTAAGTTAGAGAACCAACAACTTAATTCATGCTCCTAAAACTGATGTCAGCAATAAAGCGGATTTTTTTATATTTTTGTAGGCACCATGAAAAAGAGCTGAATTTCCCTCCTATTAATACGGAGCATGTGATACGCATATAAGATATGTGGTAGAATTCCAATAGGAAGCGTGTTTCAGCAGCGCCGAAGAGTTAAAGTCGTGAGGCATTCCAGGGATTCAAGGGGTGAGAGGAAAGAGAATGGATCCGTAAACAGTTTTGTGCGAGCGGGGCAGGCAGGAAGTCGGTAGAGTTATAGCATCGGCCAAATTTCCTCTGTCTAAAAAATGAGAGTCTAACTCGGGAACAGAGCATGGAGAGGAAGGAGTAGAAAGGAAAGAATGCATGCAAAAAAATTACCAATAGATGGTTATACAGAAACAACGGATGTGAAAGTTTTTGGCAAAACGATTCCATTTCTTCGATCAAAAATATGTAGACATTTAGGCACGACATAAAAAATGCATTCATAATTGCGCATGTGCAATTGTATCGGCTTGGGCGTCGTTTAATTCATTTTCTTACACAGGAGATGCATGAGGGAGGTTAGAATTGTTTTCCAAAAAATGCAGGAAGATATTGTTTTAACAAAAAAATGAAAATGTCAATGAACCTTAGCCATGAAAACATTTCTGAAAAACATGAACTTGTTCTTTGGACGGATTACTACAAAAAGATTAGGTGGCGTTCAATTAAGCAACAAAAATATCTCCCTCTTCTTTCGACACTTTTCTTGAGCCATTAAATCATACTGCACATTCTAGTGCTACATTAAAATTTTCTGCGAAACGAAGTTAATTTATCATTGTAAAAAAAACTATCAAACCAACAATTTTAATTTAATAACGACTAGAATCTTGCCGACACACTTTTCATACAGCACACCAGAAATATAACAAACTATTCCCTCATATTAAAGTAAAAGATAATGTACATTTATTTACAAACTTTCCATTCGAAATTACAACAAATTTAGGAATTATAATTTGATGCAAATTGCCATTAAGCAAGCAAATCACGATGGTAGGCGAGCGAAGAATCTTTTAAAAAACCGCTGATATACGTCGATAAATATTAATGGGAGAGAATAATAATGACTTCCAGAACAAACCAGGAGAGGAAGGACGGGAGAGGAGCGGAAGGACGGTACGCTGGGAGGAGAGAAATTTTAAGGTTGATTACGAAATCTCGCGTCTTGCGAGAGACCCAGGCGATTGAGACGTGACCCGTAATGGAGCAGGACCAGTATTCAACGTCGTATGTATGGAAAGGCTGATGTCCTTCCGGTTCCTTCCTTGGTGTCCCGCATGGTAATGAGGCTGGATAGAATCGAGAGAGGGAAGAGGGAGGCGGAAATGCTCATGATGTAGAAGGAAAGAGAGTGGCGGGATGAACAAGCGGCATAAAAGGAAAATGAAAGAGAATTAGAGAGGAACAGATGTAACGAGAGAAGTTGGAAAAGGGGGGGATAAATAGGAGGATAAATAGGGGAAGAAAGTATTTTTAAAGGGGTTATGGAAAGCGACGGGCAGTGAAATGGAGAGGGAGAGAGGTACACGAGTAGGTAAAGGGTAGTTAAGTAGGGAAAGTAGAGAGAGAAAGAGTAGATGTTCCGTGAGTAAATGGAGACGAGGAGTAGAATACAGGATAACATTAATTTATTTCCGACATTACGTTTCCCAATTTTTTCGGCAAATTTTCAAACTTCTCATTTAAATTTAATTCTGTAGAATTCTCGAATTGTTTGATTTTCGTTCATTGGTTATTAATTTATATGTTACTTAAATCACGTAAATTATTAGTGCGGCATTATCTCCAAAATGATTAGACATAGTCCGTTATTCATTTATTCAGAGAGACATGTGGCTCTATAGATTGTAAACATAGTAAACTTCATAAAGAGTATTTTGATAGCGGTTATTCGATTTAAAATTATGGACCTCGCCTTATTTATGAACTTTTAAGGATTTAAAAAAATTATGTCGATTGCGAGTTATGAACTAGGTAGGTAAGCATGTCTGTGAGCGTTTATTAACATAGTCGTACATTAGTGTGCTTGAAGAATGATTAAAAGATATAAATAGAGAGATAAAGGGATAAAGTGAATTGGCAGAGGAAAGAAGAAAGCTGGAAGAGCAGGCAGAAATTGGAAGGGGATATAAGGAAGTTCGGAGAACGGAGACGATGTGTGAAGGTCGTGGTGTAGTCTGGAGGGAAAAGAAGAAAACCCGAGAGTTGGTCGAGGAAAGAAGAGAATGCTCGAGAGAGAGAGAGAGAGTGGGAGGGAAGGGAGAGATAGAGGAATGATGGAAACGAAAGAGTTCTGTGGTTGTTAAAAAGCACCAATTGTGCGTTCCACTGAAAAAAACTGAAGGAGGTAACAGCAAAACTTTTAAAACGGAGGGTTTTCTTACGTTTCGTATAACAAATTCGAAACTTTTTATGGCAGAGAGGAAGAGAGCACCTAAGTTGCTTTTATCTCATCCGTTCCTAAGGGGCGATGATTCGAGAGGGATAGACGCAAAACATGTGTTCAACTTATAAAATCATCACGAAAGTGCTTTAAAATTTTCTATCAACCTTTTGAATTAGTACATCCAAAAAATACGTTACGTTAGCAAAAAAACATAAAAAATGAACAAATTCTTTAAGGCAATATCGATTGAATTCAAGTTATATCAAGAAAAAAATTATCAAAATACATTAGATTTTAAAGGAATTAGCGTTAGTACTTTAGACGCAGCTAATATCACGACTTTTCACAGAGTGCAAAATTCTATCCTAAAAAGTACTTATGAAACTTCTATGATATATGTATTAAGGAAAATTTTCAAAGCTAATCCTCCTTAATATTTCTTACGATAAATGTCAAAGAGTTAAGACTTTGATGCACAGGCAACTGCTGAAAAGTGTAAAACGCCGGAGATATACTAGTTTTCTTTGCAGTTAAATTTTGCAATGCACTTCACACTAATTGAATGTTACTGCAGCTTTTTGTTTTCATTTATATGATTTGAAGGGAAATCAAGCGATTTTGGAAATAGTACACTAGAAACATACTACCGCAAGATCGAATTAAACATTATTTATGCACAAGTTTCATATGTGACAGTAAAATTTCCTAATGTAGTTGTTCTTTGATTAGCGTCAACCATTAAAATGCACTTCCATAAAGACCATAACTATCATTTATAACTAAATCACAATGAATGGCGATGGTTATGTGGGTATATATAGCATATAGGCTATTTTTACACATACTGGGCGAATTAAAGTTATTCCTGAATAAGGTGTGTTTATTTTACTATAATATTTTACGAGATCGAATAAAAGAGCAATAAATTCACAGGTGGTCATAATTAAATCTCATAGGGCATTTTAAAATACAATTTACACTACGTATTTTTCAATTAGATGGATTTATTGCGCGTAAATTTTTTATCGCTTCCGTTTGGAAAAAGGTAGTTTGTTTAGCAAGCAGAGAATTCATATGAATAACGTGAAATACGCAGAAAACAACCTCCAGAAAACATCCCAATACAAGCTAAATCAATATACAGGCAGCGTCCGCTTAACGTACAGGTTACGTTCTTGAAAACCAGTACGTTAAGCGGACGTTATCCATATAAACTAATGTTATAAATTTAGATACGTTCCTGAAATGGAAAAGCACATATTTTTTCACTCAAAATCAAGTTGGAATATTGCACCATTGAATTTATAAATTAACTAACATTAGATTTATATATGCATACAATATATTAAAACAAATAAATATCATAAAACTTTAAAATAAATATTTAATGAAATATTTCTCACCTGAAATTCTTCCCCATTTGCTAGTTGAAGTGTTATTATGGAATAGGTCGTTGGAAAAGGGAATGTTGTTAGAGAAATTTGAAATTGATTTGGATGGAGAGTCTAATGGCGACTTTGGTGGTGATTTTCATGTTAGTGAATGGGTTGCAGGATTTTTATCAATTTTTTTGAAGAACTTGTTCAAAGAAATTTTCCCGCCGAACATAATTGTCGCCTTACGTAGAAACCTGGGCATCGCTCTATAGCAGTGCTTCCCAAAGTGGGTGTCGCGACGTGTTCAGAGGGGTGTCGCCAAATTTGATAACGTACTTGCAGAAATAATTAATTGAGTTTAACAACAGAAACTGAAGAAAGATCACAATTGAATGGTCAGTATTTTTCTGTATTATAAAGTGAAATGATAAATCGGTGCGCATCATTATCTCCTTTTCACATATACCGTCACTCGATTGACCGATCGCGGATCAATGATGCGCGTTGCGCATGAACCTGAAGCCGCAACTGACAGTGCGCGTGTTATTATCATTAAAAACATTGAATACGACGCGACGTTTTGTTTTGTATTAACATCAGTGCTCAGTGAATAATCCGCCTTTCGTTGCGGGTACTACGTGCGTGTTATTGTTATTTCGAGCATTGAATACGACTTTTTGTTTTGTATTAAAAAAACATTCCCCTAGGCACAACAATTTCAATATATCACCTAACGTCCTAACCCATCCATATTTCTCACATACTTTTTACAAAAAGAAAAATTTTGGGGGGTCGCAATATTTTCATTGTGCACGCAGGTTGTCGCCATAAAAAGTTTGAAAATCACTACTTTATAGAATTAAGTTACCGGTCTTTCCGTCTTTGGCCTAAGCTTTCTCAACTCCGTGAATCGATGTATGTATCAGCGCAGAGTACGTACGTAGGTGCGAAGTAGGGTGTCAATATGTAATGTACGTATCAGCGGATGTGCGTTAAGCGGGCATACGTTAATCGGACGTACGTTAAGCGGACGTACGTTAAGCGGACGTACGTTAAGCGGACGTACGTTAAGCGGACGTACGTTAAGCGGACGCTGCCTGTATAGTCATTTTCTAAACAAATTCATTTGATTACGATCGTATTTTTCAAAAGTTATTAGTGATAAAACTGACGTTTTATTGGCGTGAGCAGGAATGCTGGAGCGTAACTACATAAAATAAACAAGAAATGGACGAATGGAAAAAATAATTCCGCTCTTTGCCAGCACATCACTGTTATTCGAGCGAAAAAATAGTCCAGCTATAAATATGATGCTATATTTTTGAAACGTGGCTCTGCGAATATTACCAGCCCGGAAACCATCCAATATTCCTTCTCGTTATATAAAATTAAACAATCAGCGAGAGAATTTTCTAAACGAATGGCCATTATTTTTTCGAAAATGCAGATTAAAATTGCGAATGAGTCCGAAGGATAAATAACACTTGTCACCTGATATTCTAGCATTTTCTCAAATCCGGCCGTCGATTCAAAATCAAACGATTCCTCGGAGGGTTTCATTCCGACCAAATTCCCCGAATAATCTATTTCCGCCCTTCTTACAACGAGACGACACAAACTGCATTTCCTTCTAAAATGATGCCTCACCCACACCATTCCGAACGAAGTCTTTTGACAAAATGGCTGCTGGAAGTGACGGCAATCGGGATGAGGGCGATCGGTATTGAGGATCGAAGGGGTATTAGCGCGGACACCGTGATCTGACCCAGTCTCCGTCTGATGTCCATGGGACCAATCCGTTCGTTCGTCCGGCGGCAATTAAAACAGCTCGAGGATCCGCGCGCGAATGAGCAGGGGTCAATCTCCGCTTTCCGGAACGGAGAGCAATCAGAGCCACCGTCGTGCGGACCCTTTGGCGGGATTATCATTGGAAAAGGAGAAAGAGAGAGAGGGGGAAGGCGGCACAAGGAATTCTCTCTATATCCACGGAACGTTACGGGCGCTCTCTCCCTTCCAATTCAGCAGGTCCATTTTGCTTCAACCCTCCTAATTGCTCTTCCCGGTGGTCCATTATCTCCTTGGTTCGCTGTCTCTCTTCCCTGCCTCCGTTCCCGGGGAAGACCACAACTTGCTACTGCATGTTACGTCCATTTCTGTCTAAGGCACGGATCGAAGACCAGAAAACCCCTCCATCGCGTCTTATAGCCGGCGGAACGAATCTTTGTTAGAAGTATTTGGTTTTAGAGGAAAGAAAACTTTCGGAAACTCATTTCAGCCGAGTTCTTAACTGATAAAAAGGGAGACTCATGATGTAACTTCGTCGAGTCGATGAGAAATGCGCTGAAACAAGAATGGGTTTTCTAAAGGTTCTGTTAAGATAGAGACGAAGGACTTTTACTTTAAACAGGAATGATTCTCAAATACTAGTTTTCAGAGTTTGTTCACTGAAGAAATATTATAAATAAGTCATTCAGGGTCATTTAATATGTTTTACAGAAATATCCTATCCCATCTAGAATGTGCCCACTAGGCAGGTTAGATAAAAAGTTCAGTGATAGGAACTAACGAGGAAGATGCATCGTTCCAAAATGTTAATAAGTTATTATACACATGTGAAAATCGCATCACATTATTACAGCTATTCCTAAAACAATGAAATATGCACAGTACGCGATATGTCCATTTATTTCAGTTATCGTTTAATTTAAACGTGCCGAAATTTATCTTAAACCTTGTGATGCCACCTTTTATATATTGCAAATACCGATAATGTTAATATAGGAAGGTTATAATTCGTGGAACGACATTATACCGATGAAATCAAGCTTACTGCGTAAATTTCTACTTTAATTTACATCGTGAAATTGATTACATTTGTATTTTAGATAGCGATGTGGAAAATATTTAAAAATAAATTGGCCACAAAGCTAAGCAAATTAAAATCACAAGTAAATTATCAGCTGACCTTTCCCCTAACAGGTTGGTTACTTATCCAATACCTCCCTAAACTCGATGTCAAAACAAAAGAGAAAAGAAAATGTTTAAAAACCCCGACGATTATTCCGTCATCCCTAAAAGGATCCCGATGAGCGAATCTCACCAAATTCCATTCCCCAACCAAATGTGAATAAACTACCCAATAACTTGGAGATAAAGAGACGTGGCGCATGCATATTCAATCGCGACACGAACCTTTAACAACGAGTTTTGCGTGGAGGACCTCACTCGCGCGCGCGCCGTCGCTGCCTCTCATTACCGTCGGGTCGAGATCGAAAAGCGGTCCCATAAAAAGGGAAATAAGACGCGGACTTGGCCCCTTGTTCAAGGGGCCGCCCTTTGGCACGATGGGCTCTGCATCACGCCCATTGGGAGAAGGGAGAGGGCGGCGGCGACACCACCCAGTCAACCGAGATAATTAACGTCAGGAGGAGAGATGCGATACTAACATGCTAGGCAATCGAGTTACCTTGATGAAGAGAGAGGTTTGGTTGAAAGGAAATGTTGTGGTGGTAATAAAATTAAGAAAGGGAGCCGATTAAATTAAACTGATTTTGCGAGGATATTGGCGATGAAATATATGGAAGGAAAATTCACCTCAGTTTTCCGCGAGAAAATCGATCATTTTTTCAGTGCAGACTGATTATTTCTAGAAACGCCGTATAAAATAACACGGGAAATAAACTGCTTTTTAAGGATACCTCTAATAGCTTTATTTTAATTACCTTCACTCATTACACATATTTCTTCTGATGACGTCCCGTCTCCTCCGGAAGATACAATATCGGAATTCTCCCAGGGGACCCTCGATTGCACGGGCTGAGGCGTGTGAGAGGTGGCGGTGGCGAGGCCTAGCGACAGGGTTGGGGAGGGCATTTTGCGGGAGTGTGCGCTAAGGAGGTGTAAAAGATGAGGAGGGGGAACAAAGGGAAGGAGGCGGAGTGGGAGGAGAAGATGGAAGGGTCCCTCAAAACCTGGCATTCCTCTCACGCGCCCTCACTTTGCATGCACGGAAAGATCTGCGGCCTTCCCGTCAGACCTTCAGCCCTTGCCGGGGTAGGAGGGGATCGACCTCTTCATGCTCGGAACCAAATGGGGGTAGTCCTTTCCCTCTTTCTCTCCCACGGGAGAGAGAAAGAGAGAGGTTTGAAGAAGGAGGTGAGTATGAGTATAAGAGAAGGGATACGAAGGAAGAAAAGGGACGAACAGAGATAGAGGATGAGAACGTCCTCCTTTCTGTGGAAAGGCAGAGAAGTTTACTTAGAGAGTAAGAGAGGGAGGAGGGAAGATAAGATTGATCGAAGAAGGGACAATGGAAGACGCCCTAACTCGCTCACCGACTCTCTCCCGTTCTCTTCCAGTTGCTCGATTAACAGAGTTTTCCCGCGAGACGAAAGCACATGGGAAGAAGATAAAGCGAGAGAGGAGAGCGCAGGTTTCGTTAGCCGCGACCGAAGAGAGAGAGATGGAGAAGAAGAGCTAGAGAACGAGGTTCATAAAAAGGGCGTGCCCTTTTTAGGTTTTTATTTACTTTAATTACGTTATGTTTATTTCCCGCCTCATCTTCGTTCCTCACCACTTCCTACTCGTTCTCGTCGCCTGAAAATCTCTCCGGCATTAAATGGAATGGTGGGATGGGATGGAGGAGGGGGAGGGAAAGAGGGAAGGAGAGGGAGAGAGGGAAGGAGAGGGAGAGAGGGAAGGAGAGGGAGAGAGGAAAGGAGAAGGGCGCGGTTTCGATACGTGACGTGGGTGCGTGATTATAAAAAAGGCGCGTGGGATCCTCGGTCGACCCGAAATAATAAAAATAATTAAAAAAATATCTATATAAATAAGAGGATGTTCCTCGAGAAAAGGCGTCGTTTTGCCCGAGCACGGACGAAGTTAAATTGCCCGGCGCCGGATCAAATTAACATTTTTATGGGATTTGTCACAGATTGACTTATTCTCTATAAAAGAGGAGGAGAGAAAGTATCAGGTTGGGCGTGAAAGGGATGGATTTTATATTTTTCTCTTCCAGATGCCTTAATTCCATTTCGATGTTACTTGCCGAGATTCCTCTTTGAATTTCGATCGTTTCTGGCCCTTCCACCGAAACCAATTTTTTCGGAAAATCTTTAACTTTTTAAAATATTCATTCGCTCTATGCTTTAAGACGATCTTCGTAAAAATTATAAATATCCAAAATTCGGTGCGCGGGCACGTTTTTTTCCCGGAGCTCCCACTTGATTATAAAAAACGAATAGAATTTTACGGTTACATACATTTTTATCGTATTGAACTACATCAGACTCTATTATTGTAACCTCTACTCCATCCAGTATGCGTTATTATTACAAAAGCTGTCACGTTATTTGTACTTTAAAGCTACAGAAATTACGGAATAAAATAGAAATTTTCAACGAGTATTTATCAAGTGTTTAAAACATTCCATGGCCGTATTATAAAAGATACTATCATTATCATAAGTAATCTTTTCGCAGACAGGTCCGTGATTACAGATAAAATTAGGTTCTCCATATTCTTCTACTCTCCAAAACCTTTATTTATTGGCATTTATCTTTCTTTTTCAAGTCGTTCACCAGCTGTAACCTTTACGCTCTCTTTCTTCTTTTTACTTTAAGTATTCCTTCAATTACCATAAATAATTATTAATTAAGTATGATCACAAAATCAATGCTAGAGAACAAAAGCTTCCCATTTTTTCTACATTGCGGTACTGCGGACGTTAAAATCGTCCCGATAACCTCTGCAGTTTTTTAAAAAACCATTACGAACGAGTATCGAAACATATACCCTTAGATTGATAATCTAACGAGTATATACGTTTGTGTGTACTTGGACTAAAATAGGAGGCAAACAATGTGAAATCATGCATAGGAATTTAAATCATAGTAAATTTAAAACATTATTAGTCTGCTACAACCCTAATGACGTTTTCAAATTAGATCTCTTTTGAATGTTTTGTTTCTTATTATGAATATTATTCTAAAATTTTGTCCCTATTGATTTCGCAGTTAAACCACAAATATAATAATTATTGTCTCGCCTCTCAGTGATCTTTTCTTGTAACCACACACAAATAGACCTTTAACGTAGTTTAAAAATGAACGCAGTTAAGTACCAAATATTAAAAAAATAATCAATAACTTAAAGTATCTCCAATAGCCATAACAAGATTTTCGTGTTTCATAACCTAGTTATGGCTGCTGGAGTTACCTAAGATAGGTACTTATTTTTCAATTTTACAGTTCTTAAGTGTATTGATTTTTAAATTTGTTTTTAGGCATTAGATGAGATTCACATTTCTCTATTGAAATATGTTTAACGTACTACCATTTAATAAATGAAACGAGTCATTTGATAGAAACTATGTAGGAATGTATTCTGACGTGCTGTTTTGTAATAAACTGCAAATGTCCGATTCATTCATGAGATTAAAGACAGAGTGAAAAATGCGGATATGTAAATTATCTGAGCTGCATTTCTGTGATCAATTAATAAAACAGCTTGTCTTTATGAAGAAACAATTTTAAAGGATTTTATGAGTTTATGTATGCATGATACATGAATTTGAAACCTCCTATCACATAAGAAAACGGTTAATTTAAACTAATCAGGTCAATTTTACTTCTACGTACGATAACTAACCTGAAATACGTGGACTTAATTGGGTGAATGGTTTTATAGCTTTGAGAAGAGCCGAGGAATGGACAGTTTGTAGACCACCATTGCATAGTTTTATTGTTTCACTAATAGTTTGCGATTCAAATTGAGCGGAGCTCAGGTGGCCCTTGAGAGAGTGTTAACATCGTGCTTCTGTCTTGCTCGGTGCGAGAAGATACCCTTTGACTCAGGCGCGGACATACATGCGGTGCACGTTCATCCAGACGTCCATTGCTCTTTATAAGAGTAAGAGAGTAGAGAGAGAAAGAAAGAGAGAGAGGCTAATAACGGCCTCGGCAGTTTCCATTAGCAATAATTAAACTGCAGCGGCAACCGCTTTGGGCCTTTTCAAGTGACAGCATTGGATGGTGATCGAGGCCCTTCGGGAACCATCGCGAGAATGGTGCTCTCTGAAACTGAAAGTACCTAACATTCTGAAGTCGCCGCGAGTGCTTTAAACGACCACTCAGCGGCGCAGGCACTTAATTGAAGTGGTTTTTTTCACGCGCCATCAAGCGTTTGGAAGGAAAGATTCCCGATTCTTTGACGGGAAACGTATACCTCTTTAGGGTTCGGCGCAAGTTAAAACAGATTTATTACTAATGTAAGCAAAACTAAGAAAAATATAAACAGGTTATTAATCAAACAGGCATGTTTGCGTAATCTGAACAGAAATAAAAAACGCGAATATTTTACCGAGTTTCATCCAACTAATTAAAAACATTTTAGCGATAATTATGGAAATTAAATTTGGTTCGTGATAATTTCCCATTTGAATTTCATTAAAATTTACTTTCACATCTCCTACCTCATAAATGGAGTAATAACATTTTCTTAAAATCTCCAAAATAATTTTTATAATCAACAGAATAAGAAACTTAAGGTTTAGCGTAAGATAATCAGCGAAATAATAGCTAAGTTATTGGATGCAAGTGATGCTCTTGTAAAATAATATAGAAGTTACTATAATATTCATCGATACCTTTTTATTTGTTCTTCATTTTACAGTAGAAAAGACCAACGAATTCAAACATGATGAATATGCACCCATTCTAACTTCTTATATTTAACAAAATTTAACGCTTACAAAACAAAACAAGGTTACGAGTTCCTCGAATTTCATAAATTCATAGCAAGCATAAACCCGTGATACTTTATTTTGCCCTCTAATTTTAGTAAGAATTTTAGAGGCTCGGAGCGGGAAATATCTCCTTGTCCTCATTCTTTTAGAATAAAAATTTACCAAAATGTAAACACATTATGAAGAATTACATCCACGCATTAAACCATTCAGCGACGCGATCAGAACTCTTCTGTTAGGCAAATACGTCGAAAAAAGTGATGGAAAAGAAAATTTGTGGCTTTTATTTAAGACGGAAGGGAACTTAAAGGTTTCATAATAGATGTAGACTTTGCAGATTCAGAACCGAGCCTGATTGCCCTGATTTTAATCATACCGATAAAACACAGCCGCCAATTGACCAGAGAATTGCATGAAGTAGAGTCGTTAAAAAGACCTCGTAAGAGCAAAAAAACAGCTGCTGAGTGAGAGAGAAAAGAGAGACGTTTCAATCAAAGTCTAAGTTTGGGCAGGACCGTACATTCCCTCTCGATTGACGTGGCGCGAGGAGAGGCGAATAGGGAGAGAGAGAGGGGACTAGAGAGGGTGGGCGAGAGAGAGGATGGAGACCGCTTAAAATGAAGCCATTGTGAACGCTGTTGGTATAGGTCCCTCGTTCGGTTTCTTCCTTCACATCTAGCAACTGTTTCCACCGTCAGAATTAGACGACTCCCGAGGCGTTTTTTTGCGCGAAGAAGAAAAGGACTCATTCATCGGTGATGATCGAGTTAGTGGTGTAAAGCGGGATGATGGAGGATGTCGAATGATTTGGTTAAGAAGTGGGTCGGAGGAGATTGAGGTATTAATAGAGCCGGTGGGATGAGTGCGGAAACGGTGAAGGAGGGATTGATGGGAATTGGAATAGACGGATTAAATTGAAGACTATCAGGAAGTGGAATTCGGTTTGGAGTGGTAATGCGAAAAGCAATCAATGTGGAAGGATAGGTTGCCATTCGTTACCCTCTTTTTTATTTTTCCCTTTTTATAATAGAATTTTTAACGAATGGAGATCGACGCATCGGAATAATTGCGGATGCTTAACTTTGCGATGAGATTTGATCGACGACTGTGGCAATAGATGCGCACCTGACTTCTAATGCATTCGTTAGAAATTTACAATAATCTCCTTCTGTCAATCAGTATTCCAGGAAATCTCTGTTTCTAAAATTTCACAGAATATTTGTGTTCTAAATATAAAGATATTCAAATAAAATTTTCGATATTTCGTATTAAAGAAATGATCACTCAGTATTATTTTCTTTCCGAAATCCAGAATTGCTGGTCAATTTTTTAATCAAAATGTCCACTGAGTTTCGGTTTACAAATTTTAATTTCTTTAAATATTCTATCTTTAATTTTTCATAAATGGAGCGTTATTCTTGTCTTTGTTCACCGAAATTAACCATATTACTCAGGATGAAGGGCGATTTCATTTCATCCAATCACATCTTCTAGTTATTCACGAATTAATTAGAAAAACTAGTAGTTTACGAGCCTAATTTCTTCTATCTAAAATACGATGCACTCCGGTAATGCGCTTTCTTTATATCTGACGAACGAATAAGGCATAACTGCCTCGAGTGTCTCCGTTAACCTTCCACGTTTTCATACTTCATGTTCCTCTATCCTAATTGCTCTCTCAGGTGAGTGCAATTAGGTCAGAGGGTTAGAGAGAGGGAGACTCGTAATGGATAAATATTTAGAGGGAAAAAGAGATGAGATAAGATAAAGATCCTTACGAAATAAGCGGTATATAAGTTCCAGAGGGGCGTCGCCAGCTTCCAATGCTAGGCCAAATGGGAGGATGTGTATTTTCGCCACCGTTGCCGCCACAGACTCTACGTCATACAGTATACCCGAGGGAATGTCCTTCTGCCCGGAGTCCATTTAGAGGCAAGAGGAATATGACTCCCTTCGGAATCCGTTTGCTAACTTCCTTGCTTCTGTATCCCACAATGCGTGTGCAGCGTCACGGCAGTCTAATAAGAATGTAATAATGTGGTATGGATATAACGCTCCTGGGAATGAATTTTGGAAATGTAAAAGGTGAGATTTATTACGAAAAAAGATTCTTGGTAAAAATGGAGGTTAGAAGTTTGAAATTAAAAATATGAGTTATGGCAACGGAAAAAGAAACTCGAGGGGGTTCTACTTGACGACCTAAAAAATAATAAATCCACAACCATTTTCCTAAAAGGAAATGTTGATTAGAGACGAATAATGTGATTTGAATATTGTTCCAGGATGTTAAAATTAAATTATATATATATAAGGTATATTTATCCATGTCAAGAAAATAAAAATATATAAACGATGTTTTAATGGCAAAATATTATCACATAAATAAATATGGAAATGTGTAATCCGTGTCCGAGTACATAGTTTCCAAATGCGTCCTTTGAGATCAACAAATTTTAATAAAACAGCCCAATACCAAATTTCATCAAAATACGTCCTGCAATTCCCAGGTTGAAACGTACATTGATAACTACATGTAAGTCTTCATGTAAAATGATCCAATTTTAGTAAAAATCCCTAATACCAAATTTCATAAAAATAAGTCAAGCGGTTCCCGAGTTGAAACAGGCACGTTGTAAACTAGATGTAGGACTTCAGGTAAAGTGGTCGTTATTATCGTCCTATGTTAACCAAAATTGAAACAGGTCGGCGAATTTTAGCAAAAATCCAAAATACCAAATTTCATCAAAATACGTCCAGCGGTTCTCGAGTTGAAATAAGGGAACATTGTAAACTACATGTAGGTCTTCATGTAAAGTGGTGGTAATTATGGTTCGAGTTTAACCAAAATTGGAATTGGTAGACCAATTTTGCTAAAACTCCCCAATACCAAATATCATCAAATACGTACTGCGGTTCCTGAGTTTTAACATGCGGACGGACAGACGGACGGGCGGAAGGACGGAAAGAATATGCGTTCACTTCGTGCAAAGAACGAATAATACAGGTATATTTAGTGCGGAAGTCCTCAAAGGTGAAGTACATTTCCAGCCGACGATTCGAAATTATTCAAGTAATTCAAAATATATTGTTAATATTATAAGATCATTTTATTACCAGTACTGAGTAGGTGAGCTCATAGCTCTTATAGTAACGGTATTATATCCAACAGACACGTGCTAAGTTAAACTAGCGAAAAATCAATGACACCCTCACTATATAAACACAGGTAAAAATTAATGACAGACATACACAAAGAAAACATTTTTTTTCTGTTTCTTATGTGCTCTGCGGAGCCGGATTGAAACATTCAAACTGAGAAATAGAAGCGTTGCATAATATATACGGGGTTTTAAGGAGGTATATGAATATTTTGAATTTATTAATGTGCAGACCAATGTGTACATCGCATTCCCTCTCCACTCCTTCAGAATAAACTAATTAGCGTGTTGATGCTGTGATCTCCGTGGTTCTCTGTAATCACGGCGTAGCGATGAAAATATTTGATCAGGTTTTTTGTTAGCAATGAAAATCCACTGTATACATACAAGCTAATATTAAAAATTGAGACTTTATAAGCAAAAAGACAAATTTCGTAAATTAAACCGTGGATTAGCCTCGCTGAAATGAATGTTTCTCCTTCAGGGCTTTCGACTAACGCCGATAATTCAAAGCAGAACAAACAAACTAAAATTTCTGCAATTTAAATTTCTCGGAAAGATGATTTTCGAAATAAAAAATCAATCTTCCTCAACTTTTGACAAAGTTTACCTAATTTTCTCCCGGATGTACAACCTCCCAGAAATTAATAAAACTGCATTTATAGAAAAACAGCCCCTTAGAAGAACTTTTCCTACCACACTGTCTTCGTTTTGTTTCCTTTCCTCTACTGCGCGATCATATCTCTCTCTCTCTCTCTATTTCCAAGTTTTTTTACAACACAACCCTTATCGCTTGAAGCCATTGTAAAATAAACCTCCGTCCTCTTAATTCATTTTCGCTTCGTATTATCTTCCTCACTCAAAAGCCTTCTCATTCCTCCGATCCTTTTCTTACCACCTCTCTTTATCTCTCTTCCTCAGGAAATTCCACCCTTTTTCCTTTAAATTTCTTATAGCATTTCCTCCATTTCTTGGTTCCTGCACTTCATTACCGAATTCAAGCTCATTATGCGTTTTAGAATTCACTTTCTCTCTTTCCAGGAAAATTTACATCAGGTTCCTATTATTTAAACCTGCGAGCGTCGCAAGAGAAGAGATTTTAATTTTCAATCTCTCATTCCCTTTTTTACCTACCTTTCTTTTTTCTAAATTCAATCTCCTCTGTTTCATCTTTTCCTTTCTCCCTTTAGCTCAACGGAGAAAGAAATTTTATATTTCTATTATCTTTTATTTTATGTCGGATGTAAAGCAGGAGGGAGTGCGACATGTTGACTCACCGAACTTAAAATAGTTCGTTTAAATTGTTTTACTTTTCTAAACTACCATAACTAGTGATCTCCTATTACACGAAAAACATTTATTTAAAACTTCACAGCAAAGGGAGTATTTAATATTTTATTCACTGAATCACTTTTTGGATTATTATTAACTATGAATCATGAATTTTTGGATGGAAATTTTTTTTCGGCCAGTGGTATTATTCAACATTATTCTGTGCGATTTCTATTCATAAAATAACCAAAATAATAGGTATGATAAAGGCTATCGTTACAAAAGCTTTATCTCAAGTAATGTCATATTTACGTGAACGTTGTGTATTACTAAAAAAATGTTATCCTACTAAAGATTTAAGTAGTTGCGCTGAATAAGGTAAATGTTTTCTCTTTCCACACGGAGAGTTTCTCCGATCACTTCTCTATTTATCCTCACATTTGCCATGTTTTTTCGAATCCTTCTGCCATCCTCCTCTCGGCTAATTCACGAGTTATCTAAATGGCTTCACGTTTTCCTAGATGGCGGAGTTTGCTGAAGGGTGATGGCTCAATACCATCTCAAACAAACGAAGATCTCATTCGTATGTCAGCGCAGTTTATATGCAGAATTTCAAGATTGAAGAGCAATTAAAAGTCTTTTAAGCATAAGGACGATGCGGATGATGAGCACCGTAATCCAGAGGGAGAGTACTAGAGTTTATCCGTATAGTTATCGTATGATTTCGAGAGGGTGATTACAACGTAAATAACCTTTTCTCGAGAAATATTTCCACATACTGCATTTTCTCTGCATGAGTTTTCCAAAAGACCATAGAGAAGAATTAGTTGCAGCGAATATACTGCTCTTTACAGGCTGGGATATATATCCAATCAGAAATATTGAACGATTAGGGAAATATTCTCAAGTTTTCAGGTGTTTGTGCTTTTAGTTTAAAATAAAAAAATTGTGGTATGTAAATAAAGGATAATATAAGGCGAAAATTACATTTTGAATTAAATTAAAAATCAATTTGTAACACAAAAGTTATATTTAAAACTATTCATATGGCACTCGTATGATATAATGAATCTTCTCTGAATGAAATCTTAAATGTTTATGAACTAAAATTATAAAAATTAACGATATTCTAAAAATAATTAATGGAAAAATAATATAATTACACATGGCACTCACAAAAATATCGCATTTGAATTTTTCTATCTTTAGAAAAAGATTTCTTTTGGTACTTCAAGCTAAAAATAAAAGGCTACCACAAAAATACGATATCATTGTACGAAATGAAATCCATAAACGACCCCCAGGACGATAATCTCTTCACCAGAAAACCTAAAAAGATCCTATGCCATCGCTACCTCCTTTCCTCCTTTTTCGAAGTGCGGAGCTTGGTCGAATCCTCAAAAAGAAAATCCTTTATGTATTAAAAGGATTCGGCGAGGGATGCGTTACCATGTCCATGTTTTCGAAGAGGGAGAGGTAGGATAGAAGGAAGAGGAGGAAAAGAAGGAGACGGAAGAGATACAGATGAAGCCTCCTTCGGTCACATGACCCGTTTCTGCTAATGACTGTCCGGCTCGCTACATTTCTCCCGTGAAATAGGGGTATAGGGAAGAGAAGGAGCGAAAGATGGAAAGGAGACGAGGGAGGGTGGAAAGACTACGGCTGAAGAACTCTAGACACCGTCTTTTTTATCCTTTATTTTTTTAAAGAAAGAGAACGGGATGGACGGAGGATGAGAGGCCTCCAAAGAATGCCCGCTCTCCACAGAGATGTTCTATTTCTGGCAAGACAAAAATTCTCGTTCCCATTTTGCTATAAAATTTTCGCTTAGAGATGTTTTCTTTTGGTTTCCCTACTGCGTCTAATGCACTTGCGCTTATAGACGGAGAGAAAGTCTCGGGGATATGTATTTTCGTCAGACCGCTATTAACGAACGTAATGCTTACATTAGACGCATTTCTTCTCTCTCTCTCTCTCTCTCTTTCAGTATGATAATCACGACGTCAGGCGCTTCTATATTTACTTACATTATCAGCGTTAAAGTTAGTAGTTCTTGACCGGCGATTTTTGGGCGAATGAATGCGTTTTTTTATCACACCATCCGAAACATTTAGTTTCAAAAGGTTAAAAATCAAATTATAATAATTTATTATACTTATTTTTTATCGATAAAAATCTTTTTTAATAATAATAAAGCCTCTTAAAGAAATATCCTAAATAAAATGACCGAGACGATTGTTTTCAACAATTTTTATTTATAAGTGCGGTCACTAAAAATGTCAATAAAAGTTAACGCTATGATTTTATAATATCCTTCATTCGTTTTCATTGAAATTTGGACGTCAGAAATTCACGTAATTTCAAAGGCGTACTTTAACGAAAGCAATTAATCCGATAACTTTAAGCGCGGCTTGCTTCCTTGATATACATTTTCCTACATTGTTTTGGCAGGAACGGTAATAATCCCCGTAGTTTCATTGAAGGAGTTATTTCGAGTTCATTATCCCAGCAATTAAAGGCACATAACAGTTAAAGCAGAGGAAACTGCATCGGTCTGTCAGTTTACCACCAAGGAAATCACGTAAAGATTCACGAACGACGAAGTTAACGACGAGTCCCGAACGTTTCGAATAGTCCCACGTTAAATTCAAATGGAACCCAGCGGTAAAATCTGCTCGCTCTTTTTCCATTTGCTAGTAACTTTCCCATCGTATTTAAGAAAGATTTATATATTCTAGTGAGTTGCATCTTATTCAACTTCGTAAAAACTTTTTTAAACGTCATTTATATCACCAGGGTAATCCTGATCCGAGAATCTGGGAGACGTAAAAGGAGAATGGATTTTCCTACGCGAACCATCCACGGCTCGACCGAAAAAGAAAGATATATGCACGTTGAAAATAAAATAAAAGGATGACGAATAACTTAGAGAAACATCCATTGCGATTTGACTGAAGCTCGCGACTCATCCCAAATTCATAACCTTGCGATCGGCATTCAAGGAAGAGAGGAGAAAAGAAAATGGATTTCTTGGGTGCGTCTGCTAAAGAAAGGACGGAAAGAGGACCCTCTCCCTCCTCCATACTCTTTATTGTATCACGTATTTCAACACGAAATCACCTCCACGAGGGCTTTCGTTCACACCTTTAAAGATACGCAATAAATACCTCATTTGCATTTGCAAAAAAGTCGTCTTTTATTCCTTGTGGGTGGAGGGAAACGGAGGCGAGGAGTGTGGGAGGAGGATAAATGACATACGACGCTCTTCGTCTTCTCGGGACCAGAATTCCGCGATTTTTATTCCCAGACTCAAGTGAAGGCGTTCCATAGAAGAAGAATGCACTCATTTGTTACTTCCGAGGTTCAACGAGAGACGCAAATTCCTTCGTGAAGAGAAGGGAGGGGGCGGGTACTAACGATGATTTTTGTCGCGAAGTAGACAAAGAAAGGAGATAGGACTGCAACGTTAGTGCATCTAAGAAAGGAGACACACACACACACGTGTGTGTGTGTGTGTGCGCGCGCGCGTGCGTGTGTATGTGTTTGTGTGTGTTATTTTATGGAGAAAAATCGAAATATTTCGGTCCATTTTCAAGCTTTTAGTACTTTTTACAAATATGTGTCAAATGAATCGTTACTAATTTAGGGCTTGGAATTTTTGAGATAAAAGTCTGCAAATATAGTGTATACCACGTATAATATTTAAATGCTGCTTAAACATACAAAGCTGCTTTGCGTCTCATCGATCGTTTTTCATTCTTTTTCGAATTGTCAAGTTTATGGATGGCTGTCCTTGAATTGAATTTACTTTTAAACATTTTCTGAGAGCTGAGGTAGTACAATTGGCTTAACTGCTAGCCACTCCAGACAGTTGAAATAATAAAGCTATGTCGAGTTGATTTATGATCTAATAATTCAATAATGGCAGAATATTTTTGTGTGGGACAACGATTAGGTTCTCTGGGTATTCATATAGTTATATACATTTGCCTTACCGAGGCTGTGAAGAAGGATGAACTAAAGAATTCATCGTCTCACGTGGAATCTTATAGAACATCGTCAGTAATGAATAATGTTAGAGTGAACACCTGCTCCGGGAGTCACATCCGAGACAGAAAGGAATGAATCAAGGATAATACAATAAATTAACCCTTTGAAGTATAAGCACTTAATCACAAAAATGGTCGTGATTGTATTTTTCGAACTATTCTCATATTTTTACAAATGACAATGGATGTAATGCCCTTGGGGGAAACTTGGCGGAGAAATGAAGACCACTATAATAATGTCTGCCATAGTTTCTTAACCTACAATTGTTAAAGAATATAATTTTTTCATGTAAGGTATAAATAAAAATATTAATGAGTTTTCCAGCAGTAGTCTGATCAGATTGGATTAGATATTGACATTCTATAAGAAACAAATTCAGTTAACGCTCAAAACTCAGTATGTATTCTCAACTCAATTATAGCTAATAATGCTATATCATAAAATTAATTGTTGGACATATTATCATAAAATGCATGTAAAATCTTACAGAGAGTACGCAAAAATGTATACAATATAAAGACCCAACATTTTTACAAATCAGTGGATTATTTCTGCTGCAAAATCTCCCGAAAACAAAAAAACCATATAGTAAGTTTTGAATTTAGTTTATTTAACCGCAAAAATATATTTCTCTAAAATCTATTTCGTACCAAACAGTTATTCTCAATTTATAGTATGGAATGCCCTATTTTCAATGTACTTGGCCTTTTCCAGTTATTAAAATAACACCACTTTTGGGATCTCAAAAAAGAAATGAAAACGGCACAAAGGGAAATTTATCTTCCACACAGAGAACACGGCATTAACAGGAATCGGCCTCAAATTCCCTCTTTAATTGTATTTAATTTTTTTCTACCTCTCACATTTCGAGAAAGAACTCGGGAGAAGATTTTGATACTTCTCTCCACCTACGTTACTCTTTTTGTATCCCATTGAAAAACCTTCCGCAACTCAAATATCATCTTTCCGCTTTATTTTTATTGAGCATTTTCTGCTGCACACACGCACAAAAGCACGCGCTTTCACACATGACTTTTTTCTGCCTTTCTCTTCCATTTAAACCTTTCTTTCAGATATATCTTCTCGGATTATTCCCTTTTTATTTTTCGAGCTTAGTGACTATTCCATCGTGTGTAAAGCACCATATTCTGGAAAAGAAAGCGAAAGGGACAATGAGGAGTTTTTGTTTGGGGAAGAGAGAAAAAGCATTTCTTATTTTATGATTAGTGCAAAATCCAATTTATACGAGGAGAGCGATGAAAATATAATTTTCTCTCTCTCTCCCCCTCTCCTTCTCCCTCCCCATTCCCCTTCCCCTCCCTCTCTAATGATGGTGAGTGTGTCCGAACATTTACCTCGGAAAACATGGGAAATAAAGTAAAAATCTCGAAAACTCCAAAGAAAAGTAAACAATATGGCTACGTCAAGTACAATGATGGTGCCGAGAAGTCGTGAAAACGAAGGTGCGAGGAGGGAATCAGAATTGTTGCGACTTTTGTAGGGGAAGTGATAGGTTGGAGAAGTAGAAGGATAAATGGATCTAGAAATGGAGCGCTTATCACAGCAAGGCGGCACGGGTTATTACTGATGAAGGACATTCACACATCCGACGTGAAAACCTATTTTACGTTTGTTCACCCGACGACTTTTCCACGCTTTAACGTTAATTGCTTGGAGCTGCACATAATACATTCATTTAATGCGTGTTACTCCGGTTTTTAGAAACTACCCGAATGCATCGTGAGAAACGTATGAATAACAGAAGAAATATTTACCTTAAATAATGTTTCATTTAATCTCCCTGAACGCCTTTAATCTATATGATATGTTTGAACTCCTCAGATTTATATTGTTACAGAGGAAAAGGCGTCTGGTATGTCCATATTATAAATAGAAGCAAATCAAGTAATGCGTATATATTTTAGATGCTTACTGCTGGTCATTATTCTTATTTGATCTATATTATAATTTTGCGCGTAGAATCGTCGCACCGATAAAAGATTTGAGCTAAACAACGCCTAAAAGAATGAAAATTCATTTTTCTGCCGTCGATATTCGAACACGCGTCGGATGGGTCCTTAAATTTGTTTTAAACATACAATTTCGCGTTTTTTCGATTAAAAATCTTTCGTTGTCAAGAGATTGTTGTTCATTTCGGCATATAGTGCATCCCCTCCCACTCCTCGCTGCTGTCATTCTTCGTACTGTCCAATTTGCGAACTATTACTATTTCATAATTAAAATGAAGTTGTTATTGGCGGCAAGTGTTGTTGTTAGAAATGTTTATGCAATGAAATAGTAGAACACAGGGAATATGTTGTTGTGATATTCGTTAACTTATAGAATTGAAAAATTTAGTCATATCTCTCATATATTATCTAGGCCAAAGTAACTGAAAATCCAATTCTAAAAATGTATTCTGTAAAGTAGTTGATCAAGTTTTGTTAGCAAAACTAGAAATCATTTTCTTTTCCAATATAAAATTTATACTTATGCTTAAATAATACGGGAACACATTTATATGCATACTTATGTGTGGGAATGAATTTCTTTATTTGTAGTGAATTTTTGTATTTCTTAAAGCTTCCTCTATCTTTTCACACTACAGATTAATTGCAAACGTAGCTGCAACGGGCATGCTTGTTATAATGATATTTCTATAAAAGCATTTTAATGAATCGAATATCTTTATATATATGTATATGTATATATATATATATATATATATATATATATATATATATATATATATATATATATATATATATATATATATGTATGTATGTATGTATGTATGCATGTATGCATGCATGCATGCATGTATGTATGTATGTATGTGTGTGTGTATGTGTGTGTGTGTGTGTGTGTGAGTGTGTGTGTGTATATGTATATATATATATATATATATATATATACATATATACATATATATAATTTTTGGTCTATGAATCTTGGAAAATAGTTCTTAACGTTCGTCATGATTAAACGAACAAAATTCTTGACCCTTCAGAGAGATATTTAATGTGAACATAATGCTTTTTGCGGCGCAAAATACAAGAGAAAGAAATGGGGATATAGAAAAATGTTTCAGAAGAGAATGATAAATGATAGGACTTATGTCGTTGGTTTAAGCCACCAATGAACGGGATTAAGTAGGATATGAAAAACTGTAGCACGAGATAACAGCGGGGACGTATTTTAAGACGAGGCGGGAAACATTTCCGACATGTTTTTATTGCTTTAGTAATACATTTCTTTCGGGATAAAGGTTTTCATGTCGGTGTAAATATGAGTATATATAAGATTTTTGGCTATAAATTCAATAATACACTTTTATCTCGAAATATGTTGTTTTTATTCCAAGTACATTGCTTTCGGGATAATAAAGCTAAATAAACATTCTCTAGAAAACTAGTCCGTCAATAGAAATATATCCATCAATTACTGAAATTCTCAGGCATCAAATTTATTATTTTTATGTTCATGCCTTCCACGTTATTGTATTAAAATCGAATAGTGAAGTAATAGCACATTGGTATATTTTTTCAATTTTAAAACTGTCGAAGGCTTCATCGAATTGCTGTTTGTCGTGTAGTAGAAAAGATATTCCATCCGCGTAATGAGACTGCAGTATTTGTAACTTGAACACTATTGTTTACATTTTAATATGTTAAATTCCATTAATTCGCACCTTACCGACTATTCTGATTCGTCGAACATTTTAACAGCCGACTTACAGAATCTGCATATTCCAACCCGGCTATACGTTCTACACCACTTATTTTGATTAAATCCATTCGTATAGGCGTCCCCTTTCCGTCGTAATAATTCCACGCTAGCCCTAACTGTTCCAAAATCCTCGGCGGATATCCAAATCGCGACAAACTCCATTTATCGCTCCGATATAATTCACCGCACCAAGACCTTCTACTCCCGTCTCCTCCGCTATCTCGAAAGGAACCGCACGGATGGACAATGAATAACCATCTCGCCATCTACCGCATTCGGGTCTACGAGAAGAAATGCTCTTCTCTTTCTATTTCTCTCGGAAGAAAAATTCTTCTAAAATATCCTCGTGACCTTCTCCGGACATATTTCGCGAGAAATCTAATTTACACGCCATAAGCTCACATCGAAGAAATATTTCTTCCTCTCTCGCGTCTTCCCATTCCTATTTCTCTCTTCTCTCTTTTCCTTCTCCCTTCCTCCTTGTGTAAAACTCCCTCTCTCGCTGAGCGACGGGATGTATTCGACCCGACCTCATAGCGCGCACACAGTCACCCGTCAAACCCATTTCATCCCTCTTCCTTCTCAATCTGCCAACCTCCCTGTTCACTCCACCGCACCCGATATACCCCCACCCCCTCGTTCTTTTTGTCTCCGCTCTCGCAAACGAAAAACCTTCCAATTCAGGAGGAAGGATCCATACATCTTTTTGCACATAACCTACCTACCCCCCCCCCCCCCCCCTTTCCACTTGCAAATCCGCGAATTCACAAGAAACCCATCTCACTAAAACTATAACCAACAGATAAAAAAGAAGAATATAAAAAAGGAATCCTCTTGTTCCGCAAAGGACACTCACCCGTCGCATTCTAGCAGACGCTGGACCGTATGCACACACTCACGGTATATGAAGAGAGCGGACGAATATTTGTTCTCCTCTCTGCATCCACCCATGCAAGTCCTGTACGTTTCCCGTTCAAAAAAAATAAACACTCTTCGCGATGAACGTTAGGGAAGAAGAATTTTGCAAATGGGAACGTTCTCTAGCTATGGCGCACATTTCTCACACGCGTCTTGTTGCCGGGTAAATAAATGCGCGAAAGGTTTTCGTGAAGGATGCGAACCCGATGCCCTAGAGAATAGCGGATGGCGACGTGTCCTCGTGAGGAACAGAAAAGAGAAGTATAAGAAGAATGGTTTTCCTCGTTCGATCTTTCTCACTCTCGCGACGCGCATTAATAAAGGGTTGTCCGGAATCCAGATAGCTGAGTTTGAATTGTGAAAAAGGAGAAGCGGAGAACAGAGCTTTCTGGAATAGTTCTAAAAGTAGTCTGTCCCTTAAATCAAGACGTAAACACATTTATATAGTTCATCTCTTTCGCCGTAATAATGGATAAATGCGTCTGTGACGGATTACGGCAAACTGAAGATAAAACGCACGAGGACTCTTAACGGTTCCACTCGGTTGCATGAAGATTTCGCAAGCATTGTGATGGAGTTGAATTCTGCGAAAGAACTTAATATCCAATCAAACCTAATGTATAAGTAATTATAAAATTGTAAACTTTAATAAGACTATATAAAAATGAGGTAACTATATCATTTGCATCAATAATAATTCCCTACTCAATCATCCTGGTGATCCTGCACCGTCTGTACTGGATTTAGTCCCTAAATTGTGATTTATGTGATTTGTGGCAGTATATTTCTGATTGATCATTATGATCATGTGGGATCAGTGATATTGCATTTAATGATTCTTAGAAAATTTTCTATTGGAAGAAGACCGAAGATTTTAACGTGTTTTGTAAATTAAGTTTTAATGACTAACATATTTTATCGGGAATAGAAAGCAGTACTTATATGATACGAAAGTGCTAACTTGTATCAGTAAATGAAACTTCACGGAACATTCTACGGAAGATAATCGCTATTTTCTGACCGATGAAAGCATAATTTTATGATTCTATTGCGGAAGAATTGCGAGCACTGTTGATTGAATCGTCTTTTTAGATTGACCTTCACCTCAAAAGGAGAATAAAAATGTGAACCACGAAGGCTTTTCTCGTAACTGCCGAAAGAACGAAACTGTTTTAACCAATTCGGTGCATCTCCTTGGCAACTCCAAGATAATGGAACTATGGGTTCGAATGGCGCCAGAAATGTAACAAAATCACGCCTCTTCAACTGCAAAACCTAGTTGGCAAATCCTCGAACAGAGAGCAAAGATGCATGAAAGTGGATCTTTTCACGCTGCTGATGAAAAATGAACGTAGTCACCTAGTTTTTAATATCCATCTTTTATACAATTGAATAATTAAAGAAATAAGAGTCGTGGGAGAGAAAGTAAATATATTGAAAAAGTAATGAATAGTCACCCTTAAATATAATAAGGAAATAAACTGTGGTTTAAGTCGATAAATATCAGCCGACACGTTGAGCGCGAAAGTAAATATGAATGGCGTATTGGAAATTTACCATTTACTTTGAAACGTATACTCACAGAGATATTTCGATAACATACTTTTCTCAAAGAGAACTCTTAAAATTGAGAATAAAAGCAAGTAGCAGCAACCAGTTATTCCGGCATTAAATCACACGTCCTCGCACTGTAACATAAGATGCACACACGCACTCAAAACTATACACACGCACGAGCACACGAACGCAGTACAGTAGATACATAAAAGTGGGAGCGGATACGGAAAGACCGGATACGCGCACTCTTGAAGTGAATCAACCCAATACTTTACGGAATTATTTTTTCCATACTTTTGCACGCACAAAGAGCTCGTAAAAGCGGTCAAACGGATTAGCCATGCACTTAATTTAGCAGAGTTCATCACCTCCGCCTCTTGCTCTCAGATAAGTCTCAGCCATGTGGCTTTTAAGGAGGGGAGATTGGGTGGGGGGAGATGGAGGAACAGAAATTAAGACGAGAAAAAGAGGATGATTTAATGCATGGCATCGGAAGATGAGGAAGAGAAAGATGGATGCATCTGCACATTGCACTGAGAGGTCTCCCATCTATTTATCTAGGCGAAGCATCTCCGAAGTGCGGGAGGCGTAGGATGGCGTACGCGTATTCATTTACTCGGCATGAATCACTCCATGCGATAGGCGCCCGCCCGTCTTTCGTTTTTTTTAATCGTCTCCTCTGCGGCCTGTTTGGCGTCGTGGCCGTATTGCGTGCCTAACCAGACTGAGCAGTAAAGGTTAGGTACGGCTCAGCAAAAATGCACTATAAACGCGCCACTCTCTTTCTCCTTCCATGCAATTGAGGTGACGTCACGGGGGTGAGATCAAAAGCGCTTTCCTCTCCCACCCACATTCGTTTTCCTCCTCCCTTTATCCCCATTTTATAATCTTCTCTCCCTCGCCATCTCCATCCATCCGTTCCCTCCTCTCTTGCGAAAACGGTTGCATTGCATCATCCCGGTCCGATGACGAACCAGTCTTCCGCGTGATCCGTGACTGGTATCCCACGCGTTCGGTGAGTTTGTGCAGCGAAAAATGTGCACAGATCCCTCCATCTTAACGGGCGGAAAGGGAGGGAGTGAGTTATCCTTTTTTATTTTTTTAATGTCTCGGAGACAGCGTTTTCGCTTTGAAAAACCGCCCCTTTTGGCGCCTGGCTCGTTCTTTTTCACCGTGGAATAAAAAGCGCCGCGGTTGGAACTGGAAATAGAGAGGGTTGCACGCGGGGTTCGGCGTGGCGCCTGTCGCGTCGTTCGTTGCGGAGGCATTTAAAAATAGAGCGTGTTACGCCTGCAGGGAATGCGTTGAATGACACGCGACACGTGTCTATGACTCGGCGATGATATAACCGCTACTGACTGCCTCTCTTTTTCTCTAATTCTCATCGCGCCGGGATTCCTGGTACGCTGGAACGTAATCAACGTGGTGCTTTTCAAGAGTGGACATAATTTTTCTACAGTTTGGAAATAAGCGGAGATATTTTTTTCCGGCGCTTATTGACATTATTTTTTTGGTAAACGAGCTAAATTATAAACTGTCACGTTCACCCGTCTATTGGCCCACATTTACGTCATCGCAAATAAAATTTCATTTCACGTAGCTGAAAACTAGATCTGTATATAATTTTAGTATGCGGAAATATGTAAATTTGTCACCAGGCTGGTTCGCAGAAAGATGGAACGTAAGATTATTTTCTATTGTTGTTAGAGAGGGCTCTGCATATTAGCAGATGATTGTATTGATAATTCCCTAATTATAGCCGGATGGAACAATTTTTTAATACATTTATTTGAAGAAAGGTCTAAAAAATGGTGTGCCAAATTATTCTTTCCGAAACTGGAGATTGAAATCATTCTAAGGGATATGAACTTTCCTCGTACCTCTTTCTCACAACACCATACTAATAGTAGGCTTAAGGTACTTACATTTACTTTCCAGGAGTTAGCACGTACACCAGAGAAGAATATTAGTACTTACCTAAAAAATAAAGCAAAAATTACCCGTTACCTAATATAATGAAATATCCAACAAATATGAACATTGAAATATTATTGAAAATGAGAATTTTTTGTAGTCTACGACTAGATTCATTTTGAAATTATATATAAAATGTCTGAACTTATTTAGCAACTGAAGAAAATAATTTGTTTTAAGCTACCTATCTTTTAAGTTTATTATTTCAATTTAAAAATGTTTCATATGCATTTTCGCGGAGTAACAAAATTCCGAATTAAACGAGAAAGCAATTAAATAATTTTCGTTTAATTATAAATTATTGAATTTTATACTAACTTAAAATAGATTTATGTCTGATAAGAGTTCGCGAATATTATTACTGAGGTAACGCGAATAAAAAACCAAGCTTTGGAAATTCAATAGACGATTGACCTTTAAAAAGATCGACATAGGGAAAGCTTAGAAATGTCTAAGAAAAAATAATAAAAAATTTATTCTTAATTCATAGAAAAGTTGCCATACTTCGACGACGCATATGTTAAAAACTTATTTTTGAGAAGAGGTACCTCAAAAGTAGCTCTTTCAATTATTCAACGACGGAATGTGACAACGCGAAAACGATCTCATTCCCCTTTTCCCCAAAGCGCCGACTTCTGCAAAGACATTAAATTCCAATAACCTTCTTTTCCTATTTTCATCTTGATCTTCGAACAAATATGTTTTTCCCCTTATTCGAAATCTAATTCCAAAGCTACGTCATGGTCCGAAGAGAAAGGATACAATCGAGTCTTTCCTGGAGACTTCACAAAAAATTTTCATTTCCTTTACTCTCTTTCCCCCAGGGAGCTTCGAAGCATTCTCATTTCTCCATCTCGCTCCTCCTCTCCTCTCACTTCCCCTCTAACTCCCAATATCTCCCTCCGTTACCACTCATGCCATTTTCTCTCAGTTCGTTATTCCATTTTTTCTGATTAAGAGTAAACCAAATTCTACTTTTGAACTATCCTTTAATAACCTATTTCTTGATGGAATTATATGATCTTAAGATCCTATGCAGTTAGGCATAAACTGTAAAATTTTTCCTGTTTCAAAACCTATTTCTTATTCTATTTCGTTTTCGTCATTCCTCTCAGATATTCTGTCGCTCTATACTCTCTACTTTCTCTCTTTTCTCTCGCATTTTCTTGTTCATTTCGTTCTCTCCTCTGTCTTTACGTATTTCTTCGCTATTTCCATTAGCTCCCTAACTCCATTTTTATAATCTCCGCCATTTCAACTCACGCGCACGAAAATCACCCTTCTATCCCATTTTCCTACGCCCTCCCTCCCACTCTTCCTCCCGCGACTCTTTTCTCCCTCCATCTATCTTGATCCCTCTCTCTCTCCCTCTGCCCAACTCCCGCCATCTCTATCTATTTCCCCTACTTCCCTCTCTATCTTTCTACGTAGCAGTCTCCTCAGATAAAAGAAAGCTTACAATTTTTCAGAAAAGTCAGAAAAAATGTTTCATAACGTCTGGCAGAAGGTTATGTGCGCTCTATCAGATGGAGAACGATAAAAGCATACTCGCATGCGCGTTACATTCACATATTACCCAGATGTGGAATGCATTAGCCGTTAGAGAATCGGTATGTCTGAGGAACGTTGGAGGGACGTGAAGAGGGAAGATATCGCGCGAGTGGCGTAGCACGGACTCTCTCTCTCCGCCACCCCTTTCCACCCTCCCTATTAATATATTAATATATATATATATATATATATATAATTAATTATATAATAATTAATATATTAATATATATATATATATATATATATATATATATATATATATATATATATATATATATATATAATATATATTAATATATTAACCTTTGATCGGATGCACTCCGTTGTCCGATAACGGAATTTCAAAATGTGTTTGTTCCTCGGAGTGCTACGTCGAAAGTGATAGAGGTCGTAACGAAGGAGTAAATCGGTCCGGTGCCGCTCTGAGAGAGAGAGGACGAAAAACACCTCCCCCAGCAAACATGCGGCACAAAGCCGCAGATGCTCGCACGCGGATGCATGGCTTCATCTCTGGCACTTTGATACCAATCCAACGGTGGAGAGCAATCTAGAGAATCTAAAGGATTTCGATTTTAAGGCGATTATCCGATCGGTTGGATGCAAAACCTTCTAATTTGCCTAGTATCGAGCAAGAGTTTACACACTGCGTTGTCGTATAATAATTTTATAGAGTTAGAAACAGGTACTGACGCAAATTTTGCTCAGTAGGATTCCCCTTGGTTATATGAAAACTCATCAATTCATTTTCAGATTTTAATTTCTGAAAGTATCTGGTTTGTAGCATACACTAAGAAACAACCCAACAACCCACGTTTAAATAAACTAAATTTAACACTGTACTTGATATTTAATATTAGCTATTTCTGGAAACTTTGTCGCTGCAGCAAAACATTCGAAAATTACAAATTTGGAGAGATCGAAAAAGATTACCCTATTCGATGAAAATCGCGCTATAACACAGTATAAAAGTATTCAAAAGTACTACCTATACACAAGCGTGTGTGGCTTAATAGGATCTATAAACAAAGCCCTATTTTGCTCAAATCAAAACCATGCGAGATAATTTAATTATTGTCGTTATCCGCCATGAAACATCGCCTTTACAACCTGCAAATCACTACGACAAACACTCGATGTGGACTCGGTTTCCTCCCTTCGGAAAGCTCTGACCTTCTAATTGACGACGCGGTCAACATTTCTCACTGGCCTAGCGTCCTCGTAATTGCTTGCTGCGCCAAAAACACAAAAAAATACGGGTTAGAACCGACGAAAGCGGAATCACTCCATAATACGGAATACCCATTCGCTGGTCGCACGTATGAACGCAAACGACTCCCGTTATGACCTTTGAGGATTGGAGAGAAGAGTGGAAGGGGTTGGGAGAGGCAGATTTCTCCGTCCGACGTGGATTATCAAAAAGCCCTTTTCCGACCGGATGTCCAGGAGTGTTAAAAGGGCTTGCGGAAACTGTTTGGCAACTTTGAATCGTTTATTACCCAGGTGTGTGTTTGTACGTCTAAATGTATATGTGTACGTGAGCTAAAAGAAAATGGGAATGGAAAAAGTCGATGAGGTTTTTTATGACTCGGAAATCGAAGCGATTTCGTAGTGGAAGGGAGATCTGGGGGAGGAGGAGGAAGGAGAAAGAGGCCCCTCATAAATGCGCGATGACGGTCATCGGCCATTCACGCGGCTTTGTGTTTGTAGGGAGGGGATGGAGAGAGGGTTCCGTCACACGCGGTGAAAGAGAGAGTGAGAGAGGGGGCGTGAAAAAAGGCGTGCGGCGGCAAGATGGGGGCATCCAGGTGAAGCGAGGAAGGGAAGGGGGCGATATTGCGGGGCTAGGAAGCGCCGGCTGACGCACCTTTGAATAAACGTACATACTGAGGCCCAAGTATGTATGCGTGTGTGGTGTTTTTGTGTGCGCGCGCGTGATTTAAAGCGGCCGCGTTTCCTCTTTAATGCAGAGGAAAATTTTTGGTCGATAAATTTTGCAGCTAAACATGGTGTTACATGTTCGTCCTGTGCACCTGTTAAAACTATATAGCCACGCTGGTAATGCGTCAAGTTAAGGCTCGGATAACATGTTATAGAGGGTTAAATCTTTTAGATAAATGTAGCATGCCGGTAAGTATATACAAAAAGTTCCCGTCGCTTTTATTCAAATGATATTAACGTAAATATTTATCGTCATAATACTTATTTAGTCATTTTTGTTTATGATATATTTTTACGTCCGTCGCTTTATTTGATATAGAATTAGGATTAAGGCCGAATTCAAAAGTACACTTTAATAAAAAATTGCAATCTCGAAAAATGATGAATGAGTATGAACTGAAATGATATGGATTAAATTTAATGGAAAGTACATTAAGATATGCCATTCGCAAGCTTGGAATTCTCAGCATAAACATAAAAACACAATATACTATCATTATGTGATAAATATTGTAATTTGCTACGCAGGTTCTAAACAAAAAGTGTTTATATGATACTATATAATAATATAATACTATAAATATAAGATATTTAATTTTGACACCTGAAATTCATATGAAAGTAACGGAACAAAATCATGAAGATTTAGCGTAGGAATTTGAACCAAGTTTTTGCTAATTTTTTGCTATAAAATCTCAAAAATGAGAAATATGACGTTATCACTAATTTAAAATTTAGAAAGTGGTGTTAATTTCCTAATATTACCAAAATATGTTTTCCCTAAATTGTGATGTGTAATTTTCCCCATAATTCTTGAAACACTATTTCGATTTTAGTCTAGAAAATGTTAAATTGTTGCACTGATTGTTTGCTAAACGGTGACCGAAGTTTATAACTTAAAAAAATACTCATTTTTTTAAATCACCACTTATGACGGCTGTTTCGTAGTCTTATTGCGCATCTGGTTTGATCACTACTTGTAGCATACACTGAATAAAAATAAGATATAAACTAAAATAAATTAGCACATATATATTTTTCAAAATTCTAAAAGCCGGAAAATGCTTTTTTTTTAACTATAATAAATTTTACTCACTATTGCGACAATTACAAAATTTGTTTAGCATAGCTGTTGTTACACTCGTAATATGCTTTCACGAGATTGAAGTGAATATCTATTTTTCACTTTTTTATCTTGATGAAGACCCGCGAATAACCTGTACTTGAAGTTAGTGTGTATATAATATAAATGTCAATAAGTTGGGGTATTTTTCATTTAAATTTATACAATTTATTTTGTAGGTGTTATATTGTTGCCACCTTGCCCTATGGCCAAAATGTAACATTCTGTATTAGTAATAAAATTATGGAAAGAAGTATCAAGGGAGTAACTATGGTAAGGTGTTTAAATCAGTTTTACATTCTTTTAATGCTCTCTAAACGTGAGATTCATACTTCACGTATCTCGTAGCAAACGCACTCCCCGACCATTTTTTAAATTTTCCTCAGAGCTTTTTTAACGTCTATTTAACTTTTATTTTCATTCGAGCGTTTATTCCTTCGTTTATTCATATATTCGTAATATTCACAGGGTTCTCTCGTCTAATTCCGTCTTTTCACTAAATATTCTCATTTCGCCACGCTATCAAGCGCGACCTGCTTTTAAAAAAAGCGTATCGGAGTATTATAAGCGATACTCGATCGTTTTAGTGGTGTGCTCTCTCAATCGCATGTTAAGCTAAGCATTGAGGAACATTTTGACAAGAATATTTAAGACAATAATAATTAACAGAATATGTAAACTGTATAGTGCAAAAAAAATCAACGGAAAAATGGATAACAAAATGTAGAACAAATGAATAGCTGAAGATATCGCTTTGACAAATTCGTTATAACCATGGAATCGTTTATGGAAAGTGTGGCAGAAGGGTGAGGATCGAAGGACCGATAGCCAAAAGGCCGAAGTACGCCGAAGAGCCGAAACGACCAAAGGGCTATAGGGCCGAGAAGACCGATGGGCCGATAATATTATAGGACCGAAAGGGCCGAAAGTACTAAAGTGCGAAAAGGCCGAAATATTTACTACGCTCTTCGGTTACTTTGTTGTTATTATGGAATTTTTAAGATTAATAACAAATTAATTAAGTGATTTTAGTAAATAGTCGTTATGTTCTTCTTCTCTTTATCTAATCGCCTCAAAATTGCTTTTTAACGATTTAGATCAGGGGCCGAGATCGACCTGCCACAATTTTAACAAGAGTAGGTCTACATAAAATAAAATATAAAAGTTGTAAAATTATTGATATTTTTACTATAGAAAAACACATTAGAAAGTTACATATTTAATTAGACACGAAAACAAAAACAGGAAAATAGTTAATGAGATTTCTAGCATTGGTTTTCTTCTGAAAGCTTATATATATGTATAGTTTGTAACTGCTAATCTTATACAGTTATCTAAATTTTGGTCCGTGAGGTTTTTCGGTATTTATTCTTAATGAAATGAATATTTGAAAATGCTGATTCGCACAAATACGTTGACCCGAAACATGAAGTTATTTTTAAGTTAAGTCTCTTAACATTGGGTATTGAGTTTTTGACACATTACTCCGAAAGGTAGACTGATCTTTTGAAAATTCACAACTTAAATTAATGTCATTCTGAAGTGATATGATTTCCATTTCAAGTTGAGGTTTATTGATGTGAAACTGGTTACCAATTATATCCGAAATATTTTCCACATGTATATTTTCAAACGGAAATGCAACAAAGCGTACAGCTGGCACAATTTTACGAAAGTCAGAGAACCGTACACTGAATTCTTCAATTAGTTTTTCTAGAATTGTAGCATGACTCTCAGGTGAATAACTTTTGGAGTTCTGTTATACTTCTTCTTTTAAGTTTTAAAAGTGTTTTAACTCATCGGATATAAGGTTTGCCTTCCACAGATTAAGTTTTTGAGAAAAACTTTGAACTGAACTTATCATTTGCAAAATGTTATTTTCTTTACCTTAAAGCTCTAAATTTAAATTATTAATTTTTTCTGTTAGATCAGTAAGAAATGCAAGGTCTTTCAGCCATTCGCCATTTTAAGTTTTTCATAACACTCATTGCATTCTTTCAAGAAAATAATTATTTGAGGAAGCAAATCTCTGAAACTCCGCAGTACTTTTCCTTTACTCAGCCATCTCACGACAGTATGTAGTAATAAATCTAAATATTGGCATTGAAATTCATCAGTCAATTCTGTGAAAAGACGCCTTGGCAAAGCCTTTGCTCGAATAGAATTAACTATTTTCACTACGAGTTTCATAACGGAGCTCATATTCAGGAATTTGTCGCATAGTGCTTGCTGATGTATGATACAATGATAAGCAATAAAAGAAGATAATCCAACATCTTTCTTGCAAAGTGCTAAAAACCCATTCTTCACACCCGTAAATGCTGGAGCTCCATCTGTTGTGATACTGGCCAACTTATGCAAAGGTACATTTGCTTCATTGACGAATTGCTTAAATACATCATAAATGTCCACACCTCGAGTATGCTCTTGCAAGGTTATTACTTTTAAAAGTTCCTCTTTAACAGTAAAACTACTAAAAGCCATCCGGACAATGATACCCCACTGAGCTTTTATCTACTTGTTTTTTAAACACTGTTTATTGACCTTTGAGTTGTCCTTTAAGTTTTTTCACCTTCTTATTCCTAAGTTCACTTAGAAAGAAAAACTTATTACTAATTGTAGGATGTTTACTTTTCAAATGCCTTGCTAGATTACCTCGTTTACATATTGCTACACTTGAGTAGCAAATTAAGCACATGTACTTGTCATTCACATTTATAAAGAAAAACTCTTCTTCTCATTCCGTATGAAAATGATAGGTCTTTGCTTTCTTCGATAGACGCTTTTCACTGAAACTGGCACTCATTATAAGGTGTAGATTTTTTCAAACAAAAAGTAGTAAAAGAATCTGAAATAAATTTGAAGAATTAGATTTATTAGTGACCGCGAGCCGTAGTTTGGGGGTCCTCGTATTAATATATAAAAACAAATTTTGCAATACCTACTTGAAGCCAGTTAATTACTAAGACGTAGACAGTAGCACATTCAAGTTTTGTAGATCAAAGTTTTTAATTCTACCAAACTATTTACTACTATACTACTATATCAAAGGTGAAATACTCCTTTAGCCAAAACAACTAGAGGGCTAAAGGAGTATTTCACCTTTGTTAGTTTTGGCCAAAGTTATTGAGCTACTATCTATTATACTACTATATACTTTATTAACGCTAGGACGTTGTTTCCATGTTCGTCTGAAGTAGCCCGTGGAACTGGTGTAGGGATTTCTTGATAGAGTGTACTGACAATGAAACTGTAATTCTAAAAAGTAACAACCTGGAAGAATATTAGGAAGCTCAACTCCCGTAAGGCCAATGGTGATATGCTTGGCGATATGTTGACGCTACTGCGCTCTAGCGGTCACTGGGAAACGTAAGGCGGCAATTTTAAAAATTCTCCCTGCAATAGGAAATGTATTTATGTTACGCCAAATCCATGAAATGGACCGCGATCGACCAATATACGGTTTGCAATCGACCAGTCGATCGCGATCGATTTCAATTTTTTTTTCCATATAATTATTTATACTTTAAAGTTTTATACAAAATTATTTGGAACTTCTGTAAGCAAGCATGGCCCAACTCAACCCCTATTATAAAATAATATATTAATTTTTAATTTCAATAAATTTTTGTTAGTTATATCCTGATATGTCTTCTATCTAATGCGTTAAGTCTGTTTCAGTTAAGTTAATGATTTATCTATTTCTGCAAATTATGTTGTCGGCCCTTATGTTTTACTCTATGGTATTCGGCCCTTTGGCAGTAGGCCCTTTGATTGTTAGCTCTTCGAGTTTCAAACCTTCGACCAGATCCCGTGGCAGAAAGAGTGGCATAACTCAGCAAAATCATGAAATTCCTTGTGTGCATTTTATAAATCTTTCTTCCCAAAATAAAATGTCTATGAAATATTCAATTAAAACCGCTTTGATAAATGAAAACTAAAGCGTAACTTTGATACTTTATAATCCTCGTTAATTATATGACCACTATATTATTTCACATTTTTCCTCTTTTCCATTCACATGAAAAAATCATCTAAATCCACGTTTCACAAAACATCTGTTTTTGACGCGTTGTTTGAAATTTATATTTCTCCCTCCAGTTTTCCTCTCTTTCTTCCGCGAAGTTTCATGAGTTAAAATGTAAAACTTGAATGAACACGACTCCAAATTTAACCACATCGATTCGTTTGATGTGCTCTCCTTTTACTTGAGGCGTCCGTTATCCATGAAATCTCTCCCCTTTCTCTCTTTCTGCCTATCTCTTTATCCTCTTTCCCTCTCTTTCCTTCCCACTGGCAGTCTGCGGTAACCCCAGAGCATTCCCAAATCCCACAAATTCACCCTTCCGAAACTCCTCTATCGTCAAAGACCGTAATCGAGGTCCGGGAAGAGTACCGACCGAGAGGAAATGAGGATCCCGATCACAAAGAACGCGAGCGGTAGTTGGGGAGCGCCTGAAGGCAGTCAACCCGCCGATCGATGTGTTTTCCTCCTTGCCTAGCGGCACGGCGCTCAACCGGCAAACCGCACGCACCAGCGAGTGAGGCTCCGGCGCGGTTCTACATAGTTCCGAACTAAATGTTTTTTTATGCGACTACGCATTCGGTACGGAGATAAGAAAGAAAAGCAGACTCGAAGTGATTCGTCCATTGAAATGAACGGAGAGCTGAGCATTGGATTGGGTAAATAAGGGCCATAAAATGGAGTTGGATGTTTTTTTTTTCTTTTTTTTCGGGAGTAAGCATGAAACAGTCAAATGGAGCGAATGGCCAGGTCTGGGGTTCAATTGGGTTCCAGGAGGATGAGAAGGGAGGTCGATAGGCTCCGCTGATTTCCAATTCCACTTTATTAGAGACCAATGGTTCGGATACGGCAACAATAGGTTGTATAGTTCTCTCTCTTTTTCTCTCTTCCTGTCCTCTTTCCTTCTGAAGCTTTTATAATATAACCTCGGAGAATGGAGGCACTGAAAAATATTTCAATGGCAAGCTCTACCGCCTAATATGTCAAGTCGCTTTTTTGATAATTCCTGTTTCTGATACAGGTAAATATGATAAAACGGTGCTATGCAGTAACAAGCGATTTTATAAAAATATTCTAAAAGTAGTCGACAATGCTTTTAAAATACGAGTTGTCGGTGGTAGCATACTTCGAGCGCTTAAAGAAATCACCGTACACCAAAACCAAAACTCGTAAATAAACCAACGCAATCACCAGGGGAACAATACTTCAGTCATATGGAGCCCATATGTATTAGATAATTAATTCCATGAGTTCTTGAAGAATATTTACAATTTTCTGCGAAATTAAGGCAACTATCCGTAAATACCGAATTCTCTGACAAACGGCTGGTGTCCAAGTTTTCGTATTTTAAGTTTCGTGACTCAGATCGCCCTGCATGAGCAATAAGAATAATTATCATTAAGACAGTACCCTATATGTTACACTACAAGTTATTGAAAATTAGGATATTTTGTGTTAAGGTTATGGCATTATCATCCGTGCCTTTAGCACGTATTTTGGTTTAAAAAAATCGCGAAATAGGTATGACGCCATTATATAACAATTGAAAAGTTAAAATTTCTCGAAAAAACTACGAAACAACATAAAAATACTCTTCACGTTTTACTAAATTTCGTGTGTTAGTATAATGACGTCATCATAAGTTTACATCGTACTTTAAAATCAATGGCATAATAATATAGTCCTAGAAATAAATGGAATATTTTATGTGCTGTGGATTAAGACGTCGCCATATGTTCACCTCGTTGGTTGACATTAACATCATGTTATATTGTACATTATTCCTATTAAAAGTTTTAAATCAATGCTCTTGTAGTATACAAAATCAATTCCCATCGAAAGACATTGGATTTATTGCTATGGTAGTTAATATTTTTCACTGTTGAATACCTAAACACTTTTAATAATTTTTGATTAAAATCAAAGTTTTACGCAAATTCGGCATGGATTTGAAATTTATCTTCAAGAAAAATGAACTTCATTTTTGCATCCCAAGTACGATGCATGTTTTGACTTTGTGTCTCAATTGTAAATAATTTAAAAAGGCAATTTTATGATAGCCCTGCACCGTTTTCAATATTTTTCTTATGGGAATTATTAAATCGAACGTTTGAGTAAAGAATACCCCTTAAATATAACTTTTTCGGGAATTTCAGATTTTTCTCAGAGGTTTTAACCAATGACCTACCTTCATGCCACATTTCAGCACTTCTAGAAGTACCATACGTTTCATATCACATACCCTATAGCCTATATATGTAAGAAGCAGCTATTTATAATGATTTTATCGAATTTACTCGTTTTAATTAAAAATTAACTCTTGCACATAATGCTGCAAATTGTTACCTTTCAAATCTGACAGATGAACAAAATCTAAGTATCACAAAAATTCATTTCAAAAAAGATTTTTTTTAATTGTACTTAGAAAAACGTACAAAAATATTTCTGTAGCATATTTTACTGTAAGAGTAAAACATTTTGTTAGAACCAGTCCTCTGAAAGCACATTTAGCAGACTACCATGAAAGTAACGAAAGCTATTTTTAATGAAAATAACATTTCATATCATTACACCAACAACAGAGAATCAAAGATAGAGCAGATGATATGATGGGTATGATGTTTGAAACTGACGATCATAAACTCCTCCGGTGATTAATATTTTAAAAAGCAAGTTTCCTTCTTGGTAAAATCATGCAACCTTCGAAAGATAATTAGTCATATCCACTATCATTCTCATCCTGTTTTATCTCTTCCAGTCTTTGTCAACTCTGACGCCTCATAAACACTTAAAGTGACAAATTTCTCTCCTCGCACATTTACGACAAGACATTTTTGTTAAAACTATTGCCGCAAATTCATGTAATTAAGCCATTCTCGGGACCTTAATTTTACCTTTCTTTTCTTAATTATTTTTCCGCCAATCACCCATCATTCACCATATAAATTCGCACAGTCGCGTGATTGCACACGCACAATTACTTTGCTGAAGTAACGCAAAAACCCAAGCGAAACAACTATTTATTCTCGAGACTTATACGTTACAGCCGATTGATTGAGATTATACCTGCACATCCTACACAAATACGCACTGGATAACAAGGATAAGCAGTGATACTCTTTTTTTCCTCTTCACCTCACTCCCCAATTCTCTCCTTTACACTTCAAAAGGCTCTAAATCCACTTCATTCGTCCTCTCAAGTCCCTGGGAGAGCGTAGCAAGACAGGTGCCTGAAACATGAATGATTCCATAGAAATGTCTCCTAATTCCCTGCGTAGAAATAGACGGGAGAGGAGATAAAGGTCCTTTTACGGCGAAAGTAAACCGTTCCAGAGAGCGAGATGGGGTAGAGGGAGAGAGGCCATTGAGCGGAAACTGGGTGCTTCCATCCCAGATTGCGGAAGCCCCTCTCCTACCATTCCAACCCCTCCCTTCCTTCCTCTCACTCTTTCTACCCCTTTCTCCTTTTGCGAGAATAACTGAGCGTATCGCATCAAAGTTTCACTACCGACGGGAGAAGAGGAAGCAGAGAGAGAGAGAAAGGCCTCTTTTCCTCGCAACCTCTCTCACGTGGCGCGCTCACGCTTGTCCCCGCGCCTTCTTCCCCCTCTCCACTCACATGAACAGTTGAATAAATACTTGGCTCGCGCTAGCGCAAGAAGAGAGACAGAGAGATATGTTAATGTACAAACCTTTCTTCCGATGTTTCCCTGACGGTGTAGTACCGAGAAGTAAACTAAGGTATAATGAAAGATTACCGAGCCACAATAAACGGTCTGGACTGAAAAAAAAGATAAATGGATGAAGGAATTACATTTGCACAGTTCGACATTATACGTCCTAAGTCGATAGGATAGATGTGGAAAATTGCTGTTTCATTGTTTGAGAATGTCTTTAAATGCCGCCTTTACCGTTGAACAAAGAAAACTGGTTTCCTTGGAAGACGCTTATAAGAAGATTATGTTTATCTATCATCTTATCTCTGACAATTAATAATGTAAATCATACTTTTTCATGGCAATGGAAAACCAGGAACTAACAGCAAAAAAATTAATGAAAAAATCTGGTGGCCAACACGACTTTCTCCGTATACTTTTGTAAAAACAAAAGTTTTAGTAAATATCAACATCTACAATATACTCTAAACTAGCGGAAAATCTTGTAAACAAATTATTTAATAGTAAATTTCGATAATGATCCCAGCGCCACCAACGATGTAATAGCTGTAAATAACGATTAAATGGAATATCTCCTTAACAATGCCTTCTAAAAAATATTTCAAACAAAAGTTATAGAGAATAATAATATCTATGAAGTTTATAATAAACAAAATTTACAATTATGAAGATTTAAAAGAGTTATCTGCCAAAAACCCAAATATGACTAGAGTAAACAGCCACTTAAGGTTGAGCGATTGTTGTAAAAACCTAATCAGCTCTTCACTATATAGTACTCTTTCTAATATAAAATTTAGTATTGATACGGGTGTAAGTTTTTGAGTTAGAGCACCAACAAAATCCTATCACATACAGGGAGACAAACCGACAGACATATATACACACAGACATAATCGATAAAATAGTCAAAACGTTCAGGAGACCTTAAAACATGTATTTCCGTTGAAATCTCGTATTCGAATTTTTCATGAAAACAATACTTGCTATATACTTCGTATAGGGATAAAGTAAAAATCTATGAGGAATGGAGCTTGGTTAGATTTTAAAAAAATATTTTAGTTTGAAGGTGCAGAACAAAATTGTAAAGACAAATAATTGCTTCTATCTTAACGGATGGTATTATAGAAGGTTATTCCACGGTATAAAATAAGAACTTTCTCAAGATTCTCTTAACTGGCAGTAAAAAGATCCTCCAGGTTTTTTTACCCTAACTACAACAATAGGTAAATAGACAAAAGAGATGTTCCACTTTAAGAATTTTGAATTTTAGATGAGCACACTAATAATATAAGAAAATATTTATAATGAGACGAGAATTTTTGTACAGCTGTTTATATAGTACAGTTTCCTTATACATAGACACACTCGTTAGAAAAGAGCAAAACCTACTTCAAGTAAGAGATATTATATCCTTCTTTTTCCAAGGAACTAAATATTTTAAGCAACAAATACTTCTGCGAAAAAATATATACCTATTACAGGGAACTTTTTCTATTCTATCGCGCTATTTTTCTCCTCGATCCAACTTTAAGGGGCACATTTTTCCTTCCGTTCCAACCAAACAGGGAAAGAGACCGTCGATTGCCTTAAAAAAACTACCCCTACAACCTAAAAACTTGAACCAACTTTGCATCTTCCTCCCCGTACATCCTTTTCTAGTCGTTTCTCCGCCTTCAACCCTGAAACCCTTTAAACCGCAGAACATCTCAAAAAACCTCTAAAACGCCCATCTTGCCGAATCTCAACACCTTCTCTCCAGTTTTCTTCCTTCCTCGATATAAACCTCTATCTTTCTCCCTCATTCTCCGCCGACTCCACACCCTCCATCTCACCCTTTTCCTCATCCTGTATGCCACGTTCCAATGTTTGTAAAGAACGGGACAGATAAGGAACCCCGAGGAACTGCCGAGGTGAATTGACCCCAGAGCGCAATCATGAAGGAACCTCTTCCTCATTCCCTCTCCTCACTCGGAGCACATATTGCGCCCTGCTTTACCTGGGAACCCGTAGGATAACCTTCTTCCTCTCGCCCTTCTCTCCTCCATTTTTCCCTCTCTCCCTATTCTTTTGCTTGTGCCTTTTTTATCTCGCTCCATACTTTTTTCCCCTCCTCTCCAAATCCATTCCCTTCAATTCAGACCGACCCCAGCAAAACCAGCGCGGCGACGGAGGTAAGTATAAAAAGGATCGCCGTGGCGAAATTTTGGTCGAGAGGGAAGAGCAAGGCACGGGTGGCCGTTTACCATGTAAAAAGAGTGTCTACGTCGTAAAAGCATGAAGAGGGGGAAAAGAGGAGGCTCTCTGAGATTCTATAGAGAGTGCGGCGAGTAAACTCGTCGATAGAACATTTGTTTTTGTTTTTATTTTCGGTGTTGCCGTAGCGACAGACCGCTCTGACGTAGGTGGCGTCTTATCATACGAAAAGGGTTTCGTTTCGCCTCGCAACCGTTTTACAATATTATTCTGTTAATCAATATCTAGATTCTATTACTTGAATACGAGGAAAAACATTTCCAAATTACCATTTTAGACTAAATCGGTGATATTTTTACTATATTCAATTATTTATGAAAACTTTATTCACATGCTACAAACAAAATTTATCAAAAATGTGCAAAATACTGTAGTTAATACATGTGCATAGGATTATAAGCGCCATGAAAAATACAAATCAGTCTCTTGGAGTTAAAATTTCAGAATTTCTTGCATATTCTTCAGTATTTCAGATACGTTTTGTTTTTAAATATAATAAACAAATTTATCATGAATTACTTGTTACACTAGCCATACATTTGTACCTTTGCTCTACTTAGTAATCTTGTTAAAACCATATCTTGATAATTAAAAGCTTCTTTTTATTTCAGCCTGGCAAGGTAACAATATTTCGTAGTTTATGGATCTCCCGTAGAATTTCAACGAGAGATTTACTAATTATATATTAAAATCAAGTAACTAACAAAAGTAATATTATATGAGACAAGTATAATAATAATCTTTTTACCGAGTATTTCAACGTTAATGGAGTTGAATAAAATTTCCATTTTCTTGGTAGGTTACGAATTAGCTACCTGAACTATTGAGCTATTTCTTTATCTACATAGCCGCAAACCATTTATTGTTTGCTTGTCAAGAATATATCTATTTTTTCTTGTCACTGGAACTGAAATTTTACGTTACAACGTCGAAGTATCGCGTGAATGAATGACGTTTTTCTAAATAAAAACTTTGTATTGGGTGGTAGCGTCTCACGTCAAATCTCATTCGATGTCGCTGGCAAATAGGTGGTGTCATTTCCAGAGGTGCTATATATATTTATATAATATATATGCATTGACACAAATATTGCCATATTTATTTTATTTCTTTTCGTGATGATAGGAATGGTGCCCGATAGTTTTTCTTCCTGTGTTCTTTCGCCATGAATTACCTCGTAAATAGGTTATATTACCAGAACTTAATAAAATTAATAGACGAAGCCGAGATTACATGGACTTCTCTTCTATCATCTGCTCATGGTTAATTCAACCAATCCCAACTTCTCTCCACCCACTTTTCACCTTTTAGTCCTATTTTCGTCCACCCACTCACTCTCCTTTAACCTATTTACTCCTACTTTCCCCCATCTCTTCTGTTGGTATAAAAGCCTATTTTTTGAATGGTTGTAACCTGGTGAGGGTGATTATTCATCGAAACTGGCCGTTGTTATATATTGTTATGTGGAATAGGTCCAATCGCTAATAAAACTGTCGATTTAATTTTTGTTATTAATTTTAACAACGCTGCATTTCATCCATTATATTTCCAGGTTACTTACTCTACGACCTGCTATGGCGAAGGCATCACAGATGAACTTTTGCTCGCACACATCGAATGAAGTTCATTGGTTCATTGGCAAATAAGGCTACTGTTCCTGAGAATCGCGATACTTAAAATTTCTTTCCATATTAACATAAATATCGATGACCTTTGCACGCATGCTGTTATCTAGGTATGAAAAAGTGGAATACAGCTCCATTATTGGCTTTAACTGCTTCACGACCCAAAAAGTATATATTAAGTCAAAATTAATGACAACTTATTAAAAACCCATGACAGTTGTTTAGCTCATTTGAAAAAAATCATAATCAACAATTGTTCAAATTTGTATGAAATGTCTTGAAAAAGCAATCTTAATCAAATATTTATGTAATTTTAATATAATGACAGGTTTCGTATTTACGGAGAGACTAGAGTGATTGTTTTGACGGAATTTCACGAAAAAGATCTGATCTTTAATACTTTGAGCGCTGAGTTTTAAAATTTATCTTCCAATTGCGTGATTTGTTGGGTAAAAAATTGAACTATAAATCGCTCTTATTTCATTTTCTGAAAGGTTTACCATCTTACCAATTTAAATCATGCATTTATATAAGATTTTATTACTTATAGGATATTCTTTGAGTGAGGTTTGAAAGGAAATGAAAAATATAAAAAACTATTAATGTGCAAGATTATGCATATAGATCACAATATAAGGCTGCTATAGAATACTGATATTAAAATTACGACTCAAACCCAACAGAAAGAATAACTTTTATGATTTCTAAACAATTACCAAATTTCTAATTCTTTCAACCGTAAGTAGATTAGAAGTTTAAAAAACTGACAAGATATATTCCAACAAGTTGAAAATTAAGGGTGCGTCGCATTTCATCATGAACTAATTAACTACTCGAATCTTTCTTTTTAGCAAGTATTAAATAATAACCAACATTTTCAAGTTAACTTTCGTTTGATTTATCCATTCTTCTGTCGTTCAGACATTAAAGCAATTGCAAAGATACCAGCCGCATAACCAAAACGCGAGTGGGTTCCGTGATTTTGAATAATCTCTCGCGTGAATTCAACCGATAAGGTAATAAAAAATCCATGGTTAAAAACATATTCTCGTGAACCGTTGTGTCATTGCAATAAAACCAATAAACTCACTTATCCTTTCCTCCACGCACATTCATAAGGACCACCACTGTCGGAAATCGAAATCCTCTCGAAACCCACCTCTCGCTTCAATAAAGCCTTCATCACTACGGCCACGAAACAAAAGGGTTTCCCTCTCTCCGACAAAAGAACGTCATCCTTCTTCTCCATCCCCTCCCACCCAAACTCCACACTACTTTCAAACCACGCGGACGGAAACGGGCGTGTGCACACGTGAATAAAAAAACAAAAGGCGGTCGCGGGGACGCGGTAAAAGGGAATAAGGAATAACGGGTACCTAGGTGGAGGAAAAAACACCGGCGCCACTCCCTCCGCGTCGATTGATCCAATTTGAATTTGTCACGAGGATTACGTATATGAAAAAACAAAAGAATGAAGGGGAGCGGGAAAGATGAACGACGCCGCCAAACGCAGACCCGACCCGTTTCCGACCCGCCCACACGCGCCCGTTATATAGCTAGCATTCGGGCAAACCGGTTATCTTTTTTCTCTATTTCTCCCTCTTTTCCTCTCAGCGTGTGACGAACCTGCACGTTGGGCTCGACGTGGCTGGATGACCGGCGATTTTGAAACTCCACGGATAATTGGAGAGGGGATGATGGGAATATGGTGAGCCGGGAGGGTGATTGGAAGCAATTGACTGTAATGGTACGAGACTGAGATAAACAGCGAGAGAGAGAGAGAGAGAAACTCAAATCTCTCTGACACCAATATAACTCAATCCATCAGAGAAAAACCAATACGTTCCTGAGAAAAAGTTTTGGAGAGTGATATTAAATATTTTTGTTGTTATTTAATTTTTGTTTTCATTGATCCTTTGGAAAAGGGACAAAGAAACAATTGCGACATTTGCAGAATATACGCGCAAATTCACGAGACCTATCAATCTCCAAGTGAAAAATGTACTCAAATCTGTTCCATTTTTTTACATTAAAAAAACGTTCTTTGAGCATTTCTCTTTGTTTCGATGTTTTTGGAAAAATAAGATGTTTATGTGGCAGACGAACATTTCGTAAACTGGCATATTACGTAAAAGTACGAGGAAACGGGAACGATGCGAATATCCGTGGCTCGTAAAGCATTCGATTTAACAGCTATGCATTAATAACGAAGCGGATGAATTATCTGATGGGCGATGAATATTCTAAACGGAAATGATTTCCATGGCAATCTTCCAAGGGTTATATATTCTGTTATAATTCTCCGATAGCTCGTGGGATCACACGGTCTATAGCGAAGAGAAAATAAAATGGTTAATAATAATCCACTCGGCTTGGAGGATAGACCTATTAAAGTGAGCCTTTGGGTGTTTACATTTTTAATCAGCTTTTCATTACTGCAATGACTTTGAAAAGATCTGATACCGTCATAAATATAAATTTAGTACCAGCAGTTATGGAGATTATCCATAAATTAATTATAACTCACTAGGTACCATCGGGTTGAAGTGAATATCTTTATTTTATTTTTTGTATCAATCTAAAGGTGTAGTCTTAAATACTGCGTTTAATATTTCATATACCGAAGGAAAGGTTCCATTTCAAAATATATGAAAATATTCGTAGCTGGAAAACACCGAGGTAATATTATAAAATATTGAATCAAAAAAGAGAAGTTACATTAGATCAAGAGTCGGAAGGAAAGGTCAATGCAATTTTGTCTAGTAAAAATATCTTAGTTTTGAGAAGTTGTTTCTTAAAACGCTTATTCAGATGAGATTTAATTTTATTTACTGAATTTACCGATTAAGATTTCCCGTAATGTTTTTATTTTACGCTCAAAAACCATTAAACACTGTACTTTTTGATTGGTACTACATATTACAGATCGACTTGCAAAGTAAACCATAGGTATCCCCGGTTACACAGCGGATTTCTGGGAAGGAGCGGCGAGCCACATCCTACGACATCCAGCGCTATAATCGAACCTTTGACCCAATGCAGTATATACCAAGAAATCTTTTTCCAAATGTTCTCTTTTATGAAAACTGCAAACAGTAGAATACAAAAATTTATACTGACATCTTCCACACCAGTGGACTTTTTTCAAGTTCAGTGAAGAATGTAGGGAGCGAAAAGAATACACGCATTATTTGCGAGGGCGTTATTACCGGCGGCACAGTATGTAATCGGGCTTATCGATTCCTAAGTTTCTTTTGAACAAATATAAATGTATTTATCATAGGATAAGAAAGAGCTCCAATTCTCAGTAATCATCCTAACTTTCTTACCATACTTGATCGCACGACTATTCTTTGTTTCTCTCTTCTCACGTACGTTTTGAAGCATTCCTCCTTTTTAATTTATTTTCACTTTTCGCCATCTTTTCTGTTCTTCCACTCAGTCCCTCTCGCTGCGAGTTACTAGTTCCCCTTCTCTCTCCTTCATGTATGTACCTTGCTCTTTCTCTCGCTTCCTCTCTGATTTTCCCGTTTCCCCTTTTTGTAACCTCCCGCCAATTGCCATTTTCCGCACATATCTCCCATGAAATTAACCCTTTTACTTTTAGAATCGTCCCTCTCGCACATCCTTCTCCCGACAAGTTTTTACTCCTCCTCCAAACCCATTTTTTCCCACCTTAAAAGATGCTGACTCTACTACACACATCGCATCACTAGATTTCTTCTGTCTCCCATCTCTATTTCCCCACTGCCATCCCTTCACCTTTCCGACTCTTTAATCCGCCTCCTCTCCCCTCCCTCATGCCGCTAACTCAGCCATTCTTTTCCCAATCCCCTCGTTGAATGAATTAAAACGTAATCGGGCCGAGGGATATAATCCCGCACCCACGCCGCTTCTAACAGCTCCACACTCTTCTTTATATCTCTGACTCTTCCCTCTCTATTTTTCTCTCATTCTCTTCGGTAGACCGCCATTTGCATGAGACGAGAGAATTAACATATGCGAGTCCAACCAACAAAAACCTTTCTCTCTCATTTATTCTTCTCCCGCTCTCTCGTCTCCATCCATTCAAGGATACTACCACTCCACCTCACCCTACCTTTATTCCACCTGGCGTGTTTTTCCAGTACTTTTCTATTCCTCCCTTATGCTTTCGCTCCCTTCCTCTCACTCTCTCTGCCTCTCGAGCGCCATCTTGGGGGGTTCCACAAAACTCCTCTCAAAACCCCAATGCCAAAAAAAAGGAAAAATAAAAGATACAGAGTAGCGATTGTCAGCAGAGCTCATTAGGGGGCCAGGTGAGATAGACATTTTTCAGGATGGCCTCCTTCCTCTCTCGTATTCCGTGCTGAAATCCCAGAGGGAAATGGAGCTTATTTTTGGACGTTCGGGAAAAAATCTCGCATGTTATTCCTGGATGCGCAACCCGAGACATTCTGACCATATTTTGGCTTTCGGACATCTAAAGGGAAATTATTTGATCGCTTAGCAAGCGTGTATTTATCGAAGTTAATCCTGTGGAAATGAAAGCTCAACTCATCGTTGCATTTTACACTTTAAGAAATATTCTTTTTCAATAATCCTTTGATCACATCTAGAAAGAAAGATGCTCGAGTATTTTTATCTTGCATTTAAAACCGATAATGCCTATTTTATATTTTTAAAATGTTTACCTTAAAATCGTCATTAATTCTTAGTCAGCAAAGAAAAAAATACTATGCTTAAAGTTATTTTTCCGCATTAACAAAACTCATTTCAAAAGTTAGACTACTGTTATCCGGGATACAATGGTCGTTCTGAAAGCCGCTCCTGAACACGTTCAACCCAAAAAGTGAACTATCAACGACATACGGCAGTCATACGTATTCTTAACGGATATAATCATCGTCTATAAATAATTGCCTTTATTTGAATTATAGTATCATCGTCCCAACTACCAACCACAATAAAAACTCGGTAGAATATAGATTGCACAAACTTTCTCGTATACTACATATGCATTTGATTTCATTACACTTTCCAGACTTGAAAGAACTCTTACTGAAACAAAAACAACAAAACTTCGAAAAATGTCTCCTGCACTTAAATGGTATTATTATACTGATTATGTGAAAATAAAACTTAGCAAATAGTTATATCATATATAAAAATCAAGTATTTACAGGAGCTGAAGCATTGTTGCTGAACCAAGATTGTTGAGAGAACTAAAGAGAGCTGGGCATAATAATCTATATATTATAATGTCGCTGGACGCTATATAGTTGTTTTTTGAGAAATACGACTTAATGCCGTATTGTTTATAACTAAAGTCTCTACAGGTGGGTGAATTTTAATGAAAATCAGTAGACCCATTTTCAATAAATCGACGTTTTGTGAAAATCATAAAGAATAAACTATCCTTCCTTGTTGCGTTATATCAGCCATCTCATCATAGTTTCTACTATGGATAATGATAGGTCTAGGTCTATACACTATAATTTCAAATGTTTGGATGTATGTATGTATGTTATGCTATACAAATCAACATCTTCAGAGGTAACGTAACGAAACTTGGCGCGATTACTGGAGGCACCAAGAGAAAGGCCGTAGGGTAGTTTAAATTCCCGACAGATTTCCCATAAAAACGTTATTCGCATTTTTTACTACCCGTAATATAACACGTAAAAATTTACTCCTAAATTCGACAAATTGACGTAAGAACTTCGTACCTGCACAGTATTTAAGAAGAATGATCATAGTTTCTTATTCTTATCGTCTTTTTTCGTCTTTGACTCGAAATCGCTGGCACGTTTATTCCCATTAATTTGGACTAACTTTTCATTTTAACGATAAATACCTTGACGACAATGACATTGTTAAAGTCCAAGGACTTAATGTTGCTTCGGTTTATTTATTTAGTTATTTAATAAATATTCTTATTTAGTGAATCGTGCTTAAACGTGCTGTAATAATATAGTATACGAGTAGTCGGTGCTTGCGTACTCAAAGCGCTTTTAAAAATCACCATACACCAAGATCTAAACTCGTAAATAAACCAACGCGATCTCCAGGGCAACAGCACTTCAGTCACGTGGAGACTATATGTATTAAATAATATATTCCATGAGCAATAGCAGTACATTTATAATTTTCCGTCAAATTAAGGCAACTATCCGTAATATCCAAATTCTCTGGCAATCGACTCGTGTCTTAGTTTTCGTATTTCAAGTTTAGTAACTCAGATCGCACTGCATGAGCAATAAGAATAATCATCATTAAGACAATATGCTATACATTAAATTCATGGAAAAATTAGGATATTTTTCTGTTAAGATTATGGCATCATCATCCATGCTTTGAGCGCGTATTTGGATAAAAAATATCGAGATATAGATATGAAGCCATTAAAATTAATAATTGAAATGAGTTAAAATTTCTCGAAAAACTAAGAAACACAACATTAAAATACTTTTCACGTTTTACCGTCACTGCTATCAGGGTTTGCTTCTTCGATTGTGATCTTTTATAGTCCTAGAGAAAAACAAACCTATTCGCTCCTTCCTACAGTCGATATCCCAAATTTTATCGTCATGTTTGTGCTTTCAGTAGTACGTGAGAATAGCAATTATCTATGATACTACCCTCAATCACAGTGTTTGATGCAATTAGTGTTTTGGATAGAGTAAAATCTTACATATTAACGGAAGAAAATATTGGTGATGATGTTTTCATAATATGCATGATATTGAAAATTAGAATAAGTTAACTTATATGCTTATGGGAATAAACTTGATGTTAATTCGATTAAAGAAAAAATGGAAAATATATTTCCGTAACTCGAATTTTCTATGACTCGAATAATTTTTGTTTTCCTTTGAAATTCGAGTTATAGAAAATCCACTATATATACAAATATTTAAAAATATATTTCCATGACTTAAATTTTCTATTACTCGAATAATTATTACATTTCCTTGAGATTCGAGTTATGGAAGTTCAACTGTAATTCGTTAAGACGGCATTAATATCCACTAAAAGCATTAAATTACTGCAAATCGTAACGTATAATATCAGATCCCTTTAAAAGCATTGAGGTTGTTGCCATAGTATTTAAAGATTTTCATTGTTGAAAAGAGGAAAAAATCACACTTTTTCCTATTAAAAGCAAATATTTACGCTAATTCGGTAGGTATTTGAATTCTACCTTCAAAAATTAAGAACCCTGTTTTTTCAGATAAACAACCTTTTTTTTCGCGAATTCGTATCCCAATTAGTAGTAATTTAAAAATGCATTTTTAGAGAGTCTTGCACTGAATCCCATGCTTTTCTTATGGGATATTGAAATGGAACATTGGGGTTAAAAAGGCCCCTTAAATATTAACTTTTTGTGATTTTAGATTTTTCTCATCGGGTGTGCTATACGACCTACCTACATACCGAATTTCAGATTTGTAGCCCTTCTAGAAGTACCTAATAGTTTTGTGTCAGTGAGTGAGTGAGCGAGTGAGGCACAAGTAGCTATATTATTATAGATTATTTAATTTAAATTTGAATTTAACGTTTAAGATCACACAGCTTCACTCACGGTCAATAATATGTCGCGATCTTAAAGGTGGGAAGTGCTCCAAATCTTCAAGTTTTAGCCCAAGAAAGAAAAACAAGAAATATTGTCTATAAAAAGGCATTGCAATTAAATAATTTGTATTTCAAAAATCAAAAATACAAAGTTGCCAAATTTGTTGATGAAGGATGCGGAAAATCTTTTATTTATTTGGGCAAAAGATGGGAAGACAAGAAATATTCCATACCACAAAGCATTACAATAAAAATTAACTTGGTTTCATTACATGATTTTATTCTCAAATCGTCCTCAATATTTTTGTCTTAACTTAAAAACCCGAGAAACACCGGTCACTTTCAGCTAGATTAAGATAAAACAATTAGTTACATAATTCTTCTGTAAATGCTTATGTTGTGATTAAATTAACCGGAACAAACAATATGGAATATGTTGTTTAATAATGGTTTTTAAAACGCCAACTTAGGGATACTGGTCATGACAATTACATTAATATCATACTTTAATTATAAATTGCATAGTGGTTTAATATAATTTTTTACGGTCTTCATTTTAACATGTGCAGAAAATAACTAAGTTTCTCATTTTGAAAGCTGAAAATAATCAGCAAACAAATTATAAACTCTTTTTGATTAGTTATCCTTCGAATATATACCAAGGCTCTAATTGAACTCTTAGTTTCTCGAATCGAGCAAAGAATTAAACAAAATGTGACTGGCGCAGTCTTCAGAAATAATTATCGCCTAGGACCTTAAGATCCAATTTTCGAAGGGGGTAACGGGAGGTAGAATGGGCGAAAACACATTCGGAACCATTTACTAACGGAATGAGGCCTCATTATGCATTGGGTGAAACGCTGGAAGGAACGCCCTGATTGAATCAAAATGAATTGATGAACGAACTGATTGGCTGGGAGATGGAGCACCACTTAATGAAACAATGCCCATTTTAGAAGCCATTCGTCAACGAGGTATCTTAAGTGCACGTGACGGTTTGACACGTGATATCTTCCGATCGAAGCGGCTAGAAAAAAGAAATCGTGAATTCTGAGACAATGCTCCATTAATTTTTTAGCGATGAAACTGTTAATGAAGTGACGGTTGATTGATACAACAGGTCTAACAGGAAAGATAACTAAAACTCATTTCGTGCGGAAAGTAATTTCGCGTAGATCTTTCCGCTCTCTTGTATACTTTTAGCTACGAAGGAAAATAATGAATAGCAGGCGATATTAAAGTTGTGTAATAAAAGCCATGGAAATTACGACTCTGCAAGAGCATACGTATATTCAAAGTAATTTAAAACACGTTAAAGTTCACATAAAAACTATGATGTGCTTGAGGCAAAATAAACTGTAATATAATTTTTATTACAATTTAAAAATCCACTTAAAGATACTATTAAAGATGGAATTTGTAAATCCTGTTGAATTTCATCGTAAAATGTTATAAAATAAATTTCACGAGAATTAATTTCCCATCGCCGGATCATGAATGGATACTGATCATCATTTATTTTCCTTCATTCAGCATTTTAGGGTATTCGTAAACTACATGACCAATACCATAAATTTAACTCTGAATGAAGCGAAATCATGACCAGTATTCATCTCACAATGTGCGACGCAAGAAAAATTTTTCGAATACCAAAATATAATATTATTAAGGTATAACACTTTTAAATTCTTTTCCATTGGGATCGCAAAAACTTAAATGAGCATCATTTGTAAAAGTTAACCACGCGGTACAAGTGTGAGATCAAATGGTAAAATATAATTCAATGTATGCGTTCCCAAAATACATCGAAAGCAGTTTTCTAAAATTGCTGTTATATTCCGCGCTTCACCACGCGTGGCGTGCATATCCGAAAAAACGATATCCTCAGATCGGATAGGTAAATAGGGAGAGAAGTGCACTCGGCTCACGTAGCATTTACAGCACATGGAACAAAATGGGGTCAGCACGTGTCTTCCGCGCGGGAGGGCAGAGCATCCGCCCGCGAAACGGCACGCGCGTTATACGTGTTAAAGGGGGCATGTCGCCAAGAGGAATTACTATCTTCGAAAATTAAGTCAAGGACATCCTGGAAACGAATTCGCGAGAGAAAACATCGCACTTCTCCGAGGTGAAGGACGGAGCTGGCATCGTTGGGTGGGGGCAACGGCGAGGGTTAAAACCTGCCAGTCACGCGCCTCATCGGCGTAGGGGTCGTAAGGTTGGCGCGATCATACGCGCAGAGGACGCGAGAGCGCAAGTTTGTTTATTCGGTCCGAGCGCAAAAGGGATTTTGACAGTACCCAACGGATAATTCGGAGGAAAGTAGGGTCGGAATGCGGGATGGGATGAATTGAAAAGTCAAAGTCGAAAGCACGGCACTTGGAAAGACAACTGCATTAAAAAGATGGAACGTCGGATGAAGGAGTAAATGTCAGAGAATGACAATCTTAAACTGAATCGTATAATAAGGTTTAGGTTACGTCGGGGAGGAATGAATTAAAACGTGTGACAACCAAACGTATTTTTTATTTGATACGAGGAATGATATGAAATCTTGCCCTAGATGACTGTCCAAATTTTATTCTGCTAACATATTTTCGCCATGCTGTGAATAACACTCACTTAGTTACATATAGGTTTATTGCAAAATACCTTCATAGTGAAATAAATTATATTAAACCGCAAAATTAATTGTAAATTGAAGCAATTAAGTATGTAATTTAAAACGGAATGACGAACGTACCGTGGGACCCACCGTTTCACAAATCTTCGGAAAACCTTTGTAATTAAAGAATAAGTAAGGAAATAACTAATTAATCAGATATTAAGGGCTGTTATTTATAAAAATTATACCCCTTAGGCTGCCTATAGAGTCACCAAACTTCGACCACGGGAAGAACGAAAAATTCCTCAAAATTTGGTTGCTCTAACTTGAACGGTGTAGAAGTACAGGGAGATTTTTTTATTCAAGAACGCTGAAATCTTAAGATATAAATCAGATAGAAACTTGGAAATGTTTAAGATTGAAGTTTGATGATACTCAAAAGCATTTATTAAAAAAATAAAATGCTAACAGTGGCCACCACCATTCTGGATACATAAACGTGCACTCCACCGCATATTATCCGACACAGAATGCGGTATTTTCTGAAAGATACTTTCAATGACATTGCAAATCCTTTCCATTAGTTCATAAAGAGTGTGTGTATTTTTGGATTATTATCCTTCCACACCGAACACACTGACAAGGGAGGAGGGAAACCCGGTGCCGTCATTAGCCTACTCTTAACGAAGAGCACCAAAGGGGCCAACAACTTAATCTACCTTCCGAAGGACAGAACGCTGACTTTGCGCGGAATCCTCAAACCACACAAACGGGGTTCGGGGACCTTGGGAAAAAATTCTACTTTCACAGGATTCGTGCCCGCTGTCCTTTCGAACAGCAGGCGAGTAGCAACCAGCGTCCTAATCACTACACCACCGGCACCCCCGTTCATCAAGAGTGTGGGAATATGTTTATTTTTTAGTGAAATAATAAGGGGATGTCAGATCTGGAGATCGAGGTGGCCACGAGGACTTGGAAGAAATACGGTCCCAAAGAGTAGAAGTTCCCCAATGTTGTGACGTGTTGTGTGTGATCCATCTTGGATCGATATTGGATCCATATTGTTGAAATTAACCTCCATGAATTTTATCCTCTGTTAGTTACACTTTTATTAATTTTTATGACAACATTGTAGCGATTCCACAGATTTTACATTTAAGGAAGAGGGGGAAGAAAGAGGTGGATATAAGAGGGGGAGGAATATGGGGGTGGAATATGGGGGAGGAAGATGAGGAGGAAGATAGGGCAGGAAGATGAAAGATGGGAGGTGAGAGAGAAGGGAAAGTGGGGGAGGTAGTGAGGGAGAGTTAGAGAGGAGAAGGTAATGGTGGCAAATCTCCACACTCTTGATCAACTACTGGGAAGAATCAAGGATGTCATTGAGAATATACAATAAGTGCAGTCTGGGTCGGAAAACAGGTAGCGGAGTGCACGTTCATGGTGGTGGTCACAGTATATTCTATATTTTTAATAACCATTTTTGTGTATCATCAAACTGTAATTACCACACTTTTCAAGTTCCTATCCGATTTAAATCTTGAGATACAGTTATTTTTCAGAGTTCTAGAATAAAACAATCACCCTATAGTACATCAGACACGGAAGTGTGACGGAAGGATGTACGGACAAGACGATTGCATTACTGTATATTTAAAAAACGGTAAAAATCAAACGGATTCAGTTCGAGAAGGAAAACATCAATTCTACAAAAAATAAATTCCGTCTCGCTTTTTCTTTGTCCAAATCCAATAATTAAACAAAAGGTATCGAGAGACTTTGCATTTTGTGCAAATTTTTCGTCCCAACAGGACCGAAATTGATCTCTTATTCAATATATAAAAAATCTCCGTCCATCTCCCTCACTCAATTCTTTCTCTCTCCTTTCGTCTCCCGAAGACGGTCGAGGAGAAAACTATTCGCGTTTTCTTTAAAGAGAGAACCAATTGGTGCTCTCGAAAGAGTTCTTTTCCTCCCATTCACAACTCCCCCTCTCCCTCCACCTCGACGACCTCCATCTCACCCCCCTCTGCCTCCCTCCAATTTTCTTCTTCCATCAACCGAGATTATCATCAGGGTGGAGTGGTAAAAAATTGAATATGGAAAAATAGAGCGAGTAATTAAAACGAGCGTACGGGTTTGGATTTGGCTCAAGAGGTTAGGAAAGATTAAGGTAGGGTATTTCTTCTTTTTGGGGAAAGCACGTCGAGGATTGGGAGGCAAGGTAGAGAAAAGCGAGCATTTGGATGAGAGCGGATAGAAACGTGAAATGAAATGCGGAGTAGGAAGAAAGTAAGGAAGAGTAAGCTGCGGAGAGACGTCAATTAGGATCGTCCTTCCCTGACTCCTCTCGATGTAAAACGAGGCAAAGGAAAAATAAAAATCGGGCGCACACCGAGAGAGGACTCACTCGAAATAAATGCCATTACTTACTCTGCGGTAGTTTATTCTTTTTATTTTGCTTCCCTCGTCTGTGTAGTAGGAAAGGAGACTCGAAGAAGAGTGTTTTCGAGTGTTTACCATTTATTTTCTCAGCGAATAAGTTGTGGATACTCGAATCGCTTATTCTTTTTTAGTTATTTTTGCAAATACTACTATTCTTGGACGACTGAAGAGGAAGATTGAGTGTTTTTTCTATGGTAGAATAATAATTTGGTTCGACTAAGGGAGCAAATTATATTATACCCAATTGGCGGAGTATTCATAAAAATAAGTAAATATGATTATTAGAATAATTTGTAATACGATTGTTTACATAGGTAGGACGTAACATAACCCGGCGGCTGCAGACGCCTTTTAATTTTAGTTATGAAGTGATCGCTCGACAAATACTCCAAGATTTCTGAGGTTAAATAGCTCAGACAATAAAAGGCGAATCATACTCAAAGCATTTGCGTCACAATTAATGATGAATATAAGGTAATGATACAGTTCAAAGAACTCAGGCAAATTGTATGCATAACAATTTGTGTTCAATAATAGTCCTTGCCTATTCCAATAACATTATCAAACCATGCTTACTCTAGTAAAAATCGAATAAATGTTTATAGTATTTTCCCATATAGTTTAAAGGTTATGAGTGCAATTTCTCAATAGTGCTTCATCGTTTAAAGAGATTCAGTATGAATCGCCTCAACTTTGTTTATTCATCGGGTGAAGAGGTTCCATGAGACTGCAAGTGTTACTATTTATATCACAGAAACCTACGAAGCAGTTCAATGTTGTCCGTGTTTGATGTTTATGGTATGTCTGCTGGAATGACATTTCCTGTTCGCCGACCCAAGAAAAACGAAGGATTTTTGGTTAGGAGACTATAATCGCTCAGTATAATAAGCAAATATTGTTAGCTCTATTAACGCATTCGCATAAATGACAGATATTAGCAAAAATATGGACTACTGGAGATAATTTTGAAGCTAATTTAAAATTACCAAATAAAAACCATCTGATTAAGATTTAGAATTGTTTCAAGTATAATTATCAGATATCTATAAAAATTTTATGCTAAAAATCAAAATGGATAGTAACAGTAGAAAAATTGCGTTCAAGCTGTATGAAATCTAGCTGAAAAAATAGATTCGGGTGTTCGTGCATAGGTCCCACTGCAACAAGTGCGGTTCAATTCCCTCGACCGCCGGAGAAGATTAGTTCGGCCGAGAAGATCATGAGGCACGGCCATCGATCGAAAGTCCTCTGAATGAATAAGTAATGAGACGGCGGGATAGAAGAGGGGTGAAACAAGCGAAAGAGAGAGAGAGAGAGAGCGAGAAAGGGATGAAAATAGACGCTCGATCCACGTTTCTCTCCCAACGAAGAGTATAAAGGTGGAGAAAGAGATAAAAGTAGAGAAGACAGAAAAAGATCCGCCCACCAATTCATTCTACCTCCACCTCCCTCTCTTTCAAAATAAAGAGGAAAGGAGCACCTCGACAGACGAACTCTTATCCTCCTTCCCCTAGAGGTTTGTGACAAGATTTTCCATCATTTTTGTATTTTCATTCCTCATGTCCCAACTTCCTTTCCCTCTCTGATAATCCATCATAATTAATCTTGTAGAAATCATTATTTTGCGATCGTGATTAAGGCTTTCTTCGTTGCTCCGGTAAAACTTTAATTTTGAACACCGATGAAACTCGAAGCATTCAATTCGTGTAATATCTTGTTAACAGTTGTGGCGTACAATTCCACAAATATTTGTGCAAGACTATTTTTTAAATATATACTTTGTCTTTCAGTCCAATTAGCGTGCTTTAAAATTTACCTACTTGTAAGGATATGTCAGCATAGTTCAAATTTTCCACAACAGTAAAAAGACAGAATGTTAATTAATGCGGATGGAATTCAAACACTTCATTTTACTTTCCATTATAATTGCCAAAAAATTATTTAAATTAGTGATTACGTCAAACAAGAAGATCAAAAATTAATTCCTTTGCAAATCATTCATGGAGAAAAGACATGATAAGTATACAAGCAGCGACAAGTTATAATTAGTTTTTCTGTGAAATACTCCTATACACAACATTATATACATAATATCCTTATTCTGTCCGTCCGTTGGTCCGTCCGCCGGAACGCTCCATACAAATCCTCATATGAGAACACATAAAAATCTCTTTTTTCACTTGCAGACTTTTGCAAAATTAAATTAGAATTAATTGACCTATGATCTTCGGACAGGGACCATTTTAAAGAAAAATAAACATAAATTCTTATTCTTATCCTCGATATTTGCCTTCGATTCAAAATCGCTCAAGTTATACGTTTACATAATATTTATTGGAAAAATTTATGCTTTTTAACGACATGTTGCCTTGCCGACCGTGTCATTGTTAAACCTCGGGATTATATTGTTGTCCTTATACTATATGCGTAAGGAAAGCGTGCTTTCAATTCTTTAGTATGAGAGAGAAGGCGCCCGAATTTTTTATAATTAAAATCGTGTTTTTAATAAATTTATTTTCAGTTAACTTCACATTGAAACTTTTTGTAATGAATTATTTTTATAATTATTTTCATAGCTTTTTGCAGTGTTTCTTATAGTTTATAGGAGTTATAAAATCGCATCGCATATATGAATCACGCAAAAAGCCATTCCTTGACATGCAGACCTTTTCCGTTTACTTTTAAAATATTTCAAGGATTAGGTATTTATCTCAGTTATGCGAAGAGAAAAATTTTAATGCCATTTGTAAATCTCCAAAAATCACGTTTTAATACGGTTTTTTCACGTTTTCATGAATTTATTTATATTTGGCCACTGTTGTCGCAATTGTTGAATTTTATTCTTGGCCTCATAATAAATGCACCAATTTAGTGCTTTAACACAGATCAGACTATTATACATGGGTAAAACTTATTAACTGAATCTATTAAGTAATAGGGAGGAAGGAAAAGAGAATGGGAATGAGCAGAAATGGAGAAAGAGGAAGAGGACGTAGCATTTGTATAGAATTAACTGGAGCTGCAGTAAAAAAATAACAATATTAAAACATAATTGATTATAAAATAATTTATACTATCGAATCATGCGCCATTGCCAAATGGTGGGAATTCATAAAACTAAATATAGGTGAGGTAAGTTTCAATGGATTTCTTTAAATGATAATAAAGAAAACATTACTAACCGAATTTCTAATAGAATTGAAAAAAGAACATTTTATGACTTTTATTTAATTTTTTTTAAATAAAGCCAATTATCAGGAAAAAAACTCAAAACTACTATATGTAGTTAAAAGAAAATTGCGATCTTAAAATATAGTTAAAACTCATTGCAGTTCATGTAAGTATTTAGTTCATAGTAAGTTACTACACATATTTCCTTCGATGGTAAATTGACTTCATTCGCATTTTATCCTGTTTATACGCGTTAATAAGAGTAAAATATGTCAATAATTAAGTTGAAATCTATGCGTCTTAACTAACTTATAATTTTCTCAAATATTTCAAGTAAATTTCTGCAAATCCTTTATGCATTATATCTTATAATTTCGATTTTTCTCTTATTTTCAGCAAATATTTGGATAATCATTTGGCCTCTCTGATAATAATTATTTAAACAATATAATTAAAACAAAGATAACTTTCAAAAACAGTGATTTGATTGTGCATGAAAGCCAAATCAGATCATAGCATATCTTACTGCTTTTCATATTGAAATTTAATATATTTGGTATACATTTATGATAATCCCTTCATATTTGACGGGCAATTACGTTAGTATATATATAATGACTTACGAATGCCGAAAATTACTCAGATAACCATGAAAAAGATAAAAGATAATTCCATCGAATATTTTTCTTTGTTATGCGTATTTACATATAAAGTTATGCAAAACTGAACGATCCCCAAGAGCACTTGCTGCACCAAATGCAGAGTCATCGCCATGGCTCGCATACCTTGGCGCTCGGAGCCAAATTCAATTTCCTCAGACTTCTCATCCAGATTGATTTACTTCCCAAGGGGAAAGATGGATGGTAAAACTTAAGGTAGGTCGTACATCTTGAGGAAAGAAACTTTGTTTTTAAATTTTTACTCAGAACACGCAAGCTGTTCCCCTATACGGTAATGCAGCAAAAATTAGGTTGAAAATGAAAAATTCTTCTCCCTACTCCTTTATAATAACCTGGATTTTGGCATGCCAAAGGCTTAAAACTTTACTGAATAATAGAAATATCAAGGATGACGTTGTTTGAAAAACTTCAAAAGTTTCATAGTTTTCCTTAAAAAGTAAAAAATGCTGCAAAACGGAAGAAATACAGACATGATGCAACGCGGCCGATGATTTTTTTAGTACTCTTGCCTTCGGTCAGCGTATCAGTATGACTAAGTATAAACAAAAACGCGATAAAAAGGTAGGCCAGGTTAAATTAAGTGTCTAGGGGTTAATTATGGTGATTTCCTATTGATAAAAGTTTTAATCAAATACAAGCAATTATGCGATACCAATGACCCGTTGATCTTAAACTATATGGAAAAATTCTTGTAAAATTCACAACTAAATAGAATATTCTTACACAAACATGCTAGTTGAAAAGACAGTTTACCAAGCAATCAGTGTCTCTAAGAGTTAAAACTGAGTAGAGTAGTAACATCTTAATTGGTTTTATTCTACTCAATAACCGTTCTTCTTCCTTCCTTGGCTAACCTTGTAAATTATCTATCTTTAGACTTTCATTACTACATATTTCATTCCAATAATCTACAATACACATTACTTCCCATCATATATCACTCTTCTAGGCACATTTTTCAAAATTCTCTACCATCTCATAGTATAGCGTAAACATTTCATTCGTATTATTATAATAGAACATAATTAATATTTATATTCTCTGACTATACTCAACAGATCGATTTGCTATTAAAAATTACAGTATTTTTATAATCTTCCGTTACTTCTGTTTACACAACTTTCAGAATTTACATCTCATTCATTAGTACTATGCATCTAAGAGCCTATTTTGCTTCATATATTCAATTAGCGCTTTACTTCTGCTTTAAACATAAAGGAATAACCCAAAACTCAAAATACTCGATCTTTTCACGTAAACTTCTACGAGGACCGTTGTTTTTAATCTCTTTTAAAATATATCCACATACATTTACTTAATTATAATATTCATGAAGCACTACCCGGAACATTTTGACAGCTAAAACCAGCCACAAACCATACTCACTACAAATCGTAGCTCCCCATGTTCCGAGAGATATATTTCATGACTCTGACAACAGAACAAGAGAGGCACTCCTGTCAATTATGCGATGGATTTCCAACCTAGGCACACGTCTCACTCGCCCCCTTGCTAGGAAGTGAGCCTAATTTATTCAGACCCCCGATGATTTGGTGTAAACTTCGCACGCGTCCTTCGGGAACGGAGTGAAGCAGCGGCAGTGAAAGAGCGGGAGGAGGACAAGAGAGAGGGGACGGGTAAAAAAGCGAGGGGGAGAACGCGTCGCTCGCGCGCGAACATCCGTACGCAAAATAGAGCGCAAATACGACCTACGAGCTCAACGAGACAGCGCAAATTTCCAAGGAGAACACGCCGTCGCCACTTAATAAACAAGGACCATTTAATGCATACACACGCTCTCGTAGACGCAACTGCCTCTCCTGTTACCCCTCGCCCACTCCCTCCTTCCCACCTCCTCGCCCTCCGGGAGCAACTTCCTACATCATCTCCTACAACAAACAACATGATAACACCGAAAACTTCGTGCACTTGTTCGACCGTCCGCTTTCCCCTCCCCCCTCTCCCCTTCCCCCCTCTCTGAATTCCGCGAATGAAATTTGCAACTGACGCCACCGTATCCTCTTTCTGCCTCCCCCTAACCGTCCCTTCTGTCCATCTCACCCACGTCCATACGACCCTTGCCATCTCTCACTCGCCAAAACCTCGACTCACACCCCTGGCCGTCGCGCCGGAAACACTAAAGGCCCCACTCCGAAGGACGCGAGAAAAGGAGAGGGGGAAAGGAGGTAGAGAAAGGGGTGGAGTAAAATCAACGTCTGCATCCGGTGGCCGGGGGTAAAGAGGACGGTGGCGCCACCGGCCCACACGGCGGCGGCCGCTGGAAGCTACTTCTCTTTCTCCCCCTCCTTGGATCCCCTGCGGAGCGAATCCTCCCCATAACCCAACCGACTCCACCACATCCTCCGCCCTTTCCTCCACCCTTCCCTTCCCCTTCACCGCCGAGTAGGGAGGACTAGAAGGCTCCTCCCTAGCCAGAGGGCTTACGTCACCGAACGCCCGCCCGGATCGAGGTCAATGAGGTGGGGACCGCGTATGAGAAACACGCTACTATACTATAGGCTCGCCTTTACTTATTTTTTCCATCCTCTTCCTCTAGGTTCGCATTCGGAAGATGGGTATCCGCGAGGCCTTACCTACCTGTGAGCTCTTAGGAACTCATCTCTCGCTACGTCACGCAGTCGATGGCACGCGAGCGGGTGTATATATAAAATGCTGTGAGCTACATCCGGCTGGCAGGGCCGAGGGAAGAGCCTTTTCGGAGAAGGCTCATTAAAATATCAACCTGTGGATTTTCCTATAGGGTGGAGTCGGAGTGTTGACGGAAGTTTTTTTTTGTTTAAAATCTTGGCACGTAGAACTGTTTGAGGCCGTTTGATTAATTTTAGTGCTCGGGACGTTTTCCTGCTTCTACGCGGATGAAGCAAATGCAAAAATCTAAGCATACATAATGGCTAAGGAAGGTAGATAATGTTGGATTTGTTTTGTTGGCACTCAGATATAGTGCCCTGAGAGAATTGGAAAATAGTCGCGACGGAAATATTATTTAATTTAGTTTAAAATGAAAAGTATCAATCATTTTATAACAATCCTAAAAATACAATTAAATACAAAATAGAAGTAAAAATTAGGAGATTTCATTGAAAATAATAATATATAGGATATTTTTACAATAATTTCTAATAAATGTATGCCTCCAAAATTAATAACCGAAACAAATTATACAAAAATTCAATGCCAGATGGATGGATTTAATCCACTTAAAAATGGTAACGCAGAATTGTTACGATCTTGTAAAACAATAAAACTTTTAGCTAAAGAATTTATTTTAAGGACTGCGGGACCATAAAAGTGGAAAGCCATATGCAATCATATACTTGCTAAATCGACAGAAAAAGATGGTTAACAAGTAACCAAAGCAAGAGGTGGAAGGACGTATTCTTAAAAATTTTCAGTCTAGTATGCCTCCCCCTTTGGGGAGGGGACAACTCGCACCGTTGGAATGTAGATCCTCTCTAGACCTTTCAACCCCGAAAATTACACTCCTTCTTTATTTGTTTGGTTAGAATACCATTTAAAATTTTTGACTTTTCCTACTTTGAAGACACTTAGCGGAAAATATATGAGCTACCGGTGAAATCCAATAGGAAAATTCATAGATTGATAAGAGATATCTAATTTTTTAAAATTCCAAATATATCTTCAAACAAGAAAGTTGATTTTTTACAGAAAGACAGAATGGCCACATCAGCACTTTTTGCAAATGTGCTAAAATCGATGGAAAACGTAAAATACCATCTACCATGGGGTGAAAGAATAGAGAAAGCAGCGCTAACTTAATTTTATGACAAAATAATGTGCTTAATTTTTGTAGTTTAAAAACTTCAAAGAAAAAATGGATGGACCACCAAACGCCATCTGTTATGCGGATATTCCATTTCATAATAAATATTTTCTCTTGTTTTTTTTTCATTTTAATTGAATTCCAACTTAGTGACTCAATTCCTGCCATAGAATTCGCTTCAACAATGTACTTACTATTTTCGAGCACAACTTTTATGCCTTGTGCGTCATAAAAAACTAGTTAATCCCAAGTATCTCATCTTTATGCTATTTCAATAACTCTTTTATCATCATATTGAAGGCATAGATACCAGCCTCCATATATGTAGTTCGAATTCGAAGTTATGCTTGAGCTAATACTTTACTCAAAAATTTACCATTGCCTTGGTCGCATAAAATTTATCGATCCGTCATTATGCACCTCTATAGCACGGTTCAAACGCATAGGAATCTTATCAACTTTTTTCTCATAAGGAAATATCATCCAATCCAATATTTTAAATAAACTTTTCCGTATATATTTCTTAACGCATTTCCTTTTCGAATTTTCCCCACTCTAACAATATTGGAACTACACCTGATGGCCTAATCCACATTCAAACTTAGTTTTCAAATCAATGTTTTTAGATCATTCAGAAATTTCAAAACATCCTTTTTTAACGATATGTTTAAGAGCTCATAGGGTACACTGCCAAAATAACGATCGTAAGTTGTAAGAGTCCAATCGCTCTTCAAAGGAAAAAATATTAAAAAGCTTAAATTATTTAAACAATCAGTCCTACCGTGCATTAAGTTTGAAGGAGGCTCAAATAAAATGAAGAATTTTTTAATTCGCTGAAACTTATGACAATTTACCTTAACTCTGCATGTTCCACTTTAATAATAGAACCTCCCTAACTACGTTAGTTTTGGTATCCTAGGCAACGTGCAACCATAGAAGCAGTTGTATCTTTCACTCAGAAACCAAGATCTCATAAGTTGGAATAACTTAATTAAAAAAGGACGAATTCTCCTCAATTCAAACTTACTGAGCGGAAAATTTTCAATCAAGAGGGGATAGGCGAAGAGATAGAGTTTGAGGAGGGAGTGAGGTAAGAGACAGTGAGATGGGAGGGAGGGAGAGAGAGAGGAGGAGGTCTGATGGGAGGAGAAAAGGAGAAGTAAACCTGGGAAACAAAGCAACCTCCCCTCGACAAAATTCCTTATTCCTCTCCACCATCGAAATTTCGCATCTAATTTCCTCAAAATTTACATCCAACCGCAAATTTTACCGTGCCTCCCTCTCCTCTCCGTTCTAAATCTCTCCTCGCCTCTCCCTCTTTTTTCCCTTCTTACCTTATATACCGCACTCATTTTCTCCAGAGACGACGAAGTGTCCCTTTTTAAAACTCCACAATTCCTGGCCCAATTCAAACATCCTTTAATACCTAGCCAAAAACGAAGCCCTGACTAATCAGATAATTACACAGAGAGATGAGAGAGAGAGAAAGAGGGAGGGAGGGGAGATAGGAGAAAGAAGATGAGGAGAGAAAAAAGGAAAGGAAGGAGGGAACACTAATTTCAACGTTCTCGATAAAAGTTTTTGAGGATGGAGGAAAAGAGCGATTTACATCTTAGAAAGAGAAGTATAAATGAGACGGTCGAGAAATAAAGAGAAGGATGAAAAGAATGCTTCGGAACGGAGAGGGAAATGAGATCTGAGAGAGATTAGATGAGGTAGGGAGAGGCTGAATGCCTACCATCAATCCTTTTTCAACACCCGATTTACAGGTCATCTGGATTGCATTTCCTTATTTCACTCCAAAATTAGCTCTTTGAAATTATTGCATTGCGGTTATTTTTGCCAGACACAACGAATGACATTGTAGTTACAAATATATAATTATAAATTGAATGAAAACGAAATTCGCCTCAAAGTTTTCTAATTTTCGTCGGACGGGGAATTTTCAAATCCCACAGGAAAATAAATAGCATAGCGGATATTATTTTACAAATTGATGTTTCACGACATATATAATTAAAAACTATCTATTACTATAATTTAAACCTCCAGCTGTTAATTTATCTTTTTAAGAAGGAAATTTATTGAAGTTGGATTTAATAGTTGAAAAATGTTTGTATTTATTTAGAGATGGTTTCATAAATATTTTAACTTGAAATTTGCAGAGGTTTATTTATAATAAAAAATTCCTTCCTGCAAAATATTAATCCTGATTCGAAGGTTAAAGGTAAGGAGATACTGGTATTTCCATTTTTCCCCTTGCCTTTTTGAATATATCTTGGTTTGGAGTGGAGAAGACCGAAAAGGGAATGGAGGGAATGAGGAAATGAAATTGGAACGGGAGCAATAAATGCTATCTGAAAATACGTGTGAACGGATGAAAAAGTGCATGCGTGCATTGAAATCGAGACGTTTTATATTCACGGTAGCTGTATTTAATTGAATGCTGAAGGCATTTCTTAATACAAATCAATTTAGCGTAGCCACTGGCCTGATTAAAAAGCAGTTTACTGAAATATGAAGCTACAGAAGAGATAAGGAATTAATTTGAAATGTCTTCGTCGACTGTTTCATATTATTCATCTCAGAATTAATCGAGAAAATGAGATAAAATTCAGTGTGTAGCTTTTCACCGTCGCTTCGTCATAACTTCGCAGGTTCTAATGAGGAACATAAAAGTCTTTCACCGGCTGACAGGAAAGCCCGAACATAAAATTCATCCAATGTAGTGCTTTCATCGAGGTAACGAGAATTTCCTAAAATATTTTCCCAAACGAGTAATTAAAGACCAGCCAATAAATAACATATTGTTATGGTGATCAATCACTTTAAAGCAGTAAAAAACTACCAAATGACTTTTATTTTTCTGTACGCAAAATTAAAAAAAAAATTAATTAAACAACGGCAACAAAAACTATAACATCCTGTGAAAAAGGCCCTCACAAACATTTTATGTTTACCCGTGGAACGTGACAATAAGACAAGAGACGTAGGCGGCGCGCAAATAAAACTCTGAGACAGACTATCATCATTTCGAGTGAAAGTATCACTCGAGACGAAATGACGAAATGAGGGATGGATAGCGTAGGGGGAGAGGGGGGGGGCAGCGGCGGGGTAAACCTTGTACGACTCAAGGCGCATTAACATGGGAAGAAGAGATGAAGAGGGTTGCGCTACGCATCGAGTGAGCGACACGAAATGTCGGGACAGGGGGGGAGGGGGGTGGAAGGGAGAGGAAAGAGAGGTGGGGTGTGAGGGAAAGAAGAGGGAATTTCCTGAAATGGACGGTATCCACTCCACTACTCTCTCTGCACGCACACACACACACACACGGGTCAGAGGGCCTTTGGTTACTCCGTACACATCTATCTTCGTCCCACGGCTATTGAACCAAACCTCTGGTCACCGTTTCATCCAAAAAGGGTCACCAAAACCACTCCAACACGCCCCATTCCACTCTTTCTCCGGCCTTCTATAGAGACGGAGTGGAAGGTGGAGGCAGCGCGCGGGGGATAGGGAAGGAGGATATAACTCCGTTCGGAATTAATAACGCGCGGCACCTTTATGGAGGTCTCTGTCAGTGCGGTGATGACTACAGGGTAGGGACGCAAAGAGGCGAACGAATCGAGAGGGAGGCAGAGAAAGAAACAGGAAGCAGAGCTTATCAAAACAGGACTGCGGGAGAATATTCAGGGAAATAAAGATGAAGAAATCAATAAAATAAAAGGGGAATGGAATGATTAAAACGAGGATAATGAAGGAAAAAGGGATGAAGTGAAAAACAATCAAACAATGGAGAAGCGAAAGAGGAAAGGAAAGCAGTTTCTCGGCGCTGCGGATTTGCAATATGAAGAATGTTTTATTTTTATTTTTACCAGAGAAATCCGGATTTGAAAGGGAGGGAAGCGGAACGAAAAACCGAATGAGAAGGAAACAACGCCGGTGGAAGAAGTAAAGCAGTAAAACATGGGGATGGGAAAATTACTCCGGAGGAAATGTTTCCAGAAGGGAAACGGTAAACATTGCGACGGAAGAGATGACCGAAGGGCAAGATGACCGTCACCTAACAAAACACATTCCTTGCTCGAACATTGCAATGCAGGGCAGCGCGGAAATGTTACAAAAATAATCCCCGGAGACAAAATATGGAGGATGGCATGGCTTAGCCGCGATGGGACGTAAAAAGGGTCGAACAACAACTCACCCCGAGATGAAAAATTGAGGGATGTAAATAAAGAGTTTGGAAAAAGCGGAAAACATTAATATTGTGATAAAAGGACAGATTATACGATTCGGAGGTCAGAAAGTACATGGGAAAGGAGACAATATGATCGAATTCGTAGAAAATGAAGAATCTGCTTAGATTGATGGATCGAATTAATGAAATCGTAAATTTTGCTGATCCTGCTGGTGCGAAAGGTATATATGAGGGAAAATAAATGACCCTGAAGAATGCTTAAAAAATAGTAGTGAAGGGATATCAGTATGGTACAAAGGTTAATAGGTAAGACTGAATGGTAAGCAAGGTCCGATCATTTGATTGATTGAGCTCAGTTTTCCTTTCGGAGAAGTTGAAAAAAAACAGGGAAGTATGGAAGATTCTGAGGAAGAGAAGTGGTTGGGAAAGAAAATACGAGGATGAGAAAGGAAAACGATAACAAAGTGAGGTTGAAAATTAATTAAAGAAGCTAGTATGAACTTAAAATTTGACTCAGTTAGGTATACTATTTATTATTTACTAGAGAATATAGTTTCAAAACATTTATTAGTTTTCCTAATTTGGTTTAAAATAAGAAAATGGATCGAGTGTACTATATTTACTTAGAAATAAAATTCCTACATAAAACATTCTCTCAGATGACTTAATTTGTTAAGAAATGTGCTCACTTTTTAAGAAGAAAATAATATCGTTTTTATCCTTTCAGTCAAGGAACAGTTATTTAGCTGGTCGTACCACATGACAAAACGAAACGTACTCTTTTTCACTTATATAACTTGTATGACTGAAAAATAAGATATTAAATTGATTGCTAAAATACGCAATTTAAAATATTATTTTGAAAGCTTCAGCTGATTATTTCAGTGAAAATTTTTTAATGCGATATTAACACATAATACTCGGAAAGAAATATACGCGATACAACATTGTTAAGCTAACGGATAGGCAGCGGGATTATACGGAAAGAAATGATGAATTATTCTTTAAAAATATTTCATTAAAATTCGGTGAACGAACGCCAAAAATGCAGGCCGCCATAAGTATTATTTCACCAAACGTTTTTCATTGTGTCAAAATGGCGTAAGAAGGATACAAAAAATAGAAATTATCAGAACTCCTCGTGTCCATTATATTCCAATATGAAAACACACAAGACAAAAAGAAAAATAAAGTGAAAATAAAAGCATCTTCCAAAGCGATAGATAGAACGAGTGAAACAAAACGAGTGGAAATGAATAACGGCGAAGCATAAGTGACGCGACACGAAGCCCTATGTCTCTCTCCTCCGAAAAGGAATCGAGATTAAAAGTTAAACACAAACACGTATCCAATGGAATAATAATAATGACAAACAAAATAAAAGTCGGCGGTTTCAAAAAAGAAAAAGAAAACTAAAATACACAAACACAAAACGGACTTCACGTCCGTTCAAAGACACATTCCAATAATTCATCGCGGTTGGCGTTGCTCACCAAGCCATAACTCAAAGTTAAGTGGGCGCGCATGCGCCGTGTGATCCCTTTCGACGTTATGTTTCTTTTACCTCTATCCGCCGAGAGGAAAGAGGAATACACCCTCTAAATACGACCTCAGCGCCACCTTACGTCTGCGGAGGACGGGAAAACCTCGGTGTAACTCACCTTCAAAAATATTTTCTCCCTCGGAGGGTCAAATATGGCCGACTATTTAAACAAAACGCATCCGCTTTTATAACTGGCGACAACTCAAGAATTGCTCAAAGGACCTGAAAATGCTTTTTAAAAACACCCGGCCGCTCCCTTCTCCCTCTCACGCCTCTTTTTTATGTCCGCATAAAAAAACTCGTCGAATCGCCGCGTGGTGAGGCGTGTGCACATACCGACGGGAAGAGCGGGACGAAAAATACCTCCGACTCCCTCCTCGCGACACGTAAAAAAAAACAAAGGGTGCGTGGAACAGGTCGTTTATACGAGTGGGAACGAGCGCGAAACGCGAAATAGACACGGACACGATCATTATTTTTAAAAGCAAAAGCGTTGAGAACGAGTTGAGCATAAAATTCAAGCCACGTCCTCATCAGTACGAAAATGGGACTACGCTGAAGACATTATTATAGCGACAGAAATATGTGCCGGACGAAGTGAACGAGAAGATTTTTTTCCTTCTCCGCCCGCCGTGAGAAAATGCATGTAAGAAATCTCTCGACGCATGGAAGGCTGTAACGTTTACTTCGCGCGTTTTATTTTAGTGGCGCGATAAAAATGTAAAGTGGGTTTATCTCTCCTGTTATGGGAATGTATTTGACGACGCAATCGGGACTAGATGGATCCGACTGAATGAATAATATGAAATACTCGTGTTATTGCGTTGACTGACTTTCCAAGAAAATTTTTAAAATGGCTCCTGATTTATCATGGTCTGAGAGAGTCAAAGCGAAATAAAAATACATACTAAATTTTGATGTGATGATTTTTAAATATAACATCATAAATTTAAAAGTATATCTGTTTAAGTGCGTACGCCTGTGTGTATATTATAAAGTATAAGAACTATGTAAAAAAATTTATGTGCACATAAACTTTGACGTTGAAAAAGAAATCTGGAGAAGATCAGCAACGTCCAGTTAAGTTACATGAAAGTGATTTAAGCGCTCAAAAGAAGGAAGAATACGAAAATGACTGAAAACGATGTTGCTATAATACGTATTCATATAATCCGCAAAATAAATTAATTATAATAACCTTGAAATATCATTGGCTTACTATGTCGAGTTTAAAAATAAACACTGGAAAATCACTGTACAGAGAACTATTTTCCTTCTCAAGGAAATGAGAAAGCCCCAAAGGAATTACAGTCCTATCTACCAGCTGTCCATCATTCACAAGGCCTTCACTAAGTTCCGGAAATATCATCTGGAAAGAAAGATCAACTTGGCGCGAGTTGAAGATCAAGCAGGATTCACAAGAGTATTCAGCAAAATGGATCACAGCCAAATAATCAGAGAAATCACCGAGTGGACCAACGAGTATGAACTTCCCCTTCGCCTTGACTTAGCTGGCTATAAAAACAACGACTCTCACATACCAGCTGAATCAACGGAAATGAAGCAAAAACACGCTACGACAAGTTATATAAAATACATTACGATCTTGTACAAAAAATTATATAAGTATGCAAGGAAAAAGAGAAGGTGAATATAGGTAGGATTTTATTAGGAGTTTTTTGTAATTTTCTTGCAATTCTGTTGGGAAAAAACTACGATTAACCCTTCCTCTACCAAGGGGGATAACTGAGTTACCTCAACGTTTTTATATTTTTTAATGGTTATTTAACACTAGAACGCCCGGATTTCGCCGACCACCTATTCCGCCCGTAGGAGTCATTTCGACTCCGTAGCTAAAAACTCTGAAAAATTGGTATAATGATGGTGAAATGGTAGGTAAAACGATTTATTCGACTTGAAACATCTCTTTTATTGACTTTTCAATGCAGAACAAAATTCATAAAATTCACAGTGTGTCCAAAATGTGTCTTATGCGGTAATATCCACGAAAAGGACTTTCCATTAAAACACACCCAGCGCAACTGCATTCAGTGTTTCCTGTGCATTTACATGACACGCATTTTTATCCTACTTTCCAAAAAATGGAAAGTAGTCTTATGAGATCGCCTCGGTGTCCGTGTGTGTGTCCCCCACTAACATCTTCTTCATGAATGCACCGATGTCCATGAAACTTGGTGTAAGGCTAGTGCTTTCGAAGACTACCTGCGGGCCATAATTTATATGCCGAATTTAAAGGTCCCGAGTTCGATTCCATCTGAGTTATTTCCCCATTTTATTTACATGGTTAATCTAAAATCCGTCGTCCAGAGAGCTTTTCTTTGGCATTTTAAAATATTTTATGGGATTTGTACTGTTCTAAGAGGAAAAAAGTGAAGATTCTTATCACATAAATTTGATTTTTGATCGTATTTGTTTGAATTCCTTTCAAAAACTTTCGTTTCGGCGTTTTGAAAGCCATCTTTTCGATTTGTTGCTACGGTGATGATTATTGCCGAACTCGGCTTGAGCATAGCCGAGTGCACATTCCAGCCGTGTTTCGATTCCTAGCTATCTGGGTAACAATCGACGCTTAGGTCGATTCATACCTAGCGAAATTGCGGCGAAAAATATGAATACTACATATTGTTGTCGGTAACCATACAGACTCTGTAAACAAAACAGCGTTTCTTCTTGTGTAATTCTTACGGCCTCTTTGGTGAGAGAATTTTGTGTTTTGTTTTTGTTGGTCTTGAATTTTTATATATTAAAATTGAATTGAAAAGAAAGTAGGCGGATTAGTTCTTTCCAGTACTACTTGTTTTGTTGTCATGTTGCCCTTGCATTTGGCCACTTGGCATTTTCGGCGTTTAGTGGTATCTTTAGACTTTAGAGCCTTCGCGTGTCGGGGAAAGGCCTCGCCGGGTCTTGAGGTACTCCGTTCTAAGCTCTTCTGAAAGTTTTTGGATGAAAATTTTTCGTAAGATCTTTTTACTTTCTCCATATACGTAGTATGAGAAAGTATTGTTTTCATGAAAAAATCGAACTCGAGATTTCAACGGTAATACATGTTTTAAGGTTCCCTGAACACGTTCTGACTAGTTTCGTGAGGATGTCTGCGTGTCTGTCGGTCTGTATGAGATAGATGGGGCGCTCTAACTCAAAAACTATTAATCAGGTCAACACAAAATTTTATATTTAACCTTTTTATAAAAGTTAAAAGAACTCATTAGTTTTTGGTGAAAATCGGTTGATCGGAAGTGGGTGTTTACTCTTGTCATATCCGTTATTTTGAAATATATGCTTTAATATTTGATAAATGTAAAAATGTATTGGGATAAAAGTTGTAGAAAATTTTATTTTCTACAACCTTTGATTGGTACATTTTTCCATATAATGCATTGTTTGAGAGATATCTTATATTTTTAGCTGCCATCACCACGCCACCTACCGAAAACTATTGTTAACAATTGACGCTAAATTACGTCTTAGTAACGCTCCTTTTTCTTTTCTTAATTGTCAACCGGAAGTAATATTGACAACGATCCTAGAGCTAACAACGTAGTAAGTAATAGTAAGCAAACGCAACAATACAAGTCAAAACATGCCCGCGGCTCTCCCTGCAAGAAAACTGACGCGCCAGCATTTCATGCTGTAGGGGAGAGGTTACAGAAGGGTTGAGAAGGGAGTCTGGTCAGAGAGGAGGGGAGAGGAAAGCAGACAAAGACAGCCGAGGAAGCAACACAATCACATCTACTCGCAAAAACAATTTCAAAGCGAGAACTTTTTCTTGGAATGATCAAAATATGGATCGAAGTCGAACTGACTCATATGGGTGGAATAGGGGTTAAGGCTTATTATTCGAAAACGACAACAGGTAGAGAAAAACAATTTTTGGTTCATACTCACCATGATAATCGATGAAATATCACGGGAGGGAAAAAACATTGTAGAAATATTACGAACGCGGCAGGAAGTTTTCACAGCCCAGGAGTCGAAATGACACATCTGGGCGTTCTATTGTTAATGATTGCATTTATATCTCTTCATGTATTCGTTTTTTACCGTCTAAGAACATTGCTGCTGGTTTTTGTATGGATTTACATCTTTTTAGAGCCATTTTAAAATGAAAACACAGTCGGGGTAACTGAGGTACCCACTTGGTAGAGTTTGTCATAGTTTCATTTTACATTGAATGCAGTTCCGCAATATATGTGGCTACATATGTGTCTAGTTTATTCATTCTACCCGTGTGCAATGCAAAATAATACATTTTGGTGATGAGCAGCCGCATGTTGAATTACAAATAATTCTCATGTGCTAGTGTGTTAGATTGAAAAACCCTTGTAAATCCAAGTCGGTATCGCGTTTTCGTCTGGTTGTATTTAAGTTAATTTAGAACTTTTTATTGTAACTGCGATGTAATTATAAAATATTAATTTTTTTTACAAATACATATTTATTTTCATATTACGCGTTAATATCCGCTAATACACTTCATATTTGAAATAGGTACAGATTTTTTCAAAGCGTTTTGGTAATGTGCAGGCGTGTGTTGAACAACGAAAGAATGATCTTATGCGACTGTATGTTACAGTGAATGGCTGTTGTAAATGCAAATAAGCTTCATGTTCTCCTCCGGTTGTGCTCAACATTCAAGGTAGCAAAACTTTTATTACAATTGTAAAGTAGTATTGAAACATTATTTTCTTTACAAATATTTATTTATTTTCTATAGATATCCTATTATTAACATATTTCTCTCAATAAACAACAATTTTTGAAAAACGAATTGTGAGGTAACTGAGTTATCCCACTTGGGATAAAAAATTCTATTTCCAAACAGTATATAAATTAAGGGCATGAAGAGGAAACTCATCAAAAATTAAATTCGATCTTGCATTTGAACGGAATTTTAAAATAAAAAACCTATAAAACCACAAGATTCAAGCCCAACAGAAAACCAAGAAGAGGTGTTAGTAATTCATATTAAATACACACTGTGATACGTGCGAAACCGGTAGCAAAAATAAAAAATTGTGGAAAAGTACTAGGGTCTATTAAATATGAATAATATTACCTACTTCCACGAAGTCACACCTGATTCGATTAAATGGTGTTAGCTCGGAATTTGCAGAAGAAGATCATGGACGGATTGATAAAAACTTGAAGAAGTCGTGTGCATTAGCTTCGCACATGGCCTAAGATCTAAGGACTAACAATAAGATGCAAGGGAAACATAAACGACAAGTGAAAAAAATCCTACACTCTCAGACTATAGGAAGCAAGTTAATATAAGGAATTTGGAATAATAACACTAGGTTGAGCAGATGGGATATGCAAGTTAAATGATACACATTCGAGAAAGTAGGGAGACCTCAAATTGATGTTAGTTATATCTTGCTAAAAATAAGCTGGCAAGAAGCTTTCAAACAGTGGAATAATTCCTTAAACTGCACTGGAAGTATAAAAAGAAGACAGAAAATTAATCATATTTGTATATTTTACATCCTGATTTTCTTAGTAAACAAGCCAGCTGCAAATATTCCACACTGTTAGCAATTACGTAAAGATATAATATCAAAGTTTCTATACTTGACGTTTGTATTTATGTTGGTGAAGGCATTGGATAGATATATTTTTATAGCAATTAAGCTGTACACGCGCGCGCATACACACACACTGTAAGTCATACATATCATAAAAAATTACGAATATAAAACGCGCACACATACGCTGAAATAACATTACGATTATTAAGGCCATTTTGAATAAAAGACAGGTTTCAAAAAGAACATAAAATTATATAATTACATTTAAAATTATGGGAGGAGACAAATCTCCACGAAGGAATTGACGCTTGGCATTTTTGGGGTCTTATGACGTTTATATTTTTCTTTTCGAGGCCATAAAAAAGTCCGTAAAAGAAAGAACCTTTTCGCATGCAAGGATTTCAAAATACAGATTAAGACGTCCTCTCTTCCCATTCTCCCTTCCTCTTAACGACTTATTCATCGAAGAAGAAAAAAGCGACGAGGATTCGTAAAAATGAGAATATAAACAAAACAACCACCCATTCCAGGCTCCCGAATCATAACGACGACTCAAACGCAAAGAGAAACTACATCTCAGCAGAATTCCAACCGCTGTTATGAATACCACAGCCGAAAGGTTTCTAAAAACTTACGGAGTGAAAAAATGAGATGCATCTTATAAAACCGCACGCACATACATATTTCTAGCTCAGTCTTGACGCGAGAGAAACTCTCTCGCATCCATCTGAAGAAATGCAAACCGAAAGGAGGCAAGATCTGCCTTCCTTCGGACGATATGACTTTAAAATGAGAAGAGAGAGAGAGGGAAATAGAGAAGAAAGATGCGTTTCCCGAAAAAATAAGCCCCAATGCCATCCGTAGCGAGGTGGAGATGGAATCTCGCCGATAGAAGTCTCTCTGAGAATTTTTCGAGGGAATATTTGAGTCGTCTACTTTTTCCCGAATGCATCTTCGTTCCCGCACCTCACGTTAATCCTAACCCTCATCTTTCCACGAACCGTATTCATTTCTTGCGCCCTTTCCTTTCTTGTTTCTCTCTCCCGAATTCCTCTCTTGTCTCGTCGCATTATGCCCTGTCTCTTTTTAAATGATGTATCCTTATCGACATGTTATCAACACACCTTTCCCATTTCTTCCATCAATATCTACTGCTCTTGCTGTCAACGCTTTCATCTCTTCCTCTAACAAGATTTCTCTCTCTCTCTCGCTCCTCCTAAACCTCCGATCGCCCTTTTTCCCATTTATCCCCGTCTCTTCTCCTGTCCGTCTGTCTGCCTCTCTCCCCCTTCACGCGCCCTGTATCCGTAATGTCCCTTCGCAACATTTCACTAGTAAAACCTTGACGCACCCAAAAATCCCTTCCTTTCCGCACCGTGTCTCTCTCCCTTCATGTGCGTGCCTCCTCGATCCCACTCCCATTTCTACGCCCAGAAACTCTTCCCCGCCCTCTTCCCGTCTTAATCCAAACATCTCAATGATTTACTACCATAACCCAACCTACCGAGAATTAGTCCACATGTCATTTCTCTCTCTATCTCTCTCCCCCCCTTTCCATTCGCGTTTTTCTCTAATCCTCAACCATTTGCCTCTTACCACAATTCTCTTCTTCCCATCTGCATCACTCTCTCCTTAGTATCCTTAAGAGTTAGCAGTGGTACGAGTCAGCAGACCAACGAATATACATATTGTTCCCCCATCCTCTGTTTTATTCAAATATGGTAATTCTTATATATCCAGTTTTTACGCCATTATTTTTACCATATATATATATATATATATCATTCGGATTCATAATTTTATGAAGCTATTACGGATCTTTATTTCATTCCGGTGGAAGAATTTTTGAATGGGTTAATCCTGTCACCATCCGAGATTTTCTACATTATAAATATTTATTTTCCAGTGTTGTTGAAGAAGGGAAGAGTTAATCGGGGGCACTGCTCTACAAGGCTCAATTCCCTTCACTCGTCTTGCCTAATCCTCCGTTCACAACTTTATCTCAATTATATGCTTCTTTGAGACAACAATGTACGCTTATGGAGATTGTCGACAAAACAGATTGTCTACTGCCTCTCGTTTCCGAGGCCGCAGGAGAAATTGCCCGCGTTGATGTCATTAGCCGTTTTTCCGCGCATATATACACCGTCCTAGCGTGTTAAGTTCAACCCATAAGCCGGCATTTATTACACTTTAATCTCTTTTCGCATGAATATTTATTATGCTGAGGCTTAAAGAAGAAATTTTCTGCAAAGACTGAATTAAGCCCTAAGTTGGAATCAAGTGAACGAATGGCCTCACTAGAGCGCAATTTTACTTCAATTATCAGTTATGCTCTAACGCGCTCATGCCCTCATTCGCAACACTTTCCGAACCGACCCGGAAATAGCGAGACGGATAATTTCCTCGTTCACTCAAAATGTGCACTGAAGAAAGTTTATAAATAACAGTCACACATACAACAATAACGTCTAGTTTTTACCACTCTTAAGAAATTTTCCTTACTTTTAAGGATTGGAGAGTCTCCGCGAATGAGTGTTGTGCATTAATCAACTGGTAATTTTCATTACAAGTATTAGCTTTGTTTTGTCGCACTAGATTATTTTTATCGGATTAAGTTGATGAATATAAGCTTGGGAAATTCCTTGGACGATATACAGTAACACCCCGCTTAACGCTGTCCCGTACAACGCTGATTCGTTATAACGCTCTTTGTTCTCGAGACAATTTTTACTTTCTCCATACGTTTTTGTGGGTGCTCTAACCCAAGAACTAATTACCGGATCATCATCGAATTTCATATTTAACATCTTTAAGTTACCAAGTGTTAAACTATGGAAGAAATTATAAGAAATTACAAGACGTGATTTGATTTCGACATTTACGGTGTGTAGCAGAAAATTTTCAGTCAAAATAACGGAAAACAAATTCTGAAATCAACAAACAAACCACAACAAACGCCACGTTCTCAGACTGCAGAGTAATCTATGGTTTTGTTTACATATCTCACGAAATTGGACACTTATTGGTGGTAATGGGCGCTGATTACAAGCGGAGGGTGTGTGGAATCAGTGCTGCCGTCGCAGATTTGTAAATAGCGCTAGATCCAACCACAAAAGGCGCCAGATAGGCGCTATAATTATAGTAAATAGCGCCAAAAAAAGCGCTAGATAGAAAAATCCCTCTGTTTATATATTTTTCTTATTTATGTTGTCTATGTGCCTCAGTTAATATTCTACACTCTTATAGTGGTGTTAAATGGACACAAAACTAGCTGAAAATAGTGCTAAACAATTTTCACTTGCATTTTAAAATTACTTACAATCATTTCAGGTAACTAGGATTTGAAACGAAATAAGATTAAGTGAACGAATATAAATTTCTCTGTCGTATATTATCGGATATATGCATCTATTCAATCCAAAAATCCAATTTTTATTTTTTACATTTCTCTGAATATACAAAATAAAAAAGCATTGATACATGGAAGAGCGAGCAGGGCGACCATCCGGCGCCGAAGACCAAGGAATACAAAACAACATCTAAAAAAACTCATAATTTTAGTTGTAGAAATTATTGTTTAATAAAGACATGGATAACAAAGCTAAAGACAATAAAAATGATAATAAAGTTAGGTGGTTAACAATTAATTGCAAATATAGGGGCAGCACTGTTTGACTGAAATTCTTTGGTACTGAAGTACATTGACCAAGAAATTTAAAAACATTTCATTTCTTATATTTACATCAGGAAACGCAATTTTACTGACTTAACTAACTTCAAAGGAGCCATTCCATCGTTAATTTTATAATAAAGTTTCCTATATCTCGCCCGTCGAATAAGTGAATGAGAGAACCAATTGTATGTTTCATTAATAAGAAAACCTAGGTGGTAGACATTCACGGACGGCATGTGAAGTTGCAAGCTTTAGAGACTGGCACACAAACGTAATAAAAATCAAATGGGGAATCTCTTTAGTCTTTAACTTTGTATACAATCCATTATTAATACCAGTCATTACAGATGAATTATTAGTCTCAAGAGCAACAAGTCTCTGCAAATCTAATTCATAATTTCTTAGGATTTTTTTAAAGCCACGCATGTTGTCTGCATTACATTCACATAATTCAATTAAGTCACCACCGAAGAAGGCCTCGGCTTGTCGCGAAATTCTTTCTGTGGCCGAGCAACTTGGACCCGCATTTTAGGGCAGGGAACCATTAAAGGGTCACATCGCATAGAATTTTAAAATCCCATTGGGGGCCGCAGAATTTCAGTGTACGTTTTCGATATTGCTGCGCCGCTTTTCTTATTTAATCGGTGACCTTCAGGACAATTTCCATATTGAGTGTCTAACAGCATGGAAAACCTATGCAAGGGGTGTACCGAGGGAATTTTTCGTTTGTTCTGGTTTTACCAGCTACCCCATTCTATCTTCTAAAATATGCCTCGGTTACGCTGGATGACCACCCTCGACGTTTTCAGACTGTAGATCAATGCAATCTGTTATATTTGGAATTCATTTTTCTTCTCCTCATTGAAGGTAGACTAAAACGCTTAATAAATTACATGAGAAAAAAGGCATCCAATTTGGCGCTAGATTAGCGCCATGGCGCTAAACGTCAAAAAAGGCGCTAGACAAAACAAAAAAGCGCTAAATTTAGCGCGAAAATCGATAAAACGGCAACACTGTGTGGAATCTATTAAAGTGTGAGAAAATGACAAAAACGTTGCGACAGTTATTATATTGAAGAATTTCTGGTGTGTAGCAAATCTGCTACATTACGCGTTTAAAGGTTAACTAGGAGCCCGTTGCAGTATTTCCTGAAAACATTTAGGGAACCTTGCGTGAAGTGGCCCTGTGCGATAGTTCCTATGACAAAGAATTGTGACACAAGGTCTTTCTTGTTGAACTACTTTTATTAACCCTCTCAAAATAATCATATACCTCACACCATTTTTATAACCAAAAACACATATCTATTAGACCAACACTTCCCAGTACACAACATTTTTTGTTGTGTCCGCTGTTTCTGATGGCACAGCAAATCGCATGTTCTGTGGATTGTTTCATTATAAGTAATTACTATACATGCACCGGCCACGCGTCAAATATCTTGCGTAATTATCGAATGAAATTAATTACAAACATTATCAATATAGTAATTTGCATTAAACTACCCAATTAAATTTGCAAACAAAACGAGATTTTCAATATAAACGTCAAATATGTTGATATTTGTAATATTAAGTTGTCCATTATTACAATGCAATGGTGTCGTTTCTAACTTCAAGTTTCTTCGCTACGTGTTTCATTTGTTTTATATTTACGCGAAACTTTTCACATAAGAATTCAATCTGTTTTTGTCCTTCATACGTTTGTTTCATTGTAAGCTTAGCGCAAATCCACTTGAAAACCCGAGTCCAACAATACAAAAATCCGATATCAACAATGTCCATAACCCTAGCTAGTTAAAGATTATGGGCCGTATTCTTAGTTCTGTTAGTCCAGGTCTAAACGGGGTATGACTGTACATATATTATTTCAAATGGCCCATAAAATGAGCTAGTTAGCAAAACTTCAAGCCAGATTTCGTATATATTTCAAATCAAGTTAAAATTCCATTTCTCTATATTCGCTGAATCTATTTAACGGATCTCGAATAACTGAATACATACTCACTTTTGCTCTATGGTGACGGAAGAGTTATATAAGCATTAACCATAAAAAAGTAAAAAAATATGATCCAATCATTTATTAATACCTAACGTATTGGAATTAGCACTAAATTCACCAGAAAGAGACTAATTCCCAAGAAGGATGATCTGGAGTGAATCATTGATCAGTTAAAAAATATATAGCGATTACAAGATATTTTTCTTCAATTAAACAAGAGATCTATACTCTTTTTTCTTCACATTTAACAAGTAATAATTTAAAAGCATACATAGTGCTACTTACCAAAAATTCCCTCTGAAAAGTCACTCATCAATCAACCCATCGGATCCAACCGGCGATTCATCACTCTCGCGAAGACTTAAGGTACCTACCAATATTTCACCTAAATTTGCTTTCGACCTCGCCCTCATATCATTTTCCATGTCATTCCACCTCCTTCACATTCCCTCCATCCCCTTCTTTTCCTTTTTCCTTCTGCCATTCACACAAGACGCCCTTTTTCCTTCCTTCCTCTTTCTCTCTTCCCATTCCACCTTCATAGTTCCTCCACTTCCATCGTTTTTCACTCTTTTTCGAGAAGGACGATCGCTCCTTCTCCCCTTCGACACTTTTCCATTCCCACCACCCTTCATTGTTAAGAACTTTCCTCGTCGTTCGATTCCTCTTCCTCTCTTCGCCCTCTTTCCCCTCTGTGCACCTTCCCTTTCCTCTCACTCCCACAATATTCTCTCCCTCCCTCTTCATCCAGTAAGCTATTCAGTAATCCCTCAGCCACTTCTAAATCTCATCACTAACACGCCTCTCGCAAACCGGATATCTCTCTCACACTCCACTCCCAATTCCCACCCTACCCCACACTTTCCTATCGCCATCTCTATATTTGGACGTTTTATATCCTTTTTCACTTCCCCGTCCTATCCTATCTGCCTCCACCTCTTCTCTTCCCCTTCTCACCCGTTATCTCTTCTCCCTTTGCATTACGAATAAGCGAAATGAAACCTCTTCATCCTTCCAAGCGTGCGGAGAAGTGTCCAACTGCCTCCCTCGCTTATCCTACTCTCGATTCAGCATTCCCTGGGAAAAAAATGCCATCCCTTTTTAATGCCACCTTCTTTTCGCCTCGCCCACGCCTCACTCCCTTGCTGGATCCGAGTGACACTTTTCCCTTCCTCCCTTTTTTTCCTTTCAAAGGATGCTCGACCAAACCCTTCTCCCTCATATTCTATTCGTTCCCACTCTCCCGGTCATTTATTAGCGCCGGTGGCGCCATCAGTTTTCCGTGGCAGGTGGAAAAATCCCATCGGGAATCGGGTTAGAGAGGAAAGGCGAAGGAGGAAGAGAGAGGGATGGGGCATCTACCGTAAACCGCCATCGCCGTCGTAGATTGCTTCCCCCTCTAGTGGTATCGGTTGTAAGTAAGGAGTAGGAGGGTTGAGGGAAGTTTTTTTAAGGGTTGAGGGAGGATTTTGTGAGAGCGATAAGTGCGTCATTGATTATCCCTGGAAAAGGGGAAGAGAGAGAGAGAGCTGGTCGCATGAGAGGTTTTTGGCGTAATGGACGTTATTCGGTTATTCTCTACTCTTTTAAGGAGAACATCTGATAAAGTTCAAGGGATTACCTCGGCAAAACTTTAATTTCAACCTATACGATTATTTCCATTTTGAGTAATAATTTATATTCAGCATTAACCTTTCAATGCTAGGAAGTTGAAATCCCTTAGACTACAATATTGCTTGTTGTCGTGACTTGAAAATAGCTCTAACGTCCGTTAAAATGTAAATTCAGGTTTTCTGTGCACTTAGTTTACTGGTACCTACAAAATTTTCGCACTATTTTGTCTATTGAATAATTCTTATTTATGCATATGAAGATTGTTTAAACGATTGGATCTCACACAAGATTACATGACCAGAATTTCCACTAATTATGTTCTGAAAACTTTCGTATCAACTATGAAACCTTGTCTTCCTCTATGCGACCGTTACGAGTATATTTATTCCATTATTTCGCTTATCTAGTAAACGTAACCCACAATAATCCTGAAACTAACGTCGATAAACACAATAATAAGAACATGCGGATAAAACGAAAGTCGCACACGCCTATGAGTTTAATGATCTAGCAAGCTTTAAGTCAAATCTTTATATGGGGAGACTTGTTCACCGAGTGTATGTGCGGAACCGGTCCCTTCTTATTTTTTTCCTTCATTTTTCGAAGTCGAACGTAATGTCTCGCGAATATGATAGAGTACGACGGCGATATTATAAAAAAGTATTCAAATGCACGCTATAGCCGTTGATTTTATAGTTAAGCGTTCCGCGATATCTCACTGCTAAAACGCGCTGCACGACGACAAGAGGCCGGTCGAACCAGCTCCATAACTGCACGCATATATACAAGTTTATGCGTGAATAATGCGGCCATTTTTACGAGCAAGAAATATTGCGCTCATTTTTTACTCGAGACAATTAATCTCTTATATTTTTTACGTCGTATCAACCTGAGAGGGAGGCACGATTTTTTTTTGTAGTCGCATGTATTTGCTTATGGATAATATATACTGCTAAGGAGTAATAAAACATGAATCTTAAATTTATTAGCTTTAACTAATCAAAAATATGGTGCCATTTTCTATACATGTAAAGAGCCCGCCGTCGAAATTACTATTCTTCAACTGCAAACGGTGGTTAGAATATTATTGCTACGCATGGACGAAAGGTTTGAGCACGTTCATATAAGGTTTAAACGCGATTTTCGCATAGTTTTGCTTTGTTCTGCGATTTCAAAAGAAAAATATGTTTGCCAAAATTTTTGTACAGGTAGCAACGACTCTTGTGTAGATCAGTCTTGAACACTATCTTCGACCGCAGTTTGAAAGTTGAGATGTTTATTTTCAAAAGTCGCTCTTTATTGTATCCTCACCAACTGATTATCCGTTTTATGGGGCATTTATTGTTGGTTTGTGAACTTTGTGCCATTTTTACGATAAGGAAGGTGGCGCTTACAAACGGATGTCTAAAGAAGTTCAGAAAGATGAAAGGAGAAAACGTACGGCAGCTTCTGAGCGGTGCCAACAAAAAATGTACATTCATGTATCTTCATTATCTTTAACATCACACGCATAGCATGCTGAAAGTTACGATCAGTGAAATCGTGAATGTTTAGGAGGCGATGACGTAAAAGGGAGTTGGTAAGTAATTATGTCTACTTAGTTCGAAGAAGGGAAGAATTGGGAAATTGGGAAAATAATGGAATTGATGATATTCGATACAGTAAATTTGAAAGAAAAATAGCTGCACCAAACATAACTAGATGAAAGTCATTGACAATTTTTATCAAGGAGTATCCACACGCGGGACAGCAGTTTGGAAAATAATCATATAAAAGAAGCTAACGAAGTTTGGATAAATGAAATGGGATCTCTCAAAGGGATAAAAAAGAAACAAATTGTTTGCGGCATTAAAGGGTTTGTGATATAATTGATAAAGTTAGGAAACTGAAAGAGCAATAGGCAGGATGCGTGGCCGGATGGTCAGACCGTCGCTAAATAAAGGATGGAATACCAAGGACCAAAAGGAGTTGACCATAAAGGCCTAAAGGAAGCGGAAATAAAAATAATTCTGAGTGCATCATAAAATAAAAATTCCATTAATAGGAATTGTCTATTTCCAAATTTTTTTATAACAGACGTCGGAAGTATAAGTTGAACAACGTCTCTGCTGCAATGCTATGAAGGTAAAAGAGGACACTTTACCTTTAAGAAAGTCGTTTCATTAAATCAAATGGAATGAATTTTACTTCTCCTTTGGGAAAGATTTGAAACGAAAGGTTATGTCTCGACATTTTAAATAATCGAGCTATCTTTATAAAGAGTAAGGAGAGTTTGAAGAATGACGACCTGTAATCATAGCTACCATATTAAGACGGCGGAAATTATCAAGAAAAATAATATTAACCTTTAAATGAGAAAAATAATAAAAATAAATAAAATGCAATAAAAATCTATTTCTAAGAGGTTCTATCGTTTTGAACTAATACGTTTATTTCTTAACCTTGTTACTGATGAGACCAAAACAAGTCATTTAAACTTTGAACGGCTTATGGGTTTTAAAAAGGCATATCGAGTACCTATTCCTGATAAATAATAAATGAGACATGTATATTGATAAAATATGTAAAAAACAGTTTATTTTCGGGAACATTGAATTTATTATTACTGACTAAGGAATTGTTTATAATCCACTAAATATGCTCTAAATGTTGTTTCTGTTTGGTTGATTTTTAACTCACGTTCATACCAACGTAGATTTTCCAGTCTATCCATTAAATTGTGTTGAACAAAAGTCGAAAAATCCGTCGAAAACATTTCAGAACATCATATCGACAGGAACTTCAGCTACTAAAGTCTACATCACGATTCGCGCAAGTTTTAGCGCACTATAATCTTTAAACGATCTTTCTATGCTTCCCACAATGAGTTTGGCGTACACTATCAAATAAACCGACTAAGAAAGAGAGAACTCCGCACAAAACAACACATTTAAATTTGCAAAAACACTTTCCCACGCTCACTACTGACATAAAAATTCGCGAGAGATCTCGACTGTTGAACTACGGAGGATGAAACGCGTATAAGGGCGTAGAGAGAGAGAGAGAGAAAATAAGGCAAAAAGAAACGAAAGAAGGCAGTGCAAGGAAGAAAGCAAAAAAACAAAGGGAACGCTTAAAATCGCATTCGCGAGGAAAGAGGGATAGAGTAGCACGTGCACATCGTAGGAGGTCCCTTTCTCTGCTCCCAAAGATTCCCACACAGAATTCATTTCTCACGGCACGGAAAGAGAGACAAAGAAATGAGGAGGATAAAAATTTTCAAAAGTGAGTTTTCTCTCTCTCTCCATACTTTTTGTAAAAGCGTCTCTAATGTAGAGAGAGTGAGGGGGATGGAAAAAAATCTCGGAAAAATTCTATGGGTGAAGGTGTACACACGGCCTATAAACACGGAGAAGGATATGTGCTGGAGCTAGTACGTGAGCTAGCAGTAAATCCAAAGGACTATAAATTTATGTCCCTTTCTTGGTCGCCCTCGCAAGCTCTCTCTCTCTCTCTGTACACTGCCACCGGGCCGATTTCAAGCGGCATGTCGTCGCGGCGAATGTTTGCTGAATAAAAAAACGAGCTCCGGAAAACGTCTCCACGGCGTCGGATTCACCTCGCCTAATGCCCACGAGAGAGAAAAATAAGATGGAACGCCTCGAAGGGAGGTGGGCGTAGTTTTTGAAAAACGGCGTTAATAATGGGTAAAGGTAAGCTTTAAGCAAATAGGTTGAAACCTGGAAGAAATCTCATGCCTTAAAAGTGACACGCTATTTCTTTGATTCATAGTGACAAGGGGATTGTGCCAGATTTCCTTAATGCTACGAGCGACTTTATTTTTTTATGAAAAAAATATAGAAAGTGTCTTTTATTTGAAACGAGGTTAAGATTGTCAGGCCCCTCTTTTTGAGACCAACTCGGGGAAAATATCATTCATATCTGAAGATAACCAACGTGTATAAACTTCGTAATAATTTTTGGTGTATCACTAGGTAAATAAAACTAATAAACATCACACTGCAATCGCTTTAATATGCTTAGGGAAAACATCCATTTCGTGTATTAAGTACGACGAAATCATTTCATAAATTCACTACAAAAAACCGCAAATCTTTTTAAAAAGACAAACGCACAAAGATTTTATCTCCAAGGTGGGAAAAAAGTATGTACGTGGGTGTCGCACACGGAGTTGGAAGTGCTTTCTTTGGCTACATCGGAATTTTTCTTGAGAGATTGTATTCTGTAGTGTAACTAAACATCAAATCGAAACGATTTCTTAGCTTTAAAACTACAACAGATAAGGTTTTATGGCGATGATTTTGGTTAGCAAGTACGAAGTTCCCGTGTTAAATTTCGGATCGCTTTTCATCGTGACTCCGCGGGTTGTATAATACGCTCTCGTGGGCCGCCTGTGGGAAATAGGTTCTCCAGCTCAGGCTTAAATAATGAAAAGAAGAAAGGTGAATTTTTTATATTAGCTAAAAACTTAACTAGGTCTCTTTCTATACTTGAATGAGTAAAGTGACGAAGCGAGCGTAATCAGTCCTTCGCATTTGAGGCTCCAATGAGGAGAAATTTCAGCTAGGATGGAACAAATAGGATTTCACCTACAACCATCTATTACGCTCTCGTTCTGAAAAAATGGAAGTGTTTTCAAACTTTCGTGTATTTCTTCCCGCGGTCACCAGCATTCCGATGTGGAACGGTTTTTTCTTTTCCTTTTTCGCCAGAGGCAAAGGAGAAAGAGAGGAAATTACACGGACACTCCCTCGCAAAATTCTCGGATGAAGAATACATTATTTTTAAATCCAAACCATTATTTTCTCTCTCTTCGACTCTCCTCCCTTTCCGAAATAACCTTAAACGAGGAGATATTCTCCGAGTCATTGCCGAGAAAAACGCTCGTCTTTCGGCGGTATATTTTTTTCCATTTTTCCTCGCGAAATTAATGCTTCCCTTACTTCCTTCCCCTTCCTCTCCGTGCCCATTCCGCACTAGCTCATTTCAAGACGCGTCGACGGCGGTTGCAGCTACAAAAAAATTACAAAAAGAAACAATAGAGAAAAAGTGGTGCGGCGTTTCCCTCGCCACATGCGCGGTCACTCTCTCTCTTTCTCGCCTTCTTTTCCTTTCCTCTCTATCTTCACCTCTTTTCACTCTCTCTGCCTCCCCGCTCGACCCACGGCCGCCGGCCTAAACGACCATAAAACAAGATTTTTCCCCCTTGTTTCGCGTGATGGCTGGGGAAAGGGGTGACACGTGGCCCCGAAAGATATATGGGGCGCACGGCTCTTTTTCCCCTCCCACCTTTCTCACCAACCCCCTTCCCTAATCCCTATCACACGCAGCGAGAAATTTCTCTTCCACTCCTCTCTCTCTCTGTTTCTCTTCCAGTTCCTTTCGAACGAAAAGGTGCGCAATTTCACCTGCCTACTTTCCTTTGTTTTTTCCGGCGGTTCTTCCGTCATATTTCTTTTTGTTCTTTTGTGCCTCGAGTAATTTTAGGAGTGTCTGCAATGCCGATAAAGAACGGGCACCGAGTACAGTACACAGGTGCCGCTAAAAATGGAATGCGTGCGTGTGTTTTCCTGCGAGTGGGTGTTTGTTGATAGATTGCGAAATGGGATAATGGTGGAGAGTGAGAAAGTCAAGAGGGAGAGAGAGAGATGGGAAGGGTGAGAGAGAGAAAGGGAGAGAGGAGCGGGTAAAGTCGGGAAAAGGAGGAACAGCAAAGGGAAGAGAAAATGGAGGAAATTGCATTTGACGCGCGAAAATAAAAAAAAAGTTGAGGAAATATTTACTGCCGAGGGAAGGTTTCGACGCTATAATCCAAAAATATGGCTAATCGAGTTGCTGGAGAATTTCTACTCCAATAGGAAAAACTGCTGAGAAAATTTTATGAGAGTAGCTGGCGAAGCGGGTAACTGGAAGTCAGTGTAATCGATATAAAAAACGAAAAGTTAAACTGAGAACTTTCCTATAGTACTATTGACAGGAATAAATTTTAATTATGTGTCCCAAGAATTATTCGTTATTATAATCGAATATAATGTTTACTTTTGTGGAATTACTACTATTAAATATAATTCGTAGCAAAAAATTCATTGCGCAATATAATCCAAATGAGAATATCTCCTAAATATAACAAGGGTGGCAAAGTATTACTTTCTCTTTTAAATAGCAAGAACCTAAAAAAATAAAGATTTAGAAACATGTTTAAACGATAACGATAGTATATTGAAATATTTTATTTTCGTATAGAATGAGAAGGTTTTAAATTACTTTGTCATTTACTACAGATAACTTTTTGTCTTAGCCTTTCGGGGAGTTTAAGTTGATTTTATCAATTCACAGGACCTATCGATGTACATTTTAATAATCAATATTTTGAATTTTATTGTTTCGCTTTATATCTCTGAAATCAATTGTACTTTAATAAATTGGACAGTTTATCATGAATTTTACACCGAGTTTTGATGGTTATATGATTTAAAAAATAAGAAACATAGGTAATACTTAGCTCGAAAACAGAATCTAAATATTTTACACTCAAATTAAAAAATGCAGTTTTACACGAACACTCTTTAGTGGAAGTATTAATAAACGATAGTGCAATCCAAAGCCATGATAATCTTTGATAAATATATATCTTCATGTATCGAAGAGCGATATCTCTCGTGTATTCTACCAACTTTGTGTTGTCTTTCTACTTCCTCAACATTACCGCAGCTTTCGTGAGTCTTGTTTACCTGCTTCGGCTAAAATGTTAACTTTGTTTGAGGATGGAGCCACTTCTAATGTAAGTTCATTCCTGTTTATGTTTAACCTTAACCTGTAATGCTAAAAAAGTATAAAGATACGCGACAGAATATCACCATTACTTAACATGGAAATGAATTGGTTCGCGCGAGAGAGGACGTCGATGTTTAAGGCGTGAGTAGATTAGGTCCTTCATTTTGAAGGAAATTGGGATTGGATAAGAGTTATCGGAGGTAGAGAGCAGAAGAGATTGAGGTTAGGGATGAAGAGGGCTAGAGGGTGGGTTGAAAGTTCAGCGGAGTGGCTAAGATTAATGGGGTTCGTAATCTGCCATGAGTTGTTTTATAGAAGTTGATGAAATTAGCGGAATTTCATCATTTAATACACGCCCACGGGGTTATTAGAGTCGTCTCCGATATTGAATTGATTGCCTAGGTCATTTAAAATCTAAATTAAGGTCCTATAGATCGAAGGAAATATTTCTATTTGACCTCATTACAGGGAGTACAGCTAATGACCTAATTTTTGGTACTCTCCCTGATAGACTCAATTAATCTTCGCATACGGTTGTAGTGACACGTACGAGTACTTTTTAAACTGAAGATACTTAGTTCAAAAAATAAGTAAGCTTTCACTTTATCTTGGAAAAAACAATTGAAAATCTCATACCAAATTTTCCACCGTTGCTATCAAGTACGTAAGTAATGCGCTAATTACGTTATGATGTATGCGAGTAAACCGCGACGATAATTTAAGTAAAAAGGTTGGAAAAATTGCTTTAAATGTAGCGAAGAAATAACCAAAAATGTTTGTTGCGAAATCAATCTATACATGAAATAATGGTTTTGTATTCTATAAAGGATAATTAGAATCTGATACGGGTGCGCTTCGGTGAAAAATGCATTTAAGAAACTAAAACTCGATTCAAGATGTCATACTCAGTGATCATGTGTAGTATTTATAATTCAGAGGATTTAAATAATGCAGTTTATTTAAGAGGGATTTCAATTAAGAGTGATTTAGAGAAAGGAGAGCAATTTACCGGGAGTAGGCAGTATGCGGTCCGCGAGAGGTTTTTAATGTGGCTCACGAAACTTTGATGAAAAAAATATTAGCTAAATTTTATGCAAAATTTCATATCTGTCAATTAAAATTATGATCATAAAATCTTGTCTGGTTAATATTTGACGATAGATCTGTTTTTATATTATGTGAAACTACAGTAACTTCCGATATAAAACTTTATCTAGACGATGAAGCACTCGCCACAACGAATCCACCCATCTTGAGAAAAGCTTGTCCATCTCGGTTTTAAGCATTTTCAAATTTTAAATATTTTTTAAAACTTATGCACTAAACATTTCCGCAAGAATTCTATGAAAAACGTCAAATTAATTTTCAGGAACTCTATGAATCAACTAATTCCAAATATCTATCTCACTAAGATACAAAGCAAATGAGGCTATGCTAAACCTTATCTTTTTTATCTTAATATTTTTAATTAATAATTTTCTAAATAGAAATGATTTTTAACGTATCCAATCCGGCACAAAACAAAATAACAAACTGTTGATGGCGTTTCTGACAAAATGTTTTCAGTGGTGATTTTCCAGAGCCAAAAAAATCCTAATGAACTGGATGTAGCAAAACATCGAGTATACTTATTTCCGAATAAAACTAACGAAAAACACCGACTTTCAGATCGAGGAGAATTTTACCATGAAAATTTGTCTCCTTATCTGAGAAACCTTTTTCACGCTTTAACTCCCATCGAAAATAGCAGTAACGCGTGGATTCCACCAAACTAAATCATCCTTTCATTAGATTTCCAGAATTACGATCCCTACTAATGTCCAAAAGACCACCTAAATGAATGCATCATGTAGAATGGACACACTAAAATGCATAAGGGTACTTAGGGTACTTTTTGGACTCGTAATGCGAAATCATAGGAGTGGGACACTTTAATAACGCCATGAAAATTCAAGAGGATTAGCGAGCAGAGGGGTGCAGAAGAGGAGAGAGAGAGTGCTAAATCCCCATCTGGATGATCCCACCTCACTTTTCTCACGGACTCGATTGGATTCGCGCCAAAAGTGGAACCACGAAACTTCCTCCTACTCCACCTCAAACCTGCAAGCTCTCTAATTCACACTCTCCATTTATCCATTCTTCTCTCTCATCTTGCTTTCTCCCTCTTTTGTCGTTTGTATCCGTTTTCCTGATGCCATGTATAACCAGCAAGACATTTCAAAGCCTTCTTATAGCAAAGATAATAAGAAACAATGTTTCTCATTATAAGTACATTAACTGGCACGAGAATAGCTGGCATCACGATTGGAATCCCATTTTTATTTCCCCAAGTATTGTAACTTAATATTATTATATTTCTCTCTTTCGTTTTAAACTAGTAGGGCCGGCAAACATAGGGAAACTCTTGATTACATTTCGCAGGATACCATTACTCACTTTCTCGCTTTATCACCATTTCACTATCTTCATCTCTCTATCTAGCTCTCTCTCTCTTTCTCAGGAGAAGACAAACAAGACAAAGACCGCCCACGTAGTTCTAACCGGTGCTGCGGTGGTCGACGAATGGATGGACAACGACACGAAGCCACGAGAAACTACACCACTCCTCCTCCGCCGCAATACCCGAATCTCTTCCCACGTTATAACAGCGGCGTCAAAAAAAACTTGTGGACCATGCGAATGTGGAGGACAAACATCCTTGTTCCCTTCGAAGAGGTATTTTTTATAAGTTTAGAACGGAGTTGTGATTCGCTCAGATGACGATCTACCGTTGTAGGGCAATGCGGGGGCGGTTTATAGTAGGTGGAAGAAATCCGATGACGGAGCAGTGTGATAAGTTTGGCGATGTTTTGGATGAAAAAAGGGTTATAAATTGCTAACCGAATGAGCGTACTGGTTTTCATGTCCTCAGTTTCGCTCATTCGGTAGTCAACAGACTCGTATACCCCAGCGGCTTTTTAAAAAACGTGACCGCAACATCCTGTGACGAATAAAACAAACCGTAGGTCACAAGAAAGGAATAAAATAGTTTAAAATTTGCAAAATTTCGTAAGGTCAGCGAACTTACACATTTTTGTTAGTATGCATTTGAGATAAAATTCGACATTTTCGTTTGTTAAAAATAGATAAATGAAAATATTTATGAACATACCTAAGTAGTTAGAGCGGTTTATCAGTAAATTAAAGTATAAGAAGCTAGAATTCCACTGATATCTATTCTATTCTATTTTCATGAAGAAGTTTAAAATCCAGTTTTAGGGAAAAGTGGCTACACTCTAAGGCAGTGTTTTTCCGTCGGATCAGTCAGGTGACCCACCCCCCAGTCCGGGAGTTCGGTCGCCACGACACTCCCCCCCTCCCCCCTCCGAGAGGCAAAAAAAAGTTTCTCCAAAAAGGTCGAATTGATGATGAAAAGTCGATTAATAATAAGAGAATTCTTTTATTTTGTGGTCTTTATAAATAAAATATCACCACTATAAATTAGGTATTATCACATTCTCTCTTTCCTTCGATTTGTATGATCTTTGCAAAAATTTCATATTAACACTTCCCTCTATAAATTAAAACCTGAAGGAATCTTAAAACCAGAATAAAATCACCGTTTGTGAAACACTGCTCTATGGCAGGAATACAATCAATACATAAAATGACATTTATTTTGACAAATATAAAATAATTCCTAATTAATAAAACATTTTCTTGATTTATCAAAGTAAAATAGCGGTCACTATCCTCAGGTATTTTTATTCACGTGCATAAGAGAGATTATAGTGAATATTGCTATTAAAAATAGCGGTAAATTATCTGTATTGGTAATATAATTATCATGATCCATAGTTAAGCAGATTTATACAAATAGCCATTACAATTTAGAATCATAAAACTGCTTCAGAGTAACATATAAGAGGAATATATAAAAAAGTTCGTTTTATAAACGTAATTGCCATCTTTAAGCAGTCTTGCACTCGATTACGCATATTGTGTCCACATAATTCTGTTTAGTTATTTGTAATAGGAGTTGTCGGTGCTTGCATGCTGCAAGAACTTAAAAATCACCATACACCAAGATCTAAACTCGTAAATAAGCCAACACTACATCATTTGAACTACACAGAGCCCATATAAATAAGAAAATAGTTTTCATTTTCCCAGATATTAAGGCATCTATCCGGAATTTCTAAAGTCTCTAGCGATCGGCTTGCTTCCAAGTTTTCGAATTTCAAGCTCAGATCGCCCTTTTTAAGTCATAACTATAATCATCATTAAAACAATAGCTTATATGTCACACTAAAACTTATCTAAAATTAAAATACTTTGTGTGTTATGATTATGGTGTCATCATCCGTGCCTTTTAGTACGTATCCGGATAAAAATTAATTTAAAATTATCACGTCGCCATATGTATACGTCGTTGGCTTAAATCAAATGGATTATAATGCTGTCTGAGCATTAAATCAATGCTCTTAAAGTATGAAAAATCAATTCCCATTGAAAGGCATTAGAGTTGTTGCTATGGTAGTTCATTTTTTTATTGTTGAAAACCGAAAAACATAATTTTATGATTAAAATCAACTTTTCACGCAAATTCAGCATGGATTTGAATTTTGTCTTCAAGAAAAATAACCTTCATTCTTTATTCCACAGTATGGTGCCTGTTCCGACTCTATATCTTAATTTTAAAAAATTTAAAAAACCAATTTTATATAGCCCTGCACAGTTTTCAATGCTTTTCTTATGGGCGTTTCAAATTTGCGTCAAAAAACACCCCTTAAATATAACAATTTATGGAATTTCGTATTTTTCCTGAGGTTGTACCCAATGACCTAAATTCATACCAAATTTCAGGTCTGTAGCACTTCTAGAAGTACCTTAGGTTTTATATGATATATCCTATATCATTATATATCGACGTTTCTTACAGAGGAGGATATAACATACTAGTAGTTGGTGCTTGCATTCTGCAAGCATATCATCTCAATATAAAAAAATATTCATTTTTCATATCTCATTATTACAAATACTTTTTTAATTCTAAATATTTCACCTCCGGAGCGATTTTCGTTTTTCCCTTGTTTAAAAATAATAGACTAAAACAATCCCAAAACTTTGCGATTTTAAGAATTTTATACATTCTCCATTATGGGGTACTAATGCTACACATTTCTGCCAAATTTTAAAGTTGTAGTACTTCTAGAAGTAAAAAAATATTTTTCCAATTGTCTAAATTTTTAACATTTTTAACGGCCGCCGCAATAAGTTTATGGAGAGATTTAAATGTTTATTTGTGCAAATGCATTACTCTGCACATAACTTGAAAATTTCAGCTTCCTAGCTTATCCCGTAATGTCTAAACAGTTAACTATTTGTTTAAAGTTTAAGAATTTTTAACTGACAAACAAAATAAATATCTAAATTTTTATAATCCTTATTTCGTTTTTTTTACGATATCTAGTTATAAAAAAAAATTTCAACTCCGTAGCACATGCGAAAATACATAAACCTTGAAAATTTGTTTAAACAATTGCGAATTTTTAGCGGTCGCATTGTTGCACTTTTTCAAGATTTTCGTTTTTTCTAGTCAAATTTGCACAAAATCCCACCTAAGAAAAAATTTCGAATCTACAGCTCATCTGGAAGTGCTTAAACATTAGTATCCTCCTCCTCCTCTGTAAGAAACGTCGATATATTATGATAATATATAGGAGGATACTAATGTCCAGCCCAAACTACAAGAGCTAGAGAGCTGATAGTTTTATTTTTTGTAGATATGATGGAGAAACTTACAGATAAAATTAGAATTTTTACCTAAGTGACATGAGTTCGACTCCAGAAATTCCGATAGTTTTGTTTTTTCCCATAAGAAAAGCATTGCGCCATTTTTGTAAATTAAGTTTAACCACTTGCCAGTAAGCTAGAAAAATGAAACTTTCAGTGTTGCTAGATGGTCGCAATATCTATTAGGAATTATTGTCACTTTTACTTACAGTGTCTTGGGTTCGACTCCAGAGACCCCGGAATATCTCCTATAAGTTAGCATGGGAAAACGTAATCCGGTGTGTAGACCAATCTAATAAGTTTAGGAAGCTGAAATTTTGCAAGATTATAGAATGTTTCTCATAATCAACTATAAAAATCAAAAATTATAAAATTATTAATTTTTAGGGTTTGTTTTAACCCCATTTAAACATTAAAGTTTAATAATTTTTATCTTGAAAACTATATGCTGTAGGTTCGAGGTTTTGAAATCATTTTGTAGAAAATTATACATAAAAAAAGGAAATTTTGAAAAAGTTAAAAAATTCGACTGCTAAAAATTCGCAATTGTTTTAACATATTTTTGAGGTTTATGTATTATCGAATGTTCTACGAAACTAAAATTTTTATACCGGTAGATTTTGTGAAAAACGAAATAAAAAATTATAAAAAATTTGATATTTTAATTTCTTTGGATGTTAAAAATTCTTAAAGTTTAAACTAATAGATAAATGTTTAGGTACTTTGGGGCAAGCTAGGAAGCTGAAATTTTAAAGTTAAGTAGAGCTCAGTGCATTTAAATTAAAAAATATTTGAAAAGCACCAACAAAGTGTTATTGCGGCCGCATTAAACTTTAGAAATTTAAAAAATTAAATAAATATTATTTCACTTCTAGATGTGCTACAACTTCAAATTTGACAAAAATGTGTGGAATTAGCACCTTACATTGAATAGAGTATAATATTCTTAAGATTGCAAATTTAAGGCATTGTTTTAATCAAATATTGTTCATTAAGGAAAAAAAGAAATTTGGTCCCTAGGAGAAATCTTTTGAATTAAAGAAATATTTCCCATTATTAAATATCTCTCTAAAAAATTAATGTTTTTTCAAGGTGAGATGAAATGCTTGCAGTATGCAAGCACCTTCTACTAATATATTCTATCTTATAAATATTTTATTGTGTGTGTATGTGGGTATGTATGTTCTTTATACGTTTTCACAGCGTTGAAGCTATCGAATTCAAAGGTTTCATGGGCCTTCCTATGGACCAATGGAAGAACTTGGTCTAGGTTTGCAGACAGTGGGGTCTCTTATACCACATGGAGTCAACAAAATACTATTTCCATAAGAATGCATGGGAAATGGTGCGGAAAAACCCCAAAATGCCATGCAGTCCTTCAATTATGTGGATATAAATATACCTAAATATTAACTTACGATCACGGGAAATGACTTATTTTACGCACTAATTTTAATTCTGTTCATGTCTTATCGTATTACACGTTAAATCGCTCGAAAAGGTTTTTTAAGCGAAACATTTCTCGGTTTAGATGACCATTTTCCAAACGGCAACAAATAAAAATTTCTTAATTGTTGCCCTCTTCAAAGGGAGATAGCCACGTAAAGATTAATGCAAGTAAAATCCACGCCGTGACGCGCGGTAGAGAAAGAATAGCCAACGCCAAGATAAAGGGCACAAATGGATTAAATATAGTCTATGAATACTTTTAAAGTGAGTCAAATGATTTTTAAGGAGTATTAGAACATTGTTATCTTTTACCATTAACATTGAAAGATTTATCGCAACATAAATCGACACATCTACTTACATTTGTTCGGTAACCAAGATGTTCTTTATTGTTTACGTTTTGGCTAATAGTATTGACATAATCCACATAATTTTATTGCGGCTTTAAAGACTTCGGTGCATCTATCCATGTGAATATTAAGTAAGATGTAATGCGTAACTATATTAATGGTAAGACTCTTTTTTACAGTACAATATAAAAATCATTTGCTCCTTAAAATAAAATTCTCCCGAGCGGAGCCGGGCGTTTCAGCTATTATCCTATGTATGTAAGAAGCAGCTATTTATAATGGTGCACGTTTACGATCCATTGCCAACAAAATGATGATCTAATAAAAGATGTTGTAACTCCACCACTGTTGCTTTCCTGTGTTAATGGTGATATTGAGATAAGCAAGAATCTTCGTTGCCGTTCCTATAGCACGGTGGATATGTTCGATCGTTCCATCGCCACAAAATGCGAACCTCTCCACCGAAAATTAATCCCATTACATGCGAGCTTATTATCGGAAAGGTTGCAGCAAATTTAAGGTAATTTTACTCTCCGATTTCATCAAGAGATCCCTCGATATGGTTATGAAGCCAACTTTTCGAGAAGCAGATCTTAATAGTAATTTTAAAGAAAACGAGATTGGGTTTTATAAGTTTTCAATGTAACTAGTCCTCAAAATGACGCTTTTTTGTCATTTATTTTCGTTTTTAATAACTTTTATTAAATTCAATGCCATCATCGCCCGAATATAATTATGAAATCCATGATAAAAATATAAAACGTATTATAAAATTTTGCCGAATAAGTATAGTAAAAAGAAAATATTTATTCAGCTATGAGGTCACGCTTTTAAAAATGCTGACGCAGTCGAAGCAAAGAATAAGGAATAGAATGTTTATAAAAGAGAATTAGTTAAATGGGTCGAAAAACTAAGGAGGAAAATAAAAAGGAAAAGAGTTGAATAATCCAGCTAAGGAAAAAGATAAAAGGCTCGAATACGAAAGATTGCGTTACAGACCTTTTTTCCGAGCGAACGAAAAGCTTTGATTCTTACGAGGCTCAGTCTCAATCTTTCTTCATCATGTCCGCCACATATGCGTCAGAGAAAGGAACATTAAAAAAAATATTTATCTCAATTTTTTTATCCTGTACCTGACTTTTTTAATTTATAAGAGTGACACACGTTATTTCTTTTCAAGGTAATCCTTGGTATGAGTGAAATCAATACAGATTTGTTTAAAAGAAATATGTACTGATATTCGGTTTGTAAATCTATTGTTTTCAATACTCATTTTAAACATGGTTCCTCATAAAAAGACTATAGTCAAATATTTTACTAATAAAATTTCGAATCTATTATTCATATAAATTATGAAATACTGCGTCTTTTGATATTGTTTTTATTTGAATGATCCTTTCGATATCACCCTATATGGTATAACAGGTTGAAAAAGCATGAACTGTACAAAGTTATCCATTATTATTCATTACAAGAACTTAATATCCCTTCTTTTATCTACTTTTCTTTTTTCGTATGTACATAAACAGATTAAAAGCATTAATTCCTTGCGATAACAGTTAAAGGAATAATTAAGCTTTTATATCTGTAAATTTTTGATATCGAGTAAACGCAAGCATTAACCGACTCTCATTAATGAGCACATCCGCTCGGTTACGGGATTATTTAAGAACACTTGAAGATAAATTGATCAGCGCCAGCCTCTATTACAACCATTCGGCACTGCCGGAATTAACCTCGGAACACTAGCCAAAAGCAACCTCGCTAACTGCCACTCCTCATTCCGATTTCCTCTCATCCGAACGGGGAACCTCGAATATTAGGCATAGACGTTGCTTGCAAAAATAGAAAGAGAGGAAATAGAGAGTAAAAGTTCCTCTCACTTTACTTCCTCGCTTACTCCCTCATTCTCTTTCTCTCTCTCTTTCTGGCCGGGACCAGGACCATAACTTGGCCTGAAATAACACGCCCACATCATCCACTCCTGTCACGCACGCACTTGCTTCTTCTCCGCCGGATTTGAATATCAGTTTGGACCGCTCCCATTCTTCACTTCTATTCATTCGCTCATTCGCATCACCTTCCTATTTATTCTGAGCTCCTTTTTTCATTCCTTTCGTTCATTCCCTTTCGCTCATTCCTTCCCCTCCTCCTCCCGATCTCATTGCGTACCAATTTACTTCGATTCAATCCTCTGCCAATTTGGTGGGCTCCTCATTTCATACTCCAGTTTCAGCTTATTCTTATTTTCGCAATCCGCAATCCGCAATCCTTATGCAAACATTCATCAAATAATGAAACCACTCCTTTTCAATTCCCTCGTTCTCGCCATCCTCAGATATAATCTTATTAATCCCGCGTATTTCGTTATCATTTTTTATCCTCACGCTCCTCTCATTCCTCCCCGAACCTAATCACATTACTTCCCTCCAAGCCATCTCGTTCGCTTCTATCACACACCACATCGACTCATTTCAAATTCTTACCTTCCCGGCAATCTCATCGCCGATCTTACCAATCTCCAGCTTCGCACATTCCCTTTTTTCACGGACTCATCTCGCTCTTTCCTTTTACATTTCCCGCCATCGCCCTGCATTATCCTTCTCCTCCTCCAGCCAGAAATGCCTCTTCTTTTCCACCAAGACTCCCCTATAACGTCCCACGCACTCAAGCCAATCAGTGGCTCTTCCTCGCCCTAGGACGTGAATTTCTAAACCGCCCATAGCCACTCCCTTACTCTCTCTCTCCATCTCTCTTTCTCACTCCCTCTCTCTCACTCCCTCTCCCCCTCTCTCACACTTAATCCCTCTCACACTCCATCTCTCTCTCTCACACTCCATCTCTCTCTCTCACACTCCCTCTTTCTCACTCCCACTCTCACACTCCCTCTCTCTCTCACACACACTCCCTCTCTTTCACACTTCCTCTCTCTCACACTCACACTCCCTCTCTCTCTCACACTCCCTCTCTCTCACACTCCCTCTCTCTCACACACTCCCTCTCTCTCTCACACACACTCCCTCTCTCTCTCTATCACTCCCTCTCTCTCTCACACTCCCTCTCTCTCTCACACTCCATCTCTCTCACACTCTCTCTCTCTCACACACACACTCCCTCTCTCCCTCTCACTTCCTCTATCACTCTCGACGTAAGTTTCGGGACTTAATCCTTCTGTCCGGAGAGTGGGAGGAAGGAATGTCGAAAATCCCTCTCTGGGAAGAGACTACGTCTCTCATTCTCCACCTCTCCCTTCTTTTCTTTCTCTCCTGTGTTATCAAAGAGAGGCAAACGCGCCGCGTAGTCCTCGGAGCCATTCCCCATAACGACAATGACGTTGTGAATTTCTTTTCTTAACTGAGAAGGACCGAGCCACTGGAGTTTCGCGTCGCCAGTGAAGACAACAATGGTTCGGGCCGCGAAAGTTTTAACCTTTTGATGAATCAACGAGATTATTTCTTGGTCGGAGCAAAGGGTGGGAGACAGTTTGAGAGGGATGAAATGCTTTAATGGGGAGAAAAGCGATGAAAAATAAAATTGAAAGAAAAATTATCCGAGTACGAATGCGTCTCGACCTTTTACGAACGTAAGGCGACGAAAAAATCCCGAGTAAAATCGTCCTAAATTAATTCTGTATTCAAGAGTTCAAATAATTAACGCGAAGAGCTCCAATTCGTTTTCTCTGTCCTCCCCATCCCTCTCTCAGTCTCTCTCGCTCACTCTCCGTAGTCCCGAGATGAAACGCTGGGCTGATGAGATTAGCAAAGGGGGAAATTAAATTTGTTGACCTGAATTAAAGAGGAAGAAGGAAAGAGAGAGGGAAAACACTTTCAAGTTTGGTTTTGTTGGAAACTTCAGTTTTCGAGTGTAGGCGGAAAGTTTATTAGATGAGTAGATGACCTTGGATGACTATTAAATTTGCTTCTTTTTTCCATGATCGATTCTAAATTGAAATCCTGTTTTTGAATAAATAGAATAACTGATGTTAATTCTACAAATTATACTCAATTTATTCCAAAATTACCATTTCAAGCACCACCATTGAAAGGTTTGTATGGAAATAAAGATGGTCTGATGAGTTAAGTATTACGCGTATAATTATGGGGAAACGAATTTTATCTCTTCGAAATTGATTGAAAAATAATCAATCTAACTTTATGGCTGGAATACATTTCGTAACTAAGTTGATTCAATAAGCATAAAAAGCTTGTAAAGGCAAGATGCGAATTTCGGATGCAAAACAGCCGTCATCAGCGGTGATTCATAGATAGTAGCACACAGTACCATTTTTTAGACATTACTATCAGCGATTCACCGCTGATGATAGCTACCTAACAACCTGTTCATGGCTGTTAGAATTATCAAAATAATCAATTTCTTATCAAATTGGGCAATATATTTATTTTCATTTTCACAAAGAGAAAAACTAATTTTAAAAGCTGTTTCAACCAAATATTACAGACAAATCAAACGTTACCAAGTTTTCGGCGTGTATGCAGCAAAAGGTTCTCTCACTCAGGTGTTTACATCAAAATCACGGAAATAATACGAGGTACTCACCTGTAAAGAAAAAAATCAGACATTGTAATGCATTCAAAATTGGTGCTTAGTTTAAAAAGACTACATTATCGATCAAAACATTTTATAAATCATTTCCATCGCATATACTATTCATAATCACCACTTTGCGAAATTTCGAAGTCTCGAAAATGGTTAACATGCAGACGAGGTCGAGTCTGATACTCCACCACATTCCTTAATCATCCCATCCCAAAAATTCCGTCGGGTAACGGCCTCCAACACAATAATCCGATATCTTTAGTTTCGCGACCAACGAGAGAGAAGCAACATCAAACTCTCCGATAAATCGATGTCCGCTAACGGGTAACCCTTAAAAAAAAACCCCTTCGATGCAGGCGGAACCGAGCACTCAATCTATTCCTTCTTTTAACGGCGTCGTCTTCCTGAATAGGCCATCCAGCGAGCCTTTGCCATTACATTACGGGGAAGAGAGGGGGGGGGAGAACATTAGGAAACAAAAACTGCCTCGGCGCATCCAATTAGTGAAATATCACGTCCGAATATAAAAAGATACGTGCGGGAATTAAAAAAAAACAGAAGGGACGACTGATGATCGCGGGATTAATAACAACCTAAAGAAATCTCCAGAGGGAAAGAGGAAAAAACAACAAACGCCCAGCGGTGGTAGCTAAAAATAAATATCCCCGGAAAGAAAGAAAACAAAAACAAAAATCCGAACTTGCGTCACCGGAGAAACGATTGTGATTTCAGTCGCAGAAGAGAGTCGCGTTAAAACTTTCACCTTAAGTTGCGCCTTTCCGGACGGGAGGGGTGAGATAGTGGCGAACCGATGAAGGAAGAAGGGAGGAAGGATTAGGTGAAGAGAAGGGAGGGAGATAGGATAAAGACAAGGAGAATAAGGAGAGTAAAAAAGGGGAGAGAGGTGGTTAGATGCAAGTCGGGAGGAAAGCAGAGAAAGGAAGGGCATAAAAGAAAAGAGAGGGAAAGAAATGGAATGGAGAAGAGGTGAAAGGAAGATAGAAAGAGAGAAGAGAAGACAAAGAGAGAATAAAGTAGAGAGAACCAGAGGGTTGGAAGAGAAAGGACGAGAAAGGGTTGGGAAAGGGTAGGAGGGGAAAAAAAGAGGACTCCTGACAGTAAAATAAGGACTAGAATGGAAAAATCCCGGGAATAAAAAAAATCTCCCCCTGAGTGAAATTCAATTCGATCCTTTCGGAAAAAACAGTCGGGAAAACTCCTGGAGAGAGGGAAAAGGAAAGCGGAGAACGCGCATAAATCGACTTTTTTCCCGAAAGAAAAAAAATACGCAAGAGTCGAAAACGCGGTGTCGAGATATCCTACAGGGACCGGTACATGGTGAAGAAGGGAAGCGACGCGCGGAGTGATTGCTGTATTTGTGCGGAAAGGGATAAGGGAGCAGGAGGAGAAAAAAGAAAGAGGACGGAGCGAGATCTAGCAGGAATGGAGGAAAGGAATGGGAGAGGCGGAAGAAAGAGTGAGGAAGAGGCAGGAAGAGTGGGAGGGCCGGAGATTGGGAAGTATGGGGATGCAAATACAGATGGCACGGGGAAGGGAAGGAGAGAAGAAGTGGGAGGGAGTGGAAGGGGGAGGAAGCGAGTGGAGGAGGGGGAGGAAGGTTGGAAGGAGCCGAAAACGTTTGCCGACTCGGACGGCGGGTTCGTGAAAGCAATGTTTTCCGCATTCAAGTTGTCCGCAAAGGAGGAATCGATCTCTTCCGGGCAACGTGCGGCGAGAGGGGAAAAAAGGCGAGAAACAACCGCAAAGCAGTTTCGTGCGACTTTCCACTATCGGTTGAGGAGGAGGGTTCGGATGAGCATTGGCAAGCGAAGGGTCTGGTGAATGGCGCGGCGAGGGATTATTGAGGGCTCAAGACGAACGAGCGATTAAATAAAAAAGTTGCTTGGAAAAATGATGGGATAAGAAAAATAGCATCCGAGGGAGGTGCTAGGGTGTGTAGAAGGCTGTCATCTCGCAAGATGGAAATTTTCTTCTACCCCGAGAAGAGAATGACCATATTTGGATGGGAATCGTTTTTCACCCACTATCGAATAATTATAAAAACAGCGAGGGGAGAAAACGATAATGCAGTCAACCTCACGGTTGCGCGTTTATAAAGAGCATCCAATGATTGGAGGTTGTGGAGATGGGGGAGATAGCGATGGTCGAGAGTAGAATATGTAATCGCGCACGGTTTACTCTGAATGCGGAAATTTTCATACACCGTTGGAGGAATTGCCGTGCCTCTGGAACCGTGCGGATGTAATTTCCATCTTCAGCGTCGGACAAAGCGTAAGAAAATTGTTGCGGAGACGGGGAAGGGTTTGCCAAAGAAAGAACAATGAAATGGTAATTTCCACCCTGGCGATGTGAAAATACACGAGTGAGGTTGGTAGAGCGAGTGGGAATGCAGTTTGGCATTGCCTTCTCCAAAACTGGAAGCGAATCCACTAAGAGGGAAACAGTACGAGGAGCTTTGAGTGGATAATGCGCTGCATCTTTGCCGACGCCGCACAGAAAATTTGCACGACATTTTGCTTGCTTTTAAGGTTACGGCAAATTGTATTCTACCTCAGAGACAGAAGAATCATGCTGAGGGAAAAATAACACTCAAAGTGAATTATGAGTTCTAAATTACAGAGAAACAAAACCTCTATGTTGCTCAAACGTTTAAGCAAACAAATATTTTTTACAGCTTCAATAGCAAAAATAACATGTTTTAACTCTTTTACATTAGTTTAAATAACTATAATTATCCGTTAAATAATTTAAATTATGCCTATATTGTTTAAAACATATATATACATATGTATGTAATATTGGCTTAATTAATTATAATTTAGAAATGCATTCAATTACCAACCAACATTTGAATATATAATATAACTGACGACTATTAATGATAACTAGCGCTTATCAACAATATTGACAAGTTTTTGATTGCTAATGACCAGCAGTCAATTATGACGAAATCTTTGTAATTGAAATGCATGTGTGGTTCACTAAAAGCAAAAAATCTCCATCCTTTATCTTCATATTTTTTATATTAAAATCACAACTATTCTGAATGAAAACGAAATAAATCTTGCGTAGAAGACAACGGCAAAATGCAGAAGTTTTAAATATTTGTTAGGAATATCTGATCAATGGCAAAGAAGTTCTTACTTAAGGTTAGTTTTTATGTTGTATTAATTATTGAACGTTGCGCTGATACATCGTGTTCACAAGAATACTAATGTTTTTATTTTTGAAATTTCTAAATGAATGGTTCGTTCTAATTTGGGAGCTGAATAGTCTCTCTTAAGATCCAAATAACTTTTATGATCTCCAAAAATCTATAAATCCCTTTCTTGTTCTATAATGTTCGGTATCGCCAATTTACGTACCAAAGCATAATAAAATATTTACTAGCATTTTTAATAAATCAGTGACTGATAGAATTATGTAAGACAGTGAAACAATCTTGGGTGAAAAAGTTTTGAAGTATTGTTCCGCCCAAAAAAATTAATTTAAGATTTTTTTCGTAATGACATCAAGAACCAAACGAGATAAAAGTGGTATATGTAATCGAGTTGATGTCAACGGATATGAACTTTTTTAATGAATACAAATGAATGAACTTATTCCTGTGTCCCCTCTACCATTCTTTCAGTTTACACATGGGATTGGGACAACTGAAACGTACAAGAGAGAGAAAAAGGGAAATATGACGAAAGAGAAAGTGATAGGGAGAGATGGAAAAGACAGTGAAATAAAAACAGGAAAATAAAAAAAACTGAAAGTGACGATATGACCGTAAAAGTTTCTTTCTAACTGGGGAATAGAAATGGTGCAAGGGATCGAGACGAAAGAAAGAACGGGAGTGGAATTGAGATATCTGATAGAGAAAATAGGAGGGTATTAAAATGAGAGAGCTGTGGATGTTGTGCGTGTGCGTATATATGTGTGTGTGTGTATATATATATATATATATATATATATATATATATATATATATACAGAGAAAGAGAGTAACAAAATATAAAAAGAAGTCCATTTCTCTTATTGATAAATTGAGGGTCGACGGAGAAAAGCAGAAGTTCGAAAAGACTCGAGGAGACAGATGGAGTGGAAAACATTCGTCCATTGACTGGGTGGAGACAATTTTAAGGTAAATGCGCAAGAAGTAGTGCAGGAATCCGAGTGTTGGTTCAGTTCCAAATTGAGAATGGAATGGCAAATGAGATGGCTTTGGATTGGGAAGTGGGAAGGAAAAAAGGGGAGGAGAAGTCTTGGTAGGGAGGAACAAGGAGGGCCTGGGAGGGGAAGGAAGCAGTGAGAGGGAAGGCAGGAAGAGAGACAGAAGGATCGGAAGAGGAATAAAATTAAGATGGGGTGCAGAGGTAAGGAGAAAAAATACCGGAAGTAGAGAGTACAGAAGGAAGAGAGGGACTGAGGATAAATTGGGTAAGGAGTGAAAAAGAAGGAAGAGGAAAGGAGAAAGTACGTAAGTAGAGAATAGGAAGTGCTGTAGTGGTAAAAGGATTAAGGAAGGAGTGGCAATAGAGTAGGATTATGTCGGGAGGGAGGAAGATAGTAAATAAGAGTAAGGAGAAAGTACGGAGAAAGGAAAGAAAGGAAAGAAACAAATAGAAAATAAATTAGTTACCACGAAGACTTGAGGGGAGCAAGTGGGGAAAGTGGAATACGTTGATAAAGAAGTATTCATCTAGTTAAAGGGGAAGGATGGGGATCGGGATTAAAACGGATTAAGAGGCAACGCAATTGAGGTGGAAGTAGAAAGAGGTCGAATTAAAAAGGGAAGTGGCGAGTGATTGTTTAGAGTGGAGAAGAAGGAAAATAAGAAATTTATCCTTCTCTGTGTCCCTCTTTCAAGTGCCTCGTAGTTTAAGGGATTTTGGAGCTCTTTTTAATGGGTGGGACACACAAACACTAAGGCTTAAATTGTGAGGCCAACGAAAAAGGAGCATAAAAAGTTTATTTTTTGGGCGTATAACAAAGCCTACGGATAAGACTTTGTAATTGGACCGTTAATCAAGTTTCTCTAGTTTTTAAGACCGAAAAGAGGGGTTTCGGGAACTGGTAATCCCATGCAGGTTTTGTTCTGTGATAAATATTTAACCTCCGCTGATTGGATTTGATGAAATCCATATAAAGAAGTAACACCTAAACCGAGAAAATTGCTTCCTTTTCGGAATGTAATTTCAATGGAACTTCATTTCACCATGCTGTAAATTGGCGCAAAAATTTAATTCAGCATTAAATCGCCAGATCCAAGTATATAAATGTAGGAGCAATGCTGTTTTGACGTTAAACTAGAGTTCATCTCCAAGGTTACTTTTGAAAACAACAAATTTATTAGTTTCAGAATCATGATACACGTTCCGACCAATGCCGGCAATGACAAGAAAGAAAGAAACAAGCCACCATGTCATTGCAAAAGAAATTAATCCTAGAATGGAAAAAATCGAGTTACTTTTAAATGAGGAAGTTAAATTTTTATCTTAAGGAATGAAAAAAACGTTAACAAAGAGTTTTCGAAAGAAATCCAAATATTCTAAAAAAGTCCGTTGATAGATTCCAGACTCATTGAACACTCGGCTATGGCATCATTTATTGCAAGGGCCGGGATTATGGACATTCAGTTAAAATTACATCAAATATACAACAATTGCATATTATATTGAACTTCTAAATATTTATAATGTAATATCAGGCCGATGTTGCAATTTAATTCGTTGTAAATACTGAAATTACGCCAGAGATAAAAAATAATTTTACAGCATTAATAATATTTTCCAATTATGACAACTTGCTAGTAAGTATATTGGCAATGCATAAGTTCGGCACAGAAATTTTCCATGTCTTTCATTGCGTCTACGCGACAGATATATGTAATGTACATATACTATACACTAGAGATTGCTAATCTAATGTCCTAAAGTATTTTTCGTATAATGCATTGAAAATTTGCACAACAATTTTACACTAAATTTTTATTTACCTGTATTCTCAAGACAATATAATAATCATCAAATAAAAAATAGACAAAATAAAACGCTGCCTCCACTCGATAATTAGAATATAAACTGCACATTACTGCAGCATTAAAATCCGGACTTTTGGCATGGCAAAAGCAGTTTTTGTATTTATTTTTTTCTATGGTGTATCATCCTCCCGCTTCTATTCTCACCCATATCTTACTCGTTTAATTTTTTTTTGAGGATTCGGTTGCCAGGCGGCAATGAGATACGCAGTCATGCAAATTCTCTTTGCTTTGTCGCGCTGGAGTCGTACTTTCCCTCTCCTCCTCTCTCTTTCCGCGTGAATTCCTCGGATTCCTACGGGCGAGGACGTAAAGGAGAGGAGGACGCAAAAAGAGGAGAGAAAATAAATAAAGTCGGGAAAAAATTCTCCCAAGGTTCATCTTTTGTTGAAAGAAAAAGCGAATTTATTCCGCCTCGGCTAAAATGTGTTGGCGTTTGTTTTGTGCGGCGTGTGCGTGAATACCCCCACCTCCTCACTCTCTTATCCCCGCCGCGAGGGGCCATGGTTTTAATTACTCCGCGGAGAAGGAGGAATTGCGCCTCCGGAGGTTTACTAGAGGAGGAATAAAGTGCGAGAGAGCGGCGGGAGGAGGGTTGAGAGTGGGTGAGGACGGATGAGTATAAATAAGGAAGCTTAGGAGGGTCGTGAAGAATGGAGGGACGACTATGGAAAGGCAGATCAGCTGTGGTCGGAGGAAATGAAAAAAAAACTCCTTCACGTTCATTGAGTTGGGGAATTTCCCTTTCTAAAAATATCTCTTCTTAGAAGTGGCGCGTGCGAAGACTTATCATTCAGTCGCAATTTTACGTAACCTCAACCTCGAAAAGAAGCAAGAAAGGGTAATATTTCCATATTCTCTCTTTCGTCATAGACGAAGAGGAAGTTAATAAACGTTATTTAAAAATTAACCAGTTTCTGAAATAATCAGAAAAAAATATCGAGCTCGAATCAAATTGTTATATTTGATAGCTCATTCAGAATCTTCGATCAGTTAATCAGAACTGATGATGGAAATATGTTGGAGCTACTTAATTCATCAATTATCTGAGGTAGTCTATAACAGAAGGTTTTTTCCAAACCTTTCTATTGTGCAAGAAATACCGAACGAGTTCAAATATTTTATGGTAAAACTATATAAAGCGTAAATATTATATTTTGTAATGCTATTGATAGCGAAAATAAAATGTTAATTAAATGCATAATATATAATGAGCAACCACTGCCATTGTTAAGATGTCCGAATATTACGGGAATTAAAAGGTCAAAATTAAATGTTATTTATGTCAACCGCATACATATTACTCTTGATCTCATGCCAGTTTACCATATTGAATGAAACATGTTCTCCAATCTACAAATAACGGTTTTAATAAACACCCTCTAAAGTAAAACGCGAATAATATAACCTCTTAACAATCAGCATAGGAGAGTGGATTGACCTTAAACTTTTCCTTATCCTAAAACAGGCGAGATTCATCCAATATAAATAAACATACGTGCCTTTAAGACAAGATAGGAAATCCCCACTTTTTACTTTCATTTTTCCGCGGCAATCGTCGATTCCCTCGGCACCCCATGAATGAAAAGAGTTAATGAGCGAAAGAAGCAGATAGAGATTGAGGGAAAGAAAGAAGAGAGAGAGAGATAAAAAGTTTGAGAAGCCGCAAGAGGATTCACCTCCGGCGACCCCTATCGCAGAATGTGCCCGTTAGACTTAATCTCCTACGCAAACCGAGACGTCGAAGAAGGAAAGGGATAAATAGCGACAAAAAGAGGAACGCAAAGGGAAGACGATAAAGAAGGATAAGATGGATCAGATTAATAGGAGAGAAGAGAAAGAACGAAGAGATAAAAAGCAGAGAGGAAGGGGGATATAGGAAGGGCACATGCTGAGACAATGCGGGATGAAGAAGGATAGGGAAGAGTTGGCTGAGGAAGAAAGTGGAAGAAGGTTAGAGAAAGGGGAGAGAGAGAGAGAGATAGAATAAGTCCCAAAAGAGAAAAAGGAAAATAGAGGAAAGGGTTCGGAAAGTTTTTTGTTTGGATGGAGATATTGTGTCAGGAAGGGAAAAAGGAGGAAAGGGGTAGGCAGGAAAGAGGGATGCAGTAAAAAAGAAGAGGGGGATATAGCTTCCTAAGAAGTAATGGAAGGGAGTGGACGTGTCTTGAATGCTTCACCTTACCTACACGCCTACCCGAAGAGAAAGAGGGCTTGGAAGGAAGGATAAAAGACGAGAGGAGGAGGAGAAAGATGAGGAGGGCGAAGAAGAGTGAGGCATTCCTTGTACTGTTTGGGGTCGAGGGTGGGATTTCCTTCGCCCTACTCGAAAGAAAAAAATCGCCGTTTACCGTTCATATGAGAGATTTTCAAAGGATTCTATTTCGTCCTCTAGCAATTTTTTCCCTTCCTGCCTCATATCTTTCAAAAGAGTGAGGGATTATTTTTATCGTTCCGATCTTGGATGGAATGGAAATCAATTCGTCGCAGCAAGGCAAAGATATTTTTGTTTGAGATTTAAAAAATCCGGTTATTTTTATATAGCGAACTGAGCGAGTGTCAATATTGAACAGTTTGGAACGCTATCCTTTTTTTTTAATTTCCGTGCTTTTCAAAACGGTTCCTGCGCTTGTCACACTCACCTTTCCAGTCATATTTTTTTAAGGAAAATTGGAAAAGTGAAAGTTTTCTCATTTCGCTTCGATATTAATAGAAGAGCTAATAAGTGTATCCCGAGGAGTTTCCGCGAAACCATAGAGAAGTTGCGAGAGTTACAGCTAACGCGGTTAGGAAAATATTTCGGAGAATTTTTTATACCTTTTCTGGCTTTCTGCAAAAGGAAGTGTATATTAATATTCATATAATATAACTTCATAGAGTTCAAGATTCAATGTTTAGGAATTGAGTAGTTATGCATGAGCGCATAAAGCTTAACAGATATTTGGAAATAAGAAAAATTATACGCATGACCGGGAATCGAACCCGGGTCTCCCACTTTCCGAGGTGCTTTAACCAACTAAACTAACAAGCCATTCTAATCATCCTTTCCTGAAAGGAGTGTTAAGGGTGAGGAAATACCTCAATTCGATAACAGAGAATCAGACTGGCTTGATAGCTTAGTTGGTTAAACTGGCAATTGGAAGACCCGGATTCTATTCCCGGTCATGCACAGAATTTTTTAATGGTTTCAGGCGCCACTTTGTGGAATTTCTTCATAATGTAAAATAAATTCTATCAAACGTTCATTATCTCTTAAAGACCTCATAGTGCAAAAAGCGGATAAAGAAAATTCAGTCGTCATCATGAAGAAAGACAGTTACATTGAATAGTGTGAAGATTTCATCAAGACAAACAATGTGTTTTTATTACCCAGTGATCCCACCCCTATTTACCAGAAAGAGTGCAAAGCATCCATTGTTTCCTGCTCAATTTTGTTTAAACCCAGTGAAATGTTTAAACTGCTTCAAATGAATCCCCAAGTGTCCAAATTCTTCGGACTTCCAAAGATTCACAAACCTAACATCCCCATTAGGCCTGTGGTTTCATATGTTTCAGCCCCGAATCATCTCCTAGCACACAAATTAAATACAATCTTCAGGCAACATTCGAAGTTCTCCACAAAACACAGTGTCAAAAATTCTTGTGAATAGCAAATATCTTATCACAAAAAGTTCTCCCTCCAAAGTGCACCCTAGTATCATTTGATGTGTGTAATCTTTTCACCAGTGTTCCCGCCAAAGAAGCTTTGGAGTTAGCTGAAATTACCCTCGTCAAGAAAGGTGTTACCCGCTCCAATAATCAGTGAATTGAGTTCCCTAATTAAAGTGTGCGTTTCTCAAAATTATTTCAAGTTTAATGGAAGTTTTTATAAACAATTAGATGGACTAGCCATGGGCTCTCCTATGTCGTCACTACTTGCAGACATTTATATGGACAATTTTGAAAGCAATTCATTCTCTTCAGAGAATCCTATTGTCAAAAACGTTTTCTGTTGGTTTCGTTATGTCGGTGATATTTTTTGTGTTTGGTCTGGGTCTTCCTAAATTTCTTGAATTCTTTTAATAAAGCAATAAAATTCACATGTGAAACAGAAATCAACGGGTCCCTAAACTTTCTAGACATCACCATATCAAAGATAAATAGAAATTTAGATTTTGCCATTTTCAGGAAAGACACGTACACCGACCAAATCATTCACTTCAATTCAAGACACCATTTCTCACAAAAAATTGCCGTATTTTATTCCATGCTTCATAGGCTATTGAACATTCCTTCGTCAGATTCCAACGTCAGGAAAGAACTTCAAATTATTAAACAAATAGCAGTCAACAACGGCTACCCTAAAAAATTAATTGACATTATACGAGAGGAAACGATCCCAACTAGCCATGAAACAAATATACGGTACCATCCCTGTTGACGATTTGAAACCACAATGGCGAAGACTATCATTTCTTGGTAATGTATCCCTTAAAATTAACAGATTAATTCCCAAAAATAAAATTAAAGCCGCTTTTTATAATAGATCGAACTTAAAAAAACCTTTTATGCCGTACTAAAGACAAAATTAAAAATTTGGAAAAAAGTGGAATTTACAAATTATATTGTGGAAATTATACTGCCGTTTACATAGGACAAACGGGACGAAAATTCAAAGAAAGAATCAAAGAACATCATTCCTGCCTGCTTCATAAATAGTAAAATAACCTCTCTCTTCGCCAAACATCTATTAGAACATGGACACAACAGCGACTTTATTCCCAGAATCCTGCATTGTGAAAGAAAGGGAACCAGGCTTGATATTCTGGAACGATTTGAAATTATACAGTGTGTGGCTTCAAAAAACTGCGAAGTTTCAAAATATATTTTGTATCCTTTTTATTCTCCACTTCTCGACCTCCCACTAATCTAATTATTCCTACCAATTATCCCCATTATCTTTTCATTATCCAACTTACTGGACATCACTAAGGTCAACCGTTTTCTCCCCCTCCCCCCTTCCCACCAACATACGTTCACTCCGTTCGTCAAATGGTGTTCGCTCCACAATTCCTCTCTTTATTCTCCCCAACTCACCCTCCCCCACCCAACCCATTGTACCTATTACTATAAATCGCTGTCGGCTTTGAATTTATTCACCTGACGAAGTTGCATTGAAACGGAAAATAGGGCGTTTTAAATAAATTTATGTGGAATTACAGCAAGTCTCTTTATTTTACACAGAATTTTTCTTCTTCTCAAATTTCATAGAGTTCTTCTCCCTTATGTTAAAGGCATCAGTAAGAGAGCCCATCAATATGACGGTAAGAAATAGATTACTTATTATATAAATTAAGTTCTTGTGCTTATCATTCTTTGAAATCAAATCTTTGAAATGTAAAAATTGTATTCCAAATAGCAATATAAAGTAACTGAATTGTAATTTATTTGCCCAATAAAACAATAAAAGTTATATACCAATAACAATTTTATCATTAAAATTTCATTCGTTCTTCCGTTTACGTCCGTAATTCGTGCCGTAACCCGCAAATGCAGCCTACAACCTACACATCGCAAATTGTTCTATATTCATGCATATTTCACATCTTCACTGATTTCCTTCCTTTTTAGAAATGAATGACAATTAAAGTTCATAAAATGACGTTAACTTCAGTCTTGTTAGAAATTATGTCCGAAAATGATCCTCTTTCCTTCACCCGCACTCTTTCTCCTTCGATATTTATGTCTTTCCTCACTTCCTTTCTGGAATACTCCCTCTCAATCTTTCCTATTTTTTCATAGTTTCAACGTCTATAAATTAATCACCAGGTTTAACCTTTATCGTACGGATATAAATCCCCGCTGTGGGCGCTCACGGCCGCATTTAATTTGGGGTTTTTAAATAAAAAATGTATACCTGCAAACAAATGTTCGTAACTTATTAACTAATTGTCAGAATTCATTCAAATAAAAATCATATTGTAGCCAAAACAATGCACTATAGCCGAAATGTAATTTCATAAATGTAAGTTTTAAAATATAACAACAAAAAATATATATTTAAATAATATAGGAATTTTTACATGCACAATCTTAAAAGTACACTTTTGTGTGGTATTTTTCGAAGCAGAATATTATGCAGAGAATCACGTCACATTTTCCGCACCGAAAATTCGTGCGAGTCTTTTCTTCGCAACGAACACGCGGCAACACAATGTATTTAGCCGGTCAGCGCTTATTTTATTTGGCCTCTAAACGCCCCAAACTGCAGGGCAGTGTAAGAGCACTCGAACCCTCTTCCTTCAAGTGTCTTACAAGTACAGCGTTCATCTTGACGAACTGCCGTTTGCGGATTAGATAAAGAAGCCGCAACATAATAAAATATCATCGCAAACACTTACAAAGCAAATAAGCAATAAAATACTGAACTTACGAGAGAATGAAATCTCTCCGAAAGAAAACTATATGTAGTTGTCACTGCTGCCGCGCAATTCAATGGCTTGAGGACGACTCTCTGCTGTGACAAGCAACGCGTTTCTGTGGGCTTGTAATTGCCTGCTAGCCCAGGAATATCCACGAGCGAAAACATATTACTTTCCCCAACCACATGACCGAGGAGTACAAGAATTTCTATGGAAAGGATTTTTGGGAATATCCTGCAATAAACCTACCCGACATTTCCTTTTTATTGGCCCCTTGAGCGGAGAGCTAGTTCAATGTGTTGGCGTTTAAGTAGGCTCAGTCGCAAAATTTCAGGGCTCAATAGAAGGATTAATTCAAATACGACGTTCGCAACCTCTCAATATTATTTTACGTTCTTCGCCAGCCTATTGTTCAAAAAAATTGTCATGCGTTCTCTTTATCTTGGACCCTCAAGGAGCTGAACCTAGAGGTGGTCTTGGCTGAACAGTGTCGGGCAGCACAACCAAAATGAGGATATTTTTATTGAACGAACTCATAAAGTAGGTAATGATTGATTATTCATAAATAAAAAATTGATTTTTGGGCAGTACGACCGGAATTTAAAATTTCCCATTAAGAAACTTAATCTAAATGCTTTCTGCAATATAACTGTGAAAATCTAATGTAGATATCTTGATTGTAAGATATTTTAAAATGGCAACAATGGAAGGCCTGCAAGCTATATTTTAGCTCTCATAATGTTATTCAAATTAAGAAAATATACGCTTCTGGAATCGAACCCATGGGCTCAATGCAGACAAAGAATGAGGTTTTTAAAGCGAAGGTAACAGTCACCTTGACGTGTGATGCACCGAATTAAACGTCTCAACCTGCAGATTTGCAGGAAAATGATAAAATTGAAATCGGTCAAACCGTTGGCGAGATAGTGAGGTTTTTTGTGACCGGCTAAGTTCTGATCGACGTAGTTATAGTGGTTGATATCAAGGTGACGCTGCTGGTGGAGATTAGACGCTGTAGGAAATAACGTGGCGCCTCTAGCGGACATTAGTAGAAGGAAATAAAACTTGCAGTACCTGACCTTCACGGTAATGTGACAGAATGTTAACTACCAAGATAATATATAATCTAACCAACCAATCGATTTATCGACGGGCAACTGATAGTAGCTTATAATTTAACAATGATACTTTTGAATAATTTGTGAAAGTTTTAACCAAAAAGAATTAAAATTTCTCGCGCTATAAGCGTTTTTTTAACGCACGAAGGGTTTAAAACATTTCCTTATTCACGTTCGGTATATATATGGTACAGATAGACTTATTATAGCCGTATCATAGCTACGTATGTTACTATCATAATGAACATTTTGTTTTATATATACTTTAATTCAACCAACCAATATGTTTATTTTTAGCGGCAGACACGAACATGATAATTTCAACAAAGGTGACAAAAGTTAGGACATAATTTAAATATTGTATCAGTAAAAATTGAATACCAATTAGATAAAAAATATCTCAAGCGGTACTATTTTTCCATAATATTTAACGTAATATGTCACTATTTTATAAAACTTCTCCACGAGTAACCGTTTTTTCTTCATGGCGATGTGAATACACTTGTTAATTTTGTTGCTTCCATACATAGAAACGTAATTTAGCCGAACCCATGTAAATACCAGATTTTTTACGAAAACAGACCTTTACTGTGTAGATATGAATGAATATTTTACACTATAATTTTTGAAGTAATTAACAAGGAAAAATATTTTCGGCAAAAACTAAATTACGTAAATATAATGATTCAGGTCAATATTTTCTGGCCTATTTCCCTAAAAGAACTTCAGTGACGAGCACACAATTTTGCAATGAAACTTTTCCATGAAGAAGAAGCATTCTATTCGTAGCCTGCTTCTAGAACACGGTATCTATAAATGAAAAGGAGAAAAACAGTTCGTAAAATAATTCCACTATATTTTACCGTTTTTTCTCCTTTTCATTTATTATAGAGTTCCACAAAGTAAAGGCTTCATCCGTCGTGTTTACGGTATCTATACATTTATCAGTCGAAATATATTTAGCTAATATTATTGCCCATGAAAAATGACGGGTATGCATGAATGAAGTATTACAAATAAAATCTATATAAAATATTTTAACGAAACCATTTTTACATGCATCAAAAAGTAAAAAATAAATATACAATTCACCTAATTGAAGCTGTACACTTTCCTAACTTGTTTCGTGTTATCATATGGCCAAGAGAAATCATCCTCTAAGAGTTGAACCAGATACTTTTTTCGGATTGTTTTCGTCATTTACTCCTAATACGTGATTAAAGTATTCCTGTCAAATTTGAATGCTCTATCTTGTCGGGAAGTTTGTGAAAAGCAGCGTTTCTCACAAAGTGACATAAGCCTTTTATCTAAAGTGGGATAATGCAAGAAGTATTAAAATGTGGAAGAATAATATGCTCGAACATTACACAAACTTTCCGGAAAGTTTCTCCGCTGAATCATTAAAAATAAATAAAAATAATATCGGAAAGTCGCTTTAAGTTCCATCAAATAGATTGGTATACACACATAACAAGCTAGGAAAGTGTACAGTGTGTCACAGATAGGCGTGATGGAATATTTGAAACTAAACGATATAGTTTGAACGAGCGCACAACATAAAACAACGAAATACCACGATCTTTCTCTACTAAACATTTATCTCCCGGTGTGTTAAAAACCTATTTTCGTAAAATTAAGATAATGACTCAATAATGCAAAACAATGTACCTGAAATTATGCCAGAAAATTATTAAATTTTTATTTACCCATTTTTAGTGCTTTTCGTCAATGCTGAAAAGCACAATTATATTCGTGATGTCCGTCCGTCCGTACGCATATATCAGGGAAGAATTGGCTGAACTGATTTCAACCAAATTTGGTATAAAGAATATTCACATAAATTTATGACCAAAATCATATATTTCGACCGGATCGACTTAGAAGGAGTGCCACAATTGCAAATTAAACTTTTCCGTAATAATAAATTTGGAAGGAATTGGCCAAACCGATTTCAACTAAATTTAGTATGAAGAAAGTGTACAACATTAAAAAACAAAATAAATATTTTTAATGTAGATATAGAAAGCAGGGCTGCCACAATACAAGTAATAAAATATTATTTTTACAAATATTTGTGTTGAACTGTTCATATCAATTTTAACAAAATTAAAAATTTTTAATGTACACAAATATACAAAATCATAATAGCATATTTGGACAGGATAAACCAAACAGGGGTGCCACATTTACAAATTAAACTCTTTCTGTAATTATGGATTTGGAAGGAATTGGCTGAACGAATTTCAACTAAATTTTGGATTAAAGATTTGCACAACATACCATAATGAAATCACGATGTTTAAAGCGGAGATAAAGAGCAGGGCTACCACAGTAAAAAGTAAAATAATATTTCTTTTACACGTATTTATAGATAAAGTACTGTAAGGATAATCCAATATGGTATACCTATATAATCTTCATATAAGTAAATAACCAAAACAGTATATTTCAACCGGGTCTACTAAACATGGTTACCACTATATCAAGGTTAGAATTTTTCTGTAACTATGAATTTCGAAGGTATTGGCTGAACCGATTTCAAAAATAAATTTCGTTTGTAGGGCGAGTATAGAATTGCAAAACAAAATGAACATGTTTAGAACGGATCTAAAAATCAGGGCTGCCACAATACAAAGAAAAATAATTTTTCATTATACATGGAACTTTCTGCGCCAATATTTAGACGAAAAGTACTTCTGTACCACGAAATACCCGTGTACATCCCTACTTGTTTCTAATATATTGCAATTAATCAAACAATCGAATATTGACTGAAACTTATCTCACTTGAGTTATGCAGGTGTAATATTTACATTTTCGTTATTTTCTTCGTCTTAGATAATCCATTTCCTTCCGCTTACAAAATACTGCATGCACACGTATCGATATTAAACGTATTTCGCAATTACAGCAGATCTCATTTACTTCACTTACTGCGAATATAGTTAAGTTTGACAACAATTACGTTGCATAACTTACTCATGAAATTTTTTAAGTTCAAAGTGAATTACGACATTCTTGTTAGATTTTCTTGAAATCAGTTACTTCTACAGTAAAAATTTATTTTGCAAGAAATATTTTATTTTAGTTATATGTACAGATTTGATTTGAAAACCTTTTTCGGTATAACTAATATTTTGCGAGATATGAAAAAGTTCATTTTTTGTTTTCAGTCAAGTGGCACATGTAAATCATTTATGCAATTTCTTATTGTATTTGACCATACGTTCTAAATATCAAATTTCATGAGGATCCGTTCAGTAGAAGACGAGAACGAACATACGCATGGACGGACAGAACGAAGTTAATAGGCGCTTACGTTGGAAACGGAACGCGCCTAAAAATGAAAAATTGAGTGAAATGCCTTAATTTAGCATCAAAACACAACGTAACCAACATGCGACAAAAAAGGTCAAAAATTTTTCCTAGTTTAAGTTCCGATAAGTGTTTCTCAAGATCCAAAAGTCTTATTTGACATCAACATTCTACATTAATAACATTTCTCAACAATGTTTTTTGTTTTAAATACAAATAATGAGTTTTTGCTAAGATCTAAAAATCGAGCCACACTAACCATAGCCACGTGAAAAAAGCAAACGCTCCCTACCAAACCCACCAACACCACATACCCTTCTGCAAAACAGAGGCTGAATCCTTTGGGTGAAGGGATATTCTTTAAGGATTCGTCGCGAGAGGGAGGAAAAGAGTTTTTGAGTTTTCGGTTGTTAGCTTTGTAGCTTTGAAGAACAGTTCGTAGGTGGTCTTTAAGGAAATTATCGATAAACAAGAGAGACGTTCATCCGTGAAGCGTAGAACCATAGATCTCAGTGTATTGAGTGTGAGAATGGTGAGGAGAGGGACTTCGGATGAAGATGATCAGATGCGAGGAAGGAAGAGAGGAGAGGCAAGAGGGGTAGAGAATAGTGAGATAGGAAAAAGATGCAGAATAGAGAGGAGTTATTGGGTATATGGGAGGAGAGAAATGTATTCGAGGAGAGGAGAGAGAGAGAGAGAAAGAGAGAAAGGATTAAAAGGCTCACTCACCTTAGGAGGGCGGTGGCTGAGTTTTCTAGGTCCGAAAGGAGGAAACAAGACAAGTGGGAGGGAGGATTAGGGAGTAAGGAGAGGGAGATGGAGGGTGAGGAGCGCAGGGCGAGGATGTCAGCCAAGAAAACTACCGGTACGTGATAAAACTGTCAACGAAAAAGTGGTCTCCAAAGTACAAACCTCCTTTAGAGAGGTCCCTCTCCTATGCCCTCTCTCTCTCTCTCCTTCTCCCTCCTCCTGCCCGATTCCCACCGGGCTACTCCTCAAACTCTCGCCCTCTTTGCCTCCTCCTCTCCCCTACCCGCTACTCCTTTCCCTCTTTTCCCAAAATTCTCTCTCCTTTTCGCTTACTTTATATTAACTTCGCGATGATAGACGGCTAGGAGGTTATAACGCGAATGCGAACTCTCTCTCTCTCTCTCTCTCTCTCTCTCTCTCTGCGACGAGAAAGTTTTTTAGTTTTTTTTTATTAGGCGACGCGGCTCGGAGGTAGTCGTGCTAGTAACGAATGACGTGATCCCTTTTGCGGTTTCGGCGGCGTTAAAAAATGGGTAGGGCATGAGAAAATAGGGGAATGCGAAGTTCCTCCTACACCTGAATGGGTTTGTTTTATTTTATTTGGCTGAATTCTGTTCCTGCTCGGGATGAGTTTCGGATGTTTTGAATGAAAGACTTGGATAAGAAGTTCCTGCTTTTTTGAAGATTCCGTGTAATTTGAATCTTGTAATTCCAATTTCGATAAGAATTGTATTTAGAGTTTACGTATAAAGTGATTGCAATTGGAACTCTTCGTGTCTATCGGTTTAAATTTAAAAAAATTATGCATGCTTCATCTAGTGTTATAACTAAAACTTTTATGGAATATTTTATAATTTACTTTTTATCATTTATTAAAATTTTAAATGTTAAAGTAAATTTATAAAAAATCTAGAAATTATTCTTACAGGATCACCGAACAATTGATCATAGATATTTTTCCGTAAGATATTGTAATATTCGTTAAAAATTTTATAGTAGACTAACATCGTTTAGTTTTTACATGAGACGATAATTAATTCACAAACAAAAACGAATCAATTATAATAAAATGGCAATAAATACGTTCATCCGCGGGCATTTTTTAAAAATCTCAAATAAACGAATGAAAGCGTTGAAGTTTTCACTCGAGGCGAGAAAAGTGGAAATCCAATAATGTTAAAACAAAACGAACGCCCACGTATGCAAACGAGGCTCTAGTACGTGGAACGCAAAGTAGGCAAAGTAAAGAGAATACATACACAAGAACCGTTCGGCGAAAAATACTTATATATATTTATGATATAAAACTCAAGGTACTTCTAAAAATTCCGCAGGCCTAAAATTTGGTAGGGTAATAGGTCATTGGGCACAGCTAACGGGAAAAATCCAAATTTCTAATAACGTAAATTTTTAGGGGGTTATTTTTGAGCCCATGGTACCATTTCAATATCCTACAAGAGAAGCATGGAAATCGGTGAACGGCATTGTAAAATTGCGCTTTGAAATTAGTTAAAATGGAGATAGAAACTGGAAACGTGGTGATTATTGCTTTTTCTAATGCAGGACGATCAGAGCCACGAAACTTTAAATACAAAAACTTGGACGCAAATCGATTGTCAGAGAATTTTTCAATTACAGATAGGTTCCTCAATTTCGCGGAAAATTAGAAATATTCTGCGAGAGGTCCTGCAATTTATTATCTTATACATAGGAACTTTGCGTGGCTCAAAAGCTGTTGCCTTGAAGATCGCGTTGGTTTATTTACGAGTTTTGACCTTTCTGCATGGTGATTTTTTTAAGAGCTCGCAGTTTGCAACCATCGACGACTCGTATATATAATAATCTAAGAAACAAGCACAATAAAATCATAAGAAAGATTCAGAATAATACGGAAATGATAGAATGTTGTCGGGAGCGGGAGTGTGTGTGTAGTGTGTGTGTGGGAATTTCGACATACACGGAACATGGCTGGTACACCGGAGCTGTTGCAGTAGTTTTTTGGCCGATGCTTGCATCTCTCCAAGCGCCCGGCAGAAATTTATGGCTCGAGAGGTACGATAAGGGAAGCGACGGGGGAAGAGGGGAATCCACACACACCGGCTCTCGTATCTTTGCAGAGCCCCGAATAAAGAAACGTAATGGGCCTCAGGGTGAACGAACTCCACTCCCTCTACAGAGGAAGAAAAACATGACAAACAAAAAGAACCTGAATTAAGAGGAAGGGCTAGGAGGGAAAAAGAGGGATGTGATTGGAGTTAGAGAGAGTACGCGAAGGAGATGAAGGGAGTGAGTAAGGAGAATGTAAATCTGTACCAATGTGGCTGCAAGGTAAAGTTTTTTTATCGGCGTGAGACACTAAGCAAGTCCCGAGATAGCCCTCAAAAAGACTAAAAATATTTACTTTTATTTTCCGGGGCTATTTTTCCTTCCCATATAGCTTCTACTAGGTAAATATGTAAGTCTCATTTTCGATGCGCCGACACTCACTCAACAAGATAACTGAAAGTCTTTGTTCTCGTACAGGAGGTGAGGACGAATGTTTTGAAAAAAATATCCTCGAATGCTAGACTGAAACGTTTTCACTAAGACTGTTAAAAGAAAATATCCTATTTAGGAAATAATTGCTTTTTGAGAAGAAATTTGGTCAATTATGGTGTGCATCGCGAGCGAAATATTTCTATATTAGTACAGCAAGTAAGAAACAGAAATTCGTAACAAATGTTAACCTCAAGTTTTTACAGGTGAGAAAAAACTTCCCAAAGACTGAAGAAAGTTAGTGCATTCAACCAGCTCGTCGAGAGATTATAATTTTTCGAATGGATCTTCTCCTGATAAAGGGCCAAATAGTTAAGTAATTATGAATATGAAGCCATGCCCTAAATTTATCTAATATAAAAATAAGCATATATTTTCAAAAAAGAGCAATATGACGACTAACAGCCTCAAGATATTTTAAATACATCTCTAACTTCTAAATTGCTCAAAAGTATTTTAACATAAACTTTGTACAATTACGTTAAACCACGCACCAATAAAACCCGGAGTTAATTAAATTAATATCTGTATCTCAGGTGCCAACGCAACTCCCATTTTAACGAAGCCTATGCGATCTCATAATTTCTCAAGCGAAAATGGCTATATTCAAGAGACGCAAATTAGGATTTTCGTCGATAACGTCAGTTATTATTTGGTACAGTTTTTAATATTTCAATAAAACAGAAGCTTTCGAAAATTTGCGAGTGATCATTTGTTACGGTGTCATGGAAATAAAACTGATAAAGAGAAGTGTTTGAGGCATAACTCTACTCATTAAAACCATTTGGTCCTTATGAAGCAGAATTACCAATTAGGTAAAAACAAAAAAAAATGCCGAAAAAGATGGTGGGATGAAAGGAGCGCCGGAGACTCGCAAACACGGTGAAGAAACACCTCCGGAATGGAATTTTATTTCAATTCCCTTTCTTCTCTAAACTCTGCTCTTCTCCTCTACTCACTCGAAAATCACTATCTCTTTTCTCTCTCTCTCTCTCTCCACCTATCTCCCTATCTCACTCCACTTCGCTGAGAATTTTATTTTTACCTATCGATCTCTCGAGGACACACATTCTCCGACATTTTATACGCTCTTTGACATCTTGAAATAAAATTCGACATTCTCTCACTTCGCCAGCTCTCACTCCTCCTCCTCTCTCTTCGTCCATATCCTCCCTCTCTGCCCCTCATCTCGTCTAACCCTTTCTCCTCTTCCCGGCCGCTCTTTTTTATTCCAAACCTCTTTTTCCCTATCTCTCTTTCTCTCCCTCCCGTCCCTATTCCTACTCTTTTACGATCGCGTGGCGCCAAGAAGGTCCCGATCTCAAGACAGCAAATGGTCCCTCGAAAGCATCGGTTTACTGAGTGGTGGCCGTTGTTTGAAGAGAGAGAGATAGGGTCCTCTCTCTCTCTCTCACTTTCTTTCTTCTGTGCGTGGCGGACGAAAACGAGAAAAAGTGAGGTGCCACGGGACCCTTAGGTTCACGAAGTGCATAGCGTTAAGGTCATTTTTATTGCTTCCCGGAGAAATACTCACTTTTTATTTTCAAAAGATCTTCGGCGCGGGAGGGAAAACGAAAACACCCTTCTTGTTAATTTGTCATTACATTTAATGCTGACGATGCGTCTGCTGCTGATTAGTAAAGGACAACATTCTCGTGTCCTTAAAACTAAAACGTTTATATCGGTACAACCTAATTGATTAATATTACCGAAAATGCGCGAAAAGGTTCCCATATGGATAACACGATCGTGACCGACAAGAAAATGCCTATGGATTAGCGAGGTCGGGAATTTCAACTTTATAAAGATTAAATTTCTTAACACGAATGACTTTTTAAATCTACTTAAACGATTAAACTTTCCGAATTGTGTAACTCCCAATTAAAGAGTAATTTTAAACAAAATGATATAAACGGAACTTTAGATGCCTAATTTTCACAAATTATGTTAAATTAAAAGAATACTGAATTGCACAGAATTGATCTGTCTGTAATAAAAGTCTCTCACTCGTTAGCTATCAATATTATGAATAGTGTCAATGACTAATCTAAAATGTAACGATGTAATATTATGAAATATTAAAAGTACATTCGAATGGAAAACTAAATTGATCACGCGTGTAAGTATTAGACCAGAGGTCCCCAACCCACGGCCCGCGGGCCAATTGCGGTCCCGAAAGAACTCTATGCGGCCCGCGAAGATATGATGAAAAGGTGATCGGTAAAATTTGATACAGACAATTTCCTATTTTTCAGCATACATTATCATCCCAAAACCTTTTCTGCTGGAGCTTTAATACTAGTAATTTATTTAGAATTGATTTTAGCTAATATGAGACAACAGAATCCCTTGGTAACTTCTAATGTAAACGTTCATCCGGCTCGCCGAAGCTTTCGTGACTTCCAATGCGGCCATCCGAAGCATTCATGACTACGAATGGTGCCCGCCATGAAAAAAGGTTGGGCTCCACTGTACTAGACTATGTCGAATGCGAGCCCAACAATAGTCCTTGCAATGGCAACACTTCCGTAATGAGTGATAAAAAGATGGAAAAGTATGCTCCATAAATGGAATACACAAATATTTTAAGGGAAACACGTATGAAACGATATCGAAAGATTGGGCGACTCTCGAATTTTTATCTCCAAAACTATAAGTCGTAATTATATGGTCTCGTGGACTATCTTGTAGTAAATATTGTTCTCTATCCAAATAAATTTTTTAACCTATACTTTACAGATCATATAAGAGCATGGGAGAGAAATATATGGATCTTTAATTGATGTTTGCTGAGAGAACCGTCTTTGCGATCTATGTATACAAAATATGTGATGTTTTTCTGGGAATTTTCTCGAATTTTTATTTCCGAAGCCATAACTCGTAATTACGTGGTCTTGCAGACTGTCATGTAGTAAATTTTGTTCTCTATCTGAATAATGTATTTTACCTATACCTTACAGATCATATAAGAGATATGGAGAGAAAAGTTTGGTATTTCATTGCTGCTTCACGAATGGCATTTAACGAGATACGAGTAAGTATAAGTTTATTAAAGTGATTATGTAAAATGGAAGTTTTAATTGCATGCTTTAGGGCAAGAAAAATCATTACTCACTTAATCCTGCATTGTACTTGCATAGTACATCAGGGTGGCCGTTTTATAAGAATTTAACTGTTACTTACACCTACTTAGGACATAATGCAATGTAAGTACGTTAGATTCAATAATTTAAACATCTACTGTTACAGTGCCTTAATACAATGGAAGGCGATGATTCAGCAACGAAAATAACCCACTGACGTACATTGTACATATATAGCTGAAATAAATTTAACGATGGCATAAAAATCATAATTTCTTCAAAAATATTTGCCATTAGCCATGCTGTTTGCGATGCGAGTTCGATGTTATACAACACGCACTCAAAACTATGAAACATCTTTCTGCAGGATGACACCAAAAGTATTCATCCTATACACCACAATTCTAATAACAATAAATCCACCATACTGTAAGCACTTTCCATTCGAAGTGAGCTATACTACATAACATTTTAAATCGCCTTCAGGTCATAAAACAAAATTATTCCTTTCACCTGCTCGTAAAATCCGGATTCATTTTACACCTATGCGCGCTAGGGAAATTAGATGGCGTTTATTCGTGCACACAATGCATCCCACCTATCTGCACTAATGAAAGTATGAAATATTCTCCTGTAAAATTCACAGGAGTGTTATGTATATCTATTCATCAAGGCAACTGGCCTCGAGTTTCTCGCCATAACTCATGCATTATTAATGAAAATTCCGCGAGAGGTTGGCTTCATTTTAGGCTATTGCCGGAACGAATCAAGTCAAACAGTGCGACAAGGTGCCGGATTTCTCTTTTTGACTTTTTTGACAGTAAATCTTGGATACCGACACCTTTGAATCTATGTGGCGTCATGGTATATTAATATTAAACTTGATAAAATTGAGATTATGTGGGAAAAGGAAACCGTATTTCCGAAGAAGTACAGAAAACCAAATGAGAGATGAAATTCAGAGGTATATATCGTCATTTTTGTTAATCCAGAAGATTCAACCGAATATTGGAGGTTTTCCGTGCAAACCTTTAAAGTTAAATGAGTCTTCTGCTAGGCATAGGTATATCATGCTCTTTTTTCTCTATTTTATTTCAATTTAAATAAATAAAATATACCTTCATGAGTTATAACTATCATTCGATTTTTCGACACTGTAGTTTAAGAATTTACCAGATTGATAATTAATTAAATTAACCTACATTGCTAAAAATATGCTGAAAGTAAGAGCACAGTAATCGCATCCTCTGTTTGCCCACCTCTGTGATTACTTCTCAACAGTGATTCTCGCCAAAGGAATAATTCTGATTTTCAAAATATATAATTGCAACACAGAGAACCTTTTTTCTCATGAAAAACTCGGGAAATCATTATAAGCAATCAAAAACGCTGAATTAATTTTTTAACTAAATATACCAAAATTAATTGGTAAGTGGTGAATTCCGTATCGCTGTTAGATTCAATCAGCAGTACGACGAAATAACAGATGTTATTGCCGTAATTAGCATTATAAAATAAAAGCGTGAGATTTATTATTAAAGAAAATAAAAATTATATATATATATATATATATATATATATATATATATATATATATATATATATATATATATATATACACGTGTGTGTGAGCGTGAGAGAGAGATTGATTGATTGATGTGTTCTTTATTAGGGGCGATATTGAGGCTAAGAAGTCCCATCTTCCACCTAACCCCTCCTCATGAAACATATACAATAATACGTAGAACACTAGCAACGTAAATACAAGTAACAATAGAAATACAAGTATTGGAAAAGAAAAGATGTATTTTGTGGGAAAAATATGGACTGCTGAATAATGAAATTCATGTAAAAACCCACTGCAGGAAAACACCCACACAAGAAGGGGGGGGGGAAGGAAGGAAGGAAGGAACAACAGAAAAGACGCTACCATGTAGACAAGCCCACGAGACCATCTTATTTTTCTCTAAATGGCAGAAAAGAGTAATTTTTCCTGGCTCTCATTGTCAGTTCAATGTTAACTAACTTTATTTAATTAGTATATTCAATGAAATTCGCAATAAACAAGAAAACATTAAACCTTCTTTTTGAAGATGATTACCTCCCACTGCCTCCGGAAAGACAGACATGAAGACGAAAGGAAATTTCATTTAAAAGCTTCTAGAAAAGTTTATACGGTTTCTAGTGCAATAAAAATACCAGGAATATTCAACAAATTGGTTCAATTAAAAACAAATTAATGTATTAAATTTTAATGCAGCTATCAGCGAAGTGTCTCACGGTTCAAACAATACTCGCGAAAGTCTGCGTATTTATCCCTCTTGCATGCAATCCTAACTGAACACTAGGAAACAGACATGATCCCTGACTAATCTCCTTGGAGAAAGTGAGATCATTCGCCGTTCAATTGGAAGATGTCGAATTTCTTCGTCATGGCGATGGAGATATACTACACCGATCTGATCTCTCCCTTTCTCATTCTACTCCTTTCCTTCATTCCCTCTCTCAGCTTCTACCTCCCTGTTTCTCATCTCCTATTGTTGTCACCCGCTCCTATTTCTTTCTCTCCTTTTCCTAACCCTCTACTATTCCGCCTCTTTCTTTCATCTTCTTCTCAACATAAACTTATTCTTTCTTTTTTCTCTCTCTGCTCCTCTACATCTTCTCTGTCTCCCTTATCTATTTTTCGATATCTCCCCCATTTATCCATCACTTCACGACTCTCTGCATCTCTATCTCTCCCATTAATCCTTTAATATTCAACTCTTTCCTTTTTTTATATCGCTCACACAATCTATCTTTGCCATGCCTTTCATTCTCAGCTCTGTCTCTCTTAAGTCTCTGTGTAACTTCTCTCTCTCTATCTCCAGTTGACAATAGAGTTGAAAAGCAAAGAAAACACGAATGTCTGAGAGCATCCGGAGAGAAGGGGAGGAATTCCATCACGCCCCGTCCATCCATCGGATTCCTCCGAGCGAGATGTTGTCGCTTTGTTAGAGTTTCGAGTGTCAATTGCATCGGTTTCACTCGCCTGTAAATTATCTGGGAACGATTTCTGGATCGATTTTCGAGATGTTAATAGGTGACACTCGAAGGATGAAGAATTATTGGTTTTTCTTCGCGAGAAAATGACTTCGATAAAGCCACAGGAATTTTAGTAAAAAGTTTGCAAAAATAATGCATGACTTTTGTAATTTTTCAGAAAGTGCAATATTTGTTAAGCAGAACCGCATTTAAACTGTGGCTTCGCAAAGAAAATATCAGAGCGCGGCCATGGTTTTCACATCAACTCTGGATGAATTGCGAGACAACAGTGCTATCAGACTTCAGGGCTTCGTAAACTTTATATTAGACACTAGCAAATATACTCGGCGTTATTCGGGTTTTTAAATCAAGCCAAAATAATTTTAACAAGATTTGAGAATAAATGAAGTATTTAAACCAAGTTAATTTTTATTGTAATGCTTGTTGGTATACAATATTTCTTGTCTTCCCGTATGTTTTTCAAATAAATACATTTTTTCCCGCATCCTTCCCTAGACGTAGCCATTCCATGAGAAAAACAGTCTTTCGACACCTGCAACTTTAAAGTCTAAGTTATAGCGATCGAAGTCGAATTTGTCTTTGTTCGGAAGACTTGGCTACACTTGCCGTGGCTATTCTTTTATATTTTAATCCGTCGGGATCTGAGAATGATCACCGTGATCATTTTGGCATTATGCTTGTTTTAAAACATTTGTTTAATTTAATTGAAAATTATTTTCTAAAAATAAATCTATACAAGAAGTCCATACCAGGACTAATGCAGGCTGGTTTCCTAAAGTTGACCTCTCGAATTGATTACTTATGTATATTGACAGGAAATGTTTCAGTATGTGTTAGTCATTCCAAGGAATTCTCATACCACTTGTAGTTCATAGTTTATCAGTGAAAGAGAAAAATTGGAAAACAAATTAATAGAGCGTCATCAGATATAAAATACTAAAAACAATGTCAAAATGTCTTTCTGAGATTATATTTTGCATGTATATTTTTTAAATAAACGAATTTAATATATAATACTGTTTATACGCTAATATGTCTGTATCAACTGTCCATTGCTGAAGAGTAGTCGAGCGGAAAATAAAACAAGTGAAGATAAAAAAGGTATTTTTATAACCAACTTTTATATAGTTAATGCTTTAATATGAATAAACTCTATAATATAATTATGATAACCTTTTTGCTTGCATGGGCGTAAAAATTTGCAAAAGTGTCCACCAGCTCTTGAGTGATGTGGGGGTCTCTCTATTTAAACTTTAATCTTTTTACAGCTGTGAGAATGGTAGACAGAAGTAGAGAACTCAGTGAAAAACGTAAGAATGTTTGGTATATAAGTAGTAAGAAGTTTGATACTAGTATCTTTTGTTTCATTAATGAAAATACTGAAGAGAAGAAGGGGGGGAGAGAGAGGAAGGGAGGGAGAGAGGAAGGGAGGGAGAGAGGAAGGGATAGAGGAAGGGAGGGAGAAAGGAAGGGAGGGAGGGAGAGAGGGAAGGAGAGAGGGAGGGAGGGAGTGAGAAAGGGAGGAAGAGAGGGAGGGAGAGAGGGAGGGAGGAGGAAGAGAGAAAGGGAGGGATAGAGGAAGGGAGGGAGAGAGGAAGGGAGGGAGGGAGAGAGGGAGGGAGGGAGTGAGAGAGGGAGGGAGAGAGGGAGGGAGAGAGGGAGGGAGAGAGGGAGGGAGAGAGGGAGGGAGAGAGGGAGGGAGGAAGAGAGGAAGGGGGAGAGAGAGAAGAAGAGAGGGAGGGGGTAGGGAGGGAGACAGAGGGATGGAGATAGGGATGGCGAGATCATTTGACTAACTATTGTATCAGCAAATCAAGAGATCGAAATTGTGTATAAAGAAATTTATGATACTGAGCAATAAAGTACTAGCGCGCATATACACTGCGCGGGTAAAGCTAGTTAATTTTTATTGCGTCTACACATGAACTGTTTTTTCAAACAAAAAATTCACGAGAAAGGAGAAAGCGAGCTACACTGGCTGTTGTAAAATTGTAAGTGAAGGAAAATCTCCAAAGCCAGTCAATTGTGAAGGATTTCGAACTGCAGGCGAAAAACGATGAACAGAATAAGAAACCTTGTATGTTTTAAAATGGTCCAGATCTAAAGGTCGTGAGTTCATTTTTTCTTATTTTAATCTCAAAAAGAAAAAAGTTTGCAAGTCAAAAATTCGATTTTTACGTGTTATCTTATGGGGAATGCAAATCATCCACTAGAGTCAAACCCTGGACGTTTTTCGCAAATTTTCCTTCGTCATAGCATTTTTATATTGGAGTGGATTATCTCGGACAAATTTTTAGTTCATATCTGCATATGTGATCGAGTTATGCGCGTTTTAAGTATATTCCAGGATTCAGGAATCCAGGAAACAGGAATCAAGAACCCAGGGATCGGACGTTTTTATATATAAAAGTTGATGGTGCTTGCATACTGCAAGCGCTTAAAAAATCACCATACACCAAGATCTAACCTAGTAACCAACGTGATCTCCAGGGCAACAGCACTTCAACCACTTGGAACTTATATCTATTAGACAATAAATTTCATGAGTTCTAGCAGAATATTTATAATTTTCCGCGAAATTAAGTCAACTAACCGTAATTTACAAATTCTCTGGCAATCGCCTCGTGTCCAAGTTTCGTGACAGATCGCTTTGTATGAGCAATAAAAATAATCATCATTAAGACAATACATTATACAGTAAAATTATGAAAAAATTAGGATATTTTGTGTTAAGATTATGGCATCATCATCTGTGCCTTTAGCACGTATTTGGATAAAAAATCGCAAAATAGGCAGGACGCTATTATATTTAATAATTGAAAAGAGTTAAAATTTCTCGAAAAACTACGAAACAACATTAAAATAATTTTCACGTTTTACTAAATTTCGTGTGTTAGTATAATAGCGTCATCATAAGTTTACGTCGTAATTTAAAATTAATAGCATAATAATATATAAATTAGGCAATAAGTTTTATTTTCCGCTAAATAAAGGAATCTATCCGGGATATCTAAATTCTCTGGCAATCGGCTCCAAGTTTTCGAATTTTCTGTTTCATAGCTTAGATCGCCCTGTTTCAGCAATAACTATAATCATTAAGAAAACAGTCTTTATATCACACTAAAATTTATGTAAAAATTAGGATATTTCTTGTGGCTTTTAGTTCCTATTCGGATAAAAAAATTAATTTATTAAAATTGTCAAGTCATCATATGTAAACGTCGTTCGCTGAAATCAAATAGACAATAATACAGTCTAAGCATTAAATAAATGCTGCTGAAGTATGGATAATCAACTCATATTGAAAGGCATTGGAGTCGTTGCTATGGTAGTTAATATTTTTTATTGTTGAAAATCGAAAAACCTTTTATGGTTTTATGATAAAAATCAAATTTTTACGCAAATTCAGTCTGGATTTGAATTTTGTCTTCAATAAAAACAAACTTCATTCTTTCATCCACGGCATGGTGCATGTCCCGACTGTATCTTAATTTTGAATAATTTAAAAAAAGCAATTTTATATAGCCCTGCACCGTTTTCAATACTTTTCTTATGGGTGTTTAAACTTGAACATTGGGTTATATATATATGCCTGTCTGCATTGGATCTTCGGATCATATAATTACATCAATTTCTTGAACATTGGGGTCAAAAACACCCCTTAAATATAACAATTTCTAAAATTTTGGATTTTTTCTCGAGGTTGTAACTAATGACCTATATTCATGCCAAATTTCAGCTCTGTAGCACTTCTAAAAGTATCTTAGGTTTTATGTGATATATCATATCTATTATATATAGAAGCTTCTTACAGAGAAGGATATCTATAAAAATCTGATGTGGCCACCACATGACTTCCTCCATATCTGTTATATTTCTAAAAATTATTCCAAATAGGTTACCTAATATTTTAAGAAACTGCGAGAAAATTTTAGACTTTAAAAAGAACAGAAATAAACTCAAACCATAGCCTTCTGATATTGGGTATAGCCACAAAGCTCCAACAATTAAGAAAAGAAAAAGGAGCGTTATTAAGACGTAACTAAGCGTCAATTGCTAACAATAGAAAAATGAAATTTTCAGTGTTGCTAGATGGCCGCAATATCTATTAGGAATTATTGTTACCGTTGCTTACAGTGTCCTGGGTTCGACTCCAGATGCCCCGGAAAATCTCCCATAAGTTAGCATGGGAAAAAGTTATTCCAGTGTGTACACTAATCTAATAGGTTTAGGAAGCTGAAATTTTGCAGGATAATAGAATTTTGCTCATAACCAACGGAGATCTCATCAGACCACACATTGCGATGCACGTTGCATACATTCACATTTATCAAAATCGAAATAATAAAGAGGCTAACAAAATTTAATGGATTTTTAATCTAACGAATGCAGATTTCAATTCTTTATATTTACTAAAATTTTTAAGAACTTTGAAGGCTTTAACACAATGTAATGACTTTTTAATATAATTGAAAAAATTTCAATTCTTCATATTTACTAATATATTAATAAACTTTAAAGAAGTAGAAACAAATTAAAGACTTGTAAATAAAATGTTGCATTCAATCACATTCATCTAATTAAGAAGGCAAACACAATTTAATGACTTCTTTGTGAATTTTTGTTGTGAGCTAAGAACTTGATATCTGTCTTCCAGGTGAGTTTTTGTCATCTGTGATCTCAGGCACGTCTTGATTTGAGCCATATATGAACATGTTGATTCGCAACAATAGGTTGTGACAAAACAAGAGAGTAAACGACGAGCATATTGACGCAGTGGGTATCCAATAGCATTCTTCCATATTTCAATGGGATCCTTCTTACTGTCGAATAGAGGCTTCAGAATGTTATCTTCTGAGAGCTCAATCAACTCCATCTGCAAATCTTCAGGAGCATTCGAGACAACAACCAGATGTGGCTGAAAAGCTAACCTCAGTGTGGCATCATATTCTCAAAATCTTTAAATCTTGTCATTCCAGTCTTCAATCAAGGAGTCTAAGATATATTCATTCATATTCCAATTTTGCAAGTTTTTATTCATAGATTGTTTATCAATTACCTTTGCCAATTCAGGAAAATGCTCAGCTGAAACAACTGATCTGGTAAGGCCAATTTTAAAAAAATTCAACTTCTTCCGAAATAACTGAATTTGCTGCCACATTTCATATATGGATTTAGTTTTACCTTGTAGAGAAATATTCAAATGATTTTTCTTTGACATTAAATCACACAAAAATGCAACATTTCTGCAGAAATCTTTCTTCAAAATTTTACAAAGTTCATCCTGTTCTTTGAAAAAGCTCGCGACTTGTTTTCGAAAAGCTAAAACATTTCCTAGTACTTGACCTTGTGACAACCAGCACACTTTAGAACGATATGGAAGATCTACACTAAATGTTTCATCATCATTTTGAAGCATGTTGCGGAACTGGAGACGCCGTGAAGTATTTGCTCGAATGTACGTAGTTCACAATACCAATAACTTTACGTAATGTGTCATTTAAAACAGTAGATTTGGCACAAAGATTCTGCTGATGCAAAATACATATCTTTTGTTTGTTCTTTCTGTAACTTTCATGCTAAAATCAAATACGAGTTTGAGTATGTTTAGACAAGTATGCAAAAGGCCGCACTTATCACAAAAGGCCGCCGGTTCCCCACCCCTGCTCTACCCGAATAAAATGGTGAGATTAAATTCTTGCAGAATGCAAGCACCAACTACTTGTATATAATAGATGTTACTCCTCTGTAAGGAACGTCTATATATAATGATATATAGGAGGATACTAATGTTTAGGCACTTCCATAATAGCTGGAGATTCGAAATTTTTTACATAGGTAGGATTATGTGAAAAACCGACTAGAAAAAACGAAAATATTGAAAAAGTTTAACAATGCGTCCCCGAAAAATTTGCAGTTGTTTAAACAAATTTTCAAGGTTTATGTATTTTCGAATGTGCTACGAAGCTGAAATTTGATTTTAAAGGTAGAATTTGTAAAAAAAAAACGAAACAGGGATAATAGAAATTTTGATATTTTAACTTTTTGACTTAAAAATTCTTAAAATTTAAACAAATAGATAAAGGTTTAGGTACCTATGAAATGCTTGCAGAATGCAAGCACCTGCTAGTATCCTATATATGTAAAAAGCAGCTATTTATAATGATAGAAGATTACTTGGTATTTCACTTGAGAAATAGATTTTAAAACTCAACCAGATGCACTAAGACATTTAGTTAGGTTAATTTTGCATTTAAAATCTGATCTAATGCAAGGAAACTGAACTAATACTCCCTCAAATTACGAATAAAGCAGAAAATTAAAATATTTGGAGAGGCTATTATAGAAGAAATATTTTTAAAAAATATAAAAAGAAGAAAAATGAACCATTTATTTCTGAACTCGTCTTTGGGTGGGGAGAAAAGAATGCGAGATGAATGACGAAACGCGAGCTATTTAGTTGCAAAGATTTATATAAATGCCCCAAATATTTTTGCGATTCGGCGAGCGCGCATAAAGAAGGGGACTTGATTGGCATCTATTTGCGTCGGTATCCCACGGTCGGCAAAACAACACCATCTGCGGAGCCGAATGGATGTCTTCTCTCCCATAATGCTTTATTTCCTCGCTCATGTAATTTTGATTCGGGGGAAGATGAGGGGAAATGCGGCGAGATGGGCGACGTACTGCCCGAAATAATTACGCGGAGAGGTGATAACGGGAGTATTTTTGCGCGGGAGATTAAGAGGGGGAAAATGGGAGAGGAGAGAGAAAAATAAAAAAGTGGACATACGGTTCCCATACATTCAACGGTACGATTACCACACCACCATCATCATCATCAAATCCCCCTTCGTTGTCCCATTTAGGTGAAAAACGCCTCAAGTTCCACCCCCCCCCCCCCCCTCACTTCCCTCACTCTCTCTCTCTTTCTCTCTCTCTAAAAAGCATACGGGGATAAACGGGTCAACAAATGCAAACTGGATAGATCACTCCTCAATTGGAGCACAGTGCTTCACTCCTGCTACTTGGCGTGCGCGCGAAAAATAAAAGTGGACACCGAAGGAGTGATCTAACCTTTTTTTCTCTTCCTGTAGCGAGCGCGAAGCCCTTCAGATGACGAGAGCGGCTGAAAAGCGCTTTCAATTGGCACACATATATACGCGCTTTACCCCCCGTTCGGGATTTACGACTTGCGGTGGCTGTTGTGTCGGTGAGAGAGGGATGAGACGGTAGCTTGTATTAAAAAAAGAGAAGCGACTGGAAGGAGGAAGGCGAGAGCGAAGGGAAGGAATTCAAGAGGCGAGTGAGTGAGGAGTCTGTCCGTGATAACGATGGCAATCATTCGCGCACTGACGTCAGGGACAGAGAGCCCCCAAGGCGGGAGGCCGTCGTCATTTGTCTTCATCAGCGCCGCCTTTTCGGATGTGTCCACCTCCTCCGACCATCCATCCTCCTCCTCTTGCAACGCCGTACGCAGAGCCATCCTCATACTCTTTGGAAAGAGAGAGGGAGGATGGGGAGAGCACTCAATGCCCGACCGTCCCGCCCTGCTCACCACGACCGCCGAATATAAAAAATATGAGGGGGTTGTTAGAGGCCGTGACCCTCTTGTATGAGAACTAACCCGTCCCCCACCACCTCTCCATCCGCCCCATGTCTCTCGCCCTTCCCCACCCGCATGCAAGAAACCGAGGACACTTTATCCAGACTCGTTATGAAGTGCACGTAGAGGGTTGCCAAAATAAAAAAATAAAATACGAAAGGGCACCGACAAACAATTGAAGGAACCAGCGCCATGCTTACCTAAAGTTTATGAAAAAGGATATGAAGAATCACTCGCAATTGCTTAATTGGATGGCTATCTATTCATTTAGATTTAGGTGAGATGCTTATTTTTCGCCTGAGAGATTTTATCAGAAAAATCAATATATATTAGTCAAATGCGATTATAAAATAATAAACTGGCACGATGTGCAGAGACATGTGAAAAGAATACAATTAAAATATACGCTATAAATTAGCTTAACATGAAAAAATGTTGGTCCTGTTCTAATAAACAATACTGGAAACCTTACAAAATTTTAGGAATAGCACCTTTAAAGCCGATTTTCCGTAAAAAAAATACAGCGGCGAAAAACATATTTGCAACATAACAAACATTATTTATATTACAAGAATAAAATAACTACAAAAAGGATAAGTTTAATGTATTAAAAATCACCAAATATTTTGGAGGACGCAAATAATGCTTGAACTTGAAATAGAGCCTGTCTGCATAGGATCTTCGGATCATATCATTCCATCAATTTCATTGAAATAGAGCAGCAAAACTTTCGGATATCAGCCCTTCCTCGGAAAAGGTCAACTTTCCCTGGTGAAGGATGCGCACCATAAAGTTTCGAATCTACTCCTCTACCAATTCTCAACGTGGACCTTCAAAACAATAAACCACCTAAATCGGGCCATTTGTTGCAAACTTAATTTTAGTTATGGATTTTTATAGGCTATATAAAATCTATGAATATCCATAGTTTCCCATATATATGTATAATTATATTATAAAATAAATGTTTACTACAACAGACCAAAATATCACATGGTTATTTATTCGCCTGATAGAAGTTTTCTTGAAGTATCATCAAGTTTAGAATAGAAAGCGATATTACTGAAGATGATTTGTTTCGCTGCGATAATTTCAGATAAAATTACTGAAAATTCCAATTTGAAATCAAATTTACTATAAAAGCCTCCTTTAGCCAACGAGTTTATCTGAAGCTCCTACGTTGGTCTTTGAACTAAAAAGTTTCTTTTGTAGACTTGGGGAGTTATATTGAGTCAATCAAAGCAAAACTTGCAATTCTAAAGCGTCTAAATACTTCAATCGAGAAGCTTAAGGCGCGACAGCTAAGAATTCCAGACAGTTGAGACTTAATTGGATGCCAATTAAACTCATAGACTAAAGGCACTTATATTTTACGACCTTGAGTCGAGCCTAATATTAAAAGATATATGAGTGCTCCAAGAACTTGTTCATAAAAAAGTTGCACATTCTTCTTGGAAGAGAAGATTTAAAATTTAACGAACACCTCATTCAATAAAAATATCTCGCATGCAAAAAATTAGTTTTTTAATCAAATGAACGTAAATGCTTAATGAAACACAAAATACTATTTAATGAAAAACATTTCTCTAAGCAGAATATTTTAACCTAACGTAATTCATTCGAACTCCTATTGAGTGAAGTGAGTTGGATTTTATAAGCTCAGTGATAATAAATACATGAATCAGGCTTTGAATGAATTAGTGATTTCATCTAACAATTTTTCTGAAATTTTAAACGCACCATAACTATTTCTAATACTTACTCTTTAATTTTTCAATTTAACTTTCAATTCCGAAAATCATCAAATTTGACGCGGTTTTTGTTTCACCCGTGCACAATTCCACAAATTCTAACCTTAATGAATTCATTTCTTTCGTTTCCATTTGATAAATAATCAACTCGCATTTTTCGCATACTGAAATAATATGTCGCAGATGGCTGGTGGAATCCTAATGAATTTTAAATGCACCTGCCACGGGATGAGTAAGAGGTCAATATCGACTATCGATGGTTTATGATTCGTCGCCTCCGCCGAGGGCACCAATGAGATCATCCATCACACACGAGATCCAGCGTTTCGACCTCCACAAATCCTCTAGACCCCTACCTAACTCATACCCCATCATCGTAGAAAATAGCATTTTTAAATTTCAAATCTCTTCGTCTGCTGGATTGTTCGTCACCTGAACCCATGGTTATGAGGCAAAATGGTTTTATTTTTTATGGAAATTCATTAAATATATGTTATTTAAAAATTCCGACGTATATATATTTTCACCACTATTAACCAAAAACTTAGCTACAACATTCGAACGCATTTAACTTAATATAATTGATATATTTTCTTATTTAATAACATATTATATGGTCTGGACAAAAAATAATAGATATAACAAAATCTATTAAAAATTAAGTATGAGAGGCAAAGTAACGCATTTTTCCCCAAAAAATACATCATGCTACAAAAAGGAGTAAATAGTTTTTAGAATATATGCAAAGTTTTAAGATGTCTATTAATTTAAAATCGATACTAGTCGTATGATATTCGAATCGAATAAAAGTTTGTTTTCCGTCTCGCTACCGAACCACACGTAACTCAATTGTCTAGCGATCTAATAAAATGAAGAACAAAACTTTTTCGAATTGAATGGAACACAAATAAAGCAATTTCCCTCCCTTTATTGCGTGGAAAAGCGCAACCCACTGTCCTTCGCTCAAACAAACTCGAATACGAGATAGGCATTACGGCCGTACATGTCACCATAGAGACAAATTTTAACGAGCCTATAAATATTTTTCGCGCCACGCCCGATTGATCAGGCTATGAAAAACAGAGAAAATCTTCGTTATTTTTATGGGAAGACAGAAAAATTAAAGCCTATGATTCTCACACATTCATTAGATGATATTCCAATTCAATTCAAAACAATGGCAGATTAGTCGTTTTTACAATAACGTACAGTCTGTAGAAACGAGACTACTAAAAGAGCACTTGCTGTATGAAACCTCATATCATGATTATGAGAGCGAACTATTTACATACATCTTCGACTTCATTTATCCGTTGCTATCTTAATTAAAAAAGAATGCTAGACAACGAATGGCTGCTTAGCAAAACAACGAGGATATTGTACCTTATCCTTTGTTATAATATCATTTAGACACTTAACTGAACTGAAAGCCCTTTTTGCACTAAAATAGCAGCTAAATACATAAAAAACGGCAATTATCAAATTAACCTATCCTGTGAGGCAGATCACAACGAAAACTTTCTCTCGCTCTTCCTTCCTTCAGAGAGAGAGAGAGAAGGGAATCTTGCAAAACATATGGGAAGGACTCGTCTCACTATCTCTCATACGGTTTTCTCCTTTCCTTCCTCTTCTAGTGAAAACAAGAAAGACGGACGGACGCAGAGAGAGGGGTTGGGTGGAGCGAAGGATCGGCCACCAAAACAACCAGTTTCCCCGGACACCCTTTCTTGCCTTTGTTTCGGGAGAGTGCTTAACGCGTGCCGCTGGGCTTTTCGGACGGTTTAAACCTTGCTTCTGCGGGCGATAGGAGGTGTAGGGGGAAAAGAGAGGAAAGGGAAGGAAAATGGATGGCAGGTGCGGAATTAACTGCGCGACCCAACCTACTCTTGGCTATCACCCTGTTGGTCGAAACCTGGTCGCAGTCGTACAATACCCCTCCTCTACCCAAATTTTCCCCTCAACCCCTACAAGTATACGCAAGAAATCTTCCCTTTTCCCCCTCTATGTAGAACTTAGAGAAATATTTAAAGGGGCACAAGAGGAAGAGAACGGATGATAGAAAAGTTGATGGATAACGTAATTTTTCCATGCTCAACAACTTCTAAGCAATATTTCTTCGTATCAGGCATTGGAATCTAAAGTAAGTGATTACATTTAATAAAACTATAACATATAAATTGAAGATAAAGTTGTGTTGAATAAAATACAGCACGAGCAGTGATAAATTTAAAAATGCAAATATAATTATTTATGCTTATGAGAAATATTTATCAATTCAAACAAATTCCACTTCTGAACATAGCAATTTTGAAGTTATGATACATTCCGGCAGATGATAAAATACAATTAGTAAAAGATGGCAATTTTTCAGAGAAATGGTGAAAATGGCTACCATGCGCTACGAGAGAACTGGACCGAATAATAAAAGAAAGGAACAGCAAAAGTAAAGGAATTTTTTTCAAATGCAAAACGTCGCGTTGCATGTAAATGGTGAAAATGAGAGAAAAACACTATCGAATGATAAAAAAATAAAACGTGCTTTAGCGAGTGCGATTGGTCTGAACATAAAGAAAAGATTTTCCTCGAGAGCAAAGAAATACAAGAAGCGTAACGAAAAAATTGGTGTGTTCTGCCGCGAGCAATTTCTCTGAAAGAATGTGAAAATGGATTCACGTTTCTGTAAGGAAGGTTGATGGAGAGAAATTTCCGAAATAACAATCAAAAAAATCTCCGAATAGAATAATGAAACGAAACGACTGATGGAGTTTGATCATGTACGAGTGAAAATTGTTTACCGGTCTCTCGTCTGAGTTTTACGAAACAAGTGAAGCGTGATCGGCTCTTCGAGGAAAGCGTGAAAAGGCACGATGGAATTGCAACGAACACCAAAAAATACTCCAGACTAGCGAACGCAATCAAGCTCCGTAACCGTCGCTAGGCAATTACCGCAGCGATGTTTTAAAAGCAGAAAATCGAGTATAAGTAATGAGAAGCACGCAAGAGGAAAAGCCGCGGTAAAAAACATCGGACTATTTCGTGCAATCATGGAACTCGCAGAAATATGACGGATATTGAGTAATACATTATAAGGCCGTGTGTCTTAATAAAAAGTTTAAAATTAAATTCATTGCGGCAAACATCCCTTTTGTAAATGGAGTGGAAAATGACTAACCGATAAATAAACTAAGAGATCCTGAAGCTAATAATGAATTAGGTTGAGAGAGAATGAGTGTAAATGGTAAATGGTATTTAAGCAGAGATTAAAACAAGTAAAAGATACGCGAAAAAGGAAGAAGATGAATGAGATTTTATTTTTAAAACTGGAATTGGAAGAAAAAAACATGAGATGGAAAATTGAGAAAGAAGGGGAAAGGGGAGGAAGAGAGGAGGGGGAGAAGGAATAAAGGGAGATAGATCGAGATAGTTAATGGAAAGCAGAATGAAAGAGATTGAGAGGAGAAACAGAGAGAGGATAAAGAGGGAGGATGGAGAGGAGGGAAGAGCTGAAGAGGGAGAGTCAATCAAAATATTTAAGGACACGAAAAGAGAAGAATAAAAAACCAAAGCTTTTTACAATGGCAGAGTGGGGGAAGCAGGAGGACAGTGGATGAAAGTAAAGAGTAAACGACAGAAGCTGGAAAGGGAACACGACAAATATGATGGGTGCGGTAGTGAGGAGAGTCTCACTCCACTTAATCCTTAAGTGCTCCACACAAGGTCAAACCACCCACGACTTCCAGAAGTGTTTATTCCGAAAATTTAGAGCAGTTTAAATTTAAACCTAATCTCTCACTTTCCCTTTATCTCTCTTCTTCGAACTCTCCCGCTTTCTCTCTCTTCCACTCTCCCTAATTTTCCCTTCACATCTCTCTCCAATACTATTTTCATTATAGTAATATTAACGAAAAACCCTTTTCATTGCTCTCGCCACCTCTTCCCCTCTCTATCACCACTGTTTCACTCATACTGTATCTCACCCTCCTCTTCCCACCTCATCTAATCTTCTCTTTCCATATTTCCCTTCGTTTCCCGCTATCTCCCTCTCTGTGCCTATCCTTCGACCTATCCCTCCTCTCTCTCCTTCTTTATTTCTTTATCTGCTACAAAATCTCTCTTTAACTCCACTTTGCTTTTGCGACTTTTTCATGTTTTCCCACACCGAATATAATAACAAATGTGGATTTATATAGTTTGGATCGAACGCGCTAGTCTTCCTCGTCGAAAAGGGAACGGCTAAGAAAAAAGGAGTAATTTCGAAAATAGTCACTAATGAAATAGCATGTGTTAAACGACGGGCGTGTTTTAATGCGTGAAAAACTGCTTGCGCGGTTGGTGATTTTTTTCAACAGCTATCAAAGTTGAGTTTCTGTTTACCCTTTGATATGCATTCCGACGACTTAAGCAGTAATGTAGCATTGTTTCGAGCACGATAACTGAAATTCCTCAATTTCGATGTTTCTTTTATTTTCTCCGCCGCTGGCTGAAGCTGATTTAGTACACGACCGTAAGGTCTGTTTAGACTCGCCACTGGCACGAAATAGCTCTAATAAAATAAGGATGCACAAAGTAGTTGCTCACGTTCGCCATTAATTTCCACTACTATTACTGGTAGTAACAAAAACGGATGTTAATATTTATGCGTCAAAATTAAGGCATAATGACAATCGGTGCTGATCCGTTTAACTTTTTTTGTCTAATGGCCAATGCAGTATTCATGGAAAAACGTAAAGGCAAATAAAATCGGATTTATTGATACCAAAAGGAGAGGTTTTCAGCAAACGACATAGAAAGATAGTTGCCGCTGACATATCAAGCATCTGGAAGAGACCGTTCAATAAAACCTTAAATTTCATCCATTTTTTTAAATCGCCTTCAATATCTGTGCCACCATTGAAGTAGAGTTTCCGGTCGACAAATTATTTGCAATAACGAGAATCTCTCTTAATGCGAGAGGAAGATGGAGATTTTTTTCTTTGCGCAAAGTCACGATGGAATATTCGCTTCAATTACTTCGTTTCACATCATTTCCCGAGCAACGCCTATGCGTCCATGCAACGCACTCTGGTGAAGTGTTTTCGTGGGACCACACCGAACTACTCCGTCCGGCTATAGCGTTTACGGGTAATAAAACCGAAAGGGAAGTCCTGGGAAAGAGAGTAAAGGAGGAGAGAGACGGAGAAGGGGATTGGGAAATGAAGAAGGGCAGAAGAAGCAGGGGAGAAGAGGAGATAATGGAAACAGACAGGAATGGAAAGAGAGTGGTTGTGGATGTTGGGTAGTGAGACTCGTAAATGACGACACAAACACGCAAAGGGTGGGAGAGAGGAGTAAAAGGACGTCGTTTGGTCGAGTTTGGGATCCGAGCAGTGCTTTATAAGAGCTTTGACGAGCGCATAAAATGGCTTCTTAAAAAAAAGTGATTAAGTGATCCGGAATTCCCCCGTTCACGCGCGTAAATTTTGAGCAGTACATCAAGAAACTGGGTTTATTTTCTTTTTTGTAAATATGTGAAATCGAGGATGAAAAGTGACAGGGAGGGTGTTACGTAAATATATGCGAGTAAATTCGTCCGACGTAACATAAAGTCGTGGATGGATTAATGCCACTTATTCCCTCAAGTATAATTTCTGCGTATGGAGCGCAATACGCATACGCAATAGTTCTATACAAACCCTCCAATGACAATCTACTCGCGTCATCCTTTTCTAACGGTAAGTATAACTTTGAAATTTCGAGTTACTAGTTTGCTTCTAGGCATATTTTCATACATACGGTTATGATTCGTGATTAAAAATAATTTGCATAATTTATGAGTGAATTACTCATTAGTACTCCCTAGAGAGATTATATATTTTAAAACGACTGAATCACTTCTTATCGATATTTTAATTCCAATTCGTGCGTGAATTACCACGCAAGTTCAAAGTTCATTTACCAAATCACCGCTAAAAAATCATTGCTCATTAGAAGACAAAGAACTCTGAGAAAATATAAAGTCCAAGCTTGAAAGGAACTTGTCATGTTGGAAGACAACTGTGGATAAAAAGAGGCAAAGACTACACACGAAGATAATAATAAGCAAATTATAAGATAATGCACCAAAGAAGATGAGAAAATTCAATTACTATTAGATCAAGAAAACCAAAAATATAACAAAACTATAAAGAGGTTATTGAACGCTTCATAATCAGTGAAAGCATTTATTTGGGGCTAAAAATGAAAAACTTGACGTCCATCCAGAAGGGTAATTGCTTTTAAAATGAATTTAAGGATTCTCTGGCTCTATGGAGAAAGACGCCCTAAAAAAGACCCTTTAGGTTTAAATAATACGAAAAATAAGAATTTTCCAGCAGATGCGATCAAAGTGGAAAAATGAGAGGAAAAATAGAATCATAAATATCTTCCAGGCAACGATTTGAGCTTAATATCATCGAGAAGATTTACAAGGGCGCAGAATTATTTTCCAAATATACGAAGAAAAAGACACTTCAAAGCTGAAAAATAAAAAGGGAGAAAATGATTTCTTAACTCCTCAAAGGTGAAGAAAGAAAAAGAAAGAGAGATTAAAAGACGGATACTTCATCTCTACCAAACTGAGTAAATTAGGATAAGAAAGTTTTCTAAAATAAATTTTAGGACGATATAAATAGTTGTATTTCAGGTAAATGCGTCGGAAAAAATAAAAAGTATAATTCCATGTTAAACGTATGCTATCATGGGAGTCACAAAGTAGTATAGATGTTTTATACTAAAATATTATCCTAATACAGGGTGATTTTTAGGCATTATTAACCAGCGAAGCGGTATTAGCGGAACACCTTATGGGCACGTCTCGTCCGTCCGTCTTGTCTGTCGTAACTTTCATCTTCTAAACCGCTGGACGGATTTTAATTAAGTACGAGTGATCCTTATTAAAATGTATCGTCCAATTGTGATTTTGGACAGCATCCGTCAATTAGAACTTTCACTTTATATAAGAACTTAAATACAATTATATGTACTCGTATCTCGTTAAATGGCATCCGTCCAGCAACAATTAAATACCATATTTTTCTCTGCTTAGCTCTTACATGATCTGTAAGGTATAGATTAAAAAATTTATTCGGATAGAGGACAACATTTGGCACAAAAAATTCTGCGATACTACATAATTACGACTTATAGTTTCGGAGATAAAAATATAAAAAATCCCAAGCATAACGTCACATATTATGCTTAGATCAATCGCTAAGACGGTTTGTATTGGCAAACAGCAATTAAAAATTCATATTATTCTATCCCATGCTCTTATGTGATCTGTGAGGTATGGATTAAAAACTTTATTTGAATAGAGGACAAGATTTATCACAACAAAATTATGATTTATAGTTCCGGGTATAAAAATGCAAGAACTGCCCACTCTTTTGATACCGTTTTATACGCATTTCCCATAAAGAACTTTGAAATCTCTGTGTGTTACATTCATGGAGTATACTTTTCCATCTTGTTTTTATTCGAGAATCCTGAAGAATCGGTATATCTCAAGATATAAATCACAGAGGAATGCGAAATTTTCTACGAACAGTTTTATTTCATTTAAATATATTTATGGAAAAACATTTCAAGTCGCATGTAAAAATGAGAACCTCCATGCTGAATACATATTCTTGCTCTCAGCAGCATATTCACTGACAAATAGTGCAAAATTTCGTGGGAGATACTCTCAATCACGTCTCTGATTCTTGCTTTAGTATTCCTAGAGTATGGAGATTTGTAACACAGTTTTTCTTGTATCTCCAAAGGAAAAAACCAAGGGAAATCAGATCTGGGGATCGGGGAGGCTTGGAAAAAATGTGATCTCAAAAAACTAGCCTATGCTCCGTCATGCTGTACCGTAATGTGTGACTCATTGCTCCGTCCTTTTGAAACCCTCTCTTATGTGCTCCAAAATTCGTGAACAATATTTATATACCGCTCCGATGTCACTGTTTCCATAAAAAAGAACAGCGGCTTACTTCACACCAAGCAGCAATTTTCCCTGAATACAAGAAGAACTTTTGTGTATTGCATGCGGTTGTTCCTATAGCCATAAAAGGTTATTTTGTGAATCAAATTAACCACAGAGATAAAGCCATACTTTGGCTGTAAAAAACATTACATCCACAACATAAGGGAGGTCTCTAGCCAGAATCAGGAACCACTCACAGTAACCCGTGCACATCTCTGTTTGGCATGTTTGTATGTAGATGATTTTGCCGAAGGCTTAGCAGCGTGCTTGAACCTGCCACCATCCGATAACACTGTTGTGCTTCTGCCGCTTTGGAGCAATTTAAAATACACAAATAGCTTTCTCACATACAGTATTTTGTTTTAGATTATTTTTGCGTACGCATACAAAGACACACGTCCATTCGTACACGCAATTCCCCACTAGTTACCGTTCCAATTCTCAGTTCACTGAAAGTCCGCATTAAAATCGAAAACTCGTAGTCAGTAAACGTCATATTCACAAGCTTTGCTCACTCTACAACATCCGTTCATCCAACTACGCAGAGAGAAGACAAAAACCACCCTATCTCTCTGTTGTATTTTGGAGAAAGCGTTTGCGAATAAGAGCAATAAAAACGCGGTAAAACAATTTACCTTTCGGCGTCTCGGATGAGCGAATAATGAAACTATAAAATTACATTAGTGAAGCGCGCCCTTGCACGATGATTTAACGAAGTTATTTCCGTTTGGCTGGGAGCAAGCAGGCGGGAGAAGTGGGGAGAGTTGTTTCTTTTTATTCCCTAGTTCCCTTCGGCGTAACACGGTGCCCGCCCGGTCGATAGCTCCCTTTTCCGAGAAATGACTCACGTTCGATGCATTAGAGATAGGAGAGTGCTACGGATGGCGGACTAAGTTCACGTAGTGAAGAACAGACTACAAAATGTTTAGTTTCGGCATGCTGCATAATTTATTCCTCTTGGGGCTGTTCTCAATCATAATGAGAAGATTTCAAAACTAGTTTTCGACTTCGTGAATTTAAATTACAGTTTCCAATAAAATATTGCAGTGTAGATCCATATAGAGGAAGAGAAACGACTTTATCATTATGAATTCTATTTTTTTATTAGATTTTTGCTCGAGCTAGGGGAGATTAGTAAATTTAAGGAACTCAGGAACTAGTTTTCTCTAAGGTCCCCTCCATATACAGTTTATCCTTCGACCTATACGAATAGAGGCTAGAACCCTGGCCTTGTAAAGCTTGTAAGCCCCGGGCTGAAATCCATATAGTCCATAGATAATCCGTTACAGATGATTTTTCGGTCTTGTCATTCGATAACGATCAGATTTTATGCTGCAGTACTAAAACTATATGGTGACATATTTCCATCTCATAAACCTGTTCTTACGAATAGAAGATTAAATAAACTCAATATCTCGTCGTTGGCATTTGCATTTTGCCACTATCTTTTATTCAAGGAAAAGCTTCTGTAGTTGTACTAAAAACTATTTTTTTGGATTTTGATTTTCAGTGCTATTTTTGTAGGCATCGATATATTTTTACTTTCCTCTATATAGTTTAAATAAGGCACTTAATTCGATCAATTTCTTAGCCTTTATTCGCATAAATTTAGAACTTACCCAATGGGAATAGGGCACTTAAATAAGCGCAGGAAAGTTACTCATTCTTTATTCAATAAGCATCTTGAAAGCATGTTTGCAACCCTGTTGTAATTGTAAGCTCCGTTCTAGTGATTTTTTACAGTTAAGAGTTCAAAAGTACAGCAATAAATCTCAAACGATGAGGAAGACAAAATAAGCATGCGGGATGTATATTCGGATTCATATTTTGCTACACTGTTATTATAAGTTCCTAATGACGATTTTTTCTGGCATAGAGATCTAAAGTACTGCAATACATCTCTCAAAAGAGGAGAGAGATAAAATAATATGCAAGAACCACCCGGAGAATTCGTCGTGCAAAGAAAGAAAGGGTGAAGGCGGAGGAAGTGATGGGGAGATGTATGAAACGGTCACGCTTTGACGTGTCCACTCCTTTTATGGGACGCGGCGCCAGATTTGCCAAGATACGTCGGATTTGTTTTCGCACGGTGCCACCAGAGGGAAGAGGAAGGGAAAGAAAAGACAGACGGCCAAAACCAGGTCATGCAGTTTTCTTTTTTTTATCCCATTTGTTCCTATTTTTTTATTTTAATAGGAAAACACACTCGTCTGATTAGCCACGCGAGGTGAATATGGGATTACTACGTTTTTTGCGAGTTCGTGGGTCGAGTTATTTTTTCTCTATTTCGGAAAGGCATTGTCTCACGGGACCCTCGAGGTCATTTAACTAAGGTACATGGGTAGTTTTACCCCTTTTCCCATTTTGTATTTACCCGCACACCATTGAGACTGACTGCGCTATGTGGGCGACCGTTCAAGGTCAGTTTGAATTGAATTAAACCTTTCCCCGGAATGAGTTGGAGAAAATAAATGCTATCGGGTCGATAGGTGCTTCTGAAATGTTTATAGAAACAGGGAAAGGGCGATAATAGGAATAAATAATTAACAGTTATTATCTAAAATCTGTCATGTGCACCTTGTTAAACGACCTTTGAAAAGGTTCTTTCAGGTTTGTTACAATTACTAATAATCGCCGACCTCACATTTTTGATGCTTCAATAGCACAGAAAGTTTTGAAAAAAATTTTTACATTTATATGGCAAGTGCTTATTCATACCAGCTAAAATTTGGCCGAAATTTATGAGCGGGTATTAAGATTTTTCTATACCTGTTATTATTTAAATAATTAAACTTAAAATTCTGAAAAAGGGACATTGAAGAAAATTTTTTGTTACTTGTGGAATCAAAAGAAAAACAATTTCAATTTGACACAAAGTAAATATCTTTTTTAAATGTTTTATTTACACATCTCACTGAGGCAACACCGCATCACGCAACAATAGAGATAAAGTTACTTCGCGTGCGATTAGCATATTTCTGTGTCTAACAAGATATGATTTTAAAATGCCGATACCACCTCATTAACTACGTCCTAAAATCCTCCATTAAAACAATTAAAGGTAAGTTAAGTTTCAGTAGCTTTTTATTTCTTCCGTTAAAAGTACACTAGTGACGAATTTATCAAGAATATTAATGAAGAAAGCCCATGGTGAAACGTGCTGATGCAGAATGGAACACGTGTAGCACGTTTACACACTACAGACATTTTACATGCGCGTTAACGTCTCTTCAACGACTTGTACATTCCTTGAGTAAGATTTTTAATTTGTAGCGGTAGCAAAGGAGCCTCGAGTATTACATTCCCGAGAAGCGCAATATTCCCATTCCACGGACGCAGCAAGAAATAAAAGGATGATGTATTCTGCGAGCAACGTCAAGTATAATCTTGTTACATAATTAGCGCCGCTTTTCGGAGAGCTTGTTTAAACCGAGCGTATCCACCCGACTAGCTACGAATTCGCACGCTCGTAATAATAATCTAATACTCTCGTCACGGTAATTAAACGGATCGGTTCGAATTACCGGTCATCAATCTTGGATATGCGGCCCTGTTAATGCCATAACGCATAACGGTTCGTGTTAAGAAGACGTATGTTTTGCCCCAACTTGATATTAACGGATAGCAAATAAAAGCGATATATCTGCCAGCCACGGAGGGTACCTAAAGGATTGAGTTTTAAGTGAAAATGTTATTTTCCCTTAGAATCGATGTTTAAAAAAAACTCCCCTCGTAGCCTCGTGCCGCAAATTTTGGGGAAAAATATAGGGTTAAAAATTTTGCCCCTAGGGTTTTATGCGGACGGTGAAGTTGAATTTGATTTAATTCGACCCACCTTTTTTCCAGACTGACACCGTCCCCAATTTCTGGAGCGACGAAAAAAGAGCATAAAAAGTGGCGCTCGACCAAAAAATCGCCTGTTACAACTCGAGTGGAATGGTTGGATAGATGGACGTATTATGATTCCCGCAGGAAATGACGCGGCCCAGTTTTAATGGGCGGATCATTTTCTGAGAGCTAAAATCAATAACGGCCTAGCGGATCCTTCTCATATCGAAGGTAATTAAATGGTAAAAAATGATATTTCAATTTTGTATGCTCAGGACGATCCCGTGTCGGCGCTCTGACGAAAGAGAGCCATGTGGTTCGAGTGTCCCAGGGATCAGATGTGACCGCAAGGCGTAAATTTTTTTAGACGAAATTCGAACTGTAAATTCCTCACTCATTCTCGACCTATTATTGGAATAAAATACAACAAATCACGTTAAAGATTCATTGTGTGCATCAACAGAAAACAACAGAAATTTTTAAATGCTAACAACAGTAAAAAATGCCATATTTGAGATACTTTAAAAAATTTTAAACCAAATATTCACTCCCACAATAAAATTTCAAATAAACATATAAAAAAAATGTAAATGAATAAAATACAAGTACCAATCTTCTTAATTCAATTTTGTATAAGTAGAAGTACCCGATGTAGAATAACAACTTATAAACATTAAAATTACCGAAACAGCAAATACTAGCATCAACATAAAAAAGCAGCTGTATTTTTATCAAATTTAAACTCCCAGTAGAATGAATACAATTTAATTCCTTTCGAATTAATTTAATTACATGCAACAATTATTATTCAACGAATGTTTCCAAATATTTTAAGCTAACAAAGTCTTCCTGCTATTGTCATTTTGAAAAATTTTCTGTGCTAACATGAAAATCGTTACTGTGGCAGGGCATGTTCTGTAATTTCTCCTCTACTTTAATGAAGTCAGGGCATGTATTCGATTATCAGCGCAATACTCAATTTGACTGACTCATCGAACATGCATACTAAACAGCAACCCAGCTTTTAAACACCCCTTGAACTAAAAATAGTAGTTTGAAAAGGATGGAAAGCCCGCAAACGAAGTCAATAAACGTGCAATTATCAGCCGCCGTCCTCGTTATCACACGGTCACATTGAGAAACGAAATTGAGCGAAACAAAACAAGGAAATCGTTACTCCTTGGCCCGAAAATACAACATCACGAAGGAATATTCTCTCTCTTTTTTAATTCCTGAACAAAAGATTTGAGTGTCAATTATCAAGACTATTCCTTCTGCAAGTATCTTCAGAACGTGAATTATTTCAATGCGCATGAGTTTACGAAAACCGAAGAATATACGGATTTTTTCATGTTCTCCTTTTTCATTCTACAAGAAATCTCTTTAAAAGGAAATCCGCAGAAGACTTAAAGAAGAAATTCCTGGCCAAAGTTGAAAAGGAAATGGCGTTTAATATGAAACGAAAGGGGCACGTTAGGACGTTAATTAAATTAGAGGGCTTTTGAATAAGTGATATAGAAAAATAAACTAAGCTACTTTTCGCGAGTAGACGTAAAATTTAAACCATTCAAAGACACTCGAGAGAGATTTATTTAAATTGGGATAATTAGGATATTTCCTTTTATTCGGATTTATAAATATCAGGCGTTCACTAAGGAGGTATAGAAGAAAAGAAAGATTTCATAATATAATGTGAAGCAGATAAAATGAACTGTGCAAAAATACCTCAACGATTTTACAATACATCATTCCAATATGTACTTAAACTATCAAGCATCTAAATTACTATCAGTTTTTGTAAAATTACTTATTTCATTATCAATTTATTTCTTCTGCTTTGATATTTCTTAAACGTCTAATAATTAAAAATCCTGTTTCTTCGTCATTTTACATAAGCAATTTCTTATAAACCCTTCATGTTATTTAAGAAACTACTGTTGTTTTCTAACAGCTGGAAAAACTTCACCGATGACCGACCTTTGAAATAAAAACAGGCATGAATTGTTCTAAAACGGGCGGGTCAAACCGGAATGAGTAAGAAAACCGTGGGGATTCTCCGCCGGGAGAGGAAAGCGTCTCTTGCAATCAAAGTGGGTCGACCCCGAGTTAGTGTGCGTATTTGAGTGTGCGTGTGGGAGAGGGAGAAGTCGTAAAGATTTCCGAGCGATCGAAAGCCGTGGGAGATTAAAAACAACCGAGCGTCATTCGAGAGAGACTAAAATAAAACGGCCATATTTATGCGTCGTGGGTATCTGCTACTCTTCCTCGCACTCTTTTCTCTTTTTCTCCTCCACTCTCCCAACATTTCTCAATCGCAAAAGTTGGAGTTTTGGGGTATTTTCAGCAGCGGCAGTATTAGAGCCGTTCGTTTCCCACTCAAAAACGGAAACTCCTGAATTTACCATATTAAGTTAAAACTTTTCTTGCTTGCGGCGAAGTGTATTTACTATGAAAACATAAAAATGTAGATTCATTTACTGATACACAATAAAAACTAATATAATGATTCACCGTCTACCTAGTTCATAATATCCGACTTTGTAGAGTTATGGAACATATCCGAATGTTTTTTCCGCGGCGAATTCGAAAACATTTTGGCATCTCTCCTGTGAAATTTTTCCTACGTCTGCCGTTAAAATTTCCAAGGCTGGATTTTTTCTGGATTTTCCGTAGTTCGTCCCGCACAAGAAGATAATGAGAGAGACCTTGCGATGAATTAAATTTCAATATGACTTTCTATCAATACATAATGTCAGCTCTAGGGACCATTTAAGTCTAATAATTGCAAATTCCTAGCGTGCGAAAGAATTTCATTCAAGTATAACCCTGAAATTTATTTTCAATAAATATTTATCCTTTTATTTGAATACATATAGCATTATTTAAATTTCCGAATAGTTTTAAAAAGCTTTTATAGCACAGAAACATATTTGATTTTTATTTATGATTATATCTTAAACGCCTTCCTAAAGGGCTGTAACAATGGCACACCAATTTTATTATTGTTATAGACTTATCGATGTGACCCATAAACTTTATTTATTCCTTCATCTTAATATTTTACGAAGTTTTTACTGCTTCTCCTTTGCCGTTGGGACTTTGTCTGCGACTACTTTCAGTGTACTGTCCCCATTTCGTTACATTCTTCCGTTCAATAACATTCAATTACATCACTCTCTTCCTATGACGTCACTGACTGCAATTTTCCTCTATCACGCAACATTCCTTTTTCCTGGTTATGCGACTCATCTTGCAGACTGCTCTGACCTTAGCTAAATCGCCGATCCCAATACACAGGGTGGCCCGTCAGTCCCAATTTCATATGATGAAGTAAATTGAAAAAAATAGAGTAAAATCTTAAAGTTCAAATAATTAAATTAAATTTTTAAGAAAAGAAATATTTATTGAGCTGATTTTATTTTGTACTTTGAATAATCAGTTAAAGTTACTAAACTTTTTTTTAATTTACTCGTACTTTGATTTTTTCATATGTGCTTCATATAATCGATTGGTACGTATGGGCCACTCGATGCGATATTTGTTTTCTCCTAAATCCGATAGGCTGAAGGTGAACTATTCAGCATAGAAATTAATCCATAAATTATTGAATCGTTGAGAGACGTTTTAAATTTACGTCACATATCATTCGCGCCAATAATTTCGTTTTTAGCTATGATGGTAGCGCTGGAGGCCGATCGCATGATGATGATCCATCAATCGGAAAGGTTCACGATCCGCAACAGAACTGTAACAACCCTCCACGCCATCGTCATTTTGATAAAGGCTTGGTGCTTTAAAACTCATTAGGTAAGTTCTCCGCGAAATAATTCCTGGAATCGGGATCTCATAGAGAGACGTTCACGCAACAATTTCTCTTCTTCGGTCACGCTATTCAATCAAGGACTTTCGATCGAGCAAAATCGCTCAAGATTGAAAATTACCGACTGTTATATTCCAGGAAAGAAAAGCTTTTAAATCTAATTAGTTTTCGCTGTTCGAGAGTAATTTCATTTACAGAGATCCTAACTGAAACGAGGAGAGTAAAGCCGCTCATCTAAAATTGACGCCTATCGCACTTTCTTCGCGTTTGGCGAGAATGAATTTCCCCTACTTTTTCTCTATCTCTCCGACCATTTTATAATTAATTAAGGTTCGTGCGGGAATAAAGGTCGAACGCATAAAGAAGGGGCAATCAGGCGCATTAATTCGCTTTTGGCATTAATAGAATACGAGAAAGTTAACCCATTTGCGCAATGTAATGTAATGTAGTTTTCTGTTTTTCTTCGCTGTCATCTTGAAAAACACATACATGAAATAATATGATTGATCAAACTTACCTGCTATAATTCAATTAAAAAAGAATTAACCGTGAGCATTAAAGATAGAAAGGTATAAAAATATCTAGAAAAGGTAATAGAAACTTTCTTTAGACGTAGTTGAAATTGATTAAATTTATCCGTAATTTTTGTTAAATCTACACGATATTTAACACTCGGAGTACGGACCTCGGGTCTTAGGAGACCCGAAAGGTATATTTTCGAAAATATTTCTTTAAAAAATTTTTTGCCGAAATTGATACTTTATGTATTCCTAGTGGAACATGTTGGGAGTTTAAAATCAGTTATAAAATTATATTGTAATTTAATTAAGTCATCGAAATCACGGAATGTATAAATGTGAGGGTCTTCGGGGACCCGGCTCCGTACTTTACGTCGTGTAACTTTTATATCTCTTATGACCGGGCAGATCAAAGTCCGGACAAAATTAGCTCGCTCAGCACGGCATTGTAATACATGTTAGTTATTATCGAAGTCTCGACGTCTCGATTTCCAGTTTTCTCTTGTGTCTCCGTTATTCACATCGTTCTGTTTGCCTCCCGAATCATTTTGTAATATACTTTTTATTTTTTTGTGACTCAATTATTCTAAAATGGAGATAGAATATTTAGGCTTTGGAGTGACGTTGCTCCACAACCTGCAAGAACAAGACCCGAAAATATAGTTCGAAATATTAGTTAAGTTATTATGTATTAATTTCACTTCCAACTCAGATGAATCTAACTTACATAAGATTAACTGAATCAAACTAACTGAATTTACCTTCAAAAATAAATTTTTTGGTAGTGTTAAATGTTATCCTAAAAAAAAGAAAATTATTTCATTTTTATTTATATGCGTAATTATGTATTTAATTTTGCAAATATATACCATTATTACACTATTTATTGTATAAATCATTATCCTTATTCAATTTTCATTCATTGATTACTTGGATGTTAAATATTATTGTGAGAAAATGATTTTAGAAGCCGGGTCCTCTAGGACCCGGGTCCGGACTCGGTGTGAAACCACTTAGGTCCGTACTCCGAGTGTTAAGTCATTTATATGCGTGCTCCATTCCTCCACTACGTAATAATTGGAGAGTGGAATCCGTCCGATATCTTTTTCGCAAACAAAGCAATAATTCTCAAAATATATCATTACTGTTTTCAAGAGCAATATATGAAACACCATCGCAGACATTATGACTTCCTCCCACGAAATTCGATTATATTACCTGAATTACGACAGGGATCGATGTATTCAACCAACGCACTTGGTCCGTAATTACCTTTGCTTACTACTGGCTGAAGATCGAACATGCAAAATATTACGGTCCATCAGAAATCAGGAAAGCAAACAAAACAACAAAATAAAACGCAAAAAAGCAAAACGGGGACGACGAAAACTTTCCGCAGAAGTTCAAACCAATGATTTCGACTTTCTGGATGAAAGAGCTTTATTCCTATTGACGTCACCAAGGTCGCTACGCAACAGAAAATAAATATTTCCTAAATAAGACAATAAGTACTTTCTTGATCTTCACACAAGGCCACTTCTATCCCACCATACTTCCAAACCAACAAAGATATGAACCTAAAGAAATTATCACTCGAAAAAAATATCCCTGTGAAAAAATAGCGACAATAACATTAAAAATGTTTTTAAAATATTAGCACTAAATGACTGCTGGTGAAAAAAGAATCCTACCGCTCGAAAAATCCTTTGTAACTCTTGTAAGTTCAAACTAAAAGTGGAATGGGACGAAGAGAATGACTGTTTCGAGGAGGAATGCAAATATTGACGTTAGTCGCTCTGTGGAGCAATGGGGGCAATATACCTCTTGTCACTCCTAACCGCCATTTCCACCATCCCTCCGCTTCCGTCCCTCCCTACCGCCACCTCCGCGTCAACCTCTTGGTGGAGATAAAGTCCGTTACGCAAGAGATGAACGCCGCGAGTAGGCAGCATTCATAAAAAAGGAGGGTGAAAAAATGAGAGAGAAAGAAAATGAGCTCGGGAAGAAGGATCAGGTGCTTTCGGGGAAAAGGGTTAAAAAGAGCGAGAGGGCACTGGAAATGAAACTGGATGATAAATGCTGGGAGGGATTTGAGAAAGCGAGATCGAATTTGACGGAAATGTAAGGGGAGACATTGGAGAAGAAGAAATATTGGAACGAAGCGAGGTTGGTACAATTTAGAGGCGACGCAGAAGTAACTGGCCAAGAATAGGCCGAGGAATTGCTTGAAGTAACTAGAAGAAAAATCGAAGGTATGATTCAATCTGAGGGCGGAGAGAAAAAAAAAGATGGCAAGGAAAGGATTAGGTAAGACTTCGCTGGCAGAGATTAGATCAAACGAAGATATTTGAAGAAGTTCCATTAGGAAGCATTGTGAGGTTTTAGGTGGTATTTGGAGAATTCCGGAAGAGGACGATGACAGAGAGAGAGGGAGGAGAAAATTCCGAAGTAATTTCAAGGTCGAATAGAATTTAAGTTGCCTTGGTAAAGTGGAGGAAAAAAACAAAATTTTACCTCACTCTCTTCCCTCCTCTCTTTCTTTCTCGTTTATATTGCCTTTTCTCAGCTTTTTCGTATACCACTTTTACTTAAGGGACATGAGTTTTCTGGAAACCGTATTTTTTTCCTTTGGAGTTTAATATGACCATCGCAGAATACAGTCTGTCCTAGATAAAAATCGATATTAAGTTAATTATAATCACTGAAAAGACTGACAAAACCATTTGACTGTTGGAAATGTCAAATAAGAGAAATAAGATCGGCCCCCTATACAAACTGACTTAACAACATTAATATTGTTGTTTAGAAGTATTGTTAATGACACTATCACACTACAGTGAAAGTTATATAGAATAGCAAATCTTATTTATGAGTTTGTTTTTATAGGATGTCTGGCATAATACTTCCCAAATCACTCATAAATCTATTTAATGATGAAATCGGGACTGAATAAGTACCTAGACAATCGAGTTTTAACTCTCAAAGCTAAGCATATAAATGGAGACCAGGATTCACTGATTAATGTAACAACGGTTGACATCCCCTTAATGATGCATAAAGTTTGGACTACTGCATTACATACTAACCCAGGGCAATTAACATCCAAATAGAAACTAACGTAGGTTCAATTTCCAATACAATTTGAATATTTGCCAAAAAGTTATTTTCACGCTCAATATATCAGAAATAAACTTGTTAACTTTATACCAAAAATTCTAGATTAATACTGAAATTAACTCAAAAGAGCTTTATTTCGTCTTAGAGTTTCACGAAAAATTAAGCGTTAAAAACGTATGAGATCATTTTCTAACTCTTCAGTAGCTCTCCCAAGTAAAACTGACCTTTCGATATTTAATATTGTGACGAATCATACCATACCCGGATAGGGACACCAGGAATGCCTCGATTCGACCTCCAATGAATCGTGCCACTCTCAATAGAAATGAATGATTTCCGGCGAAAAATGAAAAAACAATCATGTCGCCTAGGATTTTTTCTCTCCCCGATCCCTGATTCGTTCGAAATAAAAATATTATGCAAATGGCATAAGGCTGGGTGTGGGAGACGGGAAGGATCGAGAGATATGTATTTTATGGGTGCGGCAAGGAGTGGTTGCGGTGGCGTTGCGGGTCACGGGTGTGAGTGTGTGTTCCAGTGTGTGTGGGTTTGCGGGCGAGGCGTAGTCAGGGTGGCGAGGTCTGGTGTTGATGATGGAACCCGTGGGGGGAGGGGGAGTGCTGGGAGGGATGTCGGGGCAGATCTCTCTCCCACTCCAAGCGGTCCGATGGGTGGTAGATGAGGGTGAGGATGGTCGGTTAGGAAGAGGGAATCGGAGAGAACAAGAGTGACCTTGATTAGCCCTCTGGGCAGAATGGTAATGGAACCGTGTATGGAGAGCATCAAGGGAGATGAAGAGGGGAGAGGAGTTGGGAGGGCGGAGGGAATGGGGGTGGGGGAGAGAAGGAGAGTGGGGAGAGATGAGCGGCCCGAACGATGCATTCTATTCGACTCATTTTCATTTCTCCTTATGCCTACGATTTACGCGTGTAACAACCCTTGAAATTTTCCCAAATGCCTGTTTGGCCAAGTACTCCTTAAATAGATGGAGCATGAGGCCGTTGCAGCCCCACGAAAAATAGACGAATGCATCTAACGCAAACGTAATTTTTAAAAACTGTATTAATTTTTATCTCCGTTCTCGAATGCGCTTATTGCGTCCTGGTATGCGACTTGGTGTTTTAAAATAACATTTACAATATTCCAAGGAAACTATCGTGCCAAAAAAGTAGAATAACTGTCTTCAGAAAACGATGGAGAGTGCATGGCGCTATTACTATTCATTGTGTGGTAAATATCGTTTTTATTCAGTAAGGATAATTCTGTTTAGAATCATACCTGATTTAGTTCGATAAAAAAGAAAACAAAATTTCTATCGATAAATCAAACCTTTCTATTTTCATAAATAAAAGAGACGACGGTAGAAAATCAACTGCACGAATGCACCGCCACTGGAGGACAATGCAATCAACCACCCACGGCGATAATTCCCTTCGAGAATACGCAATCAAACTTTCGTTCATTCTTTTTTCTCCGCTCGCGCAGCGACCAATGGTGCGGAGGCCGTAGTGACCCACTCACGGACAGTCTTAACCATGAATAGATAGAATTCGATCGAGCATGGGGGAGAGAAAGGAAACTTCTTCTCAAGAGAGAGAGAGAGAGAGAGAGAGAGAGAGAGAGAGAGAGAGAAAATAACAAGAACGAAAAAAGAAGGAAAGAAGAGGCATTGTGAGTGAGAACAAATGAAAGACGTAGAAGAATAGCTGGCGGGAAGAGGGGATGAGGTATCGGGAAAAGGAGGAGGTGGAGATTAGGGATGCGGCGGTGGCACAGGGTGGGGCGGCTTCTCATAATTTTAGTCGCCCCGAAAATCCCCTCCTTCCACACTCTCGCTGCCCCTCGACCCACCCCATTCCGTCATGCACGTATTCACTCGATCCACCCCACGAACGACCCATCTCCCAACCTCTTTCTTCCTGCTCGCATCCTCACCCCGCTCTTCTGTCTCTGGGCTTCGACCTCCTACTCCCTCCTTATTCCCGTCTCACCAACATGCTGCTCACACTCTAGGTCTACTACTGCTCGATTTTTGTCCCCTTTCTCTTGTCCGCCTACGAGAATTCTATCTCTCCTGCTTTGCTACCTCCCTTCTTCCCTTCCAATCTCTTTTACTTCCTTCGTATCTTCCTTTCGTCAAACTCAGGAGTCCATGCATTTTTTTACCCCACTCCGTTTGCCCTTTCATCCACTTACAAACATTCAGGAGATTCAGTAGACTGTCCCTCGGTAGATTCGCTGCTGATGAAATGTATAGGAGAGAACGCCGGCGTCCACATCGGTTTCCATCAAATTTTGTACGAGTACACGAAGGGACGCCGACAATAAGGTTGATGGATCGGATCGACGGCGACGATCGAGTAAAATGCATCCGAATTAAGACGAACTTTCACATTCATAACATGCTTCTTATATATTTATTTCTCTTATAAAATGAAAAATCAATTTGAATACTAATGATAATTAAAATTATCATTTTCGATTTTTTCACTTTTATATATATTTTTTAAATTTAAAAATGTTATTGCTAATTATCGTTTAAAAATGTAGAGGAGCTAAATAAAAGGGGTGATGTATAGAATAGCATTATGGAGATAGTGGACCTCGTGAAAGCTTCAATAGTCCTACTGAACCAACTAACAATACATTATAGAATCTGATGTAACGGGGGGCGACCTATTGTTACTGCGTACTTTATTGCTGCCACTTCTCATCATGAAAAAAATCCAACGAGAGCAAATAAAGATCTGGGTTTATACAATGAAATATACTTCCTTGATATATTCTACCATGTAATGGTGGACATTAGACGGTTTCATATGCTCGTAGAGGATTCATGGAGTGGTCTGAACCTACTGTCTTAAGTTAATCATTCAAGCACGAGCAAATGTCACACAACTCTTGAAGGCTTGAAAATTCTTCCGGAATACAGGTTTCCGTTTCTTCCTCTCCCTTTACCCCAACTCCATTCATCCCTTCCAATCCCACTCCATCTCTCTCTCTCTATCCCACCCCACTACTTCCTCCTTCATTCGCTCTCTTATTTCCCATTCCAAACCATCCTTTCTCTTCTCAAGGTTCCGACGCAGGCGAATGAAACTTTAGTAGTCCACTCCTGGCCCATCTTCGTGTATACCTATATATATATATATATATATATATATATATATATATATATATATATATATATATATCAGCCCCACTGAGAGACGCTTTCCGTCGCTGCGACGGAAACGGCGATCGATCTCTGGACCACCTTGCCACCCTTACTCTCGCATTCTCCCTCTCTCTTTCCCGTATCCTTCCGCGAAGCGAAGACTCTCCCGGAAAAGGGAAAGAGTTGAGGTGGGTCTATTTGTAGCTTTATGAACGGCACAATATGACTCAATTTCCGACGTAGCTTCAGTTGAAACGCTCCATTTGATATATTGTGCGAACACGATGCAAGTTCTGGATTTTCCAATTCCGACGGTACGCATTAAAAATGAGGAGTCAGAGCAATGATTCCTTCATGAGAAATTTAATAAACTTGGCCAAAGATTGAATATCCATTATTGACATTATTCTTTGTAAAACATTAGTTTTGTACTCATCAATAAGGGAGCAGAGGAAAATTCAACTTCCCTGTAAAATACTATAGATAGTAAGTCATTGATTTATAATCTTAGCCATTTTGCATAACTGAAAGGAGAACTCCAGATTCAGCAAAAAACATCTCCCAAACATATAAACTGAAATCGACCTTTGATAATGGTTCACGAACAAAATTCACCGAATGGGATGGAGGACGTTTGATAGAGCCTCAATAGGGAGACTGAATTACGAAATGAATTTACCGACAGTTGAAAATGGAACGCTAGTTTGGAATGGAAGCTTCAATGAGAATAGGATTAATACCAAATAGAGTATCAATGTTACCTTCTCTCTTGGTTTTGATAACATACAAAATTAATTAGGTTTTTTCCCTTTCTAACGTGGTTGGCTCTCATTTTACGATAAGATAAAATTAAATTCTCATTCACGAATAGATTACATAATTTTTATTTTATAATAAAAGGGATTCATCTATTACAGCAGTTCCTACTGTAATAATTAGACCAAAACATATCGCGAAATTGAGTTCATTAAAATTATTAACAAAATTCGCAAACTTTTATCTGATGAATGGGGGGAGTAAATTTGTGCAGAAATCTGTACACGTGAATATGAACTAGATATATATGTATGAATGTATGAGGCTATTGTTGCATGTATATAAATATAGGAGTAAATTACATGGATATCTAACGTTGGCCGGGTAGTGGATGGGTAGACCCATGGTTGTGGTAACCAACCCATTTGGCAAGACTCCCACCCGTAGTAGTTGTGTATAACGTATGCATAATTATTATATGTTAATTGTGCAATCAATTAAGTTTACTGGCTAATTAATCAGCCATCACCTGCAGACAAACATATGGATTTGTATTTCTCTTTGTTTATGTTTTCTTTGTTTATTTCTTATTTCTCTTTATTCTTTGTGTTTGGTATTTGTAGTTGGAATTAATTTTTATGTAAAATTTACTATCAGAAATAAATCTTTCGTTCATTCAATTATTAAAAAACGAGAAAATAACAGTTTCATTTACCTTGTTTTAATTTATGAAATTGTTCACAACGAAGAGAAAAAACGAATATAAGTATGGATTCCCAATCTGGTACTCGCGAGCATCGCAGGGCTTTTTTGCAGGCTTAAAATGGCGTTTCTTAGTAACAATTATTTAATATGTTTGGTTACTTGCTTTCTAAACGTGCTTAAGAGAATACAGAATAATTTTGACATTGGTTTATTTTATTTATAATAATTCCTCTTAATTGCAAAAGCATAGTGATTCTCGCTTGATAGCCTAGGCCCTAGGATACAACTTGGTGTTTACAGCATTAAAAGGATTGGAAACCCCTGATGTAAAGTATTACTGGAAAACATCCGTAAAATATAACATGGAAAATCCATTAGAATAGTCGGAATAAAAATATTAATAAATGAAAATGGAGATTACTACCCTTACGCTATGGTCATAAGTTAAAAATTATCTAATTAGAATTGAATTTTACATCCCCTCTATAAAAATCTTCACTTCACATTAATAGATACGACACATACATTTGGATGCTAAAAATCCACTTCAATACACACGAATGTAGTAGCGAGTGGAGTAGGGGATAATAAAAGAGATAAATTCGGTACCGTGCCAGTCCCCTTCTTATTGGAAGATAATATTCTCTCTCTCTCACTCTCTAGATATACATATATATATACATATAGAGAGAGAGAGAGCTTTTTATTAATTCCATGCATAGCGCTGAGATTTTTTGCCTCTACGCATCATAGAAAAACGAAAAATATATAAAACTCCATCCAAAAGAATCTAATTTAGAATCATAAGAGGTTCTGAGAGAAGAGGAGTTGACGGGTTGATGCTTGGGAGAGAGTAGAGGTGAGAAGAGGGGAGAAAGATGGAACGGTAGAATTGAAAGAGCGAGGGAAGAGGTGACGGTAAAGGAAAGGAGAGATCTGAGATTGCGAAAGGGTGGCTGGCGAGGCTGCCTTCTTCACTCCCGCCATTCTCTGCCTGTGACTCGCTTTTCCGACGCCCCAGAAAGTGTTTAGCCAGCGGCTCATCGTGCTGGAAGTCGGGCAGCTTCCAATTGAGATCGAGACGAGAGAGATATGGGAACCTTTCTCGACGTCTCTCTGAAGGCGTTTAATGGGCTCTGGCCACCCAGAGAGGGGAATCTCACGGTCGACCTAGAGGGCGGAACTCGCACGTCGCCGTGAAATAGCAACCAAAATAAATCTGAAAAATTGTTTTGAAGAAGGGTGTTTGGTCCTAGTAACCGTGACAACCTTTTATTAAAGTTCATTTGATAGCGTCAGTTTGTGAGAAGAAATATGGACAGTTTTTTAGTAATAATTCTTTAATTATTAGGATTGACCTGCCTAATTTTAATAACCCTGAAAAATATATAATAATAAATTTCAGTGTATTCATCATAAAGTATAAATAATTTTAATGTATATTTCATCAAACGCTTGAAATCAGCGAGAACGAAAACAGGCTCTAATCATGACATGATTCGAACTCATGCGCTTATATTTTTCCTTTCTCCTTATACTAAGTAAAGGGGACCACGTTTTGACCATATTCTCATGCTGTGTGACAGTTTTTTTGTGGGTGGTCTAACTCAGAAAATATTAATCAGGTCAACGCTAAATATTATAGTTGACGTTTTTGTTAATGGCAAAAGAACTGATTAGTTTTTGGTAAAAATCGGTCAACCGGAAGTGGGTGTTTACTCTTGTCACTTATCAGCTCTTTTGAAATATTTGCTTTAATATATGATTAATGTAAAAAAGTACTGGAATAAAAGCTATAGGAATTTTAATTTTCTACAACCTTTGTTTGAAACATTTTCCTTTATAATGGATTGTTTAAGAGATATCTTAAAAACTAATTTTTTAGCTGTCAACCACACCATCTACCGGCAAATAATGTAAACATTTTACGCTTAGTTACGTCATAGCAACGCTCCTTTTTATTTTCTTAATTGTTGGAGCTTCCTGGCTATATCCACTGTCAGAGGGCTACGGTTAGAGTTTATTTCAGTTCTTTGTTAAGTCTTGGAATTTTTATCGCAGCTCCTTAAAATATTTATTATCATTTAAGCTATTTAGAATTTTTAGAAATATTACAGGTATGAAGAAAGTCATGTGATGGCCACATCAGATTTTTGGAAAACGTATACCAGGGGTAGGCAATTTATGGCACCCGGAGAGATTTTAAATGGTACTTCATTTCAGAGAAAAATTACAAAAACTATGTACCATGAGTGGCAGCCTACAGAAAAAAGTTGCAGATTATATTTCTTTATTCGCTTCCTCTTAAATCAACAAAATTTATGAATAGGGGAAAGTTATCAATTTTCAGCAAGCTTAACTTATGCATTTCCAGATATTATATGGAAAAACATTTTTAGGAGAGAAAATGAACCAGAGATAATAAAATTGATGTTTTAATAAAGTGTTAACATAATTTCAAGGATGTGATAAACATCAGGTTGATTTTAATAAAAATTTTACAAAAAATAACAATAACGAATAATTCCCGTTGCCGATTGTTTTTACGTTAGGGAGAAATACCAAAATTTACCTAAACTTTTGTTTTTGACATTTTTTGAGACGTGTTCACCCGGAAAAATCGGAATTATCTCCGCGAGTGACTCGTTTTAGCGCCGAATAATAACACATCATTCAGACGTCGATTCGGGAGAAAAGTATTCGAGCGTTGATGAAATTCATAGCTACATTTCACTTGAGTGCATAAACTTTTTCTCTTCGTGTAGCACATCAACAACAAAGAGCCGTGTCCCACTTTCGAAATAGCGAAAAGAAAAATAAAATTCATTCCTCCAACTTTTTGTTTCGAGCATCCAAAAACGGTCTCTGCCCTGACCCGGAAAAATAAAAAAAATGTTGCCATGATTCATCTCCCTCATTCAATTAAAGGCCGTTAAAATGGAACAAGAAGACGGAAAGCAAACATTTTACACTTTTAATTACTCCTCGTAACAATATCCTCGGCAAAACGCATTCTCATACCCTTTGTCTCCCTCCGCACAATGAGATCCCTAACGCTCCTTTCTCTTCCGCACACTCTTCTTCCACTTTTTCCGTCTTTTTTCATCATTCCCTTCCTTCCTTCCAGCCGCCACCCAATCCCTCTCTGTGCTATAAAGCTCTCCCACCCTTAGCCCACTTTTTCGATTCACCGCATTTCATTTGTTCTTCGAGGCCCCTTGAAAATTCCTAGCGTCTGATTGCTCTCGCGTGCCTCCCAAGAATTCCTTTCCGTTGCCCGAAACTTCATTTGTCCTGCTCGCTAAGATAGAGGAGAGAGGGGTAGGTATAGTCCGCGTTAATCACGAGGCTTAAGCATTGGAACGCTAGATGGAGATTCTCTTCCTTCCTCTTTCGCTGTGCCGCGATGGTCTCAAGCGAACCGCAGGGAAACCGAGAGGGAGAGAGATACGGCGAGAGGAGAACGGATCTTATGAAATGCAGCTCTCCCTAGGGAACGCTTCGGGAACCCAATAGCCTTACGAGTTAAACAGGTGAAGGATGTAAAGCTTCCGTGACAGGGAACTGTGATTAATACGGAGGTTGTGCGCATACCCGGCAGCATCAAAAGCGGAGAGTGCGGTAAAGTAGGTTTTGCGGGCGACAAAAGGCTAATGGTGCATTCGCTTCGATGCACGCCGAGCTGTAAGCTTCATGTCCGATGGGAATTTTTTTATAAGCAATACAAGCAAAATACTCTCGGCCCGTTTTGAGGGAGTAATTAGGATGCTATATATATATATATATATATATATATATATATATATATATATATATATATATATATATAACTTGCCCCTGAATGCAACGCGGAATTTCTTGGCAATATAAAAAATATTAAAAGCAGGGCTTAATTGAAAAAACAACTACTTCTACTTTGGTTTGTCAAGGAGCACAAGAGGTTGTTCTCAAAACAACTGAAATAAAATTTTTATGACTATAATATTATTACCTTGACTTCATTCTTACGATGCCCATTATTTCAAATTAAGCGGCTTAATTAATGAAATATTAAATTTTCAGCAATTTTAAAAAGTAAATTTTTGTCTTTTGAAAAATATTCCATTATACAGTCAATTTTGTCGTCCTTTGCATAATATTCATAAGTCTCGCAACAGTTATTATTAATTCTTAATATATTAAATAGAAACCTGTTGTTATTATTAATTTGTAAACAATTATATTGCGGAATTTTTTATAGGAATGACAGTACTTGGCATTGAAAGAAAATAATAGATAATGCAATAATGTCATGAATTGGAAATATATAATATGTGACTTTATTGAAAGGGAAACAGGAAGTCCAAACCAGGACTAATGCAGGCTGGTTTCCCAAAGTTGACGTCCCGAATTCATTACTTATATTGACAGGAAATATTTCAGCATGTGTTAGTCATAACAAGGAATTCTCATACCAAAAATACCATTTGTAATTCATTGATTATCAATGATAGAGAAAAATTGGAAAACAAATTAATAGATCATTATTAGGTTTAAAATATTAAAAGCAATGTTAATTTCTCTTTCTTATATTATTTATTTTTAAATAAACGAATTTCATAAATGTTACTGTTTATACGCTAATATGTTATTATAAACTGTCCATTGCTGAAGGGTAGTCGAGCGGAAAAGAAAATAACCCATTTTTTCACTCGTCTATGCTCAAGTCGAGTTCGATAATAATCGTCTCCGTGGCAACAATCCGATAAAATGCGATTTAAAAAGCTAAAACACTATGTTTTAGTGGAAATTCAAGAAAATACAATAAATTATCAAGATTTGGTGATAAGAATTAGAATCTACATTCTTTTCCCCTTAGAACAGTACAAACCTTGCCCCAATATCTTATTTTAAAGTATTAAAGAAAACATTTCTGCACGATGGATTTGAGACTTCCTATGTAAACAAATAGGGAAAAAAACGTTCCTGGAATCAAACTCGGGACTTCAATCTTCGCCAAATAAAATATAGACCGGAAATGGGCCTTGGCAGCACGAACCTCATACCAAGTTTCATCCGTTGATGCAAAAGTTGTTAGTGGAGGACACACACACACATGCAGGACCATTTCATAAGGCTATGTTTCCTTTGGAAACCAGCCTAAAAACATAAAATGAAAGAATGCTTGAATGTATTGCATTATGATGGCGGTAAACTCCATATCTCTTCAATAAAAAGCACGTAAAAATCAAAAGATTAAAAAGTACTTCTCTTGTAGGTAACTCAAATTGCCACAATAAGGATATGGTAAACCAGATTCGCATTTCGGTAACAAAGTGGCCGTCTTTAGTAGTAATTTACCGAAAGTAGGTTCTAAAATTGAGAATCTAATAGAATTTTTTTATTACTTCATAGCAGCATATGTATATAGGTTATTCCTTCAAAAATACAAAAAAAAAGATTTATTGATAAATGAAAATAAACGCTATTATAGTACTAATTGGAAAATTAAAAAATCTGCCATAGTTATCATCGAAAAGGATCAAATATTTCAACATAACATCGAACATTAAACAATAATTCTCTTTGCATATATTTCACAGAAACGCAGTATTTCGTGCCAAAAAGAGCACTGTAGATTTAATTATGGCAGAAATTACATGGATTGCGTTCATTCCTCGTATAAAACTTAAATAATGTCATATTAATGCATTAAGAGTAACATGGCTATAGTGGACTTGAAAATACCAGAGAAAGTGATGGTATGACATGGAAAATTACGATCGCGAATTATTAATGGAGGATTAGGATATTTTATATATATATATATATATATATATATATATATATATATATATATATATATATATATATATATATTATTTAGAAGAAGGCCGGTAGATAAGTGAGAGTTATACGTTCTCCGATGGGCAGGAAAAAGGTCTAAGAGGAATGGAGCAGTTTTTAGGAGTCATAAAATATGCATGCATATACGAATGCAAAATTTTCTCATCCCGCGCAAGGGAACCCGGTGAAATTCCTTTCTTCTCCTCTCTTTCTCCATTTTAACCGTAAGTCAAGTAGAAAATCCTTAATGAAACTGACGAAAAATGCATGAGATGCATAGTTGGAGAACTTGGATGCCCAGGCCTCGAACTCTTAAAAAAAACACATCATCCAAAGAAAAGTTGAAGATTTTACATATTTGCATTAATCTTAAGGTTTATTTTAAAGGTTTTATTCTCACCACTGGACAAAATGATGGAATATTTTTTATTGGAAAGGGTTTTCTTAACGTAAAAACTTATGTGTATTTCATGCTTCCAACAAGTCAAGGTAAGTATTCGGTGAACTAGACATGCATTTTGTTTCTTTCTTTTGCAACGAAGGTAGAATATTGAACTTTTTTTCCTAAACTGAAGGCAGAAGCACGTAAGAATTATAGTAATCTCCTTAAAGATGCTTCCGAGAACTTTTTAATTTTGAGGCCAAACTTTTATCCCGATAAACTTCTCTCAAATGAAATAACGCCATTTACTAGAAAAAATAATAAAATATAGTATTGCGATTAGTCTTCAGATAAATTAAAGAGAATCGAGAAGGCACTTCGTTCAGCCGCCAGAGGGAAAAAGGAGGTCGTTTAAAAGAAATACAGTTTCATTACGCCGCGTTATTTAGGCACGGTCGGTGTTAATTTAACCCCATCACTCGGCTTATTTGAAGGACCGTTGAGGACCAAGTGGGACCAAGAACGCTCGAATAATACGCCGAGAGATATCTCCGCTTCCTACTCAATTTCAAAGGCATCTAAACTTCAATGCTGCTTTAAATCTTATAGATAAAGCCATATGTCTCTCGCATATCGTGGAGTTTGCCTCGTCATTTAATTCCAGGATCACTAAATTTTAATCTTTTAATTTTTCCTACAAAAGTGCTGCGGTTTTTAAGTAAGCTCTCTATCTTCCACAAGCCTAGTAAAACAGAGGAATTTTAAATTAACATCCGCTACAATTGCGCGTAATTGCTCGCGAATCAAAACGTCAAAATTTGCGACTTTTCGTGATGCGTCCTTTTTCGAAGTTTTATTTTTTAATTTGGCTTATTTAGCGTAATCTATGTAATTTTGAGTACGAATTACAATAGAAAGAAATATTAACGAGTAAAAATAAATATTTTTAATAATTAAAACAAAATGCTCGGCATTTATTCATGAAAATTTTCAGACCTGACTCTACAACAACCTTAAAATTCTCTAGAATCTTTTTATGCTCTGAAGTCGGTCGTATTTCATACCTCCTGTTTTGAAATATCTACATGTATTTCCTATTCTGAAAAGGACTACGGGCATACATAAAAGTATTGTTGCCAAAGAGAAATCCTGGGGCTTATGGTAGAGACGTCAAACTCACATAAAACCGCAGGTTTAAATATTAATTTAACTAATAGTATTTGTAGGATTTTGACCTTATGTATTAATGATTTAAAGCATTTTTAAATCAACGGAACACCATCTAAAATTTCCGTTTTCGAGAGCAATGCTTTTTCGACAGTTTATAGTTACGCGCACGAGATTTTGTAAGTGGCTGATAGAGGATTTTGAAATGATTTTTCGTTTCGGGTCGCAACTCAAATTTTTGATTTATTCAGCATGTCAATTACAGGTAATTAACTGAGCAGAGTTATCCAACCGCGTGCCCTCGGGGCATGTGGACTTTAACAGGCAGAATGAAAGGGACACGGATGCTGACGCGTTTAATTTCCCTGGATTCCAACAAAATTTGTGTGTTACAACGCTTAACCTGACGATCAAAGTTTTTCACTCCAGAAGAAGAGGAAAAAAGATAAAAGGACATATGATTTTAATGTGCCTTCACTGGTACTGAGTATGTGTTACGTGAACTAAATAATTCATTCGAGAGAAAAAATATCTTTAAAATTTAAGATTGTAGACTGGCTATGGAACTAGAATCGATTCTTTAGAAATACCTCATGATGATATAAGAAATTCCTCTATGACAGATCCGATAATTAAATAATAAACGAACGTTCACAGGCAGGATGAGCGAAAGGCTGACAATAGGCAGCCATGCGTTACCCTAATTGGAAAGATTCGACACAAGAGGGGGCGACAAATTGCTTTACAACGTACCTAAATTACGCCCTCCCGTTAACAATAGGAAACCTTTGGAATATGTGACCATCTCGTGAGAGTAGAGAAGCGTTAACCAGCTATGTAACAAGGAGAAGGGACCCGCATCAACCGATTCAAAATAGAGCGAAACCCTCCCATTCAAGTCAGCCTTCGCTCGAGGCAGCATAAATCCCAAAATCGACGCTCAGCCAACTGTACCACGGGCATAAATGCAGACATATCGGGATGGAGGGAGGAGATATCGCATCAATCTGGGAGACGTAAATTCCCTCCGCATGGCGACGCACGAGGGAATGTGCCGACGCAGACGCCGTCGCCGCCCGCCGAATCTCCAGCGCGCCCGGAATCCCGCAACCGGTCGCACTTCACAGCCCGATGCTCGCAATTAATGAGTACCTTCAGCATTCGGAGCGGGCGGCAATATCAAGCGAACCGAGCAGAGGGACGGAGAAAAAGGGAGGAAATTAAAGAAGGGAGGAGAGATATGAAGGATGTGGAGAAAGGAAGGTGGAGGGGAATAATAGGTATGGAAGAGTGAGAGAGAGAGAGATGCGGTGCCGCGTTTATGTCCACAACCCTTAAAACCTTTGCGTAATTCGTCAAAGCGATATCGCGGAGAAGGGATTCCGAAAGCCAAAGTTCCTTGTGGAGTCTCTCTGGGTGTAATAATTCCTCCAAAGTCTTGTGTTTCCAGGGCTACCGAGCCGCTTCCCGAAACCGGAGGAGGAGGCGGTTCGTTTTTCCTCGTCCTCCTCCCAAACTCCTTTCCTCATCCTGCTTTAAAACACCCTTACAGATATCCTCCTTTTCTCATATTTGCGACTACCCTCGCCTCCTCCCCGCGCTGCTCTTCCGTTCTCCCTCCGTCCCTTTTCCTCCTCCATAGTTTGAATTTCCGGAACCCCCTCGTTTTCCTCCCTCTCTCGCCACCCTCTCAACCCTTTTCTCATCCCCTTGCGGCAACAAAAGGACCGATTCAGGATCGCAAACGTATATAATACCCTTTTTTCACAGCCTCCCTTCCTTCCCTTTTCAATTTATCCTCTTCCTTACTTCCCTTTCCTCCCGTTATAGTTCCTTTATTATCAAACGACGCTCTCTGTTTTCTCTTTACATCTGGCCGTAATGATTCTCCGTTTCTCCACTCAGTCAAATTCTCTCCTTTCTTTCGCTCTCGTTCACATCTCCTGCATTCCCTTTTCCTCTCTATCTTTTCCAGTATATTTCACTCTCCTTCACTTCCGGTTCTCCTCTTCTCCTTCACACCAGAGACAAACTAAAGTCAAACTAAGTGTGCAAGTGTAGAAACTCCCTTAATTCCTTCATTATTCTCCATCTTCGTCGCCCCATCCTTTCTCCGAATGTTCACTTGAGCACAAGCTTTCGTCTCATTCATCGATCAAATAACGCTTTACACCTAGGAGAAATAAAGGAAAGCAATTTCAGCTGAAATTTGCATTGGCCTTTTTTAACTTGTCGATTTGCTCTTGGAGGGAAATATTTTTCACGATTTAAGAAATTTTCTGGAGTAAATTTCTAAATTAAAAGTTACTTTTTCTTGAAATTATAAATTTTTTATGTAGAAATATTGAAAATTTAGCTTGGTCTTCCTGAGTATGTTAAACTTCGGTTTTTTATATTAAATATCTACAGAGAGCACATAAAAATAATAATAAGACAACGCGTTTATTATTTATTCCAACTCATAAACAGAATTTTATTCACGTTCCTTCGTGTAATTTCAGTTGGCACTTACTTATTGAGATATATTTACTACTTGGACGCAGAGAGATACAATAATATTATCTGCATATTTGAAGAGAAACTTTTATCATAATTATAATTATTGAGTGGAAAAATAACGAAATATATAATTCATATCTAAGGTTTTTATGCCCTCAAATCATTTAGTAGCGGCATTCATGTTAAGTGAAAAAAGAGGAAAACTATGAGGGCGTGAAAACCCTGTTCTCTTTTTATCATTATCATCCTTACTTCGCATCCCCGTCCTGTTTTTTGACCCCATATTCTTTTCCCTAGACGTAGAGGAAAATATTCGCGCGTTGGCACGGGCGTTTTGGATCTGCCCTTTAGCCATGAATAGCATCGCGATAAAATAAAAGAAGAGGCATCGCGTCACCACCATCACCGACTCCTTCTACTACGCCACCAACTTCCCTACATTTCCACAATGCCGGTTCGTTTCTCTCCATTGCCGCCATGATGTTAAGGGTCGAAGATGATGAGAAGCTCCGGCCGCCAGGGGAGATAATGCACGCTTATCGAACTTCTAATTAATTAGCCCGTGAGAGAAAAGAGAATGGAGTCGAGAGAGAGGTCGGAGAAAATGGAGGTGGAAAATGATGCGCGCAGTGGTGTCCCTGACGGATAAAAAGTGAACTAGTAATAGAAAGAGCTTCTCGCGAATGGAAGGATGGCGGGAGGAGTGGAGGAGTTTTGGTGGAGAATAGTTGTGAAAAAGGGATTGGATTTTTCAGAGCAAAAATGGCATGAATAGAAGAAAAAGGAAGGAGAAAAAATAACTAAATGATAGTCGAGAAGGGAAATGTAAATACGGAGAAGGAAAACACACGAAAAATATTCCATCCTTTGTGTGTTTACTTTGGAGGATTTTAAGTGTGCCGAGAGACTGAATTTTTTGACTGGCAAAATAAACGGATGGAGAATACTTTAAGGAAATTAGGAGAGGTTGGAATATCTTGCCAAGGTAATTGGGGAAGGTAGAGTTTCGTGCGTCGTAAATACATTACGCTTTACGGACTCAGAAACGGTTAGAAATGAAAGGTATATTTTTCGATACGCGCCAATGTTTGTGATGCAGGACGCTTTAAAACGCTTTTAAACTTGCCAAACAATTGAAAACTGACGTAAAAGGAACGGAAATGAGGATACGGCAATGACTGCTTTGAGCGCGAGGAAAATTATGTCAAACCACAGAAGGTGGTAGACGATCAACCAGTCGGCATGGAATAATGTGGATTTTATTTTCATCTGCTATTCGGGCCCCCTGCGCCATTTAACCTATTTATTTCCACCACATCAACATTTTAGTCCGTTCTAGAAATTATCGTTGAGGGACAATACGAAAAATTACACAACGGACTTTATTCTGCAACGTAATGAATAATGCAATGTTGGAGGAAGAGAAAAAATAAAAACGCTTTTTGTCTCTAATTGACCCTGCGTAAATTTGCGATGCGGAATTGTGCTTTTTAGAGTAATCAACAATATTTTTAAATCCAATATTTTAATTGGTAAAATTTAATTTAATTGTACGAACTTTCTGATGCGGACATATAACTTTCAGAAATGGATTAAACTACTTGTGCGTATTATTAAATCCGTTTGCTGGAAAACTTTAAATATGAACGAAACTTTCATTAGCTAACTCTAAACACTCGATCAAGCATGTTCTCCAAAAATCACAAATTAATTTATTTATCAGATAGAAATCGCAATAAATTTTCAAAAAATACAATAAAAATAAAATATTTTTAAGAATGAGGTAATTTGGTGTTTTCTTTTTCAAGTATGTATGCAGCCTGTTTCGACGGAACGAAACAATGACAGAATGGATAACCCATTTATTTGCCTATTTTTATACTTGGAATTTATCCGTTCATGGCTGAATTAACACATAAAAAGATGGATGAATCAATTCGTTTAAAACATGTTAACAAAGTTAAATTTCAGCTCCTTTCATCTTTCCAACTAAAGTTCTTCGTAGTTTTAGGATTCACAGCGAGGAGACCAAGCGTGCAACTCGATATGTTTGATTAAACGAGGGATAAACTGAAATCAAAAAGGTCACCAAGGAATTACAACGAAAAAAGAGAGGTCTCTAGTTATCTGGTTCAAAAATTAAGCTAGACACACACGAGACAAAGTCGCAGAAAGCATATATGTATGTAAAGTTCAAAGTTTGATAAAGGTACCATAGGAAAAAAGAGCATAATTTCGGGAAGTTAATCAGAGCAGTCTGGTCATAAAGGCTTCTAACATATTTAGTTTATACGTTTCTAATTTATAGAGTAATTTTAATATAGAATAAAATTAAATAAGTTACAAAATATAGAACTAGAAAAATGTTATTATATTCCAACATGTAACTTATAAATACCTATTTGAAATCTCTTTTGGACCAATCAAATATTACATCGAAGCTAAATTCCTTAATATTATGATAAAATGATAAATAAAAGAATGAAATGTAACCTTCTGATTAAAAAAAACTTGCGACGGATTTCTTTCGACCGATACGCTAATGTCAGAGAAAAAATAATAGTCGCAACTAAGTGGGTAATGATCATATTAATATATCCGCCAAGTTTTTTGGCTAAAATGCGCGGACAAATACGCGTTAAAAAGTTAGCGTCACGTCCCCAAAGAATTAACAACTACAATTCATAACGCTGAGAGCGAGAAGGGTCATGCACGTAAATGCGTTTTCCCCGAGCGTTCTTTTTTCTCGCATTCATCTCCCCGTGATTGATTATAACACCGCCGAGAGTCAGGGGATGATCAAATGTGTTGCCAGGCGAGCAGAGGGCCATCAATTGTTATTAAACAGCGGTCGTCCGACACGGCGCTTAAATGTCGTTTCCTTTCTCTTTTAATTTTTTTGACAGTTTCGAAATTTCGCGGAAAGGAGAGATTCCTCACGCTTCAATGAACGGTTCTTCTCTTCCAAACAGATTATTACAGTTAAGGGGATCAGTTCGCGATTTCCAGAGTGCTGGGAAGTAGGATTGTTTTTATTTTATGATTTCCAGTCAAGGTTCGCTGTGTCACGTAGACATGGGATCGTTTTATTTCCCAGCGATAGTTTTCCGTTTTGATTACTCTATTAATACAAATAAAACGCCTTTTTATGCAACTAAGGGCAAGTGATTATATTGATTCAGCAGGATTTCACCGAAATTTGAATTTTATGATGTCTTGAAAATACACTCGTGTATTTTTTCTTTCATTCACTCTCTAAAGTAAAGGTCAAAATTTATTGTTATATTTTTTATGGGAAAATGTGGTAGTTTCTGATAATGAAAGCGATAACTAGTGGAGGATGGGGGAATAATATTGCTTGCATATTCCATATAGAGTATTTTTTTTAAAATCAGTACCTATCAACATATCTACTTATATTGATTAGGTAATTAATCTAAGGGAAATGTTTTAATCGTTATTTAATTATCAATTATATGATTAACGTTGATATATTGCTTTCACTGCGCGCAGGTCTCCGTGGAGACGAATGTTTTAAGCTTTAACCCTTCAAAAAATACTTCTACCTCATATATCTCTCCTCGGAAACGGATTTATGTCAATTTCCTTTTATATAATACGAATCAGATGATAGTTTTGATGATAGAGAATTAGGTTCGCGTAGTGATTTACAAAGATGGAAAATAGATTTAATATTTGATAAGTTGTACTCAAAACATCGAATAATTTTTATATTTAGCTGACACCGATGTCATAAATACCGTCTTCCAACGAGCTTCAAATAACGGGCCTAAAATGATAAAGAAAAGGGAGCTATTCCAAACCTACCTTGTGGCATTTCATGGATGTAGCGCTAAAAGGTATTTGAAGTACTGGTTCAAAACTTCCTAACACAGCAAAGTTAATTAAAACCCTAATTGTGGTTTGGTAACTATTAACTATGAAACAATGATATTTAATGATGTTATTTTAACAGATGTTGGATTTTAGTAAATAATTAGGTTCTTTCAGGGAAGTTTGCAGAAATTTCATCGACTTAAGTTAAAACTCAATTTAATGTAGAAGAGATAATTCTTATGAAAAAGTTACTTTAGAAATAATTTACAAGTTCATAAAAATTAAATATCTAATTTAGGCTTTTTTTGAGAACTCCCCTCTTATTTGGATCGTATCTGACTGGCTTTGACATAAAACAACTAAGAAGCGCAATTTAAAAATGAATAAATAATTTTATAAGTACTCGTAATGGTATGGTATGGTAATTGCGAATGCAAAAATAAAGTATAGTAATAACATATCATAATGCAATCGAACAAGATATCACAATTATAGCGTAAATAAATGTCAAAATGTTAGGTTTAACAATGTTTTTGAGTAATTTTTTGCAACATAGAAAGGAATAAACAACATTTATTCAAAGTAAAGAAGTGTGGCGGAAATTTCTATAAAAATAATTTCTACACTTTGACGCTAAGCGTTATATTTTTTTCAAAAATTTCAGCCCATTCTAGGAGCATCTCCGACCTCTCAGCCCTCCGAGAAAAGAAATAAATCTAAACTAATGCGATCGCCCTTCCGCACCCAAAAACCAAGAGCAGGCCCGATCAGCAATCTATCATCAAAGGGTATCCCGACGGAGACAGAGAGAGAGACAGAGAGTGAGATCAGTCACGAAAGGAAAAACAAAATTGAATAAATCGAAATAAATACAATCTTTCCGCACGCACACAAATGCAAAGGATAAAAGTAAAAGGGATTTTCGGAAAAATTCATCCGCTCTTCCCCTCTCTCCTTCGGCGGAGGTTTTAGCTATAGGGAGACTAAAAGGGAGAGAAAGAACCATGAATCAAAGAGAGAAACGGTGAAAGGTGTGTGCGAGCGCGAGTCAGCCAATCCCATCAGGTAAGCGAGGAAAAGTGAGAGGAACGTAGAGTCGTAGTGAGAAGGGAGGAGACGCAGGCGCCACTCTCTCTCTCTCTCTATCCCGAGAAAAAGGTAAAAAGCTATATATTGGGTAAAGGGAAAGTAAAAAGTTGATGGGTTATCGGAGGGGAGGTTTTTGCGAGGCAAAGAGGGAGTGTGGTAGGAGATGATGGGAGAGAATGCGGGAGGAGAGGGAACTAGCTCAATAAATGACGATGGGAAGTAGGAGGGGAGGAAGAGTTCAATCAGCGTTGGAGGAAGGAAGTAGCGATGATGGCGAGCGGAGGATGGAATTAGGAGTAGGTGAAATAGGGGGGAATAGGGAGAGAGAAAGAGATTCGAAAAGACACTACGCGAATCGCAGTTTGAGCGTGCGGGGAGGTGGAGGGAGGCTGTGAGAATATAAAATTGCGTAGAGAGAGAGAAAAGCGGCGGAAAAAATCCGCCGTAATGGAAACCGGTTAGGTATTAATGGGACTATAAAACAGCTCAGGAAAGAGAGAGAGAGAAGCTCGGTCATCAATTTCGGAAATGAAAGTTTAAATAAAAAGAAATAGGAAAAAGGATGGAAAGAGAGAGAGATAGACGGGAAAGGAGGGAGAGAGGAAGGGGAGGAAGAGAAGAGGGAAGGATAGGGAAGGGGAATAGGAGGAAACGTGAGAGAGGTGGAGATGGAACAGAGAGTGGAAGGACGGAAAAACTTGGTAAATGAGGGAAACTGGATCCGTCCATTTATTTTGACTAGGGAAAAAATGATAACGCGGATGACGGGTGAGAATTTTTTACTCGGTGTTAAAAAGTGTGTTGCATTTTACGAGTTATTGCCTCGGGAGAGTCTTGATAGAGATTAGATTGGAGTTGACTAATTTACTCCTCGTTCTGTTGTGAAAGCGAAGATTTTTTGCGATGGAGCCATTTGCTGGTGGAGGAAATTGATGGATATTATATCTGTTGTACCAATTCTTCGTTTTTGTTCCTGCGAAATTTACTGACTGAATTATGATTAATATATTTTGCATGATAATATTCTTCAACTTAAAGCGTTTTTAATTCGCCGAAAGGTGTAGAACATTCACCTGTGACTAATGTAAGAGCCTGAAATAAATTTTGAGCGGAGAAGGCGACTAATTTTCGAACGCTTCCATATATTACACAAATTAAAAAGCGCACAAAACATAATACATAAACATAATTTGAGAAAAATAAATATTAAATAGTATTTATCATTAAAATTAACTGAGATTCGCTAAATAGGTCACTATAAAATCATAATTATGAATTTGGATAGCGTTTTCATATTTTTTACTTCAAACGATAAATGTATTCAATAATTGATTAACATGTACGCCATTCGCATGAACAGCACTACAATTGTGTTTTTAAAGTGTGGCATTTAATTGTTCTAATCTATTATTGTTCATTAGACCAAATTTTGGGACAAATATGCCCTAACTGCAGTAATCTATTGTTAAACCGCTATGTTCCTTGCAACAAAATATGGTTGAAGAAGGCGCATATAGCCTAAAATCCCTGCACTCTCCATCTTTAGAAAGAGAAGTGTTCATTCTCGACCCTTCGCCCACCCCTTCCAAAAATTCTACCAACACTTCACTTCCTCTCCCTCGGATTAAAAAATGTATCACGGGAGAGACCACAGTAGGTCTACTTAACCAACTGCCAGAGATATATCTCCAGCCGCTACCTCAGTCCACAAGGGGTCAGACAGCACGGAGTGTTAGGCGAAGTGGTGTTCATAGAAAAAGAGAAAGACCGTGTGTGTTATGGTTTGGTGTATTATGCCGAGAGAGAGATAGGATTTCCTCCCAGAGGCATGAGGTAGACAAGATCTCATTTGGAGCCACTCTGTACACTCTTTCGTTTTCCATCTTCAGTATTTTTTTCCTTAGTTTTATTATACGTATTCCACGAAGCTCCCTTCATTTAGGTGAGCCCAGCACTCGGAAAGCGTCAGTTGATGGGAGGCAAATAGAGGGAGAGAGGGGAGTAAGGGAGAGAAGAAAACAGAATTAAAGAATGGAGAGGCGAGACTTGTAAGGAATACAGGGGACAAAGGGGGATAAGATGGAGGGTTCCAGAAATACAGAATAAAAAGAAAGGGATGAGAAGATAAAGAAAAATTAAAGTAGGCACTTGAATCAAGGTCATGGATAAAAATGACAGTAAAGCAGGATAAATATGAAAGAGAATTCGGTAGTAGAAAAAGAGCATGAAAAGGAAGTAGCGGACAAAGGGAACTGCCGAAACGGCAACGCTGTACAAAAATATGCTTTTAAAGATAAATACGCATACGTATGGTACAGTGAAAATAAGAAAGATGTTTACAAATGCAGATTATTAAAAACATGAGACTAACATGTGTGTATGTTTGAAATTTGACAAAAACTAAAATACGTATTACAAAATAGAAGGTAACCTAGAGCGATAAAAGAGAGATTATTTGGAACCTGTGTACTTTCATACGCATTAGCGACGCGCGAGAGGAAACTTACATTATATATCAAAAGTGTATTGAATTAAATCACCAAGAACGAGAGTAAGAAGGTTGAGAGAAGTTGCGGAAAAAACGTGGAGGGAAATTATGAAGAAATATAAAGAAGGTAACACTCATGCAATACATTTCACTTGGTTAAGTACGTTGAGCTGCAAGCCCATTAAAATTTCACATATTCCTTGATAGAGAACGTATCTCCGCCGTGTTTTTTCCTTAGTTTTTCATCCGCTATTTTCATATCTTCTACTTTGTTCGCCTTCTTCGCCAACTTAACACATTTCCTATACGTTCTCTCCTTCCAGTGATCACCTCATTTTCCCAACGAAACACTCCATACTTCGTATCTTATGCAACCCAATCAACAAAGTTCGAGCGATCTTGCAGACTAATATTACACAGATAAGAAGCACGGAAAATTATATTTCGGCATAATCCGGATGTGTGAACGAAATTCGGCGAAGTGACGTCCAAATTGTTGCCTTTTTATGTGCGTACGTGCACGCGAGAGAAGAATAATCGATAAAGAGAGACCCATTAACTTCCTTCCCTTTCTCTCTCCTCCCCCCTTCCCTCCCATTCTTCTCTTCGCATGCAGTCACGAAAGGAAAAAGGGTTACTTTTTTACCGGCTTTCTTCCTCTTCGCTCTTGTTACCCATCTAGAGGTCCTTGAGCAATGTTTTTTTTCATCCAATCCTTCCTCCTTTCATTCTTTCGGTGCCCATATTTTCCGATTATTCTTTGTTTCGCCTTTCGTCTTTTTTCATCGATTTTTCTTTTTCTGCCTTCGATTTTTTGTTTGCCCTTTCCATTTTTATTTTTAAAAACTTCTCCGAAAGCAGAAAAGAGGAGAAAAAACAAATTCCGTCTCTTTGCTCTCTCCATTTTTTCCTCGACATTTCATCAGAATTTTGCACTCGTGCACATTCTCTTTTGGGAGCTATATCCTTCCTATGAAAATCCTCGAAGAGTCAACCTTTTACACTGCCTGTGTGTGTACATTAGCCCCCTTATTTCGTCCCTTATCTATCATTCCCCTCGTTAAGCACGCTCTTCATCTCCGCATGTGCCCGATCCATATAATTTCCTTTTGTCTTTCCCTTCCCTCTCTCATTCTTCTTCCTCAAAGATTTCGCTGATATTTCTGCCTTTGTCCCAAGTTAAATTCTCATCCTCTTCTTCCTTCTGACTCTTTTGCTTGCTCTTTCTTGCCTTCGCTTGAAATCCCTGCCTCCTCTCCTCCCATTCCTCTTCCCGTCTCATCACTTCTTAACTTGACTGATGATTCTCAAAGCCGCCCATAATGACCCGTGAAAACTTAACCTGAGAGCGATCGGATGGATGAAAGATTTTTGTTTGTTTTTATCCCGATAGAAAGATGAGAATTCCAGAACGCCTTTAATGCGAACTGAAAATAAGCTACCACCTTTAATCACATCAATTTTTGACGCCTAAAATTTATACGGCTATAGGAGTAAATAAGTGAATAAGGACGATGGGTATTTTTTCTTTCGATAATCAATGGGCTTTAAAAGAGCTGCATTAATATGCAAAGAGATTCTATCTCATAATTGAAGGGAAATCTAAAATGACAACCTAATGAAAAGGAGGTGATTAGTTATCATAAAATTATTTCTAGGAAATGATAAAATAAAATACGTAAACTACTTAGGATTAAGATTTGACGTGCGTTATTTGATATTCTAGCTGATAGCCATTAAGACTCCATTTCTCGAAGAGATAAAAAAGGTCTCACAAAATGAATAAAATATTGGTCTTTAGCAAAAATTTAAAGTCGTTTAATATCAAACAATTTTTTATGCTGTATCCATTTTTAAAGTTAATAAAACTGTAATAATCACGTAAATATGATAAATATATTCATTTCATAATATTCTATAATCCGCATCTTTCAAAGAGATAACAACTAATATGTGATACGGTTTGAAGTTGAATGCAAAGATAAGCGTCTAAATAAGTGACGTTCCAAACCTCAGTACATGCGACAGTAAAACGCACGTTATGAAGAAACAGATTCATTTTTGCAGTAGCACTGTGACTTTAAAAAAACTAGTTACATTTAAATGCAATATTAAAACATTTATTCGGCGAAAAACAAAGAACCAATTTAATTGCAGTTGTACATCCTCACAACGATCAATATTCTAATAACCTAAATGTAAGATATTAATATTAATTTCTCTTTGAATGGCAAAGGAAACAGGAAGATAGAGGGAAGAAGTGAATCCAACCATCATTTCTCTATTCTCCTTTCACACATTTTTCATCCTCTTAGAGATTCCAAATTTATTTCTCTCAGTTACGTAAGATCACGCTACCCGTAGAAAGTTAATTGGTAAATCTAGTCTGTGCTAAGTGACAACCCACTGTTATTGTCGTAATATCTAATGACAACGATACATGTGCGTGCCCTTCCAGAATTCACTGAAAGTCTTGATATATCAGTTCCAACAACAAAATTTTATATTATTACGACAGTTATTTTAGGGTTACCGAACAATCCCATTTAACCAGATACTGATAATTTGTAAGGCAAAATTATATAAATATGATAATTCAGATATTAAATATAAAAATATTCTACATTAGCGACGTTCACATTCACAGGAAATTTTTGAGAATTTCACTGACCTTTTGGCAGGGATTTACAAAAGATCTAAAAATGAAAAACTTAATCACTTACGCTGACTCTTTTTATCACAATTAAAATATTATAACCGGTAACTAATCTAAATATAGTCAAGCTACAGATTTTACATTTCGAAAACATATTTGACCTATTTGAAAGCATTATCCGGTATAACTTTAATAAAATAGATTTTCCACCGTAATTACCGCCACTCATAAAAAACCTCAACTTTTTCTCTCCATTCTTATTTTCTACGTTAAACACTTGACAGACCGCACCGTCCCATTTAAAACTCCCAGCAACAGCAAGGCCATAATCCCGCTTTAATTCCACATGCACCACGTCGGAAAAAAACTCCCTACAGACCTTTTTTCGCCGATGTCGTGCAGAGGGCGTCCCGAGCCGACGTCTAACGCCACTCTTCTTCCTCTCCCCTCTCTCATGGGCGTCTCCTCTCTCGCATTCGCGTAAGAGGTCAAGAGGTCACTCCGAGTCACCCTTCCCCTCCCTCTTCGACCCCGCCTCAAACCCCACCAACCCCGGCGGAGGAGGGAGGAGAAGTGTGAGGAACGAACCTCACCCCTCCTAGCTAGAAGGCCAACGTTTGTGGGGGCGTGGTAATTGGATGGCGTGCCTCTTACCCCACCTCCCCAATTATGGATAGGGTTGGGGTGCGTCCGACCCACCACCCAAACCTCCTCGCGCTTTCTACCTCCCCTCGCTCCCACCCTCTTATTCCGGCTCCCTCTCTGTTCCGCCACCCCACAAGTGGGTGAAAAGAGAGGACAGAGAAGTGGCGTGGTGTATAGGAGTAGAGGGTTGAGGAAGGAGAGAGCGGGAGGAACGCTTGAGGTGAGGGAGGCGGGAAGGAGGTCGTGCGGGTGAAGGATTATGGGGAGGATAGAACGAAAAGAAGACTGGAAGACAAAAGGGAGACAGAGGGAGGTAGATACGGAGGAAAGGGACAGGGAGAGGGGGAGCAAAGTGGAAGGGACGGCACGAATTGTGTGGGAAGACAAAAGACTCGCGAGAAATAGGCGAAATTCCTTAGTAATTTTTTTAAGGCTACAATTTTTTTATGGCCGAGATGGCTTTCCTCCAATCTGGTGCACGATTTAAAAATATGCGCTTTTAGACTTTTAATTTGGCGTTGAAATTACACGCATCCCTAGTCAAAAAGGAGGACTAGGCTTCGTTTAATCTGCTCAGTGCTGGAGATATAACGTTTTGTTTTGCAGACCGCATGATATGATGTGAGACGAAGGGATGTTTTCGAAGCTGCGGAATAAAAGTGCGCCACCTTTTCCGCAGCGCCAAGACTTGAAAAGCGACTTATACTGCGAAACGTCTTTATAAGAACTTTCGATTGTTTTATTCAAATATACCTTCAGTTTTTTATATTATATGACATCGCTTTCATATGAGGTTGCAGAAAATTAAGTCATAAATTAGCATTTTAGGCATCGAAATTATCATTTGTTCAATTAAAATAACATATCAAATAAATAAGGTGTAACTGTAATTGGATTTTAAATTATCGCGTAAACTAATTTCAGTATACGTTTAAAATTTAAATGTGGTTTCGTACGGATCTATAGAATTATTAAGAGAAAAATTACCAGATTTACCTCTAATTTTTCCTCGCCAATAAAAGAAAAATTATCGAAAGCGATATTAATGCAAATAAATTTATAGCTTGAATAACAATAAAAAAATTTCAAGTGAGATCATCGAACCAATAATATCTTATTTTATATTTAAAGATTATATTTTAACTTTTTTCAAATGAATGAATCAACCTATTTATTCAAAATCAATATGCATATTGACAATATAATTTTTACATTATAATAATAAAATATTTTGAGGCCTAACATCAATTTGATAATTCAAACATTAATATAAGTCCGATAGGTGAAGATAAACGACTTTTCACGCACAGTGAAAATAAAGAAAACGTCGAATACACTTTTCTCTTAAAAGACAGCGCCGCGTTGACATCTACCAAAACAAAACGATATATCGCCCAGAGGTTATAAACAACGCTGAGTTTTCGCCGCTGTCACGCTAAAGAAAACCTAGCAAAAGAGAAAGGCCCAAAAAATCATAATAAAACTCGCAATAAAAACGTTTAGACTACTTCCTTCACTCTAGTACAAAAAGAATATGAGTTAAAAAGTAAAAGCTAGATTAAAGTGGAAAAGAAGATGCGTGACATTCTTCGCAGAAAGAAAAAAATCTTTCAGAAGATGTCGAAAAAATATAAAATTTCTACATTTCTTTCTTCCTTTACGTTAGAGCCAAGAACAGCTCTTGATCAGATAGAAAGAAAAATGAAAAAGGATAAAAACGTAATCAAAGATACGCGTGAAGGGCCTATTTTTAAATAATAAAAACATTTTCTAGACTTTGAGAGAAAGAGGATTCTTGAGAGTGTTTCCCGCCTTTAGAGAACCTTTTGTGACTCGGCGGGAGGTAAAGGTCCCACTGAGCACACACGCACACTCACACTCGGAACATACTTCGGATGAAAGTTTTTTTTTCGTCCGGGATCAGATGAGAGAGGGGAGACATGCATTTCCTTTCCATACGCCTCGCACGCACACACACACGCACAACATCTTCTTTCGGAACTTCTCTCGCCCTCATGATTTCTTTTCTCTCCTCCCACCCGCTCTCACCTCCTCCTTCCTTTCTCTCACCCGCACATAAGAACCTCTACTGTGAACTATACACGCACACATATGAGAAACTGTCAGACTGCGAACATTCTTGTGTGTGGCGTTTTATCTTGTCTCCTAAGCTATCGTAGAAGTTGGTCTTTCTTTCGCCCTTCTTTCCCTGCTGGTTCCAGGGAAAGAAGAGGTGCCCCAGAAGATCATGAAGGGGATTATTGACTTAAAGTTGGAATCTTCGGAAGAATCGGAGTAATTGCCGTAGCCCTTCGAAAGGTCGCAATGATTGGCGTGAATTGGTGAGTAATTTAAGAAAAGAGCAAGAGTAGAGGTTATTTCCATGATTTTTGGTTTTGTGGCTATTGCAGAATTATTTTATTAGCTCAAAAGAAATTTACACTCAGCGACGTACAAAGAAGCCATTTTCACAGCTTTATTTTTGTTTTTCAGATTATTATATTTTCTCAAAAAGTATTCATGCACATTTACGAAACAATATCTTATTGGAAGATATAGTGAAATAAGTGAATAATTTAAAAACTTAAAGAAGTTCACTTGCTGAAGTGCTTCAGAAAACATGTTTACTAAATTTATTCATTGTAAGGGTGTTTTGCCTGATCGAGATATAACTTAGATATAAACGTTTATAATTATTTCAAATGCAAGACATCTCCATATATCTTCTGAACATAAGCAAATAAAACCTTCCAACGACAAAATTGAATCTTGTGATACATAAAGGGCCCTTTTTCCTTGAGTCTTTGAATAAAGAAGTAATCTCTAACGAGTGTAAAAATGAGAATAGGCATCCCCCGCACTCACACACACCGTCTTTGCTTCGTAAAAGACCACAAAAGGAATTTCTAGCCTCCTAAGATCAAACAGAGTTTCTTTCTCGGTGCTAGATACACATCACTATACGTCGAACAAATGAGAGAACCTAGAAAAAGGGGCATTTGAGATTCGTCGAGTGTGTTACTAAATGTGAATATTTTAAGAATGGAGTGGCAAAGAATTGGGTTAGCATTTTGCAGCGCTCATATTCAAAGACGAGGGCGAAAACGCAAGAAAACAGACGAAAGCATAGGTCAGGTGACCTGAAAAGAGACTAAGGGAGGGAGTTAAAAGCGAGAAAAAGAAGAATTGACGATGCACAGAGGTGCGGTTTTTTGGGAGAGCATGCGAAGGACATGGAAATCCTTTTTTCTCCGCTGCATTTAAGATTCATGAAGAAGCACTTCCCAGACGACAGGATTCCGTCACCTGGTTACCTTTGCCTCTCGCTGACTGGCCGTAACTATACAACTACATCACTTGAAAAAGAGTGCGCTTCTGAATTGAGCATACGTACTTACGCACGCTCGTACTTGCGTGTTTGTGTGTGGCCACCCCGTGACCCACTCTCTCATCAAGTACACTCCGAGTGAGTTAGGTCTCCAAATAGGTGCGCCTATCTATATATGGCCCGTGGTGCATTCTTCTGCCTCCAGCACTCAAAAGCCTTTGATGAAACGGGAGGCAAATATTACCCCATTACCGCCGTATCACGCCGCACTTTGGGAGGACAGGGGATGTAGGTGGGGTGGGATATTGATTGTCCGTATCTCGAACTTTGGGGCAGTGGTTCAGAATCGAACCAGGACTCCGGTGTATGCGCGTCGGCTATTAAGTTGCTTTATGCCAAGCAAATGTGTTCAGGGAGCAAAATAAAAACAAAAATTCATGATGCGTCGGAGAGCCGTTACGTGTGGATATGGTGGTATTTGTGATCTTTACAAGAATGAGAACGGTGTGACATCACAGCTAGGAAGATAATGGAAATACTGATCTAAAGGGGTCAATCAAGACAATTTTTTACATTCATTGGCTACCGAATAGAAACGGTATGGGTTATTACATAATATATTTTTAATTATTATTAAGTATCCTTCAAAGCTTTTTTCTCACAAGTCTTACGACAATTAAAATTATACCTAGTTTGTCCGCATATAGTCAAAAACTAAAATGAATTTTATATGTACTTTTAGTTCTCTAATTTGAGAAAATAAATTACTGACTCAAAACACGTCAAATAGAAATTGCAATAATGATAATATTTTTATGCTAAATTACAGAACAAAATGATTATCAAACGAGCATTACTGGTATCTTACGGAAACCGTGGCTATGGAGATAGGGTCTACATATAGTACCTACAGGACGTATTAAATGAACTAACAAGAGGCCACCCCAAAAAGGCAATAAATTGGGATTACGGAACCATTAGTTGCCGCAAGAAAATCTTAAAGGGGAGATCCTTTTTTCATTCCAGATTAATTGTAATGAATGATCCAATAATTAGAGAGCACAGCGAAGGAAAGATAACGCACAAATTAATGTAATAGGCTCTGGCTCTCGACATGTTTACCGCCTTAGTCCGATAAGGCAGCAAGGTCCATCGGAGGAAGACTGAAACGAAAAACGCAAGAGGATCGATTTTGTGTTTGCGATATTTTTTAAAGAAGAAGCCTTTTACGTCGGTCGAATCGCATTCTATGGTCAGAGATGTATCGATCAACGGCGAGATGGAAGGAAACCTCGGAGAATTTATTTAGGGTTTATTTCCTATAACCTCGGCATTGCGTGCCTCTCGGCACTGCATTCGCCCCCCCTCTCTCTCTTCCTCTATTTTTACCGCGCACCCTCCCTCGAGATTTCCTCTCTTTATCTACTCTGCTCTATTTCATTGGAATAAAAAAGGGGTTCCTTGCCATTTCACAAAAGCAAAAAAATATACTCTTTCTCCGAAAACGCACGCATTTCGTGAGTTACTACCTGGAAGATAACACCTTTGCGAGTCGGCTAGAGGGCTGTGGGTTGACCTTTTTATTCACGCTTATTGCGCACGCTGCTCGGTCATCTTCCTATTTATTTTTTAGGGATGCATAAGGTAGTAGTTATGCCTCACCCGCGCGCATATGTTGGCTGTCCGTTTAATAGGAGGTAATTAAGGTAAGATAAAGGCAAGGCAAAATTAGGTTTCGACGATACAGTACAAAAAGAGGGCGACTCTGCTAAAACTATGGAAAGATAGAGCACTAGCAACCAAACGCTTGCACACTTTTTCAGATGAACGATTAAAGATAAAAATATAGAACTTACAAGGAAAGGAAATTTTAATTTTTAATGTCTGTTTGTCTTACTAAAATTTCAAATTCTATGAGATGCATAATGATAACAAAGTTATCAAATGCATTAAGTATTTCTAATTAATACTAATTATACAAATTTATAATTTCAAAGGCTCTTGTAAATGATATTTAAAACAATTATTTAAATCCAATATGCCATAATTAATTCAAAATTAATAACCGGTACTTGATTCGATACACCTAAATACTACACGTGCCATCTAGCTATGACCTAATCTTCTAGTAAACCAATATTTTTACACTATTTAGGAGTTATCCTTTAAAATTCTTTCATTTACGCACAAACACAAACCACGAACTCATTAACATATTCTAAAAAATCTTTTAAAATTTCTTATTCCAAAATTTGTTTAAAAAATAATGAAAATCTCAGAGAGACAAGCATACTTTCATTTGAGAAGCCACAAAATATTTTTACTAATTTTATCAACGTCTCCTGTTATTTAAATTATTCAATTTCTTCGATGATTTCATGATTGATTTATTTTAACCGAGCAAAATTATATTCTCAGATTAGTACAGACATCTGTTAGACCTTTCTACGTCATTTCTTCTCATACGGCCTCATCTATTATCTACCTGCTCAAAAACTAATCTATATTTAACTTCAATCAGTATAGGCACGAGCTCACCTTCGGAATTAAAAAAAAACGATTTTGCGTTGAGCACAAAAATGCGGAGGCCTCTGAAGAGGCTGATATGAAGCCACTTAACGAAGAGAGAAAAAAACCTAAAAAATTCGTTTTTTCCACGTTCTATTCCCTGCTCTCTCCTTCCTCTTTCATATTCTTTCCGTAGGTTTAATTAAACGAGAAAGTAGCGCCATTTATAAGTGCAGCGCAGGAATTTTGAGGTCCAACTTCAATGTTTATCGCATTCCTACGAACTGGGCACTGAAACTTTGGAGAGACCGACCGTATGAAGATCCGATTACGACTCGCTAGCGAAATAAACAGCCATGACGGAGGGCATTAGGGAGGTTTACAAATGCATCGGTCCAGTCCACACCAGAGTCAGGCAATCACGTTCATTTACTGTTGCGCCAAAAAACTGTCGAGAACCACAAATATTAAAAGTATGAAATTCGCGGTAATACAATAAACGGAAACGTTTCAACTTTCAGGAAATGAATCCTCACATGTAAATGCGGAATAAATAATTGCCGATATTCTCACTTTAATGAATATTCTTTTTTAAGCTTTACTCTCAAACGTCGTCTTAAGAGAGATGCATTACCGTTAGAAGTATTCTAAAAGATTACACTTATCTTAAATCGTTTTGTAAGACGAGTTTTTAAGCAGATTTCTTTAACCTACAATGTTAATCCGCATTCATTTCCATAACTTTAAAAATATTAAGATATATTTACATGAAATGGGTTCTTTATTTTCACTATAGAAAAATTGACGAAAAACGCAATAAACTTGAAGTAAAAATTACTCTTATTTAACCATGTTTAAAAGGGAGAATAGGTAACTGCTGTAGCTACCGGATTACCTCTCCGAACTATCCAGTATCCAATGAACATATTGCTTAATAAAATAGCCTCACCTCTTTATACTTTGATAAATGAGGTTTCCTTTTTGAGACGCCAAATCGCCTTTCTAACAATTGGCCGATTAATCGAGAGGGACGTGGGCCGCCCTCGATCAAAATTGACCGTCGTTGTTTCAATAAAAAAATTTCTCGAGAACTTCTTGCCTTAACCTAAAAAATATAAAACCCTTACAAACGGGGACACTTCCAGGATGAGGAGGAAAACTGTAACGCGCAGGAAGGACAAGCAAAAAAAAAACTTCCACCGTCCAATCCGTCTCTATTCTCCGCTCTTCCTGAGAAGGATAAAACTCTTAAAAAAAAGTTGGGTCAAGGCCTCTCTCTGTATTTATTTTCCACCAAACCTGGAGTCTAAAAAAAAAACGGAAGACGGAAAGGCGCTAAAACGGACTCGGAGATAAAAATAAGAGAGTGAGAAGCGCGAATTTATTTAACGCCTGTTTTTTCATGCATAGAGGGAAAGAAGTGTGTTCCGTAAGGCATTTAGACTGCCTGAGGGCAGCGATAAGGAGGAACCTTAAGAAGCGACGGAGTGGGATGCGAATAGAGTGACGGGCAGGAGTGGGCGGAAAAGACGGATCGAAAGGGGCGAGGGAAAACAGAAAGAGAAAACCGGGAAAAAGGGAGACAAAGGGTGAAAGGCGTAAGGGAAAGGAAGGCGGGCGCAGGAGTGGGAAGATAAAGAGGAAATAAGGCCGTCGGTGCCCGGGAGACGCACGGCCGTCTTCTGATAAAGAAAATGGGCGGGTACTCTTCTTTTTTTTTAATTCTTTTTACTTTACTCTGACTACCGTTCGCGTGAAAAGGAACGAGTAGGGAGGAATCTTTCCCTTTTCCTCGCAAGAAGAGGGAGAAGAACGACCATAGCGCGGACGGATGAAGAGGAGACTTTGAAGAGACTGAGGCGAGGTCGGACTTGCCACGCCTCTCCGAGAGAGAAAAGGAAGGGATCGAGATTGTGAGTGGGAAAGAGGACGAAAGAGAGTTGCAGAGAGATGACCGAGTAAGGATGGGAACTTAACCGCTTTTCTTCCTCCTCCTCCTCCCCGCTAACGTTCAAAGGATTTCGCCTCGCTGCTTTTATTTCGGCGTAATCTCTCGCAGGAAGCAACTAAGAGTAATGATGATTGGATTTTTACGGCGCAAAAAAGTGCGTGTACCTTTGAGGCCTCCTTTAATCGACCCGAGAGAGTAGCTTCGGAATCCAGAGGGTGTTTGACGTAACGAGGCTGGTAATTTCCTGAGGCTTTTTTTAAGGATCATTTTTTCAAATAATGTTTAGCGTTATGGATAAGGAAATAGCGACTCCAAAATCATGGGTAGTTAAAAAAAACAAGTGGCTCTTTTTATGGTAACCGTAAATATTAACAAGGCTTAGTTTTAGCATATTTTACTAAGAGTATAAAAAGCTTAGAACGTGATCGTGTTTCTATGGTACGCCGATTCTCGGTCCTACTTTCCGAATGGATTTTAATTCAAGCGAAAGAATTCGGCCGAAAAAATGACAATACCCGCGGCAATTAGGATATAGAAACGCCACGTGAAGGGACCTTAGACTTCTATAAACGCAAGGCACCAAGATTTTTGCATCTATTCCTGGAGGACAGAATTCCGATAATTCGATTTTTTTACTTCGCGACCCAAATATTTGTTTCGGTTCCAACGAATTCTCATAAATTGAACCCTTTGCCAAATAATAGTAAACTAATCCTTTCCGTTCGCGTTCTTTCTTTCGGTCGCAAATACATTTTTCCGAAGCTTTGCCTGATATTTTACTTCTCTCGCATATTTATGGTGTACTTTTGAATGCGAGATCATAAAAAAAACGCCCTCGAGGCATGGTTTAGATTTGTCTTCAAAATGAAAATTCAGTTTAAAAAATATCCATCTCAAATGTGCACAGCTGCTCTTAGCCTAGCTCACATTTGCGTCTGCAAATAAAAGTGCTGCGCTGACTGAAAAATATATGAACAGCGAAAGAAACCCGGGAAGTGCTTCTCTGTTTGAACGACGTTCTCGGGAGGAAAATAATGAACTGCAAAAACTGAAAACGCAACGCAGAAATTCCCATTCGAAACTTTCAAAGACTGAATTTTCTCGATCTAGTTCGTTACCTGCCTTTTTTGCGTTTCATTTCCGTGGGTCAAGCCAAGAAAAAGTAAAGCGCATTTCATTCCGAGAATATTCTGGAGCGGAGACAAAAGATTTTCTTACGTATTCTTCTTCGCGGTACTATAGTGGTATCATCGAGGATTTTTAAACTCTTCTCTTCAACTCTGCTTCATCCGATATCGCTACTACGATACACGATTTGCAATTCATTTTATGCACTGCTGATAAAACGAATAAGATGTTAACGCGGTGCATGAACAAATTCCCGCCATATGGTCATAACTGCGGGGGGTGAAAATAATTGGATCTGAACTTCGAAACGTTATATATTTAAGTGAACTATAAAACAAAGGTTGCGTTAATGCATATCAACCTGAAAAAATAAACGCTAAATAAGCTTCTCCCAGAAAGGACTGTACATAAGATTCCCATTAGAGGAACAAGAATTTCAGAAAAAAAGAGAAAATAAAGATTTCCTCCGCTCAGCCACTTTGCGATTTTAAAACAGGAAAAAGAAGATGCGCACAGAGAAATGTAATGAAAGAAAGCCGAGGATTTGGCGCAACAGAAAAACGACGTGACACTACCGTCTTTTAACACAGTTCGTGAATTCAGATATTTATTTTGTATGGTATAATAAACACGGTTAAGTCGCGTTGAGATAAATTTTGGCTATCGGTACCAAATAGACATCAGTTTAAACATTCATAAGCAAATAAAGAAGGCAAATTCTTCTTGGAATAAGAGTCAAGTAATTTTTAAAATGTAGCAACTTTGAATTAATTCCATTATATATCGTTTATAAACGGGACGCAAGAAGCAATTCTTCAAAATAGAAAAAATTTTCGTTTACTAGCTCATTAACAGGATCTAAAGTGAAAGTAGGCACTACATAAATATTTGAAATCCGTAAGAATCATATACACAAGAAAAGTGAAAAGATATTTTTGAAAGAGAGAAATGTCGTCAAGTGAAGTTGTGCTTCCAAGAGTACATCCCACACGCCTAGTAACTTCCGTTCACCGAATTTCATTCCTGGTATGCGTAAGAGATGAGAGGGAGAGGTATCGTGACCGAACAAATGGATCTCGAAATATTTCTCTCCTTCATTCCTCCGCGAACTCCTCCCCCCAAACGTTATACACGATCAAACATTATCGATCATCAATCTCAATATTCAAGAGCCAACGGCTCACTCGTTCCTTTATGATCGACTCTCCTTCCCCTTCCACTGTCCCTTTTCAGCATCATGCAGCCCCTTCCGACTCCACTCTCGCCGCCACTCTTACCATTCCCGAAATCCCACCCACCCCCCGCCATTCCGAATGCCTTATGTGCGTGGTCACGGCGAAGGAGCAGTACGCCGTTTGGATGATGCAGAGGAGAATGGAGATACGAAGGATTTACCCCTTCTCCCAACACTTCCCACCCCTCTCCCTCTTCTGTTCGCTATCTTTATTCATTCTGCCGCTTTGCATATCGTTTTCCTGCGTAACTGTCCTATCTGCAAGTTCCTTCTCTTCATCGTTCTGAATCTTGAATAGATAGAATTGAATAAAACCCGTTCTCAAACTCCTGGTACTTCAAAATCACATCACCATTTTTCTTGCCTTTGGTTAAAAATTATTCGCCAATTTCAATTGTTTCGTCAAAATAACCGTCTTATAGGACGCGCCCTAGAGTTTTTTCTAGTTGAAAATTTTCTAACAAGGAAATCGAAGGTAGGAAAACAAAATACAATTGTTCTTGTTATTTTATTAATCTTTTTCATTCTGAATTTTTAGTATATATATATATATATATATATATATATATATACACACACTATAATTTCAAATTTTTGGATGTATGTATGTTACGCTATCCACACTTTCAAAGGTATCGTAACTGAACTTGGCATGATTATTGAGGGCACCAAGGGAAAGGCCGTAGGGTAGTTTAAATTCCCGACAGATTTCCCATAAAAAAGTTATTCGCATTTTTTTTATTCCCCGCAACATAACACGTAAAAATTGACTTTTATAAGTGCAGGCTTTTATTCATTTGATTATATAAATTCAACAAAATGACGTAAGAACTTCGTATCTACACAGTATGTAAGAAGAATGATCACAGTTTCTTATTCTTATCGTCCTTGACTCGAAATCGCTCGCATTTCATGTTTATTCCCATTAATTTGGACGAAATTTGCATTTTTAACGATAAATACATTGACGACGATGACACTGTTAAAGTCCAAGGACATAAGGCTGTTTCGGTTTATTTATTTAGTTACTTAATAAATATTCTTATTTAGTGAATCGTGCTTAAACGTGCTGTAATAATATAATATATTATTTAATTTAAATTTGAATTTAACGTTTAGGATCACACTGCTTCACTCACGGTCAGTAATATGTCGCGATCTCAAAGGTGGGAAGTGCTCCAAATCTTCATGTTTTAGCACAAGAAAGAAGAACAAAAAATATTGTCTATAAAAAAGCATTGCAATTAAATAATTTGTATTTCAAAAATCAATATGAAAAGTTTTAAATAAAGTATATAAATTTTAGTAACAAAATATGTTTTATATTTCATTAAAACAGCAACCCGTGCGAAGCTGGGTAAATCTTCTAGGATATATATATATATATATATATATATATATATATATATATATATATATATATATATGGAAGTACAAGTAACATAAAACAGAGGAAAAAAGCAAGTCTGTTCTTTGCTGGTCCTCAACTCATGCCTCTTATTTGTTCGGAGAATTTAATAGTATTTTGCACGTCTACAAGCTTATTAATTAATTACTATAATATCCGTCCCGTTAAATTATATGAAAATTCTCTGAAGAAACATTGCACAAGCACGTACGAATTTATGACCAGGCGGACATTATCACATGATTAGAAAGATACTGAAAAGACGAACGATGTATGAGAATTTTTTTCCCATGGTTTTTACTATTTCTCCTATAGATTCGATGATTCCTTATACCGATTCAATCCTTTCACGACTTCTATTCCCTCTTCATCCTTTGAAATCAGCCACGCTTGCCCCGGGGGAAATCCTTGCTTATTTCTAAAAAAAACCCTACTCACGATTTTTTTTGGTCATTAAAAACATTTGCCCTTCTTTCCTCCACCCCTCGCTTATTATCCCAGCTCCTTTTCGCGCAAGTTTTTTTTCGCAAGCTTTCTTTCATCTTCCACCTTCCGTGAAAAAAAGCTCCCTTTCCCTGGCTCGTGCATCAATTATTCCACTCTCCCCTACCGGCATTCGCTTCCCTTTTGCCTTTTCCACTCATCTTTTGTGCCCGCTCTTTTATGCTCCTCCCTCCTTCGCCCTTTGCTTCTCGCTCTTCCACTTTTCATTTTCTCCTCCTCTCGCTTTCCACTCATTTCTCCTTCTACTCTCCTTTTCTTCTTCTTCCCTCTCCTTCTCGCTCTGCGCCTGTCTTTCGAGAATTTCATTTTCGATTCTCTATCTCTCTCTTTCCCTCTTTTCTCGACTGCACCTTACTTTCTCTCGAAGTTTTCCACTCCCTCTCTCCCCATTTCTCTTCAACCTTTCGTTCTGCCATCCTACTCTAACTTTTCGCCTTTTTTCATTCCCTCATTGCTAAGCTTCCATCGTCTTTATTTAATAAACTTATCTTACACAAAAATTCTCTAATCTGTATTACTTACGTTTTCTTTGCAGTCTCCATCCTCTTGTCATCACCCTTATCTGTAGAGTTTTCGTTCATTTTCTCTGCATCATGTTTTTTTAAAATACGCTTCACTTTTCTCTCTCTACTTCTCTTGCTATATATTTTCCGTTCGTTTTACTTCTCGAAAAACTGGTTTTCTGTTCCTTATATCGAATCTCAACCCAATTTTCCTTAATTTATTCTCAAAATTTTTGATCAGTGTTATCATCCATATCACTGAATACGTTACCGATTATATATATGCTTGTCTCACCACGTTTCTCAATTTTTCTCTGAATTTTATTTTTTCCTCTCTCTCTCTCTCTCTCTCTCTCTCTCTCTCTCTCTCTCTCTCTCTCTCTCTCTCTCTCTCTCTCTCTCTCTCTCTCTCTCTCTCTCTCTCTCCCAGGAATTTTTTCTTTTTTGTTTTTTATTGGATTGAGAGCCAATATTTCTTGCATGCTGCACGTGTGGTGTCTATTTTGCTCCCGTCCTAGTGCTTTAAAGCGAATAGAATACGCGAATATGAGGAGCACGAGCGCACCAATATACACGCAGATTTCTCAAAGGGTTCCTTACTTTCCCTCCTGAGTGCGAATATATGCGCATGTGTTTGGTGGTAAATACACACAAAAATGCGTGCATTGGAACGAAATTTTGATTGGTTAAACATTGCATCAGGTAAGCTTAATTTCTGACAGAAAAAGCAATTGTGCCTCATAGATCAGTACTACACTGTATTCCAAAAAATGAGATATTGCACGCATAATTGAATTTATTTTAATTAGAATTATTTGCGTTTATAATGGAAGAACCGTCACGGTTTTAAACATCTGAAATAATGAAACAGCATGGATGAAAAAAGAGAATGATTTTACCATACTAGGGATTAAATAACCTAAGATAAAGCATCATTCACCTTGAACTTTACTATCTGAATATTATTAAACGACCCCGACCAAAAATTAATAATCTCAACGGGTAGAGCCGCCTCAAGATAGGCAGAAATGGTAACATTAAACATGAAAAGTCATGTCCTTGAGTAGATGCGTATCTATAATGCCTTTCCGAGGAACAGACTCGCTAACTGATGGCATGACGTAGACGGCGCCTCTTTGCAAAAAAACAATCTCTCAAAGCGATGAAAGGTAACCAAGGGCGCAAACTGAATGGGATATGGAGATGGAAGCTATATAGGTTTGACAGGCATTAGTCGTGCATGGTAGAAATAAGAACTCAGAGGGTGATTGCATTAACAATGAAAATCGTTTGTGCTACACTTAAACGGCAAAAATATCAAGGCAATTGTTATCCATTCTGTATAATACGGAAGAATAATAAATATTAAACTTTAATTTGCTGTCTACATTATGACATATTTAACTTATTTGTTTGATATATTATGTAATTTGTAGTAACCTGGCAGTCTTAACAGAACCTAGCGATTGAATTTACTGTATATCATTAAGAACTCAAATTTTTCTGTAAAATGTATTAGGCAACAAATGTTAAAATCATTTAGCCTTGGTATTGTAACTTCATCAGCGTATTTGTTCTATTATGCTCAACACAGGTAAATCTAGGTAGATGGTAGCGGATAAGAACCATAAGGTAAGCGCAAGTACATACGTAAAATCTACTTACTCTGTTGCTTTTAATGACTATTTCTATCATGAAATCCGATAGTTTTTCTCCAGGATAAATTTTGGACGTCGGAAAGAAAAATCTGTTAGTTCTTCTAATTAGCGCCAGAGTGCGACTCCTAAAAATCCTATATCTTTCTTTCCTATCCATTCGCACTCACTAAAATGTCATCTTTCTGAGAGAGCCTTAGGAATTCTGGTTAATTAATGCTCGTGGTTTAGACTCTAGTGCTAAATAATTACAAGCCTAGCTGTGATTATCCGCCTTATCAAGGATATCGTAGCAATCAACAGCTGCTAATTTAAGTACCACGATAAAAAAAAATAGAAGACATTTCGGAGTGGAAAAAATTAACGTAACGGTATCCCGAGTCACATTTCAAATGTAAATGGGACGTCTGAAAATCTCTGAGAAAACGTTTTGTGAGGCGCATTTTTAACTGTCGGTCATCGCACCTCTAAACGTTCCTCATTAAATCTTACTCATTGGACATAGCCAAAATCTCTAGCGTCCGTTAGTATAAATTTCTCAGAAGTTCAAGATAGATTTAGCTATTTGTCAGCAATAACAGTTGTTGATTTCCGATATTTACCTACGTATAAGATGATCTTCCTAATAGCACTTGCTATATACTGAAAAAATCAAATCAGTGGTTTTAACATACTTGAGTCTACCAAAAACTTTCCCTATTTAAATAGTACACTTCAGTTTGTCTTTCGATCATTTTATAAATTCTAAAATCTCTTCGATATCGCAAAATTGACTTGTTTTAACCCCTTCACTTTTTAAAGAAATGTTCATGTGGAATTATTTCGTACTACTCGAATGAAGACGAATTTTAGTTTTTAGGTTTCTAATAAAAAAATAAACTACGTCTCATATTTGGATAAATATGGTAGTTACTTTCGAATGAATGAAATCTAATTGACAATTTATCAAACATCAGTATTCAAAACAAAAGAACAATTAAGAATGATCCATTAAAATCTAAGATAAATTTAACAAAACAGATTCAATAACATCACAAAAACACACCGGAACAAGGGAGAATACAAAATCATTCGACTTGATTTCTTCTGGTTATGCAACCTCCATGTTTCTGTCTAACCCGACAGATAGCGCAACCTCCGCAAGGCCACTGCGAGAGAAATTCGAGGAATTTCTGAAACACTTCGTTTACATCTCCCTTCCTCTCCTCTCTTTCCAACCACTTCAACCCACCACTTACTCCAAACCTCCCTTCCATCGTCCACCTCCACCTATCAAAACCTTCAGGATCCAGACCGAACGGGAAGCAACGCTTACACCTATTACGTATTCCGCGCAACCCCACCCTTCCCGGAAATCACCCACCCGCCTGCTCCTCCTCTCCTGGTCGCCTCATACTATCTAAACCGGCACCCACGGACTTGGTAACCGCACCCAAAAAAACTTTTGCAAAAAAGAGAGATAGAGGCTAGTGAAACGCACAAACGCTCCGTTCAGATTTCTGTTCCAGTGGAAGCGCTTCTTATTCATACTATCACAAAAAATATAGTATATCTCTGATTACCAAAAGGAATGAAAAAAAATAGCTGGAGCTGCTGAGAATTTAAGTGTGTAGGTATGTACCTATAATTATCAAGGAATCGATAGGAAGGTGAAGAAAACCGAGGAAGTCAACAAACAAATAACCAAGCTTTAAAACATACGTTCGTAAATTGGCTCTATTGGGATAACTGCCACTTTTGGCTTCTGTTAGTAAGTTTTTTCACCATCTAGCCATTTTCCCTTTTTACTTTACTTTTTCTACCTAACTCGATTTTGCGCACACGCAGAAAATCAAACACCGCACGGCCAACGTTCCATCAAAAGGAGCGAAATTACACGGCTATGAAGAGAGCGGAATGGAAGAGAAGGGAAAGATAAATGGAAAAAGGGTGAAAATAAAAAGATGGTTAAGAGAAAGAGAGGAGAGGGAGAGATGGGTGGAGTACGGGGACAGGAGAGGAAAGGGAGAGGGTGTGAGATATAAAGAAGGAAAGGAAAAAAGAGAATTCAGCCGAAAGATAAGAGAGAGGACGACAGAGAACAAAAGAATGATGGAAGAAAGAGAGTGAGAAAGAATGATGCAGAAGGGATTTTTACGCTGGGCACCGGAGGTCTAACCGTGTGATTTGCAGCCAAAAGACGGGAAAGTTAGCGGATTTTTTTCTGAGGAGCCTCCCATAAAAAACAATAAAGAGAAAAAATATTTCGATCAGCTGGAGAAGACGTCTTAATTTTTTGCATTTGATTTAAGCCGTGAAATTTCCGGTCGACGTAACGTCCGTAATTTGTTGTTGCGTGGCAATACGTCATAACCGGATATCTTCATCGAGCCGTTTACGATAGATAATTGTTTGCTGCGCATTCCGAGTATTTGCTTTAAATTGCCGGGCCCGTCCTTTTTCTTTGGATGAATGAGGAGCAGTGGCGTTTTGAAAACCGAAAAATCCCAATGACCTAACGAATACGATATATTGTTCCATTAAGAGTTGTTTATGCTCATATTACTATTCGTTTCGTTTTAAATCAACTGCTGAGGATAATTAGCGTTGTGTAGCGCAGCTGTACTTAAATGGGATTTACGACTCGATTATTACAAACCCATTTAATTAAATCTTCAGAAAACATAAGAATCTGATAAATTATTTACAATAGCATTTGTTTTTGGAAAACACTATACAAACATTTTAAATAGTTTTAGCCAGGCTGCTGCCTCTCACAGTGGATCTATGTACATAACGCTCAAACGAAATTCTATAGATTTAAACGATTGAAAATATTCACCGAATTCACTCAGAATCATATTTTGATTTTTCGTTATCTCCATAATAATTAATTTTTGATAAAATATTATTCAGATGTTTTTAATAATTTAATTGATTTAATTAATTATTTTGTTGACACATGTTTTATTGTGCTATAATTGATTGACTTCCCTTCAGGACTTCATTTTACGTTGGAGGATTCTCTTTGTAATTGATTACCTGACACGTCACAAAAATAAAACTCGCTATCATTTCCAATTAATTATTTTAAATAATATAGAAATTTAAAGAGAATTCTAAATTTAATAATGCGCTCGCTCTATAGAATAAGATAATAATCCTATTCAAAACACATTAATCATCCGAGAGACTCAGACAATGGTGAAAAATATTTTTGAATACAATATATGCGGAAACGTCTCTTTTCTCTTGGTAGCAATTTGTAAAAGCTAGTACCGATATAGCAAGGAACATTTTTACGTACCATACTAAACGTAAATACGTGAATGTACTTAAACTGTGGTTTTACTAGGACAATGTATCGTTCTTCTGCGTTTCAATAATTAATTATGAATTGATCCGAAAATTTTAACTTTGTAAGCAAATGCTGAGCTTCTCTTTCTGTTAAAATATCGATTCCGGCTTTCAGTGGACGAAAAATATGAACGATACCGTATACAACGATGAGCGATAACAGTCACATAACTTCTTCAGTCCTCGTCATCTTCAAATTTTTATCACTTAATGTTATTTATCCTTTTATGTTATATGCGCCCAACTCCTTAGTATTATTAATAGTTCGCCATATCGTGTAATATAAATTTTAATGTGTGGTAAAAATTCTTCCAACAAAATAAACCTACTCTTTGAGATTTAGTGCGTGAGAGTTAAAAACACCTCTTATAGTCATTTATTAGAGTGAAAGTGGCACGTTTCCATCGATAAGTTCCGTAAATCTTTCAAGAACGAAATTCAACCTTCACGACGGAAGAAAACTTTCGAGCAATAACAACTTATAATGAAGTGGTTCACTACAAGGCACAATTTTTCTTTCATCGGCTCGGCAGCGGAAAGTAAAAAATTTCGAAGAAAGCTTAAACGGTGGGCATTCGAAATTATCCCGCATATTTCCAAAATACCCTCTTCCGAACAAAAACTGCTGGAAAAGGTGCGATTTTGATCGGCTACTTTACTAATCGGCGCACTTAGTTTCGGCTCGCCTATCATCCCGTTAGGGTATCCTCATCCAAAATAAAAAAACCCTCCATCACATTTAATTTACGACTCGCGTTGACTTAGTGCATATCTATCTCGGGCCGACGCCTCCTAAAGCGTGAAAAACGCCTAGCGCTGTACCATCCCTCCTCGCTCGTAAAATCAACAGCTGGATCCTTCGCGAGAGAAATCCCCCTACTACTGCTAATGGTCGCAAGACACGCCCAGACAGATGTGCGAAAATTAGGAAGCCAGGTTAGATTAATCGTCCTCAGTCATCCCACGCACTTCAACCGGATTAAAAGTCTTTTCCACGGAAGAACAGGTTGATTTATTACCCGTTAAAAACTTTGCTTTACGAAATATTTTTATCGACGATCTCGGAGCAATTGTAGCCACGCTCAAATCTTCCCACATTGGACAAAATTCGTGAACCTAAGGCCCCATTCTGGTTCGTAAATTTAAAAATATCAGCTGAAAAAAATTCGACCAGATCGTGAAATGCGACGTTTCGACTTCTGGGAAATAGTCAGAGACTCTCCTCAATCATTCCACGCCTCTCCGCAAAATTCTGTTTCACTGAGAGACGAAGTTGGATCGAATACATCTCTTCCTAATGTGCTAACGTGGAATGGATTTTGGCTAATAAATTCCCATTTACTGCCCTACCCAAAGTTCCCTCTTCGTCCGCTGCCCGTTTGATGGCAGCATCGTAAACAAGTCAAATATGGAGCTTTGGTTCATTACTACCGTACCTATTCGGTGCCATGTGCGATCGCATTCAGGGATAAATATTGCAAATTCTATAACCGCGACTTTGAAGCTAATTTATATGATGAAGTTCACATTATTCCTTTCCAAATACATGCGAGGCCATAAAGGGATTTAATGCAGATGATTGTCGCTATTATGATTTGGCGCCATAATTATTTTAGAACCAGCTGTTATATTATAGATTGGGAAGTCATCTTTCTTCCTAAAATTTTTAACTGACCAGCTATTCATTGCACTACCTCTCAGATACCCAAAGAGTGTGGGCCAGAGGGAATCAGCAGGTCGTAAAAAAATAATAAAATAAAAAAACCAGTTCTTACAGGGAAGTCACCTTTCTTCGTAAACTTTTTAAACTGACCAGCTATTCATTGCACTACCTCTCAGATACCCATTGCGCGTAGGTCAAAGAGAATCAGCAGATCGTAACAAAAAATCAGTTGTTCTATACTCTCTGTGAAAGTTTTAATGACGTTGTTGGAAGGAATCTTTCTTCCTAAACTTTTGAAACTGACCAGCTATTCATTGCACTACATCTTAGATACCCGTTGCGCGTAGCAAGAGGGAATCAGCAGGTCGTAAAAAATCAATTTTCCATGAGGAAGTCACATATCTTCCTAAACTTTTGAAACTGACAAACTACTCAGTGTAATACCTCTTAGATACCATTGCGCGTAGGCAAGAGGTAAATCTGCTGGGCGTAAAACGTAAATCAGTTGTTTTTTGTATGTGTGTATATCTAAACTTATGATTACTTTCACCGAATTTATGCCATTCGGTTTTTAATCAAGCATGAGCCTGTGGAGGAGTCAAAAGAACGACATTGTAGTTAAAGAGGAACTAAGAGTGGAGAAAGAAGAGAGGGAGAAAGGAAGGAGGTAAACAAGCGAGGGAGAGCCGAGGAGAAAGTGGGCGAAATGGCCAAGCTTGCAAAAAATAACCCTTCGGTTGCCAATAACGAAAAGAATACTCACCCCAACTCCTCCTCCGACCTCTGTTACTCCCTCTATCTCTTCCCTTTCCTCCTATCCTAGCAGGATACTTTTCTTGCATCCTCATGAGTCATTTTTTACAAAACGCGACTTACGCACTACTTTTACGAAATTCCGAGGCACGTATCCGATCGAGGAGAAAACTTGTACCTTCCATGCATCCATATGTATATATTTATATATCTAGTCATCCGTAACAATTTGCAAAAGAGAGAACCTCCTTCCCTCTCTCCCTTCCACTTCTCCCTCCTCACTGAATGGACTATCATTACGGCTCGCGCGGGGAGGAGGCCTGGGGTAGGGGGAAGTGAGCTAAAAGAGGGAGAGAGGTGGGAGATGTAATGAGAGGCAGAGAGCGAAGAAGTTAGGAGTAGAGGGGTGAGAAGGAGGTTTGGGGATTCGAGGATGAGGAAGATTTCGTGGAGGGAAGGAGGTTTGAGAGGTTCGGGTGGGAGCTGACCACTCCGCACGCCAAACCGGTAAATCAGGCTGCCCTCCCTTCCCTGCCCCTCCCCGCGCTCTCTACATCATTCTCGACTCCCTCCCGTATTTGCCCCCGCCCCGTTCCATCTCTCCTCCTCCTCCTGTCCGCCGAAAACCTGGGAAAAAAAGACCACCACCCCACCTCGGGGAGTGGTAATGGTAAAATAGCGCCCGGCGCCAGGTCCCCGCATTTGCCTCCGGGGCCGCCGACACGCGCCCACAGGTTCTACTCTCTTGCCCCCCACCCTCCCTCCCCTCGACTGCTCTTTCCCTTCTACCTACTCCTTAACACGCCCGCCTTAGGCGAAACGGTACAATCTTTTGAGATGGCAGAGAAAACGGGGGATGGAGGGAGGTGGCGTGTGGGAGGGGGGAGGGTGAGAATAAAGGCGGGAGGAGAAAAAGTTGAGAAGTCCGAGAGATGGGGTGTGTGCGAGGGTGGAGGAGGATCTTGGACCTCCCCGCGAATTCCCGTGGGGAAGGTCCTTTTCATTTCGTTCAACGATGAGCATCTCGGGTACAATGCAAACTCCAATGTAATCCATTTGGAATAAAAGGAGTGGCGTTGGTAGCATTTATTTGAAAGGGTCTGGAGGGATTTCTTTCTCTCCTTCCTCTTCCCTCCTCTCTCCTCTTTACTCCTTTTCTACCCCTTTCCTCTCTCTCTCTCTCTCTTTTGGCGTCACGACGTTGCTGCCTCTGCCTTGATGGACGAAGTGGCGTGTTATTTCTACAAGCACTTCGTCGGCAACAATAAATTCCATTTTCCGCTTTACAATGCGATCTGCTTTTTGGTGGGAAAGGAGAATGCGCAAGAAATTCAATTTATATATAGGAAAGAGGATGTGATGGATTGGTCACCTATTGAATACAACGTGAAAAGCCCCTTATATTTCTCTCTCTCTCTCTCTCTCTCTCTCTCTCTCCCTCTCTCACTTCTTCCCACTTCTCGCTCTCTCTCTCTTTCTCTCTCTCTACAAACAAATTAGAGCAATTTATTTTAGATTTCGAAGCTGCACTTAGAGTCGGTCGTAACAAAGGGTCTTCACGCGGATCAATTCATTTGTTTTTGTTAAGAGAGATCATCACCAAAGTTATGAATATATTTTTTAGGCGCTAATAAACGCAAGCAGATGATTTTTACGCGAAAAAAATACGTTCTTAAACGTATAAAAAATATAAATACAGCCAGTAAGAGGCCAAAATTAGGATGAACCTTTTCATCAGTTTTGTAATCTCGCTCCTCAGGATCACTAACGTTCCAGACTTAAGTTATTTATAAATTTACAATCAATTCATGTTTTTATTCGGTAAGAAAACCTTCGAAGCGTACACAACAGATGTTACTTCGTATAACAACAAGTGAAGAAACATTAAATGCCTCCTAAATACCACGACAGATTTCCCGATTTAGACGACGAGGACTATAAATGCCATTTACCTGAGTCGATCCGAGTGCCCCATGATTGCTAAACGTTTATAAATACACGCATTTACGATACACAGACAGAAGACACGTTTTTTCAAAGGATCAAGAAAAACAGATAAAAAGGAGAAGTTGTCTGTGGGCGTAAGGTGTATAAACAGATGGGATGAAGGATTTATACGGTCAGAAAACTTGTAGTTGTCAATAAACAAAATTTTAAAACTTCAGGCAAAGAACAGAATGCGAAGGAAACATTTGCTCAAGGAGTCGAAACAACAAGCTGTACGAAAAAATAAATAACTGCCAACGCAAAGCTTATCACAGAGAGATTTAATGGGAATTACGCATACAAAAATACCTCCAGAGGGGGTCGTATACTTTCTCCTGTACTTTCTTTCTTGACCTTTTGAACTAACGTATTAAAAAAGTTTATATCGGTGTGTTCTTAATGATTCAACATTTTTTCGCTAGACGTTATTCGTACAGAATCCGAGACAGAATTGTTCACGAGATAAAAAAACAGATATCGGGAAATTGTGACAACTTTTTCTCGCTTCTCCTTTTTGCCTCTCGTAATTTTACGAGGAGAAATCAATTGCAGCGACACATGAAAATCTCTTCCTCCTTTCCATTAATTTGTGGAGTAATGGAACTTCATGACCGATTTCAGAGAGGCTTTTGGAAATAAACATTCGAAAACGATTTGAAGTAATGGCAATTTTACTCCTCGCGTCATATATTTTCAGCCCGCAAGCTACGCGACGTTAAAGAACAAATGCGTTTGTCTAGAAAATTTGTGGTATACGCCGAAATGTAATTAAAAACCCTCACTAAAGTCGCCAACAACTATGTTTAAAGTATAGAGTTTAGTTCGTGTAGATTAAAAAGACGACTATGGAATATTGTTAGGAACAAAGATAAAGACAGGAAAATGTTTTACGACTACGCCAGGGTGCGAAAAAATGAACTTGGTTGGCAGGTTGTGTTTTTCAAGCCGCCGTGGCTTCGATCAAGCGAATGTTGCCGTGACCCCTGCCTCCCGTGACAAAACACAATCCCCTTTTTACATGATGAAAGGGGAATTTCCACGACACTAAAAGCAGTCGAGGCTTTCGTGCGCACTCTACTGGATTTCGTTCGTTGGGTTTTTATACATATTATTCGGTCGGATAATCCATAATAAAAGTCCTTCCTAAAAAGACCGATCGAAACCAATGCTCGTAGGTTTAGGCACAATAGTTGCCCAGTGAAATTTTCCAATAAAAAATAACGAATTCCTTTTACTTACAACGAAAAAGGAATTAATGATGCATAAAATAGCCTATCAGAACTGCGTATGTTTCTTCAACTTCCGAGAACCTAGGTATATAAATATTGCCGACAATGTTTTTTAAATAAATAATTCAAAAGAGCATATTTTTTATTTATATTTATGATCAAAAATCACAATTTGCAGCATGTCAGCGACGTCTTTGATTAATTTAAAATCCAGAACTTTTTGTATGTGCGGCTAAATTCGCCACATTTCTCATATAGCGCTAGAAATTATCTCATCGGGCATATAAATTCCTAAATATTATTTCACCAGCAGATATTTCGGGATAAATTAAAACGCTGCATTTATAAAACCGTATTGAACAAAATCGCGATTAACATATTTAGCATGCGCTCAATTTTTACGGTTTCACCGCAAGCTCTCACTTATGCGACTGGCAGTAAAATGAAACGGATCCATTCCCATTCGCCCGTCCATTTACGCGTCTCGTAACAATTCCGCATTTTAGGTTTTTACTAGCGAGGACATTTAATGCGACATCTGACAGATATTTAGAATGGATGCCCGCTAATTAAACTCAATTCCAATCCACTAATTGCTTCCTCATAAGCAGTGGCTATTATAAAAGCGCAGCTATCCATTTAATGAAAGGAAAATATCGACACGTGACCTGAATAACCCATAAACCCCGCAAAACTTGCTCGATTATCTCCGACTGGATAGCAATTTAACCTGAAACACTAAAAATGCTCCAGGCGTCTGAAAAACTTTTTTTTTTTCACTCGCGACTAGCATGTTTATTTTGAGTGTTAATCGACTAAGTTGAATAAATAACACAGGGAAGTTTATATAATCAAACATTGCTAGGACGGTGCGACGACACGATTTGAAAGATGAAAAAAGAGCCGGTGCGGGGCAAGCGTTCGCCCCCGAAAGACAGCGGCGCCCTGTGAGAGACAAAGACAGACCAGCGACCTCACCACGTAGACGCTATCAGACGCGAGCCGCTCGTAACCCAAGGCCGCCTCCTGAGGTTAATTTTTTAAGAGAGCTTCCGTGGCGGAGGACGGGGGCCAACGGCACTCTTTCGCACGTAGACACAACGCGAAATTCCGGCCTACGCACATCGAGCGGCAGCGTCGGTGAAGAGAGGGAGTCTTTAACAGACAGCGATAAGATAGGATCACGTTTGATTGTCGAATCGTCTTGACAAAATTTCCCGAGAATATTAAAATATAAGATTCATTGCATGTCAGCAACGATCGAGAAATATATTTTTGTATTAAAAACACTGCGTGCCTGTGCGGTAATAAATGGTGGATTTTTAAGACAGCCTATTAAAAACTTGACCATGCGAATTCTGCTCCGTTTCATCGTGATCGAAAAAAAAGAATGAACATTCCAAATGTTTTCTCTCTCTCTCGTCATTCGAGAAGAGCGCTCTGTATCAAAATACGAGCTCGAGATTTTATCTCCTGGACGAAATTGCAAAGCTAGAATCAATCGGTGCTTTCATTTGAATTGCACCACCATTCCATTTGTTTTTAAATCTTGAAAAGATACTCTCGCTAGCTCGTGCACAGTAGGTGTATTTTTAAGGATATTTTAAACCACTGGTCCTAAATTTTTTCGACGATGAAATATGACAAAATGTTTTATTAAAAATCATATCTTTCAAAATTCTATGGAAAAATTATTTAACGGGAACCATTACATATATTTCTGACGGCTCTGTAGAGGGTTTCATCAGAAGAAAATAGTCAAAGCAAAATTAATATTCCACTGCTTTTTTCTTTATTAAGGTGTACCCTATTAGAATTAAGTCTAATTCGAAGATTGAAGAAGCTGAGAGAATAACGAATAATTCGAAGTAAATTTTCAGAAATAAATAAAAAATTTAAAATAAACGCTCGCATAATTTGTTATAAATGATCCGACAATATGGGCATTATTTCTTCAAGAAATATCGAACTTGGAGATTACAAAAAATTTAGGAAACCCACCGTTATACGTATAACTAAAACCCGACATTTAGAATATCGAGGCTAATGACGGCGAAAGCGCAACGTAAACAAAAAATTACGGCAATGGCAATTAACGCAACAACTCATTTCGTTGAAAAATACAAATTAAACACTTTACTCACGAGTATCCAGACGAGGCAGAGAGCCGCGATCCTTCTACCCATGGCCTTCTCCATGACCACGGCTCCCTCAGAAACCCTTCCTCCTCTTCTACCTTCTAATCCCTCCTTTACCTCTAATATATAGAGAGCCAATAAAGAAAGGGGAAAAATATCCCCTCTACCTCTTTTTCTCTCTCTCTCTCTTTGGACGATTTCACTCGAAAACACTAAGTATGCGCGAGATATTTTTTCTCTCTTCCTCCCACCTTTCTCTTCGTCTCTCTCTCTCTCTCTATCTGCCTCCTCCTCTCTTCCTTCCGTTACACTCGCCCGGTCGACTGTTCCGCCCGCACTGAGAGCCGACCGCGAACTCAGGCTGTGTGCCTCTGCGCGCCTCCTCCTCCGCCCCTCCTACTCCACTCCGAGGGAGGGGAATGGGTCCCCGTTCTCCCAACTTTCCCTCCCTATGCCCAGCTCCCTCCCTCTATCTGTCTCCCTTCTCTCCCGCTTCCCCTCTCTCCTCTTTCTCTCTCTCTCATCACTTCGCGGGGAGTGGAAGGGTGATGCGGAGTGAGGGGTTGGGAGGGGCCGTGTGCCGGAGAGGAAGGTGTCCCTACTTGGGTTTGGACGGCCCGCGGGCATGAACGATTCTGTCCGAAAACGCTTCGATCTCGCTCACTTCCCGATTCCCTTCGTCGCTTATTCTTCGCTGCGTTTGTGTTGGATCTCGATGAATCCATTGCTTGTTCGTGCATAGATCCTGTAAAGAGCGGGAGAGGCGTGAAGGGATAAAAGGAGTATTTGCGAAATATTTGGCCCGAGCGGCTTGCTTGCTCCGTCTTGGGTCTCACAGAACGTCGTGGAGATCAGAAGAACAAATGGTCTGACAGGGTGAATTGTTTGATCGTTAGCTACGGTTATTTTCGTAGAGTTTTCAGTGTTTTCTTTGGTTTTAACCCAAAAGGCTTCCAGTTTAAATGAATAACTTCCGTAATAGCTGTTTTAGATTTATGACTATTATATAGTTAAGAATAACAAATATAAATTTTTATTAATAAAGATTAAATGTTCGTTTGGTCATGTTTGAATATGAACAAACTTTTCCAATGTACTTGCAATTTTTGCAAGGGTGATCTTGAAGATAAAGAACTTCAGGTTGAACAGCGAATAGATGAATGTTGAGTCACGGTAAAGAGTACACATTACTAATCATTGACCTTAGATAATTTCCTATATATATGCCTAATTTGTTCTGATTATCATTATCAATGAGGTATCTCAATTTTTTAGAGGTTGCTGTATTATCTGCTATGGAGAGAAAACGATATTTAGGTATCAACTGTACAAAACGATGGACTTAGTTGCATCTTGCGTGGAATTGACAGGCAATCAAAGAAAGAGCGATTACGTAATTCTTTTCGCATATTCAATTGTTAAACCTTACGTATTACCAATTCAGGCACGCATATAAAACGTACTTTAAATTTACTGAAAGCCAGGGCAAATATTTTTGCGAGTCATCCTTCTTAGCAAACATCGGAATGTTTCTTGATCTGCTCGTTGCTTTTGGCCGCGTATGCCAGAAAACGAAGCCAAGGTAAATTTCCTCGATTGATCGGTCCTGATTATTGGCGGCTTTACAGGCCAAACGGATTGCCCGAGTGAAATATGGATTCCACTATCCCTTTGTTCTACGTGTACCACACGTCCGCAGACAGCTAGAGAGAATGTAGCTAACTAATAGATGTCAACGGTACAGATGGCCGTCGGCGGATCTTCCGTTGACCAATCGGGGATGCGTAACGTGACCAAAGAGGTCAGGCACTTTTTTTTAGGAAGCAGCTGTTTTCGTAAATAAGACGGCCGAATGCCTATTACATTGGAAAAACTAACTGTTCGATTTGAACACCAATAACTTATAAAATAATACTATAACTATAGTAGAGTAACTATTAAACAGGGTAACTGCCGTAAAGTCATGAACGCAAAGACATATTCCTTATAAGATAAGGAAATTGATGTAAGAACTGGACAATATTTTAGGTTAATCGGTAGAACAGGTGACAATAAGAATAATAACAATATCAGGCCGATAAATTTTTAATTTGATTTTAGAGCTGTTTTTAAAGCTTTACAAAACATGTTATAATGAGATTACCTGCTTATATTCTTATCTCGCATATATTTAGACGTCTTTTGAGATTTTCTCATGGGTGCACGCAAGTTCATGTGCGTGAATTTAATAACCTAACATGGAAAACGACAGCGTGTAGTTTAACAGGATGAAGGAGACAAACGAAATCGTATCCCCTATTAGGTAAGTATGCGTTTCAAGGAATAGATGATGCGATCTGCTCGAATAGCGCTTGGTGAGCGCATGTCGTTGCGTGCACTTTCCACCAATGGCAGCCGACCCGTTTCTCTCCCGATAGATGATAAACATACACGGCAAAAAACAAGTTCGGTTGGTTGTCAATACTGAAACAGGTCATCATATACTCCGGGGATACGTGATAAACGCACTATCTTTATACTTCAGCTGTCAAGAAAGTTTTTAAAAATTTTTTATCGCGTAATTGCTCATGATGAGCTATGCCAACTTCATCGCCGAGGTATTCCGAGGATTCTGCTCAATCAATCGTAAAAATAGCTGACTGAAAATTATGAAAGGCATTCGACCTTCATTAAACCTGCAAGAATTTAAACGACTTCTATCAGATAAAAATAACTCTTTCTAAATAAAAAATTTTCATTTTCTTATTAATATAACATGATTTAAAAATGCACGGAGGTAAATTTAGTCGATTATAATTCACTTGCTCAGTTATGAGAATAAACATGAGAATAAACATGAGAATAAACATGACAAATCCTACTCCCATGCCTGCTGTGAGATAATATCACTGATAATACTGGAGACATTGCGTCTATATTTCACTTGAAAATTGGTGCGTGGGGTGTATATTCTGGTGGCAATGTAAAAACATATATTCATCTCACTTATTGCAGTGCTAAAATCGCAATAAAGGAAAATCATCTAAGTTCGTGGGATGCTTACACATAAAATAAAATATGTATTTTTACATTGTAATAGAATTAATATGCATATGGAATTACAGAGTAAAAAATTTAATGGATATTATTTTTAACGTTATTATACGTAGAGTGTACGATTCCATAATCTAACAAACGAAAATGTAACAGATTACCGCGATAAAACGTCTCGCTTTTGCCACTTCATTATCATGAATCAAAATGTTGTTCGTGGAAAACAGCGAATAATATTTCAAGGTATCAAAAATGAATTTGAAAAACAACCTCGAGGAAGTAGCAACATCCCTCCGCAAAACCGCAGGAGACAGTGAATCATTGCCAAAAAAACTCTAGAAAACACGGAAACCATTTCGTAAGTTAAATAACCTTGATGATTCCCGAAATTTATTTTGAAACCCTCCAACCCTTCGCCCTCCGATGAAATTCTTTTAAACCCGACTAAACGACAGCCATTGCCGCGTAGGACACTTTTCGTGGGCACGTCGACATCTCGCTCCGAGAACACGAGTTGAGGCTCCCTCTTCGAGTAAATAAAGATATTTTCGTCTCCCGCAAAAATTCAAAACCACTTTCCCTCTCTGTCAATAAACATTCACTCGATGCTTCAACCACTTCGAACGGAGACACACGAACAGACAATTTATCCGCCGGAGGAACAATTTTTCAAGCAATCTCAAAGGGTTTCTAGCTTGGCACCGTGTCCCGAGGTACCGAACTATTTCGCCTCAAAGGCGCCGAGAGCATAATTCCATTGCAAAACTCCGCATCCGCGACGGTTCGAACAACAACCGCATTTTTGGACCGTGACCGAGGGGGAAAGAGAGCGACGCAACGCGAATGACCACTGACGACTTAACTCCGAGTTCTTCCGTAATAGGGGCGTCAACCGGAAAGAGAGAGAGAGAGTTGGCAATGCTTCCTCCTTCTCCCACTCCGCGCCCCTTTTCCTCAAATACTCTCAATCCACCCATCAACCCTTTCCCGAAAAATCTCTCCACCCCCTTCCTCCAGCCTCTCCCTCACCCCTCCTACGACCACCCCCTCGACACCCACCTCCCTCCCTTCCTCTCTCATACGGCGAAAATAAAACAGGACTCGTGCACATCCCATCCACCCTCAGCCTCTTATTCTCCCCTATACAACATCCTCCTCCCGCTATCCCCTCCACTCCAGCCGCCCCATCCCCGAACGCCTGCCCTCCTTTCCCGTCCTCTCTCTCTCTCCTCCTTCAAATCTTTCTCCTCACCCACACAACACTAATAGGAAGGAGTGATAAGTCACGTTCTACGAAGGGTTTAAGGGCACGTGGGAAGGGGTAGAAGAGGAGGTGGTGGAAGAGAGAGAAAGGGAGGAGGGTGCTTGAGGGGTAGGCGGAGTGAAAAAAAGGTGGAGATGGATGACGAAGGAACGACAAGTTGGAGATCTTGACTTCTCTCCCCCTGTATTGTCCACTTCCATCCCTTCCTCTCTCTCCTATCCTTCGCTGTATAATTCTACACCATCCTTGGAATTTTTTTTCTCTTTTTATCATTCCCCACTCCAGCCTCCCTCTTTGTCTCTCTCCCATCTTCCCTCTTGTACTTCACCCCTCCTTTAATCTAATCCCATCCCCTCGCTCCCTACCGATACATTCTTTCCCTATCTTCTTAGTTCTTACATCTCGACTTCCAATGTCACGCCCTTTTCCTACACCTCCCACTTTATTCCAAATATCGCTCTCGGCCTTTTTCAACTCCAATTTCGTGTTCCAAGCATGGTTAATTACAAACTTAAAATTCACAAAAATCCAAACTCATTTTTCACCTTTATCTACGATAGCTTGCCAGTTATCCATTCTCCTCACATTCCTCCAATTTTCACGTTTGACTTTTTTCCATCTCGTTTTAAAGGATTTAGCGTTATGTTTCCTCTTTTCCACACTCGCTATCCTTCGCAATCCCCTCTTCCTGCCTGCTGGCTCCCTGCATACATCTTTCCTCTCTCCCACGCATTTCCCATGCGCCATTCCTCTCCCTCTCTCCAGGACCGGGCCGTTCCATTTGTCTCTCTCCTTGTCTTTCTCTCTTCCTCCCTCCCAGCCACTCCCTTTTTATCCTCCTCTAGCTATACAGTTGAGGCGTCGGGTGGGAGAGTCGGTCAAAGTCCAGGTCGTCTCCCTGGAAGAGCGATGGCCGAATACGCACGCCCAAGAAAGGGAAGGGATCGTATTCTTCTTGATTCGTTTACGAGACATCGAACTTCGGAGTGATATAGATGGATTGAGAGCGGAGGCAGGAGAGGTGGAGTGAGACACGCAGGAGAATAATAAAGGAGCGGAAAGAGAAGTGTGAGACGGAATGATAGGGAAGGAATGGGCAGAGGCGAAAACAAGGTGAGGATACAAGAATATAAAGAAAGGGAGAGCATGAAAAAGAGAAGGAGAAGGAAGAATAAAACTGAAGGAAAAATACAAATGGAATGCAAACTGATCGAGAGGGGCTGCATAGATTGGTAGAATAAAAACTGTGAATCTGGCGATGCAACAGAGTAAATAAGAAGTGAATTGCGTAAAACATGTTTGTTTTTTTTAAGTATTGAAAACTTCGCACCTTTCTCCACGGAAAGCGTAACTACTAAAAATAGTATACGGTGGGATATCGCAATTAAAATGTTTTAAATCGGGCAAAAATGGCTCATATAATTGAAAAAGACAATAAGTAGACTTCTCCTTACTAAAGAGCATTTTCTGGTAGCAATATCGCGAGAAAATCCCCTCATCCGATCGAATAAAAGTCTTTCTACGTAAGACGATTAGGAATCGAGCGGAAAGGTTACGGTGGAGCCAAACAAAAAGATATAGCTCTAAGTGAACCAAGAGAAAAGAAAGAAAAATGAGAACAGGGAAATAGAAAGGTGGAAGCGAGTGTAGAGGAAGTGAAGGATGAAAGAGGAAAAGGGGAAAGTTGATTGGGCCCGCGATGGGACGTCTCCGGAAGGAAATGGCTACATCATAGGAAAATGACAAAATAAGAAAGGTGGAAAGAGTAGAGATGGCAGCGGAAGTGGCGTGCTTAGAGGGAAATCGTGAGTGGGCGGGATGAGATGGAGGCAGAGAAGAGGATGGAGTGCTGACGTCGACGCAATACGGACACTTCCTCTTACGCACACGATTCGCTGTACAACCATTACCTTCCTTAACTTTGTTTAAAGAAAGGTTTTTTGATATAGAAATGAACGAATAGCCACGTTTTTAGCCTACCATACGTTTCTTTTAATATTTAAAGGTTTGATATTTTTTGCGATTTATAATTTTTTCAAGTGATATTGGTTAGACAAACGACTGAAAACACATCGTTTGATACTTTGGGAATGTGGTGAGAATATCGACAACTCATTCCTAAAAGAACGATTTCAGTGAGAAACATTTACTCGGCCTTCGATAAATCCATTTCATGTGAGAGCATGAAACATACAAATTGTATGAAATATAACTAATCAACATTTCCGTTCAATCTTTTAAATCGTTCATAAATATCATTTAAACGGAAAATGATATCACCGCTGTTTGGCTTATATAACCAAATATAACAATTAAATCATTGCGGTCCTTTTAAATTCTGATATATTATTCGTTTTTAAAGCAAAATAAAATTGCGAAATACTAACGCCTTTTTTGCCTTTTGAAGATAAATACCATAAACATATTCCAATGTTATTTCCAAATAAAATAAAATAAAGAGTAAATATAAATAATTTACACATGAGCAAGACAGATTCTCCTGATTTATTCTTCTTAAATATAACAATGCCTGTTACACTTTGTTTTTAATTTAACTACCTAAAAATGTTTTGTGTGACAAAGGTTATTACTTAGGAAAATAAAATACGTCAGTTTCCAAGAAGAATCTCAGTCAATGATGACGATTTTAAGGTCAATTTATGTAATAAGGTCAAGCGATATTTATCTATTTGTGGACGTTATCCGTGTATTATCGAAGAACGCAACGCATGATTGAGGTTCTAAGACAACGTAATGGATCTATTTTATTCAGAAACTGAATTTAAATACAATACTAAAGGCATTAATATATTCATAAGGACATCGGAGAACGTTCTATAAAGTGGTGGAGGTAAAGATAAATCTGTATTTTTCTTATTAAGAGCGGAAAATAACAGTTTGAAATATTTTCCATATACTTAGGTAGGCAGGTCACGATATTTCTCAATATCTACCAAAGATTTTTCTTCCTAAAGAAATATAATCTTATATTAACAACTGAATAGTTTCGAAGAAGAAATAAACAATGAAGAAATCTAAATACACAAAAAAGAAAATTCTAGAAGCTTTTTAAAATAATTTTATTTCGCTAATCCTCTAAACGCCTATCGACAACCCTAAAAACGTTGTAATAACAATACAAATTCAAAGCGCCCATTTCCCAGAAATGAGATTATATTTGAGAATGAGCCTATGTTTTATATTCTTCGACGTTTACATTAATGTTTTCCTTTCCAGCCATAAAAATACAAAAAGACACCTCACACTGACATAATTTTATGGCAAAGTTTAACTACACGTGCTTTGTGTCAGCCCGCAGTCAATCATGATCACTTCACCAATTCCCTCGAACGCTGATAAATGAATACGAATATCCGTGATGCCGACAGACGTCAAACACACATACGACGGACAGAATGCCCGAAGGGGGACACCCACATGCACGCACCGACGCCGTGGAGTATTTTTACCTATCGGAAGAGTCACTCGTAAATCACGGCTCCCAAAGCACTGTCAATATCGTTCTCGCCCGGCAACCACCAGTTTCCAAGACAGAAAACGATAGAGGGGAAGGCCTTAAGAGGGTGCCGAGGGAGCGGCGAGGATCACAGGGAAAAATTACCCGAAGGGAGTGAGAGTGGGCGAGCAAGGACTCTGGATGATTCTCAGAAGTTGATAGATGCGACACCGCAGACATGTTCCAGACGGTATCCGAGAGATCGGCTCCGCGGGGGGTCAGGCCCGAAAAAGGGAATGCGGCGTTGCAGGCCTCTCGAAGGGTGACGAGGCGTCTGTCCTCTCGAGGGAAGAGGGTACTATTTCTCTCGTCCTCAACAGGTTACCTCATCTTTTGCCCCGTCGCCCCTCGCCCACCGCCCGTCCCCATCGCCCAACATTACCCTTCCCCATTCCGAGACCACCTCGCTGCATTCCACCGCGGGCTATCAACAAAAACGACGACGCGGCGCATCCCAGCCCATCTCCACCCTCTCATGAGTTCCACATAACGCCGTGCGGTCGCGTACCTCAAGGTAACCTTATCGGACCTCCGGGTGATTAAGAATGTGGCCGAGGTCGCCATGTTTAGGGGTCACGCGAAGACGAGGACTTTTACATGCACGAATACAAATTGGCCGTTGTGCCACGCACGAGCGGTCAATAGTGTGTGTGTGTGTGTGTGTGTGTGTGTGTGTATATATATATATATATATATATATATATATATATATATATATATACTAGTAGAAGGTGCTTGCATTCTGCAGGCATATTATCTCACCTTGAAAAAACATTCATTTTTCAGACAGATATTTCATCATTACAAATATTTTTTCAATTCTAAAGATTTTACCTCCGCAGCGATTTTCGTTTTTCCCTTATGTAAAAATAATAGATTAAAACATTCCCCCAAAAAAATTTCCAATCTCCAGCTAATCTGGAAGTGCCTAAACATTAGTATCCTCCGTATGTTATATCATCCTCTGTAAGGAACGTCTATATATAATGATAGACGTATATATAGAAAAAACGTAAATTTTGAAATAGTTCAACAATGCGGCCGCTAAAAACTCGCAAATATTTAAATAAATTTATGTATTTCCGAACGTTCCAGGAAGCTGAAAAAATTTTTAAGGTAGAATTTGTAAAAAAACGAAGTAGGGATTATAGAAATTTTGATATTTTAATTTGTTTGGCTGTTAAAAATTCTTAAAGTTTAAACAAATAGGTAAATGTTTAGATACAACGGGGCAAGTTAGGGAGCTGAAATTTTTAAGTTATTTAGATCATAGTCTATATAAACGAATAAACATTTCAATGTTTCCATGAAATTGTTTTTTCGGCCGTTAAAAATTATTTAAATTTAAACAATTAGATAATTGTTATTTCACTTTTAAATATACTCCAACTTTAAAATTGGCAGAAATATGTGGAATTGATAATCCAATGTGAAAGAAGTATAAAATTCATAAACTTGCAAACATTAGTGATTGTTTCACTCCCGTTTATGTGAATAATTATTGTTCCATAAGGGAAAAAGGAAAATCGGCGCAGAGGAGAAATCTTCTGGATTAAAGAAATATTTCCAATGATGAAATATCTCTGAAAAATCTGATGCGCCCACTACATGACTTTCTCAATATCTGTAATATTTCTAAAAATTCCAAATAGGTTAGATAATAATTAATATTTTAAGAAACTGCGAGAAAATTTTAGACTTTACAAAGAACAGAAATAAACTCAAACCATAGCCTTCTAATATTGGATATAGCCACAAAGCTCCAACAATTAAGAAAAGAAAAAGGAGCGTTACTAAGACGTAATTAAGCGTCAATTGTTAACAATAGTCGTCGGTAGGTGGCGTGGTGGTGGCAGCTAAAAATATAAGATATCTCTTAAACAATGCATTATATGGAAAATGTTTAAAAAAGTGGTAGAAAATTAAATTTCCTACAACTTTTATTCCGATACATTTTTACATTTATCAAATATTAAAGCAAATATTTCAAAATAACGGATGTGGCTAGAGTAAACACCCACTTCCTGTGGACCGACGTTTACCAAAAACTAATCAGTTCTTGTGACTTTTATAAAAATGTTAAATGTAAAATTTCGTGTTGACCTTATTAATAGTTTTTGAGTTAGAGCACCCACAAAAAGCTATCACATACACACTAACACACACACACATCATCGAGAAAATGACCAAAACGTGTTCAGCGGACCTCAAAACGTGTATTTCCGTTGAAATCTCGAAGTCAATTTTTTTCATGAATACAATACTTGCCCCTATACTACGTTTATGGAGAAAGTAAAAATGGATGTTTTTCAAGGTGAGATGAAATGCTTGCAGAATGCAAGCACCTTATACTAGTAATCACATATAATTACACATAACATGAGCGATCAACTATCACAGTCTTATAAAATCACAAAATCAAATAGTTTTATTAAATATATGTAAAAATATTCAAAAAATAATATTTCACGCTCTTTTTGCTGCAAAATCTTGACAGTTATAATAAAAATTTAAAGTTTTTGCTATGTCATTTTCTAATAACAACATTACAAGGAAAGTGAATCGCTCTTGACTTAGTGTGAATCTTTTTTTAATTAATTAGTTTTTTATAATTCTAAGTTTGGAAAACGAGCATTCTGCGGATGCAACTGTAACGGATGTAGTGAAGGAATTTCTGGCTAATCAATCTCTAGGATTATTATAAACAGGTGTAGTCAGTATTATTCTTAAAGCCATTGTTAAATTTGGGCAAATTTGCAGAAATCTATAATAATAAAAGAAGCTATGTGTGTGTGTCTGTGGCAGTCGTAACTCTTTATAAAATAAGCATAGGAGTATCAAATTTTGGCAGCAGCTTGAGGACGATCATGAAAGTTGTAGTAACAAAAATAATTCAAATCAGCCCATGGAACGGTCGGTCTATTTTTTAAAGATATCTCAGCAACCAATTGACTATTTTGATGAATTCTCCACTAATATCAATATTTTGTTGAGACGTGTTTTCGAGCCGAAAATGGATAACATCGGTCTACGGGGACAAGGATCGTAATGTACCTAAGTGCCGGTCCAAATTTCACGGGTCGAGGGACCCCCATGGAAATTGATGATCCAAATTTCGTTTTTTGGAGATATCTCAGCAACCAATTGACTGATTTTGATAAATCCTCCACCAATATCAATGTGGAACCAATAAACTAAGAGACTTAAAACTTGGTATGCATACTAAAGAGACGTAGAGGATTTGCACTTCGGTGCCAAAACTTTGATTTCTTAGCTGGGAGGGAGGTGTCAAATTTGAAACTATATTTAATTTGTTCATACCAATTAAGGGGGAATATTGATAACTTATCTAGAGAGTACCTTGAGTTTGGATGAAAATATTAGTGAGGGATATGTGCAGGAAAAATTTGAAACTCTAAACCCGGGGCAAAGTCCAGGTAATTGTCTAGTCTATAATAATAAAAGAAGCTGTATATGTCTGTCTGTGGCAGCTATAACTCTTCAGAAAATAAACGTAGGAGCTTCAAAATTTGGCAGCAGCTTTAGGTTAATCCTTAGAGTTGCAGTGCCAAAAATAATTTAAATCGGCTCACGGAGGCCCGAGAGTCCCCATTGTTGGTCCAAATGTCAGTTTTTTAAATGATATCTCAGCAACCAATTGACCGATTTTTATGAATTCTCCACCGATATCAATGTTTTGATGTGACAAATTTTCGAGCCTAAAATGGATCAAATCGGTCTACGGGGTCAAGGATCATAATGTAAGGGACAATCCAAATTTCACGATATTGAGGGGTCCCCATAGAACGGTCGGTCCAAATTTCGGCGATGTCCGTCCGCCCGTACGCATATATCAGGGAAGAACTAATTGAACCGATTTCAACCAAATTTGGTGGGTACATAGAATCCTGACTTAAATACATGACCAAAATGACATATTTGGACCGGATCGACCAGGTAGGGGTGCCACAATTGCAAAATAAACTTTTCGGTAGTTATACTTTTGGAAGGAATTGGCGAAACCGATTTCAACCAAATGTGATACATAGAATTTTCACATAAATTCATGAGAAAATGACACATTTGGATCGGATCGACCGAGCAGGGGTGCCACAACTGCAAAATATATCTTTTCGGTAATTATGCTTTTGGAAGGAATTGGCTTAACCGAATTCAACCAAATTTGGTATATAGAATTTTCACATAACATCATGACCAAAATGACATAATTCGACCCGATTAACGAAGTAGGGGGGGGGGGTGCCACAACCACAAAATAAATATTTTCTGTAATTATGCTTTTGGAAGGAATTGGCCAACCGAATTCAAACAAATTTGGTAAATACATAGACTTTTCACATAAATTAATGACCAAAATGACATACTTCGACGAGATTAACTAAGTAGGGGTGCTACAATTGCAAAGTTAATCTTTTCGGTAATTATAAATTTGGAAGGAATTGGCAGAACAGATTTCAACGAAATTTTGTATGAAGTTGTTGTGCAAGATAAAAAAAACAAAAATAAGATTTTTAGGATAGGTATACAAAGCAGGGCTGCCAAAATAAATGTAATAAAAATTTTCTTTTTACAAGTGTTTGTGCTGAACTGCTCGCATCGATTTTAACCATATTATATTATTTATTATGTACCTATATATTATATATAAAGCCATAATAGCATATTTGGACCGGATCAACTAAACATGAGTGCCACAATTACAGATTAAACTCTTTTAGTAACTATGGATTTGGAAGGAATTGGCTAAACGAATGTCAACTAAATTTTATATACATGGTTTTTACAAAATACCATAATGAAATCAAGATTTTTAAAGCGGAGCTTAAGATCAGGGCTATCACAATTAATAAATAATAATAATCGTTTGCAAATTAAAAGAAAACTCTTTCCCGATCGTAGCCTGGCGTTTCAGCTAGGTTACAATAAACGGAACTTTCAGGCGTATTTTTCAATTTAATAGAATTGATCAAACCGGAAAAAAAGGACAAGCAAGTGGTTTTACCGATGAACATAAGATCACGATATTCGAACGGCAAAAAAAGTGAAAAATATATTTGTGTCTTGAGAGAGCGTCAGAGAAGAGAAGGATAAGCATTATCACGTATGGGGGTTGTGCTTCTGTTTATGCTTCGTCTTAATTTCACACACAATGCGAGTCTTACCCGCTTTTGTAGTGGAGAGGAGGATTCGGGGATGAACCGGGAGAGAGACCTGCTGCTGCTACTGTTCTGAAATTAATAGCAATCTACACCAGGGGTCCTAAACCTTTTGCCGACCATGAGCCACATTTAATGTAAAAAGTATCTGGCAAGTCACCTACGAAATATGCGAAAGGCAGTATGTACATTACAAATAATACAGTGGAATCCCAACATACAAAAGTAATGCGAACTATGAAATGTGTTAATAAGCTGAATGTTCGTAAGTTGAATTGGTTTTTCCATTAGAAATAGAGTGAATTTTGTTAAAGCGTTCCTGAATCATTATCAAAAATTATTTTCCACGCATAAAGAGGGTAAAAAATTGCGCTTTCAGTACACGAGAATTGAGCCTTGTGCGGGGTCCCTAATAAAGCGCGGGGCCCTTTTCCATGGAACCGACTGAACATGCCTCACGCCGGCCCTGCTTATCTTACTGAGATCTCTGGTGTTATTTCAATTCCGTCAACTTGTCTATATCGGGTTGTAATTTTTTTGTTTCAAGTATCAGCAGATTTCCGAGATTAGAGACAGTGAGTCGTGAGCGTTTTTTATCCTCGATAAGTTTCATGGATGAGAAAACTTGCTCACACGCGTATGTGCTTGTAAATCGGCAGATGTAACACTAACAAGTTTCTAAGTTGTAGAAATAGTTCACTAGGCAATAAAATGATTAATTTTTAGAAGTCGACCCATGATGAATAAACAATGGTGGGAGAATAACAGAGAGGGCAATACTTCGTATGTGGCAGGTGGAATTTTCGGAAACCCGCGACGTCATTAATGACAAGGTTTTCTTACAATCAGTCGCCCACTAAGTTCTTCACATTTAAACCCATTAATTCATTCAAAACACAAACTAAATCGATATATCTACGTAAATGCAATAAAATTTTGAAATAATTCTTTTAAATCTCGGGTATATATCATGCGGGAAAACGAAATGAACATATAAGTTGTTTTAAGTGCCGTGTGCTACATTTGAGAGGTGGATGCGCCGAAAGTGGCGCATGCGCAATTTGTTGGGCATCACTGCACTACACGAAGACAATATCTTTAAGAAAAAGTATATTATATCAAAATTTTATTTCAAATATACAGCAAAAATAGGTAAATGGTAACAACTATTATATTAATAATAGTTTATTTTAGTTGTTTAATATTTAACCACGAAGAGCTAATTACGGCGGATAGATATGACGGTGCATCTCGTCAAACACTTGAACATCGGGTCAGTGATGTGAAATTAGCGTACGAGTGCAAAAACAACATTTCTGAATCTCGTCGAAGGTATAAAAATTTGTGGAATACAAGGTCGCCTCGAGCAGAAACATTCAAGTCTATAAAAGAGAAATTTAAAAGATGCAGCTCTGTTCATCATGCTAAAGATGCCGAAAAAACCGTTGCAGCTTCCACATAAGAAAACGTGGGAACAATAGCAACAGCACTTATTCTGAATCTTAATAAATCATTTCGTCGATTATCTCAAGAGCATGATTTATCTTGCAGCGCAATATAGCGTATGTTGTGACAGTGGAACTAATGTTCCTTGGGGTTATAGTATAGGGTGGTGTAACTTCTACAGGCGTAGTGAGTCTTTTCTTCTTCCCAAAGGCACTGCCAGTGGTGAATCGTATTTATAGCATTTACAATAGAACGTTCTTCCTCTACGACCAAATCATGCTGATACTGACGTCCATATCGCAACAGGATGGTACTCCTTCGCACTATAAACGCGAGGTCAATTTATTGTTGGATCAACAACTCTCCCGAAGATGGATAGGTTGGCGGGGTCCTGTATAGTGGCCAGATAGGTCACCCGATCTTACTCGTATTGATTTTTTTGCTCGGGGTTACATCCGTGAAGCTCCGAATACTCGAAGAGTTGCAACAACAAATTACTCATAAATTTAAAGCCATATCACATTAAAAATAAATAATTGTTGCCTTATAACTATTTTCACTGTATTTGAAATAAACCTCAGATATAATATACTTTTTAAAGTTATTTCCGTCATATAGATGTTTACTAATTAATTTTGGAAGACCGTGGTACTTTCGAGTTTGAACTCGGACGACAGGCGGTGAGATCGATGCTGTGCACTTAAATTCCTGTGGCGGATGGAGTAGCTTAGTCCAGTGTGACCACTTCAATCAATTTAACACTATCCTCAACACGCACAGCAGTTTCAAAGCAATACGACACTACTCCAATTACCTTACTGAGATCTCTCCAGTTGTTATCATAGGCGTGATTGATGTGAAATAAGGTAGTTTGTAAAGTTTATAGGTAATCAATAATTAACATAATCGCCTTCAAAAAGTAATATTACCATTATTATTTTTCTGTTTCTGGTAAAAAAAGATGAGAGACGTTTACATTTGTTGTAATTAGACGGACTAAAGTTAAGCGTTTAACTTAAACGCATAAAAAGTTCATTAGAATTATACATTACGGGCAGTGCCCGCTTTTCGTCGTTCCGCTCATACATCACCTCCCAATTGACAACATTGTTTCATTCTTTCGTCCTCGTGATCCGTTTATTCGTCGTTCCGCTTTTCGATTTCAGTGTACGAAATTTGGTAATTTAATGCTACAATACTACTTAACTTAACTTAACTTAGCTCATGACGATGAAGAAATAGATGAGATCTATGAGCAAATTAATGAAATTTACGAAGAAGACGGAAGAGGAAAGGTAAACTGCATAATAATGGGAGATTGGAACAGCATAGTCGGAGAAGGACAGGAAGAAAATGTTGTCGGGCAATACGGACTTGGGAAGATAAATCGAGGAGGGGAGAAACTCGTAGAATTCTGCATCAATAATGACCTTGTAGTGACTAATACATGGTTCAAAAACCATAAACGAAGGTTATACACATGGAAAAGCCCAGGAGATAGAATGAGATGCCAAATAGATTACATCCTTGTAAAACAAAGATTTAGGAACAGCATAAAGAACGCCAAGGCATTGCAAGGAGCAGACATTGATTCAGATCACAGCCTTCTAATACTTGACGTGAGTACAAAGCTCAAACAAATAAGAAAAACGAGAAGAGAAAGACAGACCTGGGACCTACAAAAACTGAAAGAAAGGCAGGATGTAGTCAGCATGAAGTTGGAAGATAACCTAAGAAAGTTGGAAAACAAACCGAAGACCGTCGATATAGAATGGGATGAAATTAAAACCAGTATCAAGGATACCTTGGATAAAGAGATTGGAAAACAAGAGAAGAAAATCAGAAAACCATGGATCACGAAGGAAATGCTGGAGAAAATGGATGAGAGACGAAAATGGAAAAACGTTAACAGTGAAGAAGGTAGAGCCAACTATAGGCGTATAAACAATGAGTTGAGAAGGGTAACAGATAAAGCTAGAGAAAATTGGCTAAAAGGAAAATGTGATGAAATAGAACAAATGGAGAAATTAGGACGGTACGATATGATGTACGCTAGGGCACTGGAATTAGAAGATAAGAAGTCTAATGGAATTTGTGGTAAAGGAATTATGAATACGGATGGGAAGATAGTCTCAGAAACAAAGGATGTAGCAAAGGTATGGGAAGAATACATTAAGGAATTATACAGCAAACAGACAGGAGCGGCAAAAATAGAACTGGAAAATGAGGAAAACATTGAAGAAGATAACTTAGGACCAAGTATTATGGAGAGCGAAGTAGAAAAAGCGATAGTGGAACTTAAGAAGGGGAAAGCCACGGGCAGCGATGGAATACCGGCTGAGATACTTAAAGTCATAGGATCAGAAGGACTAAAAGCGATCACGAAATTAATTAATAAGATTTACGACACGGGAGAGTGGCCTCAGGATTTCCTAGAAGTAACAATGATCCCTCTAAAGAAGAAGCCAAAGGCAATGCAGTGTAAAGATTACAGAACTATAAGCCTTCTGTCACACACATCGAAGATCATCACGAGGATTCTTAATAAAAGGCTGGAGAAAAAGGCAGAAGAAATAATAGGGGAAGATCAATTCGGTTTCAGAAAAGGACGAGGAACTAGAGATGCTATAGGAGTAGTTAGAATCATATCAGAAAGGGCAATAGAATACAGTCAAGATATCTGCGCATGTTTCGTAGACTGGCAGAAGGCCTTTGATAGAGTAAATTGGGTAAAGTTGATGAAGATATTAAAGGATATAGGTGTAGACTGGAAAGACAGGAGACTGATTAGGAATCTATATGAGAATCAAGTTGTAAAGGTCAGGTTTGAGAATGTGGACACCTGCGGAATAAATATCGGTAGAGGAGTAAGACAAGGATGCTGCCTATCGCCAACCCTATTCAATATATATGGAGAAAGTCTAATGCAAGAAGCTTTAGAAGGCACAGGGGATTTCAAAATTGGAGGAAGGATTATAAGAACAGTAAAATACGCAGATGATCAAGTACTTCTAGCAAGAAAGGAAGAGGAGCTACAAAAAATGATAAATAGACTAGTGATAACAGGTAGAAAATATGGTATGGAAATAAATACAGAAAAATCCAAGGTCATTCGAATATCGGGTAAAGAAGAGAATCTGAACATAACTATTGGGGGAAAGCCATTAGAACAAGTTTCAGAATATAAATACCTTGGAAGCATCATAACACGAGAGGCAAAATGTACGGATGAGATCAAAACTAGAATAGGAAAAGCAAAAGCGGCTTTCAGGAGAAAGAAACAACTACTTACAGGGAATATAAGGGAAGATATCCGCAAGAAGTTGATAAAATGCTACGTATGGAGTATAGCATTGTATGGGGCAGAAACATGGACGCTAAGGAAAAATGACATCAAATACTTGGAAAGCTTTGAAATGTGGACTTGGAGGAGAATGCTGAAGATAAAATGGACAGATAGGATGAAAAACGATGAAGTGCTACGAAGAATAGGAGAGAAGCGAATGATTATACAGACTATCAGAAAGAGGAAGGCTAACTGGGTTGGACATTACCTGAGGAGAGAGAGTATGATTAAAGACGTGTTAGAAGGAAAACTAGATGGGAAAAGGGAAAGAGGTAGGAAAAGGTTTCAGCTGATAGACGATCTGAAAGGGAAAGAGAGTTATCAAGATATAAAGAGGACAGCGGAAAATAGGAGTATATGGAGAACCAGGTTTAACCATGAATAATCACGGACCTGTCTACGGACAGACTACCTATGATGATGACTACTTAACCTGTATTCGAAAAATTAATGGTACCTATTTGAATGTACAGTATGATGGTTCAATGCGGTCTGAATTGGAAATAAATATTTTGTTTTACATGAAGGGAGTGTACCATATCTGCATAATGGCAGTGGTTGTTGGTGTAATTATTTCCACTGCTCTTCATTAATATATCCAATATAATCAATCGTTACACATACATGTATCTACGAATGTATGTACAACTAATTAATTATATTAATAAATTCATCTGCTTGGTTTGTATCGAAGTAACATTTGCGAATAACAACTAAGTTGTATCTCATTATGGTTAACTCTTTTTACTAGTTTTGAATTTCAATATTTCAAAAGACGTTGAGCAGTAATGCTATCTGGTGGTACTTTCTTGAAAGTATGGATGGTGCCTAGTTATCTTCATGGTCTAACTGTTTATCGAATACCGTTTGATTTATCATAATTATTCATTTATGTATGTGTTGTTTTGATAATTCGTCGCCAGTAAACGTTTTCAAGATTGCAAATGTATCGTTTACTGAGGTGATTCTTGTTAAATACAGTTATCTTTATTCTTTACGTATGAGGATTTTCTGTACGTCTTAATAAAATATTTTATGATAACAATCTAAATTTATGATTTTGAATACGGGTTACTGGAATATGAAGTACTGATTGCGTCTATAGTAATTGTTTTTCGTCCATTCCTTTGTACGCTTATCTTATAATGTTTAAAAATGGGTATTTCCGAAAATTTTTGAGTCTAGTATAATTGATCATTTTAACATTGTGTCTATGGAAAATAATGATCCGCTTTTCGTCGTGGTTTTTTGAAACCTAATCTGACGTAAAAGCGGGGACTGCCTGTATTATCATAGATTTTCTACTTTTCGGTAGGTTTTTGGCTCACTTAATCCAATATGTTCCATCAAGAATAATACCGATCCATAGTGGAACTACTACTCAAGGAAAACTTTTTATCGCCTGCGATAAAATAGCATTTACGGGTAATTCACATTAATCCTTCATAAAAGTCGATTACTTAGATAATCAGAATCCGCTGTGGATGAGGTATGAAGAAGTGTTTTGGTAGAATGAAGAAATTAAGAATTCGCACAGTAATTTACAGCGCGAGCAAGTGGAGAAGCGTGCTAAAACTCTTTCGAGTAGAGTAGTAGAGTATTCCCTCAAAGAATCGCTAAAATATGTATGTAAATCCGGTCTTACCAACATTTAGAATGCGGAGACTAAAAACAAACCTCTTTCCATAAGAAAACATAAAATCTTACACATCCACAGAACAGTAGATGGTAGCTCGTAATCACTTTGGCTCCAAGTTGAACAGTTGTATAAAACTCCTTAAGCAAAAAAAAAAAAAAATTGGCAGTTGAACCTTGTTCACTGCCAAGGCAGGTTCTCCCCTGAAGATGCCCACTTAGTGGGCGAAATGCATAGGGCTTACCCTACAATTTTTTTTGGCTTAAGGAGTTTTATACAACTGTACATCCACAGAAAGCAAAGCACTCCTTAATTCGTTGCTCGCATTAACATAATGAGACAACCAATGGCAACCCTTTGAGCTATGTGTCCGCCATTCCATCTGACTCGAGGTCATCCGTGACGTCTGTCTTATTAACGGTTGAAACAATCACTACGGTTATTTTTCTATGAAAGAACCGAATGCCTTATAAAATTTTTCGGACCTTGACGTTTATCGAAGTTGGATGACATGCCATGAACATTTATCATCGATTCACAGATCTTCGTGACGATATCTAATCAATTCGTAGATCGGATACCTATGTTCGGGAACATTTTATGATAATCAAGCTATTGTATTTAAATATTAATAAATGGCAGATAATTATGGATTACATATAAATACACAAACTGTCTATACATAATTTATAGATATAAATATAATAGATCAATTTTGATTATTGGTTTTATAAAATAGAGCATCAAAATACAATTTTTTAAAAACATTTGAATTTTATATATAGGTAACGTTACTTTATCTACGATATTAATGAGATATTGATGGTGGTTGATATTTCTAGCTTATTACATCACTTCTAACTGCCTCGCGGTGGATAAAATCAACTGCGTAAGATCGACCGCTGGAGCCGAAACTTAGCGGAACAAACCCATCGCGTGAAAAGAGAAAAAAAGAGGAAACCAAAATAATTCTGCTTAATTTTCAAAGCACGCCGCAAGATTCGACGTTTTGGCGTTTGCATCAGAAGGTGACGTAACAACGTCGAAGCCCGATGCGTGCTCTGTGAAACAAAGAGAAATCTTTCTCGACGAATTACGGCTTGTCTGAAAGCGCCACGTTAATACGTTTTATAAATACGTAAGTCTCTAAATCAGAGAAGCCGTCGGCACTCTTTTTATTTTAACTGTCAGCTTCGGTAAGAGAGTGAAGAGAAAAAAAAACACTTCGTAAATGTCATCGCCTAAATCGCGTCCTCCTGCACTAGGAGATTTCTTCCAGGATACCAGCTTGGCACCAAAGTCAACGACAATAATGTCCTGCGTATCGAACGAGACTTTTTGTCGGAGACCGTTTTATTCCCTCGCTTTCCAACACCGTGAGCCGATACTTCTTACTTTGTTATTTTTTCGCGAACTAGAAATTTTGCTCACACTCCTTCCATAAAAAAACTCTTTCCATTAAACCCCGCCCAACAACCGAACGACCGTCTAAAACCCTTCCATCAGCCCATATCTACTCAGAACCAATAAAAAAATAATAAAACCCACGCAAATACTCACAGACACGGTTGCTCTTATTCAAACGAATACGCACTCATACATTCGCAAAATTTTCCAAAGAACGATATTTCAGATCGGGGAATCACGAGCCCCCGATTTTGGCATTCGTAACAGTTTCAGATCTCTCTCTTCCAACCTTCCTCTCTCGTCTCCCACACACGCACGTACACCCACATACGTGTCCGATGACGAAAACCCACATGCGGACACAAGCTCTCTCTCTCTCTCTTTCCCTCAATCTCCGCGAGGCTGTCTCAACTTCTTCCAATCCACGTGTCGATCGAGGGCCGGGCTGGTTCGTTCGATCAGGAGACGAGGCGGGGAAAGGAGTGCAAGAGGCGAAGGAAGGAAGCACGCCTCCGGGGACGGTATCCGGACGCGGCGCCCCATTACACAAACGCCACGTCACGAGGAAAAAATACGAGGTATGCAAACACACGCCCTCTCTCACTCGTCTCTCGCCCTCACTCCTATCTCACCTTCCTTCCCACTCAAATTCCCCGCTCTCTCTCTTCTCGTTATCTAAACTAGATTAAAGCCTCGCAGAAAAAATCCGTTGAAATCTAAAAACTTTTGTCCACAATTTTTACCGCTACGTTTTAACCTTCGCGATAGAGGCGTACTGAAGGAGATCGAAGCTATTCAGCATTTTATGCTACTAGCTCCAAAACATCCCTTAATGGCCTTCTAATGCCACCCAATAAAAATGAAATTTCTATGCTGGTTCTAATTTCATTGAATACAAGCGTGTTGGAAGCGAATCGCACTCTATATAACGCACACTAAGGATTTGCGTTTCCTATACAGTCGATTCTCTACATAATTCCGAAAAATGTTTTTTTAATCTGTAATTTAATCATTCCGTGTTTAAATAATGAGAAGTTGTTTCTGAAGTTTTTTCCTCAAAATGTAAAATGAATTAGGGATAAAGAAAATAATTACGAATTATTACGTTGAAAAAGGTTTATAAATTAAATACCTGATTAGCATTTTCACAGAATAGTGTTCATCGTGCATTTCTGAAAACATAAAGACAAGCATCTTAATATCCGTTAACATCATTATAGTCCAAGATCTAGAATTGGATGGTGAATTGACTTTTCTTACAAAATGATCGAACTCTCTCGACAGATGTAACTCATCTATTTCTCGTCAATAATATTGATATTGTGATCGTCACTTACCTTTGCGTTTCTAAAAAGGATAAAAAATCTGCAAGCGGTCGCGCGAGTGCCAAATTCTCATCGTTATTGGTTTTAATATTATCAAATTGAGTTATTATGATCAAAACATACGACAAGACTAAGTATTGAATTCTCCCACGTTAATCAATTCCGAGATGATTTACCGCCAAAGCAGTAATTTTACAAGTAAATAAATAATATTTAAGATAAAGAGAGATTAATTTTATCATCCAAGCTTTAGTCTTCGTTTCTAGCACAAACATTGTTGAAGTGATGACGCGACTATTTTCTCTTTATAATAAGACTCCAAATAAAAAAATCCGTAAATTTTCGAAGTTTTAAATTTCTTTTTCAAAATGATCTGTTAGTACTTTTTGATAAATAGTCGATGGCCTTTAAAATGTGAAGGATGTTGCTGAACGAAGGCATCTGCACTGAAACGTGAAAGCGAACGTGTGAAAAAGTATCTGGGTTTGGCACAAAAGCACCAATAGCCAGCCAATTAATGATTATGTTTATTTCCCGGCTTCGGTCACCCTCGAATTCGAGAAGTTAATTGTTGCTTGCGTCACAGACTCGTTACTAGTAGAATCCACGCAATTAAACAAGGCACGGTGGTTGTTTATTGACAATGCTTTCATTTTGAGAACGTGCACCTCCAGAGATAAATAACGTTAACCCAGAATGTTGACACAGAGCATTGGATGATTACTTGGTCATGAGCTAGTCCTCAGAAGATAACTCTGGTTAAACTTTGACCGTGGTAAAGGAAAATATTGCAATCTTTTTTATAAAAAATATCCAAACTAATTTACGATAACCACATCCATCTGTTCATTCTAATATATCTTTCAATATATATGGCATATCCGTAAAACTTTCATCCAAATAATAGGAGTACAGAGAAGAAAGCGTGGAATGATAAATTACGGGTCGTAAAAGTTAATTAAGGCATATTGGATTAACCAAGAAAATAATTTTTTCAAGTTATTTGAAAACAGAAGATCTTTTGAATCACCCATTAAAAAATTATACATTATATTAAACAAAAATAGTACTATTAAATCCATCTTCAACGTTACTAGGGATATTAACCCCTCTAGCGCGGAGAGCATTTAAATCAGTCATCCCGGAGGTCGGAGGAGATTTAAATGAATTAGCTAATCCGGAGTAAACTTATAAAAAAACGCATAACTTTTTACATATTGATTGGATTCATGTGAAATATTTTGAGAATTTGCGTAAACCTATGAGTATTTATTTTTTACATTTTTTTATATATTTCTTTTGGGTGAAATGGTTTGAGGAGAGAGAGAGGAGGTTTTGTATTTGCCCACTCATCAAAAAAATGTCAACAATATTGGTTTTTACCTTGGTAATCTGAGCACGATCTTCAACATGATTCCCACTATCACTGTCTGAACTGGCGCTTTCATCCGAATCAATTTCAAGTATTCCGTCTCGTTTTCATCACCAGGTATTGCTTGCATTTTTCTACTAGTTCACGCCATGGTAACTTGGACTCTTTTAACCTCTTAGAAATTAAACAAAAGTAATCGCAGAAAATAACGAACAATAGTTGCCCTCGTAGAGCGTAATTGCTTCCCTCAGACTAACTTCTTCAGAGAGGCAAGAGAATATTTGTTGTGCGATCCAAGCGCTTCCATGCGCTCTGATCATGCTTTCGGTCAGGACGGCTTGTTTGTGCAGTGATGTCAGATAAGTGTTTCTCTCTCTCAATCTCATTATATTGTCCTCAAGAGACGCTGAACCAAGCACTAGCCCAGACCCGAAGACCCTTCTTCCTCCTTTTCTATATAACTCTCAAGTGTTGACGCATAAGAAAAAATATTCATCTCAAGAGCGAGAGACGTCACAGAGCAGATAAACATGCGTAATACACAACTAAAAACACACATAATATTACTATTAAAAACTCACAAACGTAATACACAATTGTAAACATATTACAGAAAAAATAAAAACCACAAGAAGCACCATCCAGTGCAAAGGCTTCTTTCGGTCTCTCTGTAGAGATGCGAGAAACGTTCGGCGTAAAAACGCTCATGTGATCAGTCGGCATATTTTCACGTAGGCTTCTAGCTTTCTTGCTCATCCTTTTCTATAATGGCTTATGCTGTTCCTTATCCTTCGGAGTTAAGTGAGTCTGTTTGGAAGACCAGCATTGTCTCACTGCCTTGCTCTAAAAAAAGTTCGTGGATAGAGAACGCATAGCCAAGAGATTCTGTGAGGTAAACAAAAGTGACGTGAAATCCTCAAAAATATCGCCCAAACTTTCAAATCGCTTATAGATGGTCCTTTCGAGTCGAAATTAAGTTCGTCTCATCATAGGTTTGAGAGATTTGGAAGGCTAAAAATTCGAAATTTCATGCAGCAGCAAGAAAAATACCCCGAAATAATAAGGCAATATCTTTGCAAATAAGGCATTAAAAATTCAACATTTAACATAAAAATAAACGCCAAACCTAATTCTATTAGGATATATAAACAAAAGACAGAGACAAAAGCAAAATTAAGCCAAACGTACAGGGTCGGTGGAGTGCACGTATGACGATGGCATGTGACGTTTATAGGGTTGGTGCCCTGCACGGATGACGACATTGAGTGGTTAAAGAAAAAACACTGGTTATTATTTTGATCCTGGTCATTATTAGGCTGAGAAAGCGTATTCTGCACATTCCAATCTCCACATTACCAAATCACGATCACAACAACTGCCGTATACTTTATTGAGTGATTCAAGTCTTTTTAGTCTTTTTTGTTTTGCTCTACTCTCCACAATCATCATAGTTTTCCGAAGGAAATCTGGTTGGAAAAACAAATAGGCGTACCAATTCGGTGTATAATTTCTGTTGCATGAATATTTATTTGATATACATGCCCTTCTTGAAGCATGGAAAAGATAAAACATCTCTTGTAGGGCGCATATTGGAGTTTACTTGATCATACAACTTTCTTGTACCAAGAAAAATATTTTTAGGACATAGATTGTTAGTACCGGCATTTATTTTTATTCAGCCAACACTTCAGTATTAATATATTGTGAAAATTATTTTTAAATTTCGCATAACTTTAAGTAAATTTATGAATAGACCACGTTTTTTTTAAATAGAATCGACGTCCAAGAACGATAAGATCACTAAACGTTATCAGAACCCATCTCAGGTAATTTATATTTCCACCGGTGAATTTAACATGAAATATTCCAATAAAACAAAAGTTAAAAGCCACTTTTTATTAATTAATTAATTAAAAATTTTATGGAATCCATTTTTTCTCTTAATGACGTTCAATAATCACATTAAGATTGGAAGCAACATCTGCAAACAAAAACTATATCAATTATTTTTTATTTCCTGGAGAGTGGTAATTTTTTATTATTTCAGAGCAAGTCATTTCATAGGCAGCCGCTGTAAAATTTTGTACATGATAAATATTCGGTTGTATTTCACTGAAACGAATACAAATAAATTTAGCTGTCAAATAAAATCAATATTTTGAATCGGATAAATCTCACGAGAAACGCGATTCTTTTACGAGAGAAGAAAAATTGAAGCAATTAATTGTCGTAAGGTAATCTGAACGACAGCCACAACTTTGAAATAGAATCCAGTGCCCGGATTTGGAATGGATTCGCACGCTCCCCCGTAACACCTTTCCGTTTTGTACGAGGGTGAAAAAAATATTTCGATCTGAATTACCCATATATTTCACTCGGAAGCAAACGGTAAAGGCTTGCGAGGCAGTGACGCCGGACGAATGCAAGTGGAAATTGGCCTTGGACAGCGAATTTATGGCCGCTAAATCATACGCAATTTGTATTTCCAGGCTCTACTCATCTCATCCTTTTACAAACGACTGCGCGACCGGATACAGACAGTCGCGGCGCATCCAACGCAGACGGTGTTTGGCAAACAGATTGTGTGCACACTGCGTTAAGCGGCCGCTTTTAAGGTGAGAAGGGAGGAGGAAGAGAAACAGAGGGTTAGATGTAAAGAGAGAAGGATGGGAGGGAAGAGGGAAAGACTCGAGAAAGTGAGGCGCGGGGGTGGGAATGGGGGTGAGGCGCGGATGGATTCGTGGAAAGGAAGGGAGGGTAGAAATGGGATGGTGAGAGACGGGAAAGGAGGTGGAGTAAATAGCCGTCACTGTTTAATCACATAATAAAATGTCTCCAACTAGACAAATGAAGCGGACAACTGCGTCTTCAGGAAGAGTACTCGAGAAAGGATGGAAGCTCGTTTTCGAGTTGTTCGAGCAAAAAAGAAAGAAAAGGATGAGGGAAGAATGAATGGATAGGAAGAAATGAGGGGAGAATTCAAAGGAGAGAGAGAGTGAGAGGGGAGAAGAGTAAAGAGTAAGGAAAAAGAAATTGGAGAGGCAGAGAGAACCTTGAAGAGAATATTAAGATGAAAGAAAACTATTTGGGAGCGAAATGAGGCATAAAGGGAGAGAAACAGCTTAAGAAACGGGAGGAAAAGGAGGACGGATGAAGAAGATGAGTGGGAAGGAACGGAAAGGCTATGGGGAAGGGAGTGGTGTTGGAGCGTGTCAAGATCGAGGGTGGGTGGAGAAAAAGGAGAGAGAGAGAGGTGGAGAGGGAAGGATGAGAGTAAGGCGAGGGAAGGATGAGAGTAAGGCGGGAGAAGGAAACGACGATTCGAGATAATTTACTCCGACTCCGGTGTGATGTATGAGCATGATACGACTCTCTTCAGCAGCGGTGGAGACATGCAGAAAGAGGGAGAAAACGCGCTGTTTTTTTCAGGGTGAAAAATACCGCCGCGGAAAAATAAAATTACTTCCTTTGAAAGTAATTACCTCAGTATCCATCACGCGAAATGTCCTTCGGGCAACTGCGGGATATATTTAGCGTTAATTCATCTTTTGGGAGCTCGATAATGATTGAGAAGCAAGTTCTTAGCCGCTCAATCCAGGAGATAAATTCGACAACTGTGACTGATTTTGTTTTGACAAGCGCATCAATATAAGGTTAGGAATTTAAACATCGTAGCATTTAGCAGAAAAAATATTTCGCTTCGTGTTATTTACTGCTACATTTCATTTTTCATCGATCGCTAACTTTGACGTAATGACAAATTTGACTCTGGCGGTGATTGTAGCAGGAGATGATTCAGATAAATGACTCATAACAGTCTCGTTCTCCTGTGATTTTAACGTGTTCCCAGAGGGCGAATAGGTCAAAATGCTAACAATACATCTCAAGCGGTAAACAGTGACTCACTCACTGAATCATGTCCGTTTAATTCACTAAATAAAATGATTTTTATGAGCTTTCAAGTTTTTTTTAATGTATGGCTCATTTTCTAGGAAATTTTGCTATGAGACTGAATTATTTCTGGTTAATTAAATCGAATGAAATAATGCCTGCAATTTCATTTATTCCCGCAAAATAACACACGCATATAAACATAAGCTAGAAGCTTTTAAGACCTTAATTTGTACGAGCAATTAGACTAAGAATATCTGATAAATGTTCACTGGACCTTCTTTAACTCTTTGTAGCTTCCCAAATATACCATGCCTTTCCTTTTCCTATAACCATTGTTTTTATCTAAGATTTCATTATCCTTACATTTGTTCAAAAGTACATTATCATACCATAAAAATCGAGTGTCTGGCCAGATGTGCCCAGCTAAGGTAACTGGCGAATTTCTGCGGAACTAATGATTCGATGTCGATTTGGGGTGTTCTTCATTGTGTTCTATACACATATAACCAAATGCAAATCTACATTTACAACAAATAGATTAATTTTATAATTTTTCATGAAATTATACCCATGAAATTCACAGAAAGATTCTATCGGATATTTAGGATAACTCCATTTTTAATTTCCTAACTATAAACGCAATTACCCGCCATATTGACGAGTATGTATGAATTATTAACTTAAAATTTAAATATAGTAATTAACGAAAAAAACTTTTATATGCACTAAAAAGTAAATAAGAAATATGAAATGTATATTATTGAATGTTTCATAAATTAACAATAGTTTTGGGAATGCAAAAGTTGTGACAAATAAATACTAATGAATATTTATTTGTGAAACATTACGCTAGACAAAATTTATATTCCCAAAGCAATTTTCACCTTCTGGGTCATTCAATTATGTGAATTTTTTATTTATTTCTTACTTTTTAGCGCATTCATTTCATTTGCTGATGTCATTAAAATAAATTTGTATAAAATTTATTTTTCTGTTTTTATTTAAAGATCAAAAATATACTCTGCTTTTGCGGATATTTTCCTCAAAGACTTTCGTAAATACAGCAATTTTAATCTCTATATCTGACTTCATTAACACGATATCAACGAAAAACTGAATATTTGTTCAATTTCCTTGGCGTCATAGTATTTATCACAATGAAGGTACGTATTGCTTAAACTTCAAAACAACGTCGAAATTTTCTGGATATATCGATAGATGCGACACTAAGTCATTCTCCAAGTCAATCGTACGTAATTTCATGAAACCGCCAACAATGCAAATCACCTTGATGACGAAACATTTTCATGGAAGAATATGTCAAATTATCGCGTTAAAAGGTAATTTGTTGATCGATTCGACGCGTATTCAAAAATCAATGGTAAGAAAACGAGATTTCGTTCTTTTAGGCATTCGTTCTTTCAAGTCTCGGACTCCTACGATGGTTAAAAGTAATTACTAATGTGCTACACTCAACCTAGTGTTAAACAAATGAAGAAAATAAACTCTCCTGAAAACGAAACCATAACTTCAATGTAGGAGGCAAGCAGCTTAAAATATAAAAGCTTTCCTGCCAAGTAATTTCTGAAAGTTTGTTGGTAAAAGAATGAATTTTTTCGAGTTATAAAGCGGTATCTCATTCTCCCATTCTCTTCTCCCAAGTCCATAGACAACTTTCATTTTGTACACAGACAGACAGACGGATGAACACAATATATAAGCGACTTTTTTTTAGAAAAAGCGCTAAAAATTGACCTATCGTGCATAAAGTGAGCAACATCAAAGCGGAGTCGGCGGCGAATGAGGGGACGTTTTTTGCTTGTCGCGGCTTTTTCAAAAACCGCTGCGTTTATTTACATTTTTAGTTTCGCGTTCCATATTTCCTGAAGTTATGAGCCGACTCCTGGAATTAGAAAGAAAATAACGAAGAGAATTACTCATTAGAGCTTCAGCGTTTACACTTGGAAAAAAATCCCTTTAATGACATGAAATTACTCGTATTTATCGAAAGCCGCAAATGACTCGAGTTCCATCACGGGATCAAATGTACCGTTTTGTAGGACTTAAATTAATGAAGAGGAGTAATCAAGCATTTGCCTTAAGAAGCATAAATCACTTCAAATAAATATTTCCGAATATACATTATGAGTTTAAATTGCACAACTTGGCCAATATTTCATATGCGTCGACTTACGTGGGTATATAATTTTATCTCTCATATCGTGACATTTCCGTCAGACTTCACCATTCTTTATAATCCAGCTACAGAAATCCGACCTGTTAATTTTATGCCGATAAGGGTGTGCTCTTTCTCTCGAAGATTTAAATGAAAATGATGGACACGTTTTCTTTCGTTTTATCGAGAAGGCGATGAAACATTTCGTATTTTAATTAATCGTGTAAATTAAACCACCAGGTGTCCATTTGATCATCTCGTTTTCATTTTGCTAGTTAAACATTCAGCAAATTTCAATTAGCGAAGCATCAACGTCAAGTGCAAGTGAAACGCAATTAACGAATCCATCGGGGATCCGTACATACTTCTGGACCGTGAGCGGAAAACGCGCTTTGCCTAATCAACTTCTGCGACATCATTTTCGAGACAAATGGCATAATTACGGTCGAAACAAAAACGTCACACCCACGCATCCCTCAACAAAAACCTCCCGATTTTGCGAGAGAGAGAGCGACTTGTGTCGCAAAATGCCTATCACGTGCCACCGATACCGAAAACAGCTTGCTAACAAGTGGCTTGTGAAGGGCTACATGACAGCCGCTGCGATTTATCTGGCAAAAGAGGACTCTTTGGGCACGGAGCAACAACCGTAGGCAGGAATGGGGAAAAGGAGGAGGAGAAAGATATACAGGGGACGCCAACCCGCGCGGTGGATTGTGGGTCACGAGAAACAGAACGAGCAAGAGAGAGAGGCTGGTTCAACGACGCAGTCCGCCGCGAGAGGCTGGGAGAGGAAAGAGGAGGGGAGGAAGTAATTGCAGGCGGCATTTCACTGAGTCGCCTTACAAGGCGCGAAGACGAGGCTTTGAAACGCGCGGAGCGATTAGATTGCAGAGAGAAACAAGACCCACCTCCCCCTTCCATTTATCCCCTCGTATCCATCCCATCCACCCGAAGTGCAAGCGCGAGTGCGTAGAGGAGGGCAGAGTGCGGTAGCTTCTGATCTCTTGACCTTCCATAAACGGTCGCGCAATGGAGAGATAGAGGGAGGGAGGGAGAGAAGGAAGGAGAGATAGAGAGAGGCTGAGGAAGGAGGCCGAGTTACGCCCCCTTGGTATCCTTTAATACGGAATGGATAGCACGCGGCATGTTAGAGGTGCATCCTCCCTGCCTATCTCTCCCATGGTGCGCGCAAATGAGTTCTCTCTCCCCCTCCTCATATGTACCGGTCTCCCTCCCCGAAATCCTTGTGGCACAACCTTGCGGAGAGCGTGGTCCGAGACGCGGAGAGAAGCGCCATTGTGTCATCTGTGTGGTGAAGCGTTTTGAATGGGATGGTTTAAACATAGGGGAGGACGGAGAGATGGCTCGGGTGGAGAAAAGGGGATATTGGAGCAGGGGGAGAAGTGGGGGGAGGGGGCGATAGTACCCTCTTACCTTCTGCTTTGGTGCGTCGTCGGAGATAGTCTAACAGAGGGAGATGTGGTGTTACGAGAGGGAGAATGGAGGACCTGGTACCGAGTGTGTTAATTTGTAGATGTCCCAGGACATTGTCGCTCCTACAATAGGTTTGCGGCCGCTTAGCGGTACCCTTTCAATATTCGCCGGTTTGATCGCTTCTGACGCCCGTTGTTACGTTGGAAACTATCTAGGAAATAGATAAACAAACCTACATGATCAGGAAACATAAAGCGATTTACACTTTGTACATTTCACTGATCCTTTATCGTAAAGTTATGTACGTTGTCTATCATAACTTAGTTATTTAGCTATATATATATATATATATATATATATATATATATATATATATATATATATATATTTGTACTGAAACATACCTATATGAAAACAACTTTCACTTGTATTGTAGGTAGTTACTTTTTAAAAATATCAGAACAATAATTACATAACATTTCTTATTGCTAAAAAAATGTCCATAATTAGTTAATTTGTTTCATTCCGATAAAAACTAATGTATATAGGTTTCTATATGGAACTTTCCAACTATTTTTGGGATATATCCCATTTTAAACAATAACATTAAAATAATGAGAACAGTCTTTTGCACCTATTTTGTGTTTTATAAACTTATTACCCTGATTCACGAGATTGAACCACAAAAACTATCACAAATTTCAGTTAATCTAGTGCATTATTTTACTGAACTTAAAGTTCCAAAGAGTTACTTTGAATACTCAAATTACTGTAAACAATAGCCATTCTCTAACGGGTTCTGGTGTTTGCAATCATGATTATATGAAACCTTTTCCCATCTAAATAACGTATAAAAAGCATGCTGAGTTCCGCCAATCAACATCCTTGGAAGATTTCATATCCGAAGCGCATGTTTTTTAATTAAAAGTAGATTAGTTCTGGCATTGCGATGCATTAAGATATAACCTTGCGCTTCATAAAGGTTTTCATTACTGTGCATGACAAGATGATGGATGAGTGTGATTTGCAAAAAAATAACATTACACCGCGCGATATTAAGTGATTGCCCTTGAAGAATCAACGAGTTATTTCATAACTAGAAGAGATAGCTGCTCGAACAAATCCGCATTTTCTCAAAGAGCATTTGCTGCACCATAAAAACTGCTGCATTATATCATTTCTTTCGGTTAGTAAATTGACAACTTATTGCTTTGATTTATAAAAATTGAGAAAACGAAGGCATTATAATTACAATTGTAATGAGATAAAACGGCATTGCAGCACACATATACCAGATTTATAAATTTAAACCTAATTAAATGATTGAACAAAAAGGGGAATTTTAAAGAAAAACATTTGGTTCGAAGGATTTGTCAATGACATGTTGAAAAACTTTTCATTTTGTAGATACTATTTTGTACGAATTCGTAAATCCTTTGTGTGTGTGTGTTTTTGCATAAAAGCTAAAATTTAACAATTGTTTTACTAGTAGATATTTCGAACACTTTTTTATGTAAAATGACATTTTCGAATATTTTAACTGCTTATATTGCATTCTCCGTTTGTGCTCTGATGATACTTTTACTCAAGTCCCACGCTGCAATTCATCGTAAGATATATTATGCATGCTTTGGAGAAATATAAAGAAATCAACTAAATAGAAATAAAGATATTGTTCATGACCCTCATATGGAAACGAACGGCTCTTGGAAACTTCATAGATGTTTCAAATCCGGGTGAATAACTTTGACGTCATCACAAAATCTTCATTAGCTCTACACTACATGATGACATATGGGCAACGAATTTTCATTCGTCATCTAGAAGATATTTCAGTCCTATCCAAATGGTCAAACATCCTCGCCCAAAAGCCATAAAATAACTATCTTACCTCCCTACGCAAACTTAAAGTTCGTTTTCCTTCAATTTACACATTGCGGCAGCATTATCACTTTCAGAACACGAAGAGGTTCCTGAACAACATCAAAATCCACTGCAAAATCCTAAGACTTTCTTTAATGATTCCAAATGACTACATAAATAGAAAATTAATTATAAAAGTAATCCATAGCTCAATAGAAAAAATTACATTAATCTAATTTGGTGTTTGCTTTCAGATACTGTGAATGCATGCACCTTTTCAAAACCGAATGAACTAGGATACTATGAAGACTTACATAGTTTGTGAACGATCTAAATTGAACTTATGCTATTTTAAACAAATTTAAAAATGATATGTTGGCTTCACATAAAACATTCCGACAGGTCGGATTATTAAACTTACCTCTGAAACCACTTGTTTCCGTCGACCCTACACCGAATTTTGTTTCGCGTAACGCAGGATTAGCGGCATTTCACCATCCAATATCGCGTGGATCCTCCAATAAATTCCACTTTGCTCCGAACCTCGATTGGCGGCCCACGATAGAGGGAGCATAAGTTCCGGATAGAGACGTGTCTCACTTTTGATAGGGGATCTGGATTGCGCATTTTCAATCCTTCACAAAACCAGGCCTCCTGCTCTCTACGCGTTACGTGTTTCGATGGAAAAGGGTCGGCCGGCCGACGAGAGAGAGAGAGATTGGAGCTCCGGATTACTTCCCATGCCCCGAATGAGATGACGTAGGATTGTCGCGCGCGTTACGGAGGAGAGAGGCTTTGTCGTCGAGTGTTAACAGCTAAAATGCCAGAGTGTGCAGAATTCCAGGTCAAGACTCATATAAGGAAAAGGTTTCTTTTTGTAATGGTTGCTTGGAGATTAGAACGAAAACGCGCAGAATTTTTTTGGTTTGCCGTTTCGAAAAATAGGTTTGAGCAATTCTGATTGGGATTCTTTGCC